>CM032895.1:8220000-8820000 GCA_019176425.1 Megalops atlanticus
ACACACTGCACACCTGCACGCATTGTCATGTGGAAGAAAATATTGTGAAGAGATGTTTCATGCAGATAAACACATATGCAGGCACTATAACCTGTGCACACTGCATCTACACTTGTACCTGATTCACATGAATAATCTGGCTCCTCTGTCTCCCCAGGTGCCAGCTATCTCCCTGGCCTACGAGGCAGCTGAGAGTGACATCATGAAGAGACAGCCCAGGAACCCTCGCGTGGACAAGCTGGTGAACGAGAGACTGATCAGCATCGCCTATGGGCAGATCGGTACGCCCCCACTACCCTGCCCCCCACCCTGTCTGTGCTGCCCAACCAACCGCCTCCCACCGGTATACCCCGCCCCTGTCTGTTCTCCCCCCCTCTCTGTGCTGTGCTGCATTCTACACTGAAACCCACTCTGGCCTTTTCTCTGGGGCTGTGTGTCCCAGTGTGGTCTGGGTAAATGAAAAGATAATTTCCCCCAGAGGGAGCTTAATGAATGCTGGGAGAGATGGGGTAGCAGGGGGCGGGACTTACACATACATGTTCCTGTATGGCATTGCCATAAACACCCTTTTCTCTCTCTCTCTTTCTGTCTCTCTCACTCTCCCTTTCCCTTTTTCTCTCTTTCTCTCTCTCTCTCTCTCTCAATCTCTCTCTCTCTCTCTCTCCTCCTCCTCTCTCTCTCTCTCTCTCTCTCTCTCTCTCTCTCTCTCTCTCTCTCTCTCTCCTCTCTCTCTCTCTCTCTCTCTCCTCTCTCTCTCTCTCTCTCTCTCTCTCTCTCTCTCTCTCTCTCTCTCTCTCCCTCTCTCTCTCTCTCTCTCTCTCTCTCTCTCTCTCTCTCTCTCTCTCTCTCTCTCTCTCCCTCTCTCCCTCTCTCTCACTCTCTCTCTCTCTCTCTCTCTCTCTCTCTCTCTCTCTCTCTCTCTCTCTCTCCTTCAGGTATGATCCAGGCTCTGGGGGGCTTCTTCAGCTACTTTGTGATCCTGGCAGAGAACGGCTTCCTGCCCTCGCTGCTGGTGGGCATCCGCCTCAACTGGGACGACCGCTCCATGAACGACCTGGAAGACAGCTACGGCCAGCAGTGGGTCAGTACCCCCACCCAGCCCGTCTCTGTCTCTGTCTCTCTCTCTCTCTCTCTCTCTCTGTCTCTGATGCCTTCTCTCTCCCTGCCAGACCTACGAGCAGAGGAAGATTGTGGAGTTCACCTGCCACACGGCGTTCTTTGTCAGTATTGTGGTGGTGCAGTGGGCCGATGTCATCATCTGCAAGACCAGACGTAACTCCGTCTTCCAGCAGGGCATGAAGTGAGTACCACGGAGTGCTCTGTCGCTCTGTGGGCCTTTCTCTCTCCCTCACTTATGAACGAACACGTTCAGTACCTTTATATAAGTCTGTTAGTGTCTGTGTCTTTTTTTGCCTCTCTCCTTTTCTCTCTCATACATAAATGTGTTCAGTACCTTTGTCTGAGTCTCACTTGTGCCCCCTACAGGAATAAGATCCTGATCTTTGGCCTGTTTGAGGAGACGGCCTTAGCCGCCTTCCTGTCCTACTGCCCCGGGATGGATGTGGCACTCAGGATGTACCCCCTAAAGTGAGTGACCCGAGACCATGCGCCTCCTGCTCTCATACACAAACACACTGCCTGCCCTATCTACCTCCTGAAGGAGAGTCTAGAGGCTGTGTGTGAACCTGACTCTCTGCTCCTGTCTCTCTCTTAGTGACTGTATATAAGCCAGTTTCTTTGCTCATGTGTTTCTCTCATTGACTGTGTGTAAGACAGTTTCTCTGCTCCTGTCTCTCTCTCTCACAGTGATTGTGTATTAGGTGTGTTCCTGTCTGCTCTCTGTGACTGTGTGTAAGACAGTTTCTCTGCTCCTGTCTCTCTCTCTCACAGTGATTGTGTATTAGGTGTGTTCCTGTCTCTCTCTCATTGACTGTGTGTAAGACAGTTTCTCTGCTCCTGTCTCTCTCTCTCAGTGATTGTGTGTTAGGTCTGCTCCTGTGACTGTGTGTAAGACAGTTTCTCTGCTCCTGTCTCTCTCTCTCAGGCCCAGCTGGTGGTTCTGCGCATTCCCCTACAGTTTCCTCATCTTTGTTTACGATGAAATCCGAAAACTCCTCCTGCGCAGAAACCCCGGAGGTACTGGCCCAGAACATGCCAGAAATGCTTATACTCACACAAACACACACACACACACAGGCACATGTACTGACCCATATACACACACACTCACACAAACACACATATGCACACAAATACACACATGTGCACACGTACACACACACAAACACACACACACACACACACACACACACACACACACACACACACACACACACACACACATCCATCCACTCACACAAAGCCATGCTCCTTTACCCAGGCATTGACATGAGCACCCTTGTCTCTCTCTCTCTTTGTCTCTGCAGGTTGGGTGGAGAAAGAAACATACTATTAAATAATCAGACCATCCTTTACTCATCCCCCTCCATCCCCCTCCCTCCGTCTCTCTTTCTCCTTCCTCTCTCCATCCCTCTCAACACAACATACAAAAAAAACAACACCACACCATGACTACCGCCGTCCCGTGCCCAGAGCCAGAGGGGACGAGAGAGGACCAACACCGGAGAAGAGAGGACCATCTACCGCCCTCTTCTCCTCCCTCTCTCCACCGTACCCAAAGACTACAGTATAGCACCTTCCACCAGAACTGTTACAGTCTTTATATCCTCTTCTAATACTGTTCATATGTGCTACTACACTGCTGTGTACATGGATAAAGCTGGTATTACACTACTCTATCTACAAATGGCAGCTGTATATTGGTTATGTAGAGTGAAGGAGCCCTTGTGTGATGTGAATGTCTCAGTTCTGTGAATATGCCATCCCCCCTCCCTCTCCCCCTTTTCCTCGCTTCCATCGTTTCTCCATATGCCCCCCTTTCATTTCCCCCAACATACACAAAAAAAAACTGACCACAAGAGCCAGTGGAAGACGTGACCAATCATATACAGTAATACTCGCCTCCTTCAGCTACAGAGGAAAGGGGGAGTGTTCTTACACCCCTCTGCATTTGCTCCTCTTTCCTGCCAGTTCAGTCACAGTGACCGTAGGTTTTTTTTTTTTAAAGCTGAGACTGAATGATTTTTAATACGTATTTATTATTTCAGACGTGTGTGTGAGAGTTGCTTCACTCGTTGGGACACAACACTCTCTCTTTCTCTCACATTCTCCTTCACAACCACCTTCCCTCCCTCCCTCTCTCCCCCTCTCCCTCCCTCTCCCCCTTCCTTGGACCTTGTCTGTCTGTCTGTTTGTGTGCACTGTGAGAATCATTGTCCTTGTTGACTCCTCCTCCCACCCCCCACCCCGTTGGAAAAAATCAATCTTTCTGTGTTCTAGGGAAAAAAAGATTTCTCCTTCAATTTCAATAATTAAAGAAATAAAAAGGAAAAAAACAAAAAGGGCAAAAAGAACTTGCAAAAGAAACAGTGACAAAAAAGGAAATAAAAAGAAGGATCTCTCTTTTTTCTGTTTGGTCTCAGTTTGTCTTCTGGTGAGGTTTAGGGAAGCCACTGCGGGAAATACTGCTTGTTGTGGTCAAAGGACAGAAACACAGACACCAGGAGCATCTGCTCCCATTTCTGATGTCTGCAGCAATCAGACATTATGACTGCAGGTGTGTGCTGGCCATCACAGACACAGACACCTTCACACTGACTGTATGAGACAGGTGTGAAAGTCCAGCCAAATAAGAAACTTGGCAAAAGTGTCAAATGGAACTAAACTAGAAAAACATCTACAGAATCAAAACTCAAAACAAGATGACCCTTCAATTACTCCCTTAGATTTATATGTGAGTAGGACCATGGAAGCACTTTAACTGGAACTGTTGACTAATTCATAAACCCCAGGGGAAGGTTTTATTGGATACACCCAGCACACTGGTAGAGCATGCAGATAAGATAGTTTGTCTCCACCAGGATAGTTACCACCTTGGTATGTCCAAAAAAACACTTTCCCTGTGTTTCTTTCTCAGATGAATCCTAGTTGCACCATTAGTGCCCTGTTGTAAAGTTTTCAGCTAGTTAAATATTAACTACTTCAGCTGAGCAAAAGAACAGGCTTTTTGGAGCTGATTAAAGGGTCACAGAAACAACAGCAAACTTGGAACAGCAAAGAGTGCAGTCAGCTTATGCAGGAAAATTCAAACTGCTGCAAGGATGAAAAACAAGCAGAATCCTGAGAGAGAACTGCAGGCACACTACGTGAGCTAGAGAAGACTCCTTGAGGTAAGCTTTATTCATGTGCTCATTGGTGCAGTGCTGAGGGTGAATATTGGTCAACTCCATCTGTGCTTCATGCATACTGCTGGGTTTGCATCAGGAATGCCTGGTCAGGAAGCAAGGAGGGGGAAATGGAGAGGAGATGCACTTAAATATCAGCCTTTCCTGTTTCAGGAAAAATGTACATCAAATGGGGACCTCTTTTTAAAAAAGCCAACTGTAGGGTGAACCATTTAACTACAATGCAGAAAGTGGACATAGATACAGTTTGGCAAAATATACAATTTTAGTGGTTTCCCTTCAGGACAAACAGCTAATATTTGATAGCTGTGCTGTAGGACCTTTCTTTTAAGAGCTTTACGCACAGACACAAAACAGATTAATTAGCTAGCATACTCACAGTTTCTCTATGACACAAATGAACACACACGCCTAAACACAGACACAGACGTGCATATACTCTCAGAGGTACACTTTCCCTCCTGCGGTCACCTCTTTTCCTCTAGATGGTTGTCCTCCATCTGCGTCTCAGCCTGTCACTGTGTAATGCGCTGATCTCTCTGCTCCACTGCTCTGTGTGACTGAATATCGATCGCTCGTTTCTGCCGCAGTGGGGAGAGAAACAAGGGCACGTTCTCTGAGGTCATCTCCTTGGCAACAGGAGGATGGGTCACATGGTTTCCATGGTTCCTAGGTCACAGGCATCAGGCAAGGTGGGGGGAGAACCTGTGATTGGGGTGTGTTTACAGCAATAAATTTCTCCTCAAAAGCTGGCTCCTCCCATTAAACATATAACACAGTGCTGTTTGACAATGAAAAAAACAATTTGCTAATTTGATCTGTGTTGTAATTGTCCTAAATATCAAGCTAGGGTCAAGGAACAATGAGCATACAGTGTATTATCTACAATCTATTTTTTGCCTATATATATATATATATATGTATAATGAATGGCACTGTGATGCAATGACACTCATATTTTCAATTTCATATAAAATATATGTATGCATTCATATTCTATAAATGCTATATTGGTTTCTAAAAGGAGCAGTCAAAATAATACCAGGGGAGTGAATGAGTAACATTCACACCATACAGATAAATAGAGATACAGTATTGAGTCCTGCAATGCCTCTCACAGCCTGTCAAGACTTCATTTGTTCGGGGTGTGACAGGCATTCCACAGAGGTTATTTCCACCCTGGCAGGGTAGTCTGAAGCAGGAGGCGTGGAGGTGGCTGTAACACACCGATTCGGTTTGGGAGGCGTGCAAGTACGAAGGCCGCTTACTGGCACCGCCCTGCTGCTCTGCCATGACCTTCTGCTGTCAATCACACAAACCTCAGAAAAGACCCACCTGACCAATCCCTACCAGTCAGGAGACAGTGAAACACCTCAGACGCAATCGCACGCTAACCCCCGCGTACAACTCACACTGCATCTGTATGCTTAGCAGTCACCCACTGTAACTTGCATTTTAAATACCCATTCATACATCTGGATGTTCATCCAATCAATGCAATTACATACATCACTCAAAGGTGCCTGCACTTGGGATTTGAATCAACAACCATCTGCTTAGACACACCAGTTTCCTAATAACTGCCATGCCAAAGACAGAGGTGTGAACACACTAACACGGTAACCCCTCTCTCACACAGAGGCATTCATAAACACACGTAAACACACAACCAAGTGAAGACAGCAACTTACAGGCAAAGAGTGAAGTTTATTGCACTTCCCCAGAGTCAATATAAAAACAAAGACAACATAAAGCCAACAATACCTACCATTTATCAATATAAATAAGAATATGTAGCTTGTATGTAGTAACAGTCACAATAACTATATATAAAAAAAACACAAAACAATGGCTTAGGTGGCAACATCATGCTGAATACAATGAGCTGGTTACAATGCCCCTGTTGGTCTTAACAGTCCACTCACTAAGGCATAACAAATGTTGTCAAAGCTGATTGTAAATATAACACTCATTATGCATAGTAGGTTGAGCACAAAGTATATGTGTACTGGTCTGTCAAGAGTCTTGGTCTGTCCCTGTGTTTGACTGTTTAGTCAATTATTTTAGTCTGTATATATTACTCGGTAGATTACAGACAGTCTCTGTTTAAGTCAGTCAGTCCACACCTGTACCATTCAGTTAAGAGTTAAGTAAGCCAGTACATTTCAGTGAAAGAGTGTAGTGAAGAGAATAATACCAATAAACCAATAAGATACACATGGGTATGATAGGTTAAGGCAAAGAGGTCAGAGGTCAGACAGGCTCCATCATGAGTTCGTCCATGTCAGCGCCGTCCAGCTCTCGGAATGCTGCATGGGAGCCAATCACAGCCAGCGTAGCCCCTGAGTGACAGGAAAGACAGTCAATCCTAGCCCATAACAAGTCAAGAGGGAAGGCCAACAGAGATCTGACCATGTTGTCTATTGCAAAAGGTGAAGGTACAGCAACAGGGAGAGAAGGAGAGGTGGCAGAATAAAGAACAATGGAGGAGATAAAAAGAAAACTAGACTCTGAAAAGCTAAAAAATGGCCACAAGGTGAGAGGAGAGACATGCACAGATGGAGGTAACCGGGCCAAAACTCACCCAGTACCCAGAAGACTGCAGTTCCAGCTCCAGCCAACCAGAACACAGGAGAGGACACGGCTCCTGCCAGAGTGAGCTGGTGTACCCCTGTAACCTCTCTCCCTAGGAGATGAGGGGAAAAAAAAAAAAAAAAAAACTGGGTGACTTTGGGAACCACTCCCCTCTCATACACAGTAGACCCAAAGAGGAGCCGCTGAGCTGCCCTCCAATCTCAAATCAACGATAACCCCACCTAGAGCGTAGAGGAGAAGGTTGTTCCCTCTTCTGTGAGTAATGGCCATTCGCTAGTAAGTGTTTCACACCCTGACATAAAGCTAAGTGTAGACATACGCAAGAAAGGCATGTAGGTTTTAACTGAACTTCTACTGTAGCACTTCTCTATCACTTTATAATGTATAAGAAATGCACTTCCCTTAGCTATGTTCTAACTACGTATCTATCTATGTGCCCACAACCTCAGTTGTGTTACTTTTGACTGTGTTGTTGCATATGATTACCCCTTGTTATCTGACCTTCATATTACTTGTCATAATGTCTGCAAGTCCCTTTGGATAAGAGAATCTGCTAAATGACATAATGAGAATAAGATTTGCTGTGGGGAACATGGCCTTTTTTAAAATTAGTCTGGATTCATCAACAAATCAACGAGAAAACGCAGGACACACAACTGCCAAAGACAGCCATACAGATACACAGATATTGTCACTCACCAAACACCACCAGCTTGGACTCCAAAGACTTGAGGTGAATGATGTAGAAGGCGCCTACAAACACAGCCAGGGCTAGCAGCAGCATGGGAGAACTGATGCTGTGATAGAGACCGAGAGAGAGAGACAGACAGACGGGGGGTGGGGGTAGAGAGGCAGAGACATACAGAATCAATGACCGTTTTGTCATATTTAAAAAAACGAATAACATCCAAAGTAAGTCACACAGCGCTGAATACAGTGTGTGCTGTCAGGAATGAGGGGTCCACGAGCTGTGCTCACATGCAGTAGAGGATGAGGCCCAGAAAGATGAAGGTGTAGTTGCTGTGGTAGGTGTCCAGGTTACGCACGACCCTCTGACAGAGCTCTCCAAAGTTTCGCGGCTTGGAGAACCGCCGCTGGTCGACAAACCCCGCCCACGGCTGCATGGCCATGCGCCGGCGCTCGAACCACTCCTTCGCCACGCTTCCCGACAGGCCCCTTGGCAACCACGTCCTGCTGGGAGGGATCCAAAACACCCAAATTTAGTTGAGGATACCGGGGACACTACATGGTTGAAACTTCACGATATACAATCCACTGGGAAGGAGGAAGTGATTTGCTTTGACATACAATGACCCTGAACCCATATATCTCTCAGGACACCATTAAAGATGTTAACTGGACTGTTCCTAGAGTTCCTCTATCATGAGTTCATGAGACCACACAGAATTGTTTGTTATGAACTGAGAAATGTGTCTGTTTCTAAGGTGAAACATGTCTGTACATTAGTAGCAAGGGGTCCAAGTAAAACGTTACACATATGATTGTAACAAATATAAAATTCTTTGTAAAAATACTCACCTTCCTGCTGGTGCTCCTCCAGTTTGCTCCCCAGCATCCATAGCGAAAGGGTCCACTGCTTTTCCCGCCATGACTGCCCGCTTCTCCTCCTCAGTGTTGGGATCACTGAGAAACTCCCGGTGGCCTTTTGTAGGAAAACAAAAACAGAAAAAATAGTCAATGTAATTGATTATTAAATTAAACGATAACTTTAAGGCGCACCTAGTTTTCTTTGTCAGTTTACCACATCTTTCCAACTGTTTTATTTTTACCTACGACTTTTCTAAACAATGCAAAGCGCGACCGCAGTTACTTGTCAACATACGTTAAGTTTGATTATAAATATTACCGTATGCATGGACTTTAAACTATATTCCTGCAATGTAATTGTAAATTCTGGTACTAGCTATCTCAGTGAAGTGGGGCCAGGGCGATACGTCTGGCAGTCCGCCACTTTCAAACGAAGAATCACTTCTTGTAAATGAAATCACTGCCAACCTTGTTCTCTGGTAAGAGTCAAATCTGGGAAAGCCCAAAGAGTCGTTTTAAACGTCAGTCGCTAACCACAAGTGTTTTAATCATTAAACGGAATTATATTATAGAAAAGACCGTTTACGGTCGTTATGTAATCTTGATTATTTTCGTAGAAGTCAGCTAGCTAGCTCACACAACTACACTAATGTATTGTTCAGTCAAACGTAGTCTAAACACATGTAGTGCGTTCAACACATGTAGCTATGTTCAATATTTCAATGCCTCTGAAAATTAATTTCAATTAATAATATAAAATATTAAGACCGGGACGCGGTGAGCTGCAACTACCTCGTATGCATACATTAGCAGGCTATGTGCCAAATCGTCAAGTTGGTTTTGCTTCTGTCCTGGTAGTTAGCTAGCTTCCGTGTCAATTCTCAATGTATATGCAGTTTAGCAAGCTTACTAGCTCTAATGCATCACTGTATGCTAAAATAAAACATATAAATTTGCTATCTAGCAACTGCTATTTGCTATTCAAAAACAAACCTAAGGCTCCCGTCATCTTGTCAGAGACGCCAAACATTGTTTTCCGTTTGCTAGCCAGCTAGCAAGGTCAAAAAACAGACGCATGAACTGTGTTATTATCAAGAGATCACAACTGCATAAACACAAAACCTCATCTGAGACATCGCTAATTAGTAAACATTTTATCGACAGTTTGATCTTTCATCTCATACTTACCACAATCCGACTGTTGCTGGAGGTTTTTTCCGGGTGGTTATTAGGCGGATGTGATGTGGTACAGAGATGGCTGTGTTTTCGCTAACTACGTCATGTTCCCAATAAAGCTCGAAGAGCGGCCGTGTGGCACAGGGGTTCTGAATCGAAGTTGCAACCGTATGCCAACGATGTACAGGCAATCTGTAAACCGTGTTTAATTTTGGACTTTACAACATTTAAACGCCGTTAGCATGCTCTAACAGAGGCAATGTATGAAACTTAGTGTTGTAGCTGGACTTTTTTTTTTTTCAGAGTGGATGTCATACCGCCGTCACCCCCGCCCCCCCGCTGCTTGATGCACTCATGTAAGTTAACGTGAAATTCGACTAGGCACCATTGCGAGGTTTATGAATCGTACTGGATCCTTTTGACAGGCAGACTTAAGGCAAACGGAGACCATTACAGCAACCCACGAGATATACAATGTCCTGAAGGGTCACCAAAATATAACGTACCAAAATATAATGTAGTGCCTGGAAAGTCATGTTGAAGCACTTTAAGATTTCATATGCAAGACTACACTGACAATATGTGGGAAGACAAGGCAAGTCAATGCATCCATTCTTTATTGATAAATGAAGTCAATTGCAATTTTCTGGCTTCCCTTTCCCCATGTGGTAGGAGGTCAAAGATGCCAGTCAGTATCAAGGCAGTCACACCCAGAAAGTCATAGCCAACAGACTGGGGTACAGTGGAAAAAAACAACACATTCAGAGTTACACTCCCTGTAGGTACAGTGCAGAAGGCATGGAAGAATAGCTCCAGGCTGTCATTATCGGGTTGAGTTGGGAGGTCCGGGTCAGGATCGCTTCACTTGCTCTCATGAAGCTACAGTCATTCAAAAGAGTGCCTGTGTGCGGCAGTCTCTCTTCCTGTGAGGAGAATAGTGAGATAGCCGCATGCAAAACTGGCCAAATAAAGTGTGATGCGCCAACACCACTCGTTTTGCATACTGCATGTGTATTCACAGCCATCCGCAGAAAAACAGATTGTCAGAGTGGCAGTAGCCCCAGTTACCAACCAAGCACTGCTGACTGTATATGAAGGCTTTCCAAGTGAGGCTAACATACTGCATGTCTAGTAAAACTTGGCTTAGCGGTTACCCATCAACCAAAAGGCTTCACCAGGACAGGCTGAGGCAGCTAGATGTGGAAATTTCCCAGCAGCTTTCCAAGGTCAGGACAATCTTGGGGTCCATTCTCTTCAAGGTACTTACTTCAACATATGCATTTCAATATACACAGTCTCATAAGACCTCAGTGATACCCTGCCTCTTTGTAATAGGATATATACACCTGAAGTGAAGATGACTGAAGATGACTGACCATGCATTCAAAGAGCGAGGCTGCTAATTTAGCAGCAGCATATCCTTTAGCAGCACATACTGGCAACTGGCCTGTCTGAGCTCCATACAGAGAGGCCCAGGAACAACTACTGGCTCCACAGAGTTTCAGTCTTGACAGCTTCAGCTAAAGGAGAAACAGACCCACTCACTGGAACATCCACACTGGAGGAGAAACATGGGAGGCAACTCGGAGACACATGAATGTGAGACCACCACATGCCACTCATGTGATCTGCTGAGTTCTAAGACTCCCCTCGGACACTAGGTCCAATCCCCACTTCATAAGAAGAGGGCATCCTGTGTTCACAAGCTGAATAACCCTCTCCTGCCTGGAGGAGAGGCCATTTAGCAGATAGCAACAGCCAATCTGCTATGTAACAAAGTTCATCCACTTCAAAGGCTATGCAAACCTGTTCCACTGTTCCACAGGCACAGTTTGGGAACTGGAAGATGGCAAAGACAACAGTGCTGGGTGCATCACATCCCCCTACAGACGGCTGGCAGGGTCAAGTCCCAGTTTGGGCAGAACTGCATCCCTGGCCACTGTAACCACACACTGACCACATCCCCGGAGCACTGGACAGTAACTGAGAGCAGAATACTGAAAGCACTGTGCAGGTATGATGTTTTCTTTGGAAAACAAGCAGTCAACTAAGGTGTCAGACGCAGCTGCTTGTTGAGGTTTGAAACTGTTGTGTTTGTTGCATGCCTGTATGCACACCTGAGGGTATTAGTTGATGGATGGTACTCTTCTTAAATGAAGTGGTTGTTGCTTACAGCACGATTGTTGGAAGAATGTGAGGCTACCCAACAAAACTCCCTTATCGTCCAGAATAAGATACAAACACAATTATAGAGACCGTGCCTGCTAGTCTTGAAGTTGCATCCGAAGACATTAAACACTCAAACCATGAAATCAAACTGACACATGAAAAGTGATGACTCAAAGAGTTTTGTAAAACCACTGGAGATGACATTTGAGGTTTTTTACACCATCTCCCACTGCATATTATCTGGCTGTTCTGTAGAGCTGCTGTGTTTTTTGAGACACTTCTCTGTGTGTACTTTGAGCTCAGTGAGTACAATGGGGTACAGGACAGTTCTGACACATGCTTTTAATGTATATAAATTAACTGGACAGTTTTAAGTGTTTTGGATCCATTTTAAATGCAATTGTGAATTTCTTGGTCCTAATATTTAATTTCAGAAGGTTGTGGCAGTAAATTTAGGCAGACAACATACTTGTCTTTTCATGCCATGGAAGTGTAATTTCAAATATACTTTTTCAACTGTTATTTATTTATTTTTTTTATATCAAAGCATATCTGATCTGCAATCACAAAATAATTGCAAATATCAGTTTTTAATTTTTTCTTCCTTTGGGGAAAGAATTGCATCAAATCCACTTTCACTTCCAAAATTCACTGATCACCATTGGAAGACAGAATGTACAGACTGCACCAAAAACTAATACCTTGTAAGGATGATATTTTGTACCGATTAATTGATGTTGCATGCTGTCAGCTTTGTCAATGTTACAGACTTTACAGCAGCCTTTTGTAAAAAAGAAATTAGAAAGTTTTTATACCTATTAAATAGTATATTAAACATAACATGAAACAGGTCTTTAATTAATAAATTGCATGTTCTGCTATGGTGTCATGTAGGATTGGTAAAAGTGAGGGTGGCAGTATAAAATACTCCACTAGAGGGACCCCTTGTCTTGATAAACTCAGGATGTGGTTGAGCCCAGTCCCTATGTTCTGAACCATGAATGTCAGTGTATTGCTTGTGAACACATCACACATCAGGAGAGTACTACTGCAGAAATCAGACGACACATCACACAGGTTTTGAGATTGAGGAATCAAACTGGATTGCCACCTCAGGACTTGGTAATGATATCATTGCTTTACAAGTGCTGTCCACAGGTTAATGTTGAACAGTTATCTTCCCCATCTCGGAAGAGATTTTTTGTACATTTTGGGTTCACATCAGTTCTGGAAATTTTGGAATAACAAAACCACATATGACATGACATGGGAAGCTAGGTAACAATGACAGCTGTTTCACATCTGTAAATGTTGACTTACATATTACATTTCATTATTGTCATTTAGCAGACACTCTTATCTAGAGTGACTTACATATAATAGCTTATATATTTATACAGCTGAATATTTATTGAAGCAATTGTCGTTTAAGTACCTAGCCCAAGGGTACAACAGCAGTGCCCTAGTGAGGAATCAAACCACCAACTTTTCAGTTACAAGCCCTGCTCCTTACCACTACACCACAATATTACCTGTATTGAAGAGATGAATTATTTTGGTGTTTCTTGGGCACGGACATTATCTATGTTGCCCAGCCTCTACTACATGTGTCAACCTGTGTGTGTCCATGTTGTCTGCATTTTATTTGATTCAAAGGTGTGGGACTGTAATCTTCTGGCTGGACTGAATCAGTGAGGTCATGCTGCAAACAAAGGCAATGCTGTCAGTAATGGTAATGTTAATATATTTTTTATTTTGAATCTTACATTCATATTAAAATTAATGGTAAGTAATCCAGTGTTTCAGTACGTTAGCCTTGCCTCAAAGCAGTTATTCCCCAGTTCATAAAACTTCTAAGTTCATGATTATAGTGCACCTTAAGTATCTGACTTGATGTGAGCCCTGAAACCATTTAAAAATTTAAGATGCATTTCAGCCTAAATGTATTTTAATGCAAGTGACAGAAAAGGGCGCAGTTAAATGTATTATCAGTGGTTGTTTTTTAGTTAAGAGAGGGAAAAACTAATTAAAAACTGATCTGTCAAAACGGTAAAACAAAGGAAACAGGGCTTGATTTTGTAACCTGCAGGTGGCAGTAGCGGTACATAGAACAGGCAGGCTGTGCAAATTAGTCAAAATACAGATAAAAAATGGTCCCCTTGCTATAAATGTAAATATAATGTAATATAATGAAAATATATTGAAAGGGACAATGATTTATTACTATATATATTTGATGTCAGTTGCTTTACCTTCAATCCAACACGATGCACACTTTCAGAATGATTTTACCCCAAACATGAAAATATTTGTATAAAATATTAAAAATTGATATTTCAAAATAGCGGCAAAACCAGTCCAATTCTAACGTGCTTTCATATATGTTAATACCATAACAGAAATATAAAACACATTTCCATGCCTACTCCAAGTAAAGCATGGTAAAGCATACACCGTTCCTGAACACAGTAGTGCGACCACATGTAAGTAACAATTCCAATGACAACATCAGCTAATATCTAAAACTCATTCTCTTTTACATAGCACATCCAAATATTTTAAATACTAACCTTCTTTGATACCCCATTTCAGCACACATGTCCTGTCCTTGTTAATGGCAAATAAGAAAGTTACTTCGGAGTAACTTTGAATAATAATTAATTTTGTAGGATACAACCGGTGATGCTGAAAGACACTAAGTTGTTGGGGGCTTGAGCCAATGCCCGTCTGCTACCCCTCCTGAACCACTCTGTGTCCTTTCTCCTCTCATGTGCGCGCACGCTCTCAGCAGCGGCTTAGCCGACACGTCGTCATGGAAACAGCCGAGACATAAGGATACAGAGGGGATGGAGAGCGAGAGGGGATGGAAAGGGGATTTAGGAACACGGAGAGATTAAAAAAGTGCGAACGTTACTAAACTCGCACACGTCCCCCCAGATCTAACCGAACTTCTTTACCTCTTACCCTGTGTGTGTTATTTTTCGTCCCCCGCTTCACTACACCATACACCGCACACCCTTCTCCCACTCTCGTATAGCCTCCCACCCCCGCCTGCCCCTTCACCTTCTCCGTAGTGTCCAGATAAATGCACCGTTTACTGTGCTTCCTGCCACCGTAGAAGCACGGGTTAATGCCCCCGAGCCCAAAGCCAGGATCCTGTGAGCTGCAAAAACGGTTTACCCCTTCTCCTCTTTGTCTGTCCCCTCTTGCTCTTTCAGTCATTGGTTTGATTTTTTTCCAATTTTCCTTGTATGGCCTACACACACATGCACATGTTATGTTATTGGCGCCCCAGAGTCTTACTGGTTTAAGATCTGAAAGATGAATGGACAGACTGACATATCCATTGTGATTTCCGATACTCCGTTTTATAATTAGAAATAATTTCTTTCACGAAGAAGACGTTTCTTGCGTTCTGTAGACAAACTTACCTGTATCGTTCCGCCTGCGAAAGTGGTTGATCGTCATCTGTCCTACAGTTCGCGTTGCTTTAAGGGCCACAACACCAGTGGATTTTTGGTCTGAAAAGGCGGTGTAAAGTTATTGGACTAAGCATGACCGCTGCATTATCGTGTCGTGCGTAGACATTGACAACCTAGTTGTGTTTACCTGTTACTTGTCTTAAATATTTAAAATCACACTTGTTTTTTTCACGATGGATTCCCCAAGAATTGATTAACCTTACCAGACTGTACTTCGCTGTTGCATCCTTTCCTTTTGGCCACATTTTTAAAAAGGGTTGTTGTGAGGGTGCCCTTTGAGATAAGGAGGAGAAGAAAAGGCCAGAAACACAACTGCGTTTTTTTTTTTTTTTTTTTTTTTTTTTACAACCGTGTTATGGTAACAACTAACTACAAACGTACTATGGTAAAGCTGACTTCAATGAGACTTCAGTGACTTAAATGAAACGACAAATATACATACATTCTACATACAGCATATATTTTACAAAATATAGCCTATATTGGCAATGAACATTATACTGAATGTCAAAACACCGGAGCAACAATTTAATTCAAACATCAGGCACGCCACGTTTGTCATTATGTGTTTTGTACGAGCAATCACGTCTATTTGCATTGTGCCGTTACTGTCGAATGTGGTCAATATTTGTTTGGCAGCGGTCCGAATGGCCGCAGTTAATCTTATAATAATACGGCTTTACGCGGGTGGAAGCGGTGTTACAGGCATTCAAGGCTGATACGCCGCCGAAGGGAAATCGATGGACAGGCTGAGTTAATTATGAGAAAATCAATTAGGAGGAGGGGAAAGGTTTAAAAGGACGACTGGGGTGTTCAAACGGACAGGGGGAAAGAGAGAACGCGGGAGACATCCGCCGCCCCCCTTTCAGACAATTTTCTACCTATTTTAGGTTTTTTTTTTGGGCCACTTGCATTCACCGTGGGAGCTCCCCTGACAAAAAAACGAGACAGAAGCAGCGCCATAAACAAGAACGAGACTCTTATGTTTATTTCTCTATCTTACCATTTACAAATATTATTTAGTTTTTTGTAGGCTATTATTACATTTTGTAATAGCTTGTAATTGTCATGTCGCAGGTCAGTGTTTTCTGTAATGTTTTATCGCATTGGAATAAGGGAGAGTAACATGTATTCTCTCAGCAGAAACCTGTTTTGGGTTCTCACCGGTGTGTGTGTGCCTACATTGAATAGGCTATTTTGGTTTTACCCGGTTGAAGATTTTCACGCACTCTTAGACTAACACGTGCTTACACTAACAGACACAACAAGAGGGCTCAAGACGCGCTTGCGAACGGTGTGAAAAACACATAAATAGACGCATATTAGAATCTGGATATTAAGCTGGATGGCAAGATGCGTGGCTATAGAAATTAAAATTATATTTACGGCAGCATTATAAAGTACGTATTCAACAACGAAAACCGTGGACAAATAGGCAGATGCAGATTTAGAAGACTAGAGATGTATCGCATCTACTTTCTCACACTGGACGCCTCACACAGACCCAGTTAATGTTGGCTGGTCCATTGATCACATTAATATTTGTGTGATGCACTCCCGCGTGCAATTAATCAATGTGTTAATCGATTGAGCATCAGCAGAGACTAACAAAATCGAACTTGATTATGCTGCGTATAATAGTCGCAGCTATATATCTTAAACAATATATTTACGCATTTGGAAGAGACCGATCAAATAGACTGTTCTTTGTGGGGTTTAGTGAGTGATTTCGTCTCGGGCCCTAGTTCTCCCACTTCTGTCCAGAAATTCCCATAACTTAGTCTAGTATCTAGTGTCTTGAAGTCCGGCGGTTTATAAGGCCCCATTCATGTATTTCGACATTTTATTTATTTAAGAGACTCGTGTCTGTTAACCGCAAAGCCCTGAGCTCCACCAGACATTAAGAAAAACTTCCCATCTTCGCAAAAATATTTCCAAATGTGACATGCTCCCGTTTTTCAGAATTGCAGGCCTATATGTCGTAATTATCATTTTAACATAAGCGTATCCATTAATTTATTTTTTTTATTATTATTATTATTATTATTATTATTATTATTATTATTATTATTAACATATTCGCATAGCTTGTAGGTGAAGGCCGGAGCTATTCTTTTTTCCATTGCAGAGATATTTTTTTACTCGACACCACTACCATATACACCACAGACATTTTGTTTATTTTAAAATAAGTAATTTAATGAAGGAGCGACACCAAATCAAATTTATTGTTCCTGCTTTCTACGGACGGAGTTCACTACAAATACACTCTTTTAAATCTTGATCACAAAGTGTGTCGTTTTTAAATACCACGAATGATAGGGTTTATGCTATACGACAGTATATAACTTATTCATACATTAATATGCTATCTTGGTATTTAAATAATGCAAAAATATCTTAATTTAAAATTAAACAAATATATGTATATATAGTCGGCACCCACTTCAAGTTTGCAACAAGGTTTCCCAGCATTTTAATTAAACAGGCTATATAGTTATCGTCTTCTTTGCACTGTAAAATTATTTCAGTGATGAGCCGATCTAATTTATTCATATTTCTTGCAATATCTGAATATGAATTAGGCCTATTAATTTCTTTGTAGCGTTTCTAATTTGCATATATGCATGATATTCGTGTTTTTTTAAATACACATGCGATAAGATGCCGCATCGACCGAACAACTTGTTACTTGTATTTGAGAAAACTAAAAAAAAAATCTGGCTGCATAATTTAGTTTCGCTTACCGACATTTTATAAAATAGACTACTTAATAAAATGAAGAGTGTTTTACTTTGCTTCACTTTTAATTTCCCTTGCCTGTTAACAACACATCTTAATAATTATTTTTTCCTTGCATATCTCAAAAAGCTTAATCCGATTTTAAAACTGACGGAATATCATAACATGAACCATATTAAGCACATTTTTATGGAAATTTACCCAATAATGCTCAGCAACACGTGAAGTTCCATATTTCAATAAATTACACATAAGTAAATCAACTTCTAACAGTAAAGGCCTGCTGTCCCCAAGCCTTACATTTTCACTACCCTGTTGTTACAAAATGAAATGCTCAAAACACAAACTAATTGTAAATGTAAGATGGAATATATGGCGGAATATAGTCTGTCGGCAGGGAAAAATGGTAAACTGCGGGAAAAGAATGGAAAGACGGGATACTTTTAAAAAAGATGAGAGAACAGGGGGAAGAAGGGACACAGGAGAGTACAGAAGGAGAGAAACTGATGGGAAACAGAGACAGACAGCGCATTAAGCTTAAAGTGATCACAAAAGAAATTGTTTTCTGGCATATTTTGGCCAGGAAATGGGTCTGATATTGGCCGTCATATTCAGAATTAACATTTATAAATTTCTCCGTGGAAATTTGTGTGTGCTGATTTTTTATAGCTGTAATGACGTTTGAAGTGCTGAGGTATAGTTTACTCAAATATTTGTCGTTTCCTTTAGCCATAGAAACGATTGTTCTTGTTATACAATGTGTAGTATCTAATTTTGTCCACCTTTCCCGCACAGCGACGCAGAACCGCTTTCAATGTTTTTTCAAAAAAGCAAAAATAGCTCGAGATAAAAGGTACGGATCTGTGTCATCATATCAAACAGGCCTGGCAGAACAAATATCATGTGGTCGGAAAAGACAACTGCCATTCTTATAGAATACAAACTGCCAGTTGAATTCTGTATTTGAATAGACCTATGTATGTATGTAAAGGTCTGACGATTATTATTACAACTGACAATCACGAGAGCATCAGCAGTAGTGTAACACGGCCAATCAAATTAATATATTGTTCTGTAATGAGGATTTAAAAGAGTGCCATCACTACTACTATAACGACCAATAATAACAATAACAGTAGTTTTTAAACAAAATATTTTATGGAAATATTTTCACAACGCAAAACTGAAGTAGGTTTATGGCGCAAACTTATTCAGTTTATATGCAAACAAGTCAACGTGCAGGTAGAAATAACACAGTAATAGCCTGTCAATGGCTCCCTGAACCTTCACCACTAAGCACTCGGCATATGGTTTATTGGTAACATATGCTGAGCTTAGGCTACTATTTCTTTTATTTCTATTTTTCTTTCAGTTCAACACTCCACATTCATTTAGCACGGTGCTGAAAAACAGTGCACCGAGTAGCCTGCAATACGTTTTTTTCCGTTTGCTTTTGCTTTTACTGCGTTTCAAACCGCAGTGTTCCGACACAACGTTGTTGTTTTAAGGACATTGCATTTGTATGGTATTTCGCTGAAATGTACTTAAAGGATATTTTATATGTTGAAATATATAATTTGTACTTTCTTTTGCAAAAAAAACCAAATTAGCAGCATTTCGTAGGGGGATCAAAATATAAAATCAATATAAGTTAGTGTTAAATGGTTCGTAGGCCTACTGTGTTGGCCTATCCGTCGAGTTTTTTTTTCTTTCAACGATCGGTTCACTAATTTGAGAAATGTTTACCATCCACCTATGGTGCACAGCACTAAGCTCATTAAAGCGACCCCGTGTCAAAGGACGGACTGCCATTATCGCAATTACGTTAAACGTTAGACTGATTGCTACTGCATGTCGCAGCCTCTTGCTCTTAAAAGGCACCAACTTCGCCAACATTGCATTTCGAGGTATTGTCCTTGCTTTTCATGACGTCACGTATTCAATGCTTTGGTCGAATTTACTGTCGACATTCTAAGTCTTATCCCCCAAAACAGACGACTGAAATATTATGTCATTAAGTAACTTAATGTGTTAACCCAGGGCCAGATAAATATATAAATATATAGCTTCCAGCCATACCGGAAGGCGTAACCATAGCGACACCCGAGAAAATCAATAACGGATTAACGAAAACGTTTTTTTTTTCTCGTTGTCACAATTCACATAGTATTTTGTTGTTTTCTTTTTTATAACATTGAGAACGAAAAATCACAGAGAGGGATCGTGCAATGTGGGCCTATTGTCTCTTTTCTCCCCTGATGCTGAGGTCACGGTCGAGTCAGAGGGTTGGTGTAAAATGTAAATGGCACGTGCACAGAGAATCCTGTGTTTTCTATAAGGATATGCCGAAGTGGCTCACATACTCCGTTGAACTCCTCCTCACCAACCCAGTCCCTCGCGATTGAGTTTTTTTTACCGCTGTAAAATGTCATTAATAATATTGTAATTACTTATGTTGAGTATTGAACACTAATAGCGCTATCAATAAGGAGGACGACAGAGCAATAGTTGCAGAAGTGGCTGGATCGATTGTGCAAAAGGAATTGTCCGTTGTCTTCCCTTTTAACTTGACATAAACCACAACGGTGAAAAACATAGAAATATTGATACGAAACGACAGGGCCCCATGTGAGAAATTGATTACATTGATAAACAGTCACTGAAATTAAACTCTCTCTCTCTCCCACACACACACACACACACACACACACACACACACGCACACATGCACACACACATGCACACACACGCACAGGGCAGTGTGTTGGCTTTGTGATGCGTGCAGTTAGAGTGTGATCAAGCACAGGGGCCAGAGTTCAAATTCATCCCAGACAGATGACCCTATTCGACTGGCTGACCTTTGCGGTCAAACTGCAGTTGAGGGAGGAGGGGGGCGGGAGATGGGCAGGGAGAGTGAGAGAAAGGGGGCGAGGAAAGAAAAAAAGAGCAAGAATAGAAAAGGGGTGGACATCACTTTTTCCCCTTTTCTTAAAATCCACCGCACTCGCTGTGCCGTTTTCCCTCTGACGCCATCCCACCCTCTCTTCTCTCTTCCCTCTCTCCTCCGTCTTCCCTGTCTCCTCTGCCTCCTCCCTCCCTCACATTGGGCTGAATTAACACCCGACCCTGACCGATGACCTCTCCCCACCCCCCAACCGCCACCAGATTAACACCCCCCGCCTCAGTAACACTCCCCTTTGCAGCAGCCCCTCGGGTTGCACCTCAGAAGCCAGTGTGTTTGTCAAAAGTTGTGCAGCGTTGGGGGCAAAAAAGACGTCTGTTGGTCCAGACCAGGGGTGTCCAACCTGACCCAGAGAAGGAGCCAAAACTTGCCAGTTGATTTAAAATTTTACCATTGATAAAGGGTGGCAGTAAAAATATGTTTAAAATGATACCTGTCTAATTTATCATACCAAAATCCGCCCGTGAATTAATTTGTATGTGAAGTCTTGGCAGTGGGATCTGTCCATTTTTCATACGTTCATTGCAGTTCAACTTGGTTTATGCTTCTGATTAGGTGGCAGGGATAACCCGAGCTCTCCTTTGCTCTGCCCTTTTTGTCTACACTGTAACAGCATTTCACAGGATTTTTAACCATATCATTGATCCAATTTATTGGCAATGTTTTCTTCCTTTCCGGCTCGGTTTAGGGGCCCCACATGAAGCTCTGAAGGGCCACATGAGGCCCTACGGCCACAGTTTGGCCACCGCTGGTCTGGAATGGTGAAATCACAGTGCCATCAGATAGTCTTGTGGGGGGAGGACGGGCATGTAATACCTGACCACCGCCAATGTGTGGCAGAAGAGAGCGGTTACCTGGTCTGATTTCAGATCTTTTTTTTCATGTGGTAAGGTGGAAGAGAGGGGATCAAGGGAAAACTTGTATTTTTTATCCCCCCCTCTGGACAAAAGCATCCCTGTCTCCTTCTCTCACCCTTATTCCCTAATCCCTCTCTGCTCTCCTGCATATGTTCCTTAATCCCAAATATCTCTCTCCCTCCCCGTCCCTCCTCTTTGTCCACAAAATTCGACCCCCACTTCTCACTTTGCTTCTTCTACCTCCCCTCTTATCACTCACAAACACTCCCTGCATCTTGTCCTGGTTTTTGTCCACTCTTCCTCTCTCTCTCTCTCTCTCTCTCTCTCACACACACACACACACACACACACACACTCCATCTCTCTCCTGTTCCTCCATCCTGTTCCCTTTCTCTCCCTTTTTTTCGTTTGCCTCTCCCTTGCTCACTCTCCGTCTCCCACACCTTCATGTCTTGCTCTCCCTTTGTCTCACTCCCTCATACGACTGTAAAAGGCCTTTGATTCCCTTTCAGTGAAGCTATGTAAAAAAGGATGCATTTGGATTGACCAAATGCATGTAAAGTTAAGGTCGTTTTACAGTTTAATGAAAAAGGTCCTCCGCCTGAGCACAAGCTACTCCATCATGGACTGAACTGCAATGACAAGTGAAACCTCCTTAATGGAGGCTTCATATGTTTTGGTTTTGGTGCAGACATCTGTTGTGCGATGCCCAGTGCTGGCTTTTTGATGTTTTCGAAATGTTATCACATTACAATGACATCGGTTCTCTGAGATTTCAGAAATAATACAATATATGATTTCTGAAAGCTCCTGGTGTTCATGCTGGACTTCAGCCTTTCCAGTGCTTATTTGTGAACAGAATTACCTATTCACTACCAGTATTTAATAGAACGTTCTGTCCCACAATGCACTAATTTACTGGCCTTAGGGATTAAATGTTTCACATCATGACAAAATGTAGAACAATACTGACACTGTATTGCAGAGGGCAAGGCTACTCGGTTTAAACCAGTACTGCAGTATCCATTGAATGTATACCCCAAACAATTTTGTATAAAAGGATATCCGAAGGACAAAAATTGATTTACCGAAGACGTAGATGTCTGGTACAGGAAGTGTTCGGAATATCTCTGTCTTGTGGTTTTTGTGGAAGGAGGAGGATATTTCACCTGGCCATTAAAACAAGGTTGCTGACCCCCTGTGGACATCACAGAAGAGGAAACTGAGAGGAGAGGAAGAGAAAGGGAGGAGTGATGCTTGAAACAGCTGACAGGAGAGGATGCAGTCTTTTACACTAATGGGGGTAGAAAAAAAAACACACTTTAGCAGGTCCAGGTAATGGCATGGGTGTTGTCTCCTTACTTAGATCTTCACCATTACCCACTACTTACCATATTCACTGCGTTGAGGCAATACCAAGCAGACAGGCTTGGAGTTATAATAAAAGAAATAAGTACAGGTTGTTCTCATACAACTCATTCCCTTTCAGCTCATGCAATTGAAAAAAAATCCAGACTTTATAATCCAGATCCTCTACATTTAATCCAAAATGGCATCAACAGAATATGTGCCTCTTCTCATATAAAATGTAAGCTTTGGTTAAATAATTGATTCTGATAATGTTAAAAAATTCTTTATGCCATAAAACCCCTCAGAACCATTGTGTCAGCATAAAATAAACCACTTTGGATGATATACTTACAGATCCCCCCATCCTGTAAGGAGAGAGAGAGAGAGAGAGAGAGAGAGAGAGTGTGAGTGTGTGTGTGTGTGTGCATGCAACAGAATTTCTCATATCAGTGGGTTAATAGGTGCAGTGTCAGTTTCACTGACTGCCTGATTAGTTGTCAGTTCACTAATCCACATACTACTGCGGGAACTATTGCCTTTGCCATTGATTTTAGCTCCGCAAGCAAGGGAAGGGGGGGGGCAGATATCGATCGCCCCCAAATTAACCCCATCACCAGTTTCTTCTCGCTCCATCCTCGTCTTCCCATTGGACGTTTTGGCTGGAAATGCTGCACCCGATTGGACCCCGTGCTCCGCTGGAATAGAAGCCGCCAGACTGACTGACTGACAGACTGACAGACCGGCGAGCGACACGCGGACCGACCGTACACCGAACAACTGTCTGAAGTGCTTCTGAAGCCCAGACGGGAACACCAGCACAGACTAATTAACAAAAGAGCTGCTGGATGTCTGATGGATTCCATAATTCAAACCCCCCATTGCTAACAGCACCTTTTTTTCCTCTCATGTCTCGCTTTCCCATGCTTTTACTCATTTTCATAATTTCATATTTCAACCTGTATTTTCCTCTCTCTTTCCAAATTTCCCCATGTTTGTACCCCTCCATTCTGTGTCACGTCCTTCAATCTCGATGTCTGTCTCCTTAATTTAGCCAGGCCTTTATCTGTGTTCTCTCTTTGTTCGTTTCTGCCCACAGTAACAACCATTTCCCTCTGTAGCTCTCCTTTATATTTCCTCTCTCCCTCTCTCTCCCTCTCTCTCTCTCTCTGTCTCTCTCTTTTGCTCTCTCCACCCTTATGTAAGCAGAGCAAGGGGGTTGTTAAACATTTTTCTTCTCTCTTAATTGTTTTGACTTGTGCGATTGGCATCCCGATTAGACCTCATTGATTTCCTGGCGCTAAGTGCATTGATTTTTAAATTTCTTATTGATCCCGGCTTTAAATCTCCCCACACACAGTCTCGCCATACAGACACACAGAGAAAGCGGGAAAGAAGGAGAGAGAGGAAAGGGAACAGGTTAGGTAAATATTCTGACTAACTGGGAGTTACTGTACATTAACAACATACTGATAGACAGAGACTAATGTGGTAAACATACATACCCAGAGGGGCAGGGGTGTATTAAGTAAAGACAGTGGCTGCTTACAGTGGTGGAAATGAGAGTGTTTTAATATGGGGTAGATTACAAAGACCTTGTTCTCATCCCTTGTTTTTTTTTCTATCTTGGTTCGAGTCAGAGTCGTATCGCATGTTTCCATGGCCTGCTTTGCGTCTTTGTGTTGGGGGGGGCGGAGGGGGTGGGGGGGGTTGTGGTAGAGGCATGTGCGAGCATGAGTGTGCGTACGGGTGCAATTTGTAGCTGCTGCACTTGTGCAAATACAAAGTCCAATTACAAAAGGCAAAAATCTTGCGCGAAGGCGCGATTCCAAAGGCAGGAGGCTCCCCCGGGGTGCGGGGCTGGTGTGTACTCTATCAGGGGGGGCAAAACAGAGGCGCATACGCGGTGCTGCCCACCCCGCTCTCCGGTCAACACCGGGAACCCCCCAAAGGCCCTGACATGCAAATACGGATTAAAGCCGGTGTGCTGCCTCGGCACATACAGACCGCCGGGGCGGAATCGGATTCTTTACCCCCGCTGACCCTCCGTTCCAGCTTCTCCGGGCAGACGCAGTCTCATTGGGCGAAGGATTTCCGCTATGACTCGCCATGAGGCGACGCTGAGGGGTGCGGTGTTATGTCCTTGCTAGCCCAAGCTCTCCCCACCCCCCCGCCTGTGAGGTAGACCCGAGCTCATCGGAGGAGAGGTTTGGCCGTGAGGTTCGACCGTTTTCCGCGGCCCCGCGCGGACCTGCTTTATCCGGGCTCTGATTGCGTCCTCTGTGTGGGAGCGTGTAGCAGCCCTGTACCCCCTCAGCAGATGGGCCGCTCCTCCGTTGCGTGGAACACCTCTGGCTCCGGCGCAGTAGGGTAGGCAGTCCAATTTCACAGGTGGGCCGCTGTTGTTACACCCGAGCAGGGTGCCTAATGAGAAATTTCTTCAGTAAAAATCTAGCTGTATAAGCGGATAATATCTATAAATATATAAGCTGGATAAAGGTGTGTGAAAGGCAAATACATAATATTGTATTGTGAAAAGACTGGTATGTGCTTCTGTGAGGAGCAGCCATATGGAGTTGTGGTTAAGACTTTATTCTCATCAACAAAGAGCTTGTTGATTCACGACCAGGACGCCAGGACACTCATCTAATATAGCGTTTCGTCCAGCCTGAACCGTTATGGATGGCTTTAACAGAGGTTCTGAATCTGTGTACACCGCAGGGCCATGAAGCTGCCCCACACAGATCCTCACCCCATGCATGAGCCAAGTTAACCGTAATACAGGGTTGATGTCACTACTCTGAGACAGTGGCTGCCAGCACTTTAGGGCACCTTTAAGTTCAAAAGCCTGCTAACTCTAAAGTAGATTAAAAATAGTCTAAGGTGGGGGAGGGAGGGGGTGACCTTTCGGCGACAACACAGATAAATATCTATAATAAATACCATTACTATTGGCTGCCCCCACTGCCATAAAGAAGCCAAGGTGAGAGACGCCACGGTGGCAACAGACATTGCCAATATATTAGTATTGATTATTGTGACCAGTGACAGCGGAGGGAGGAAGGAGCTGAACTGTAAAGTTAGTAAAAACTAAAAAGGACTAGAAATGAATAAAGGGCAACTGCTTCAGATAGACAGCCTGCAGACTGGAGAATAGAAAGAAACAGAAGTAGGTGTGTGTGTGTGTGTGTGTGTGTGTGTGTGTGTGTGTGTGTGTGTGTGTGTGTGTGTGTGAGTGAGAGAGAAAATGCTCATACATTTTTGTTCAGTGGTTTTCCACACACACACACGCACGCACACACACAGTTCCAGTCTGTGGTTTTGACTCCCTGCACATTGTACAGTTTAAAAGTGAGTATAGCTCAATCTGATCCCAGATCGATATGTACACACACGGAGGTATTCTCTCCAGTGTATGTGTTTGTTGTTGTGTGTGTGCGTCTATGTATGTATAAAGTATGGTCTGTGTGTGTGTGTGTGTGTGTGTGTGTGCATGGTCAGTGCAGAGTTGTGAATCAGTGTGAGAGTCCTCCACAGTAATAGGTGCTTGTTACAACAGCGAGGGAGGCAGTAATATAATTGTTAGCTCGTATTGATTTGGGCACTGTGTTATTGATGAGAGAGAATTTAATCCAACCAGCTCATTTGTCAAGATGACACTGCTGTTTAACAATAACCATGGGGACATACAAATGGACACACACACACACACACGTCAACAGCTTCAGTAGAATACCCTGTCACTATGCACACTGTTTTCAGGGCTCTCATTAAGAGTCCATATAAATCTATAGCTGTTAGCATATAATCATTTTCAATAGATTTAATAGATTTATGTAAATATTGTTTTCTCATCGTATGTCATTTCATCTTTCTGTTCTTATTTTTTCTGTAAACATTTGTATCCTATACACCTCTGTAGCTATTTTGTATTAATTCTCTTCCATGTGTCTTTATATCTATGCAATACAAATCCTTGTGTCTGAAGTGGTTAAACGTTCACAGCTACGCTTAGAATTGTTGGAATAATGACGTAATAAAAAAATCTCATCTAGTGAGTTTTTTTTCTCAGTAAACACTAAATAATTAAAAGCACCAGACGACCGCATCAGATTCCTTTGTAAATTCTGGCTAACAGCGACGAAAGAGAAATCTCCGACGGTTTTCCCACTGAAAGCAGACAAACGGTTTCTATTTATGAGAGAAAGCTGCACAATAGGGATCTCAGACACCTTCCGATAGCACAACTGCCGGCCAGACTCAAGGTGTCCCGTAATGAATGGGCATGTTTGTCGTCCGTAAAAATACCCGTGGCTGTGTTGCTGACATGAAATACACTGTACCCTATACAGGTCGCACGTTTTAGTGTGGCAAACTGTAAGTTTATTTCTATTTTATAGAACTGTGTAAACGTGTGCTTTATTGATATATGTCAATTATATACAGACAGCCATGCGTATGTCATGCACTAGTACCTAACTGTCCTTCTGGCTGGATGTGAAGTGTTTTACATGGAACACGGTACAACCGGGTGCAATAGGTGTGAGGAGCCTCGTGAATGATATAAAGAATCCTTAGAAGGAAAAAGGTAAGGGCGAGGCGCGAAATCCACCTTGCCTCCCAACACCGTTTCATTTTCCTCTCCTTCAATCTCACACACCCTCCCTCTATCCCCCTCTCCCATAGACGCACACAACCACACTATATTCTACAAGAAATAATTGCTTTTGTCTGGAAGGAATATCGGGGGGTACTGAGCTCCCTCTCTCGGCGAGGGGGGTTCGTGAAGGACAACTAGTCGCTTCTTTTTTTTCCTCCCCTCTCCTTCGACTTGCAGATGTCATCTGTCAAAGTGAGAGTGGAGAAAGAGCGTCAATAAACATTGTAGTACAACTGTTGTGTCTCTTAGGAGTTGAATATGGCAGTGAATATAATTGTGAATCGTTCATTTTCAAAAAAGGATTATTATTATGACCTGGTAGTGGCACATTTTCTTGGTTATTGCTTCGGTTTTTGTATGCTACCACCACTACTACTGCTACCACCTCCACCACCACCACCACATCATGAGACAGTATAGCTGTTTATGCTGCTTCTTATTAGTACAGGTAGTGCCTTGGTTCACATATTATGCGTAATCTTATGCTTTAGTTCATTACTGACTAGTTGAAACCATAGTAGGCCAATTCGGAGAGGGGCGAGAGGGAGAGTGAAATCTAGCACGGCAGTTTCGATTTTTTCCCGTATTCACTGCGATGCTTAGCGTATAGATTTTTCTATTTAAAAATCTATACCGGCAATAATCTTGTGTGTAAGAGCTCACCGCAGATTGTGGCTTTATAATTGATAGCATGTAAGTTAACATTGGAATAGGAAGAAAATACGCGAGGACTGGAACCTCGCCTGGCTCGCGCCACTCTGGAATGTGCAGGACATTGCACTGAATGGATTCATATTACCCTAAAATAACGCCACCTCCCATTTATAGACTTAAATCATGATTATCTAAAACATAAAAACCACAGGATCAACTCATTTTATCCTCCTACAAATATAGGGGGGTTACAATTGCATTATTATTAAAAATATTATTATCAATATCAGAAGTAATAATTTGTTACAACCATATGATTGGAAACATGGCACTGCGTGTGTGTGTGTGTGTGTGTGTGTGTGTGTGTGTGTGTGTGTGTGTGTGTGTGTGTGTGTGTTTGTGAGAAAAATCAACATACACATATATGTAGACATATTAAATACCTGAAATCCCATTTTGTAGTCCTATTGCTGATATGACTATTACTGTGATTACCATCGTCATTATAGTGAAGGCTAATCATGAAATCAATAGAGGATATCTCCTCTTTTGCAGGATTAGAAACGGCGAGGGGCAGGAGAGAGCGAGGGAGAGAGAGAGAGGGAGAGCGAGAGAGGCGGAATGGGGGTGGGGGCTTAGTGTGTGAGAAGAAGCGGGTCCTCCTGCTTCAATGTTGCAGGCAACATAGTACCAGAGCGATTTAATACGAGAGGGAGTCGGGTTGAATGAGCTATTGAGGTTCCCAAATAACGGGGACAAACAGACAGACACACAGGCGGATGGACGGACAGATAGGCAAGTGATCCCAAAAAACAATACAACGTAACAGGTTCAGCGTTTTCTTTTTAGTTTTGTTTTAATTGTACTGTATGTTTTGCTTTATTTATTTATTTATCGATTGATTGCGTTTTAATTACTACTCTGTGACAGAGAGAGAGAGGGGGAGAGAGAGAGAGGAGGCGGGGGTGAGGAACAGCGAAGGCCAACCGAGCACGTGTAACCTTACGTATTATTTATTTATTTTAATGAGTGTAATTTCTTCGTATTCAGAAGTCATAACTGCTTTATGTGTGCGTGTTTTGGGTGAGGTAGACGAGACGGCTAGAAACCAAATAAATGAACCAAAAAAATGCAAAATAGAGCACATCAGCTGCTAATGTTTATGCGGAGCTCAATACGAAGAATTATATTTTTACCAAAATCAGAATTAACAGTAATAGATTTACTTACAAGCTACAACCAAAGCAAACGCGAGAGAAGGACGCGAGGCCAGAGACTGTTCAGTTGAATACTCTCACATTTCTGTCGACCAGGAAAAAAACAGAGAAGCAGAGAAGAGAATGAACAGAAAGGAAGATGATTATATAGCCTACTAACAAATATCGAACCAGTCTTCTCAGAAGTGTTACAGCTATTGCAACCCATGAGAAACAACCAAAGAAGAAACACAAAAACATACGAGCGCTCGTAGGCATAATAATAATAATAATAATAATAATAATAATAATAATAATAATAATAATAATAATAATAATAATAATAAGACCAGTAAGAAATTTGTTATTACTTAATATAGCCGCCTGTAAACACAAATATATTTAAAAATCCTACTATCCGTCTGTTGTGGTACTTTTGGCTTAGTGTTGTTTTCTTGAGAAATTACAACTCAACCATCACCGAACCGATCATCTGGAACACCTAAAGGCTGTACATAGGCATATATACACACAATAAACCGGCACAGGAAACTCAGACACCAAATTACGTCAATATAATAAAGGCGAGCAAGAAACACTTAGGCTACACGTATTTCAGTGAGTGCTTAAAGTGGCAAATACATTTTTATAACACAGTCTACCTGGAAAACAGACGAAGATAAAGGGAAGAAGAGAAGACGAGTAGTGTCGTTACTACTGTATTTATTTAAAATTAGAAGACGGAGGATCATGTTTGTTCCCTTGCCGGTGCCGTTCGTCTTTCAGAGAACTGTTCCCGACCTCAACGCCTGGTGTCTCAAGTCCCCTCTGGCTCTGCGGTCCAACTCCGGTAAGATATTTAACTTTTACTGTTATCTCGCTGCCATTCTGCCTTCATTCCTGCGTTTTCGGCGAATATCTTTGTAAATAACGGCAGCATAACCACCCCCCAAAATCCTGTACAATGTGGCCTGGTAGTACGTCATTAAATCCACAACAGAAAGAAAACGATCTCAATCACGTATTTGCCTATTTATTTTTGATGCGTATTTTCCTCCAGTTCTTGAAGCAAAGGTCTATAGTAAAACTATTACACCGACGACAACCCGTAATTAATAAAAGAAAAAAGTCGCAAGAGAAAACAATGAATTTTGTCATTTTTGAAAACAACACAAATGTGCCGATTGTCCGTCTTTAGGTTTATTCTCGTATCTTTGTAAGTACATATTTGATCTCTTTTAGTCCTTTTTTTCCTCCCATCTCCGTCTCCATCTGTCTCTCCTCCTCTTCCTCTCCCTCTGTCTCTGCCTCTGTCTCTCCCGCGCTAGTCTCACCGCGGGCAGGGAATATTCATGGCAATGTATCGATCCTGTGGAGATCGATTCTTGGACCGTTGGATGGAGGGAGAAAAGGGGGAGAATGACTGAGAGAGGATGAGGGAGAAGACCGGGTGCAGGGAGCTAGAAAAAGAGCCAGCGCTCCTCTTTCTTGTTTCGGATCTCATGCCTCGTGCTGGCTGTTGAAGACAAGTGTGCGTTTTACAGTGAATGCGTTTTAGTGGTGAATTTTCTCAGACAGTCGTTCTACTAGTTTGTTTTGCGTTATGGATCCTTCATTCAACAACAGGCACAACGTGGAGTAAAACTGACAGACTTTGCTGTCATCAGAGACAGAAACACGGGGGCCGACTGCCTCCGTGCCGATGACGGTAGTCCTACCGGTTGCTTCTAAGAAAAGGGAGCTGGCGAAGGCAGGAAAGGAGATGTCGTATGCACCTCGCTTTCACTGAGGCAGAATGCAAAGAAGATGGATGGACAGAATCTGCTTGTCCAGCATTTCTTCCGACATAATAATATTCTTTGTTTCGGAGCACATTACATTTTAGAGGGGGACTCACTACTGGAGTCTCCTGCTTTTATCAAGTGCGTGCCCGTTGCAGCACTCTGGGAGCGAAGGACGCGTGGCTGTGTGTGCACGAGCTTCATCAGCGAAAGAGAAAGAATAAAAGAGAGATGGATAGAAAATAGGGAAAGTAAAAACTGCGTTTTGGCTGGGTCTTAATGAAAGAGAGAGAGAGGGACAGAGAAAGGGGGAGAGAGGGAAAAAAGATGTGGACGACATGAAGAGAGATGAGGCTGCTGCTCTCATCTCTCATTTTCGCTGGCTTTTCTGCTGGAGAAGGGGGGGATGAGGTATGGGAGCAGGATTGTATTTCCCTTATGAAAATGTCCCATAGGACTCAATTGTGAGAGCTGTGTATACCGTGGAGATTAAGGAGAGGAGCGAGAGCCGAGACAGGGCTTTGCGCCTGGCGCGTTAAGAAATTCTGCACGTCAGAGTAAGAAGAAACTCCGTGGAATAGAAAATAGTAAGAGGGTCTCAGGGAATGAAAAAAAAACAGCAGATATGCCAAAAGAATGAATGAGAAATGGCGCTGACAGGCAAAACAGGTGTGAGCACAAATTTAAAGAGCTGAAATGAGAAATTAACTCAATGATGCTCAACAAGTGCTTGTAACAAATAGCGTGCGTCAGTATGTACCTGTGTGTGTGTGTGGGGCACACCTTCCCTGCATTCTACATTGCTGTCAGGTGTATGTGGTATTCTGATACAGAGTTATAGACCACCCAAAGGTGTTGCCAGAGGTACCAGACAGCTTTGGTAGCTGGTGAGAGTGGAGTACAGCCTGGCAGCTCTGATTGCAGTGGGCAGCTCATTCTACCAGCTAGGAGGTATTAACAAACACCAAGAGGCTTGTTGCCTTCCGGTAGCAGAGCATGTGTACACACATACGGCTGGAGGCAGAGGAGCAGGAGCTGTTTAGAATCAGCAGTTTGCTGGTGGGCAGGGGTAGTGCAATTAAGGGGGCAGTATGCCATAGAAGGGGGGTTGCACTGCTAGGGTTATGGTTTGAAACTGGTAGCCAGAGGAAGGAGGCTAAGGCACGTAGGGGTGGCAGTGGTTTGGAGCTCTGAGTCGGTTGCACGGATTGGGCAATGCTGGCCTGGAGGTCAGACAGGATAAGGATGCAGTATCAGGCACCCAATGAAAGAAGCATTTGCTGAGGAACAGGTGGATTTCTCCTGACCTTCAGATGGATTCAGATTAAACCAATACAGTTAAACCTGACATGTGCTTGCCAATGGTGCAGTGACTGGTGGGAAACAGGAAGATGTTAACAAGTGTCACACACAGCTCCTTGGCTCCATGAGATGATGTCGTCGTGGCAGATTGTACATACAATTGTGAGGATTTGCCATAAGATATAACAGGTCTAACTGATAGGCATGGGGCTTCAAATATTGTGCTGTTGAACAGGTGATGATGTCAGCAATAACTGCATTTCAGAGGGGGATAAATGAGTATCACCCCTGTCCCGGTGCTATAATAGCCAAAGGGAGGCCAGGAAGGGTAAATGTCTATGGAGAGAATAGTCATAGACTAAGTACTGAGCCTTGGTGAACGCCCCTTCCAGAAGGCAGGAAGCAGAGAATGGTCCTCTTCTGGAAAAGTCTGCTAGTATTTGGACCTGAGATCTCCAGCTTGGAGAACGTGGTTAGGAGGATTAGATAACCTGTCATGTCAAAGGCTACACGGAGATCAAGGAGGAAGGCAGGGATGCACCCATCAATCACTCCATTTCTAAGGAAAGTCTAGCTCTGAGGTTGGCATAGTTTTGTTCTTAGAAAAAGAAAAAAATTTTCTTTAAGCAAGGCAAATTCTAAAATGACAGACAGCCATGTGTGGCCACATAACTGTAGCTGTGGTGCTTTCACACTTGCCCTGCCCTACCGCTGGAGGGAGGGAAGTGTGTGAGTGTGTGTGTGTGTGTGTGTGTGTGTGTGTGTGTGTGTGTGTGTGTGTGTGTGTGTGTGGGGGGGGGGGGTTCTTGGTGAGGTTACAGCTCTCCAATGGGGGGTGGGGGAGGGGAGGGTGCTTTTCGTAGGCCTCTGCACAGGCCTCACAGTGGACACCTCAGCGTCGGGGGATTATCTGTGAGAACACACTGCACATTAGCCGTCACTCCTGTACCCTCAGCACGACGCCAGTCGAGGATGTAACGGTCCGGCGTATCGGGACACGTCGCTTGTGTCACGCGGTTTGCGTGTAACGTGTTAACATGTCACACCTTCCGGGCGGCTGGCTCCGAGCCGCTCGCTAAGCCATGCATTTTTGATACCATTGTGTCTGCGAGCTTGCAGCGAGCTTGCAGCTCCATATCGTAACTGCCTTTGAAGAGGTCACCATTAACAGATCTATAAAACTTTAATGTGCTTTTTCTAACAACTGCCGGGTTTAGTAGAGTAACAGAGTAATGATGAGATTGAGAGACAGTTCGAGGGTAGCAGTGTTGTACAGTGGTTATGGAGTGGAGTTTGTAGGCAGGTAGCTGCAGGGCTGATTCTGTTGTTGGGTCCTTGAGTGAGGTGATCTGAATTGGAAATACCCAGCTGTATAGAATGTAAAAATGTGAGATTTATACCTCACTGTATAATGGTGTCTGCCAAACACAAAAATTTTTAATGTCGGTTTGGACCTTGACTGGCTCAGTCAGCAAGGAGTTTTTTTTTTTTTTGTTTGGTCCTACAGCCCAGGCTCGAAACCAGTTGTGCCATTGGCTGGTAATGACCAGCTGGAATCCCAAAGGGGTGGGATAAACTGAGTTTGTTGTACTGGGGATTGACATGTGTAGGTAGGTGAGGGTCATCTCACCGGTCTCTGGCACCTTGCAGATCATGAGGTACCTGCAGGTTGATGGAAAGACATCAGTGGAGTGCACCATCTTCCAATGAGGGAGTGCACTCTGTTGTAGTGCACTCTTTGACTTGTAGTATGAAAATCAGCTGTTGGCTACATGCAGGTTTATCAGATCATTGCATTTGCCTCACTTCCTGTGGGAGTGCAGAAGCTGTTGTGATGGGTGAGCCTAGTGTACAGTTGGTGATACCAAAATAGGGTTAGACAAAGGGGAGAAAAACATATTTATTAATAAAATTAATATAATATAAATATAATAAAAGCAATGTATCATATGTGGATCCACATCTCTGGGACAATGTCATCAAAATACAAGCTTGCCCTAAGTAGTACTACATTTGTGAACCTAGCAGAGTAAGCATACTGTAAAGATACAACATGAGAAATTGTGTCATCATATTTGCCATGTGTAGAATTTTTTTATTTTACTAAACGTGTGTATCAAATCATATGTTTGATACGTCAGTGTTTTTAGGTGATGATTTTCCTTAAATACCATGTTTAAGTTTATATGCATGAATAAAATATGATTATATGTTGTGTGTGTATGTGTAAATTGTGTCATACCAATTTTGTAGCATTGACAACCTTATTGTTGTGGATGGATTTGCTCTTGAGCTTATACGAATTTTGATGCAGAGTATTGTATGCACCGTGTGTAGGCCAGTGCACTGTGTATGTGAATGCATGCATTGGCTCCTTTGAGGGTCTGTGTGTGCTTGTGTGTGTGCAGATGTGTGCGTTTTGTGTGTGTGTGTGTATGTGTGTGTGTGCGTGCGTGTGTGTGAGTGTGAGAGCATGTCTGAGTGTCTAGATCATTATCTGAGGAGCTGTGTGTGGGTTCCATGCTAACATGATTGCAAAAGACCCGGCTTTATTAGCAACGTAACGGGGAATCAATAGACACAGTAAAGATATCAATACAATATGCTTTATTGCATTGAGCAACCAGAGATGTCGTTACAACATGCTTTATTGGATTAAGGGAACTCTACTCATTCTATTCCATTCTCATCATTTACCCACTTGCTCTCTCTCTCTCTCCCTCTCTCTCTCCCTCCTTTTGTCCCTTTGTATAAACCTTGAATTAAAATGTATACCAGTTAAGACCAATGGGTTATATTGACCTGAATAAGGATGAATATTTAAACACCCATATTGAGGTCATTGTAATCCATTGGTCTAAACTGGTATACATTTTAATTCAAGGTTCATATTAATACTATTACTACTACTACTACTACTACTACTACTAATAATAATAATAATAATAATAATAATAATAATACATTACATGTATTACATTTGTACAGCTTACTCCTTTCATGGATCTCAAAGCATTTTACTGTGAGAGCAACCAGCTCATAGTGCTTAGCACCCACCAGGGTGATACACGGCAGTCATGACGACAGAGGTTAGAATCCACCAGTTCCAGCAATTACTGAAAAAATACAGTGTGAGTTCATGTAAACCAGTAACATTGACATCATGCCTGTGTCCAGAGCTGAGAACAGACTGCGGTGTGGTGGGGTGGAATTCAGGCGTTGGTTAGAGTCAAGAAGGCTGTGATGTACGGGGGACAGTGTGTATGTGTACACTGATGCAGATGAATGGGGTATTAATGAAGATGGACTCCCTTAGGCTCATTAGCAGCAGTAAGGGGTATTGAGTTTCCCACTGAGAGGAATGAGCCGAAACCCTATTCTCCCCTGTCAGCCATTACTGTCATTCACTGCCACAGTGCTTACTCGTTCACACACACACACACACGCGCGCACACACACACACACTTACTTACACACTCACACACTTAAACAGATGCATTAGCTCTCAGATCTCAGATACACTCATACTCTCCCACACACACACATGCACACACACACACACACACACACACACACACACACACACACACATATGCACCGAAAAACATGCTCACTCGCACACACATATGCACACAACACCACACTGAAAGATTCAATGTAATTTAAGCCCACATTCATTTGATACCACAATATAGCTTCTCCTTTACTTTTATCAGTTGACGAGTTACTTTTTTGTCTGATCATTAAACTTGTAATTTCATTTCGTCTCTGTTGCGAACATTACTATTTAGATGCTGCACATTGGCCTCATACAATGAATCACTACTGTTGCTGGAGGACCACTGAAACACAGGACAACATTAGTTCAGGATGAACAGCTCACTTAATCAGCCTTTTAGCCCTGGGAAATTCCAGCTCTAAATGTGTTCCCAAGACACATTCATTATCTCTGCCTTGTCCTGATGGCTGTTCCAGTCCTTTTGTGAAGCCGGTATGCAACATCTCAGTTCAGTTTGGCACAACCCTGTCGTAATAACTCTGAGCAGTTGGCAGTAAGAACCTCAGTCTGTTTGGGGGTGAGCTGGTCCATCTCAGTGGTCAATGGCAGTTCAAACCATCTGTGAACCTCAGATATATTACATTACTTTCAGAGTGAATACTTTCGAGGGATCCCACAATTATGATTATAATTTCAATTTTTGTCATTTATTTTCAGTTCAGTTGATGGCAACAAAATCAGTCTAAAATGTTTTAGCCAGTGTAAAGCAGTTCGCTACTGCATTAATAGCCAGTGGGTGAATTGCTTGATTAAACTCAAATCAAGGTCGGGCCTTCTACCTGATTTTAATTATGGAGAATAATGAGATTTCACATTTTTAAAATACTGCGGTTCAGGGGTCAGGAGTGTGTGATGCATGAGGCACTTGGAGCTTGTCACTTGATTTATTGCTTCTCCTCAGAGTTCCTGTATGAATTTATTAAAGCTGTAATTGGGTAAGAACTGTAAAAAACTTTGCCTAATAAAAGCACCTATTTCAACTCAACATGTCTGCACTGCACCGATTTGTTTTGATTATTGCAAATAAGACAATAAGTGTCAACAAGTATCAACCCATGCTCAGCAAAGCATATTATCCTGCAATCCACTGATCACATTTTCAAGATTAAACTGGTCACATCCACAACAGATACTGTCGGAAAGACAGAAATTATAGAAGTATTCATAGTTACAAACAAATATAGTCACAGTTATGGCAACAGTAAACTGAATACATTAAGGTCTGGATTTGCAGTATGTTTGTATATATATCATGCAGAGTTTAAAAGATACAATGTAATAAATATATATACTATGCTGAGATTCTATTCAGGCAGTATGTCCATGGCTGTAGGTTCCCTTGTTTTGGGTCGGTAATACTGCCTCTGATCATAGTTTCCAGGCCCCTGCTTTGGGCTAGTGTTATTATCGTTCCTGGTTTCTGAAGCAACTTCAGCAAAACACTGAGTGTGCATGAGTGTGCTGTTGGTGTATTTACCTATAGTCATAAGTACTTGACCAGTAGTGCTCTGTTCTTCCCTCTTTTGTAGAAATCTTTGAGTGGGAGCCAGAATGTCTCCATTTCATTAAGATGACAGGGCTTATGATAATGGCACACTCCACTCACATCTGGGATATTTTCTCCATCTTTCAGTCTGCCTCTGTTGATGTATGGGTAATTCTGTATTCGAGTGTGGTTTCAGGAAAATGCACTATCAAGCAGCTCATATTTATGATGCATGTACTTGAAAAATACTGTATAAGTAAGCAGAATTGTTAACATAATAATGGCTGGAAAGTGGGCTTGGGATGGTGGAAAGCTTGGCTGTCTCAATCAACCCCCTTCCTCTGCACAACTGCACAACTGCACACACACACACACACACACACACACACACACACACACACACACACACACACACACACACACACCTGACCACATGTACACAGTGGGTCAAAGAATTTTCTCATTCTTATGCTTCCCTCCTCTCCCACCCAGACCATGAACATGAAATGGAGAATCCTTATATATTATATCTGATTATATTATTGTATCATAACAAAATCAGGCCATCTCTGTATGTGATTTGATATGAAAAGGTCAAGTACAACCAGTATTTGGCATAATATAATATGGTCAGAAAGTTATGATATGATCAAAGTTATGATATGACCATCAGATATGATCAAAGTTCAAGTGTGCAGCATCAGGGAAGGGCTGCAGCTATAAAGACAAGCCTTTAGGAATGAGCTGGAGCTATAGGTTAAAGCAGAGATAATTAGCAAAGATACTCTATACTGGGGGCGATACACCGGGAGGCGACAATGCTGTGTTTTGAACTCTCACGAGTATGTCCTATCGGATGGGTTTTCTCAGGATTAGGCCTATTTAAGGGTTTGGCCTTTTTACTGTTTGATTTTAAGTCTTCCCTATAGACACGTGGGCCAGCCCTAATATTGCACCTTTAAAATGGACACCCTGTGGCCTGGACTTCCTGTATCCCCTCCTGCTCCATAAACACAGCACTGCCCACAGCACTCTGGGTTGTGTGGGAGGAATGCTGGGTAATCTGACTGAACTTCCTGTCATTAAAAAGATGGTCTGGTACAGTTGCACATTATTCACTGTAAGACCATGGACTTTTACACGATTTCCCCTAACAAGTACAAAGAATAAACCCATTGTACATTTGATTTTATATTTAAGTAATACTTAAGTATTCATAATAAGTAATACTAAGGTGCACTGTTCAGCTGTCAAATTTACACAACTTGTCTCTGCTTGCACTGCAACAACTGTGAGTGAGGCCTCAAACACTGGTAACCCAGCCAAACCCAGATGCATGTACAGTACCAGTCAAAACTTTGGACATGCTTTTCTTTATTTGTACTATTTCCCACATTTTAGAATAATAGTAAAGACATCAAAACTATGGAGTAACACAAATGGAATTATGCAGTGACCAAAAAAGTGTTAAAAACAGAAAACTGTCTTATATTTTATGTTCTTCAAAGTAGCCATGTTTTTATTAAAATTTTTAATGTCTTTGAATGCATGTTTCCCATTATCTTAATGATGTGCTTCCAAACTGCATACTGTATATTCACCTTCGGGATGCAGAGAGACTTTCACAGTGATTTAATGGTGCGTCAACCTTTGCCTCACTTCTGTTCTGTCACCCCCCCACCCTTCTCTTCCTCCTCTGTGCTGTTAAGTCTCTGCTTTATTGCCACAGTGGTTCCATTATTACTAAAGTGATTATGGAATGTGTTGAGCCTCACATAAAAGCAAAGATAATAAGGCGTTTTGTACAAGAGTTCAGGAAAATAAATGAATAGTGAGAGGAGATGTGAAGTGGAATAATTATCTTAAATCATTTTCGGGGGCCAAAAAATTAATGAAATGGAAAAAAAAAAAAACGAGAACCTCCCTCCCCCTCTGCCCTTTTTGTGTTTCCTATTGGCCACATGCTGCCCTGAGTGACAGGTGTAATCATCAGTCAAATTATAATGAGGAGAGAGAGAGGTAGAGAGAGAATGTAAAATGGAGAGTGGGAAAAATTAGATACAGGGAGCAGGTTGGGGGGTGGAGGGTGGCGGGGGGTAGTAATAGCTCATATCTACCAGTCCTACTTCAGCAGCAGGTCAGATTGGATAATTCTGGAACTGGTGTTTCCCTCAGGTATATCTGAAAAGCAATCAAAAGGTTCAGGAAGGACAAATTTAAAACATTTTTCAAACCCTCTGTGATAACCCTTCTCAAATTCTTGCCAGTAGTAACGTTTTATGTTTGTCCTGTAAAACTACCCCCTGATTTTTATGTGGGTTTACCCAAAGCCAGATTGTAGATAAATAAAATATAGTTTACCTTTATGTTGTGGACCAAGGAGAGAGGGCATGTCTGTTTGTTACTCTTAATAAAATTGAATACATTTATGTATTTGGGAAAGCATTCATCCAATTTTATTTGCCCAAAGCATCCCTGCAATTCTTTTGATTTTCATCTTACGATGTGTTGGTATCTTGACTTAAAATGAGTGCCTATGTTTTATTGAACTGTTTTTTTTGCATGAAATCAGGGAAACTAGCTGTAATGTAGAACATAAAATATGCATGTCTCTCTGTCTTACTCTCGCTTAAAACATCTCTAACACTCAAAGTGTTAGCAGAGAGAGATAGTCAGACTATGTGTGGAATATATATTATGGCTATTCTGCGGTCAGTGTTTGTCACACAGGTTTTTTTCCTCACAAATTGCATTTTTTTCACTTGCAATTTTGTACCACACAACATAACATATAATGTAAATAATAACTTTGAATTAACCTCTTCAGAGCTCCACACCTGATGACTATTTTGACTTTGTATTCCTGTGTATTCCAGTGACTGTGACTGTGTATTCCAGTTTTCTGTGATCATCTAGGCAGCCAACTGGACTGTACCACTTACTTGTGCCAGCAGTACTGCGCTTCCCTCGTCCCTCATGTTCTAATGGCATAATAACAACACTTGTTTGCTACATATAGCTGCAAATAGCTACAAATCACCCTCCTCTGGTCCTCAGTATGGCCTGCATACAGCATGCGGCAAAGTGGTCTGCCACGTAGTCCGAGTGGCCCACCGCGTCAGCTCTCAGACAGTGCTGTTCCTCTCTCCCCTGAGCGCTGCAAACATGACAACGTTTCTCATTTTTGCCTTTTGGAAAAGCTTGCTCCCCTCATCCTAAATATGACACACAGATGGTAAGCAAGACAAGGGCATTAGCCTCCCATAAATTCAGCTAGTCCCTTCTCTTTGAAAATGTTAGAACTAGTGAGCAATTTAAAAAGCTGGTGTTTTTGTTTTAAAATGTTATATTTTAATGTTCATATGTTTAAGAGTTTATAGCAAAAGGAGGTTTCAGTTGTTCATTTGACATTAACATTAGTTGAAGTCTAAGTGATAGACTATGCTGAATGAACTTCATGCTTCATGTACACTGAGGATCACAACAGGAGCTTTGTATATAAACTGCTATTTAAAATATATTGCAGATCACAGCCAGACAGGACTGGGTGCAGCGAGAGAGCTGAAACAACGGCCATAGACCAGTGGTCCTGGCCCACTTAGCTAACTAGCTAGCGGTCTGAATCACCAACCAACTCGCATGCTTGTGGTGCAGACCAGAAAATGTTCCAACCCTCTCTCCATGGTGAATGGGTTTTCAGATCTTTGGCAAGCATGTAACATGGTCTCTGAAACCACTGTTCAAGGGAGGTACTGTTCAGCTTGCTCGTGTGTCCTATAGATAGCAGAATGTGGGGATATTTTTTGTGGGATTTTATTTAATTAAAGGTGCAAATAAATCTCTTAACTCACTTTTTTTTTAGAATGAAATGCATTATTTGTGAAATATGTTATTGTATTGTATAAATGCATTATTAACAATAATGTTACATTTAAAATGTAACATTTACAACATTTTTTTAATTAGAGGAAATAAGCCAATACCTACATTTTTTTCTCTTAGATCATGTTTTTTTCTCTTTATTCCTTGTTCCTTTAATCAGGAGTAGGAATAAATATAGACAACACTGCAATTTTTTGCACATATTGTAAAATACATCCAGCAATATATATTCAAAATTACATATTTATTATATATAACACATAGCTAAATACAATATGGTAGGAAATATTGTGGCTATTTCCCGTGCTGTTATCATTCGTAAAATACGAGGGAACACTTTGTGTCGATGGCAGCTGCCTCACGGATGAGGCCGCAGTCGCTGCTGACCGTATTAAAAACCACACGTGCCCACATTCACCCGCAGTCGGGGGAGAGAGAAAGGCTGTCGCCTCCAGCACAAAGGTTTAACCTCCCAGCCTTTGTCTCACCGGGAGAGGCGGAAGTGGAGAGGAGGTGACTCTCTGACCTCCCTCTCCCCTCCCTCTCCTCCCTCTCTCTCTCACATTCTGTCCGTTTTACTGCACGCCCTGTGTCAGCCCCCTTCCTTCCCTCCCTCTGTGCCCCTCTCCTCTTTTCAGCACGGCTAAGGCCTCTTTTATTGCCATGGCCGGTGGTCCTATTGTGGTGGTCTGGGGTGATTATGGAACGTGTTGAACTTCGCATAAAAGCGAACATTCAAAAAGATAATAAAGCACTTTTTTTTTTTTTTTTTTTTTTACAAGGGTCCATGATAATAAATGAATAGTGAGTAGAACGTGGGAGACTTGAAGTGGAATAATTATCTTAAAACTTTTTTTTTAGGGATGGGAGTGGGAGGCGAGAGGACAAGACATCAATGAAATGGACAAAAAATAGAACCTCCCCCCTTGCCCGTTTTTGTGTTTCCTGTTGACCACATGCTGCCCTGAGTGACAGGTATAATCATCAGTCAAATTACAATGAAGAGATAGAAGGAGAGAGAGGGAGAGAATGTGAAATTTAGAGTGGTAAAATTAGATTAGAGGAACAGGTTTGAATGTATACAAGGGAGCTGGTTAATACAGTGGAGCTGGATAATAGTTAATTTCCACTAGCCCTAATTCAGCTCCCACCTCGGGCTCCTCTGGATGAAAGCACATCCTTCTTGGTACAGTTGACCAGGCTAAATCAAATCCAGAAAAATCTTCCTGGGCAAAAATAGGCTTGAAATAGTGGTGAAAAAAGGGAATAAATGCCTTTAATTTTTTTTTTTTTGTTGTTGTTCTTTTTGTCTTAATCAGCTCATAGATATATCAAAGACATAATTACTCTTGTCTTGTTTGCCTTGTTTACCAAACAGACTTTCAACCTCTTCTTACTGTCCTTAATGAAATTAAATATGAATAATATCAATGAATTGCATTAAAGGTAATCTAAATTAAATATATTCTTCCAATTATATCTGCAACATAGTAGCAGTCTTGCGGCACAGACCTTGGTGTTCCCTGGATCATATTTCATGAATGCACTGAACTGTTTAATATATACTGTAGAATTTTGAACTGTACCTATTCAGTGAATCATTTAATTTATCAAGTGCTAATGATCACACTGCTAGCCATTCAGCCTTGATCACTATGTAAAGTACAGAGCCTCTTTTTCAAAATTGGCCATTCATGTCTCCACTAAAATAATTAGGTTCTTTGATATTATGAAGATGAAAATGATGATATGAATTGTAATAATAACCATGATAACAGTAATAATAATAAGCAGGGTTATAATAAAAATGACAACAATCAATTGCAGTGACAACAACAGAATAATAATAATAATAATAATAATAATAATAATAATAATAATAATAAGTAGGACAAGTATCACTAATCTTATTAGTAACAGCAATAGCAGGAGATGTTTAGGTATATGTAGTAGTTATATCATTTTTACCTGATTCTTATAACAGATATTTGGATAAAACAGAATCATTTGTGAATGGCTAAAGGCTAACAGTTTCCAGTTACTTGTAGATTTTTCATCAGTCATTACCTCAGTGAATGCGGAATCACTTCATACAGGGTTAATGGCCCTGCGGCAGCAGGTGTTGGTCCTGTCGAAGAACACAGAGTGCACTTGCATCAGATCTCCTTTTTTCATCATCCAGGGCGATTTTACAAAGAGACGGGTCATTTTGACTCGGGTTCTATGCATTTTTTATTTGTTCTCCGTGTCCTTGTGTATGCAATGTGTGCCTCTCTCCTCATTCTTCTTCCTCTTGTGCAAAGGAGATGACGAGATAACAGAGCCTGCCATTGCCCTGTCTGTACTTCCCTGTATTTGCAATGAAGCATATGTAGACTCTGCCCTTGTTCTGCATGACGCAGAAGTCAAATCCCTGCTCCATGCAGATGACCTGCATCTGCTGTCGATCTCAAATTGCTGGGCCCAGCAAATCCTACCTCCGCTGGAACATTACTGTCAGAAATGAGCCCTGGCAGTAAGATGACCAAGGTAATTACCCTCCACAAAAGAGATCAGACCTCGGGAAAACAATTACTACAACACCACACTAGAACACCACCTGAAATAATGTCATCTTTGGTTTGATTGCTACCAGAGAGCCCGAGTGTAGTAATGAATGCATTCCAAGATCAAACATGACCGCGAGTCCATTAAACGGATAATCGTGAAAACTGGCATCAAATCTTCTCTTCTTCTTTTCTCAAGAGAAGCAATTACAGTGAATACAGTCAAGGTAGTATCAGATGCAGCAGCAATCACATCTTATTAGAAATGTTCTATATCTGAAGCCAGAAGTACCCGTAATGGCTGATACAACGACCACAGCACTGATATCAGGAGTAATAGTAATATTCCTCCAGGATGACATTAATAATTCATTTGTTGTTGACCATAACAATGGAATTGCTATCCAATTTACGCTGATGAAAGCCTGTAAGTGTAGGCTGTGTTCTGGCATAGAGCAGTTACAATATAAAGAGGTGCACCAGAGGTGTATACATAGTGTATAGGTTTGTACGCATGAATGAGTATTGCTTCTGTCTCTCGGGACCAGGGTTAGTCAAGAACGGGGTGGGAAGATCCAAGCTGCGAGGGCAGTAGGATCGGCAAAAAGAGAGAAGGGGACAGATAGAAGCATTAAAATTCATGCCATTTTTTATTTCCCGTGCCAAAAATCAATAGTGTTTACTATGAATGAGGCGAACAGTGGACAATGGCATAGCTGGAAGGGAGAAAGAGATGGAGCAAGGGGGGGGGTGAGAGAGAGGGAGCCAGGAAGGGGGTGATGGGGGTGGGAGCTGGGGTTGAGGGGGTAAGATTTTACTACCCGGACAGAGTCACTGGGGGCCAAGGTTAAATATGAGATATTGGGTTGGGGGGGGGGGCAATGCAAGCCTGGGCAGTAATTTGAAGACCCACAGTATGCACAGTGCAGTCTGTCACATTGCTTAACTAATGTAAATTGAATGGAATAGACTGCAGAATGCTCTGGCACACTATCCGGAGACAGGTCTCACTGGTTTTAACTGCAAAGGGCTGACTAAACTATTGTCAAAGGACTTAAAATCGGACTCGCCCAGTCTGGGATACTTGAGATACTTCAGGCATCATTGTTTTGGGTTAGTAATTTGCAGGACTATACACGTCCTCACAAATTACCTACATTTAGGAAACAGCGCTCCTCTTCACCCAAACTGGGAGGGGTACATTTGGGAATGTTTTTATGTATAATGTGTTGAAGATTGTTTTCTGTGGGCGGTAAAACTTGTGGTTAGACTAGTAATTTCTCATGAGTACCAAAATTTATCATATTTTATTATACCAAATTTATTAGTTTCGTTTAAATTACCATACTGTCAATTTGGGTGAACATGACATTGTATTTGAAAGTGAATAATCACTTTAGAGTGATTTTGCATTTCTCTGTTGCTCTCCGAAATAGTGCATATGAGTATTCCGATTGTTACAATTGAGCAGTATGGGAAACTCATACAGTTTCTGTGTTAGAAATGAATTAGTCGTCGAGATGGATCCCAACTGATAAAATAACCTTCGGACTGTCCTTTTTATGTGTGAGTGAAAGCAGGGTCACTCCCGCAGACCGAGAGCATCAAAAAGGGCGGCATTATAGGAACGTATGTTTCAACTGAGGAGGCCGACCATGCGCGGGGGAAGCGTGAGTTTGTGTGAGCGGGGAGTCCGAGGGCGTGAGCCGTGTGACAGAGAGAGTGTGCATGGAGATGGGGGGGGGTGAACGGGAGCAGGAGTTAATGGCAGAATGAGGACTGTTGAAAAAAGCTTCTGGCGGCAGGCCTGAGCATCAATAAACCCAACTAGAGTTTGAAAGCCGGTGAGTGCTATTCAAGGTCCATTTCTTTCAAGATCCAACGGCACCGTGCAGGGCTTGCAGGGCGAAGGGCGACGGCATGCGCCGTCCAATCAGAGTGAGAGTTTGAAGTGGCGGATTTAGCGCATATGCGGTAAGCTGTCGTTGGCCGTGAGATCTGCAGTGAAGAGATCTCATTTACTTTGTTTTACTTTCTCTCACATTCCCTGTATTTTCCACTCTGTCTTTTTTTTCTGGCTGTCTCCTCTTTTCATCCTCCATTACCCCCTCTTCCTTTCGGTAGTCTGTTCCCTTAGCGACTGTTTCCAAGGCACCCATTCCCAAAGACTGGGGGCAGGCAACTTGTTGTGTCAGGCATGCATAACTATACACCTGTAACCCCCCCCCACTCTCTCACCCAGTTAGAAACCAGCACTGATGTAACATTCTTCTTTACCCACCAAGACACAGTAGTTTGAACAAATTCAGGGTATTTTATCAGGTGTTTTTCAACAACCTCATCAGTGTTGGCTTCACTATGAACTCTATGCACTGTAAGCGCACTTTCTTTGCAGGTTCTTGCACTTCAGGTAGTCCGATATCACTTTCCAATGCTGATGTGTCCTGCTCTCCATGCTTGTCTCGGGGAGAGAATGATTTATGGATCACCTTGGACTTTGATTGGTTGGGCTGGGGTTAAAGCTGAGAGCCAATAGGAAGGGAGCCTTCTGTTATCAAGGGAAGTGTTTGCAGCAGGTTTCAGTGGAGCTGTGATTCTCTCGTTCCTATTGAACGGGGATTAGAGGGGCGAGTGGACGGCATGTCAGCTCTGGAGGGGAGGGACACTTAGTTCTGTGGGGCACCGGAATGCCCCCCTCCCCAGTTCTGATTGGCATTGGCACCTTCTGGGATTTTGGTCCAGTTTACTGTAGTTTAGATGGGAGACCAAGCACCATACCTGTCTCTTTTCCAGCATGACCAATGCAAGTGTCGTCCGCTTGCTTTGGCCTGCTTTCTCTGTCCCTCCTGCTACTCTCCCTCACTTTCTCTCTATACGTCTGTCCTGTTGTCTTCTTTTTGAGATCAGTTTCCTTTTTTGTCTTTTGTTTGTTCTTTCTTTCCTCTTCTCTTCCCCTTTTGCCTGGATCAGTCACTGATCTCTTTGTCTCTCTGCCCCTAATTTTCTCCTCTTGTCCTCCTCTCCATTCTTCCATCACTCCAGTTCCTCCACTCCGTTCTCCTTTCTTCTCGCTTTTTTGGTTCTTGTTTCTGTCTTGCTCCCTCTACAAACTGTTCTCTCTCTCTTTTGCACCTTCTCAACCTCCCTCTCTTCTTTGCTTCCACCCCCCTCTTCTCTTTCTATTGATCTAGTCATAGTTTTCTCTGACTTCACAGTCTGGGGTTGCTTTAATCAATACAGATAATTGTCTGCTTTTTCCTTGTGCCAGCTCATCTCTGTTTTTTCTCAATGAGTCCAGGCCTCCCCCCACACACCGCCTGTCTCTGGGATTCCCTCCATTAATGGCAGGAGATAACCTGCTTTTCTTACCCGTCTTTCCCTCTATCCCTCCCTCCATCTCTCTCTCTGTCTCATCGATCGCTGTGAGACATCGCCCCGCGTGCCGTCTGACGAATGTAAACATGACCAGCGCGAGGAGTTCAGAGTGTGTGTGTGTGTGTGTGTGCCAGTGTGTGTGTTTGTGTATATCTGTGTGGGTGTCTGTGTTCATATCTGCATGCCCATTTGTGTGCATCTGTGTATGAGCATTTGTGTGTGTGGGTGGGTTGTGTAAGTGTGTGCGTGTGTATGTGTGTGTGGCAATAATTACTTTCCTTCCACTGCTTCTGACAGTGTACAGTTTTCAAGTGTTTTCTGAGGATATATATGGGTTACTTTGAAATGAGAATCACATTTTAAACACAGTTTAAACAGTCCAACTTGCATCTCGGTTTTGACACTGGGATATACACATGCATCTTTTGGGTCCTTGTAATTATTTTACAGTCACTGAATCTGCCCTGAAGGTCCCCAGTGTTTCCCTGTGGAATACAAGACTGGCATGCCTGGCAGATTCTCTTTACCAAAGTTGTCTCAGTACCATGACTTGCTCACTGCAAAGAGGAAAACTTGCTTTTTGCAGTAGTTCTTTAATAGTTGCCCCAATATAATGAATTGCTTTTTTGCCATGAAATGCAGCAAAGAAGTGCCAAAACCCCCCTTATAGCGATGCGAATTTGCAAAGTTTTACAGTTTACAAGCTTAAAGTGATGGCCTGTTCTTTCATACTGAAAGTTATACTGGACGTTTTCTTTTGTAATGACTATTGGCCCAGTTTTTGAAGACTTCAGGGGTTTGTCACAGACAGTAGAATATGACAGAATTTGTTTCAAATATAAAACATGCTTGAGTGAGTAGTACTTTTCATCAGCACAATTTTAGTTGGATTCAGCGGTGAGTCTCCTCCCTGTGTTATTGATGTTTCTGTGAGTGTACATGTGCTGGTAACAGCTGCAGAAACTCAATGTCAAAATGTCAATGGGTCTTGAAACTGTTGCGTTTCTTTCTGCTGAATATTGTGTCTGTGGCTAAACTACACATTTTCTGTACAGAGGAAAACAAAGGATCCAACCTGATTTTTGTCTTCATGATTTCATGCTGTTTTTGCAGGACTTTTTATCAATGGATTACCGCCAGCTTTGAGCTGCAGACGCGACAGACACATCATCGATTCAAGACGGAACGTCAGTAGTATCAGCTCTGAATGAATTCACCCACACTAACCCTATTGTAACCCCTGTTCTTCTGCAGTCGGGTATGTGAGCTCATAGGCTTGTCTCAAGCGCACATGGCTATACTCACGCACAGGGAAAAATCCTTTTTTGACAAGACGCTAAAAGCATCATCATCTGGCCTACAGTCTGGAGTTCAGACCTTGTCAGCAATGTTCAGCTCTGTGTGGAATCCGGGAAAGACAGAGGAACAGACAGGTACCATAATGGCAATAGTGTAGCGTAGTGATAAGGAGCTGAGCTCATAACCGAAAGGTTGCTGGTTCGATACCCCACTGGGGCACTGTTGCTGCACTCTTGAGCAAGGTAGTTAACCCTCAACTGCCTCCCTAAATATCCAGCTGTATAAGTGTATGATATGTAAAAATTGTAACCTATGTAAGTCACTCTGGATAAAAACGTCTGCTAAATGCCAATAATGTGGTGTAATGGCACCATCACACTGCTTTTCTTTCTACACTCATCTCTGTATAAAGCAATGACTTAACAAATCATACTTCAGGCAGCGATTCATGCTTTTGAAAGCGCAAGTGCCGTGTGATCTCTATGCTGTATCCTAATTCATTCCTATCAGTGCATTTGTGATGTAGCAGCTGAGAGTGTGATTCTTCGTTGTGCTTCGTGAGGACGCAGTATAATGCCCTCTTTGCCTTTTTATCTCTTCAGAGTTAAATGAAAACCCGCTAAACTTGTGAAAGCAGCCCGGTGGTGGTATTTTCATTTTGGAATGTTGTAGTGTGGGCTGTAACAAAAACAGCCGTGTTTTTTATTGTTCAGTCCAAAAGGACTCTGAAAACAATATCTGGAGGTTGACGTGCTGTGAATACGTGGTTCAATGGGTTTTTTTTTCCAACTGGGGGTTGAATATGAAGCTGCTTCATACTTTCTATTCATATTCTATGAATATGAAGCTGCTTCAAGTGTACTTAGTAGAGAGAAGAAATGTAAAAGCAGAAAAGTGGTTTTTACCACTGTTATGGAATGTTGTGCCGAGTTCACTAAGGCAGTATTATCTCTCTGTAGGAACGTGGTTTAATTTGGCCAGCCTAATTAAATGCTTGGATTCATCACTGCACAATTACTGCAGGATTGAAGTTATAAAATTGAATTTATGTATTTCTTTCTTGGTATGCAAAACCCGTGTGACCTTCCTATAAGTTTGTCTCGTCTCGTGTCATAAACATAATATCACAGCCATCTTAATTGTGGTGATACGGCAATGGCAATATTAAATGGGTGTCTGTACTTTATTATGAAATACACCGTGCACGCAGAGAGTTTCGTCTGTGCCTGGCGTGGTGGCACAGATGAAATGGAAGAGTACGTACATCCATAAATCTTCAGGAGAACATATGCCGTATTATAGAGCAGAATGGAATGCCAAAAATTGCTTTAATGCCCCCGAGTGATTCTTTATCAGAATTTGTGACAACGTTTTGATCATGAAATTCACAGTCGGGTTGCCAATGCTCACCCGTCTTTAGAGTCACATCAGTATAAATATGAAAAGACAATTATTCAGTATTGGAATTCAGGGTTTGTTCAATATTGGTCACTTGGCATGTAGTGTTAGACTCATAGGTTAATCCTGCCAGAGAGTTCTGGTAGGAGCGGATCTCTCTCAGATGTAAAAAGTATTGTGTAATTCTTATGCGAACTTCATGTAGCCTCTATGCTGAACTTTTTAAACAGCAGAATGTGAAAACAGATTCATTTGCCAAAATCCTAGTTATGTTTGGCTTACTTACAAAATGTCTCAGCTATATAAAACCAACAGACAACCAACTGATAAATGCATGTAATTTTTTTAAATAAAAGGAACTTATATCTATTTAATACAGTCAAAAAATTTAGAGCACATTACTGACAAATTGATGGCTGCCTCTTACCTTTACTCTGGCTGATGCATTTACTAAAAATTTTTTGTATTTCATATTTTAACTTATTTTTCTTTTGTGCTAGAGTGAGCCTAGTTTTCCTGGTACCATCAGAAATAATCTAGGAATGGAGAATAATCACATTTTTTTTTCTTGGAACTGAGGTGATTTTCACTGCAGCCTGGTGACTGAGAGGCTTGGTGTTTCGGCTGGAAAAGATACACTTGACGACCAGTAAACATGGCAACGTGAGGGACAGCAGATGAGTGCAGACGCTGAGTGTGTGTGTGTGTGTGTGTGTGTGTGTGTGATCGGCGCGGGGGAACGTCAGCTGTGTACGGATGGCCATGTGTTTAAATATAGCAGTAAGGAACGCAGGTTTTTTTTTTTTTGAAGGGAATATAGAGCTCTGGTCCTGAACCTCAGCCTAGTGGTTCTGGGTTCTGTTCAGGTGGCAAAACCAGGAGGGTGTGCGACTGATCAAAAGGGTAGACCAAGGTCGTGCTCTGTTCTTCTGCAAAGATAGGTGTATGCCACCAAAATCATGGGACTAGACCCTTGCTCATGCATGCAACAGTAAGCCAGCTTCCCATCTGGGAATTTAAACATACGCCCTTTCCAATTGCAGATCCCGATTCTCCTCCCCGTCCGACCCACCTTTAATGGGCCGAAGCACAATGGTTTCCAGACGATTTTCAAAGCGAGCGTGTGTGATATGTATTCGTAACGGGTTCCTTCCAGGGCATGTATGAGGATGTTCTCTCTCCATGCCTCTGCCTACTCCTCATTCTGTGGGGTTTTCATCCCGACCGCTGCGGCAATATCATTTCCACCTGCCGCAATAAAAAAACCCCGCCGAACTGCGATGGAGGAATATAAAGGGAGGAAATAGGCAGAGAAGGGATGGGAGAAGTATTTATATATTTATATTTATGTACTTGTCTCTCAGTTTATGTGTCTTATTCAGGTGCCGTTCGGAGGCCGAGCAGGGAAATGAAAAGCCGCTGTCTGTTTCTCTTAACCTTTGAGAATAGGAGCTGTGAATTTATTTAAGTCTCAAAGCGAGAGAGAGAGAGAGTGGAAGAGGGAGGAAGGGGAGTGAGGAGATGGGGGTGGTGGGGGGGGGCACTGAGTAGAACCTATGGTCATTGTGGAAGGGCTTCCAGCGTACGTGTGTCTGTTTGCCCCCTGCGAGGGGCCCCGATCGATACAAACTCGGAGCAATAAAGCTTTCTCCCTGTCATCTCTGCAGAATACAAAGCAGAGTGGAGAGAGGGGGTGGGGGGGCAAGGGGTGAAAAGCTGTTCCGCTAGCCAGACCAATCCCCCCACCCCCATCACCCCCAACAGGCACATCACCCCCACCACTTGGTCTTCCCGTGTCTAAGGTGCTACAGTGTTTTTAATCTCCCTGTAATGAGCAGTATTTAAATACTTTAACTCAGTATGTTAGCCATTACTGTGATTATCAGAGAGGCTGAAATGCAGGAGGGGAAAAGTGAAAGAGATAAAAAATTGGGGAGGTGGGGGGGGGGGTTAGCCTTAGAGAAAGGCAGTGGAAAGAGAGGGAGAGGAGAGAGAGAGAGAGAGAGAGAGAGAGAGAGGGAGAGGGGAGAAATTGGATGGGAGATTTAGCGAAGGGAATGGGCGCAAATGTGGAGGAAATGGGAGGGAAAAGTGCACTGAGGGAAAGGACAGAGAGAGGAAGGGAAGTGTGGAACACTGAAGCGAGAAAAAAGAAAAGAGAGAAAGGAGAGAGGGAGAGCGAGAGAGAGAGAGAGAAAGAGATGAAGGGGAATAAGGGGAAGAGTCCAGCGCCGACATTGGAGAGAGAGAGAGAGAGAGAGAGAGAGAGAGAGAGAGAGAGAGAGAGAGAGAGAGAGAGAGAGAGAAAGCGAGGAGAGGTCATGTGTCAAACAGCACTCTTTTATGGAAGTCTATAACTGTAATTGCAATCTGGAGTCGATATACAGACTGCTACACACAGGCATAGTCCAACACGTGTAGAAGGGGTCAGATGGAGCAGGGATATGCCATCCCTTTAGCCTATAGTTGGAAAAGAACAGCAGTATAAGAGTCTGCATTTTGTGTCAGTCAGTGTTTAGTGATTTACTGTTTTAGTCTCACATCAGGCATCTTTCTCCTATCTCACCCTGTCTTTCCGTAACGCTTTATTCTTTCTACTACAAACCAACCATCTCCCTCTCACTCCCTCTCTCTTTCTTTCCCTCTTCTTCCTGTGCTCTGTCATTGGAAAGTTATAATATGACCGAATCCCTTTTTACCCTCTACTTTATCCCTCCATTTTAACTATTTCTTTGCTTTATTCTGTCTGCGCGCCCCTTAATTCTCTGCCTTCCCTACATTTTTCACATTCCTCCTATCTAATTTTCTCTCATTTACTTCCATTTTCATCCATCTCTCCCCATCTCTTCCTCCAGCATTTCCCCCCATCTTTGTCCTGACTCCTGTCCAGCCGCCTCCTCTCTCTACCTCTCCCCATCCCTCCCTCCCTCCAGAGCCCCCTGCCTCCCTCTCTCCCTTCCTCCTGCGACTTCCTCTCTGTCCTGCCTCTCCTCCCTGGGGAGGGCAGTAATAATGGCTGTGATGGAGTCAGAGAGGGAGGTGCGATTATTGTCTTGTCGGGAGTCAGAGGAATCGATCGGCCCAGAAATATGAGGCGTTAGAAAGAACCCCTGTGTCAGATACAATAACCAGCCCCTCCCTGGAGACACACACACACACACAGACACACTTACACATGCACACATACACACACACGCGCACACATGTGCACACACACACATACACATATACACACAGACACAAACACACAGACACAAACACACACACACACACACACACACACACACACACACACACACACACACACACACACACACACACACACACACACACACACACACACACACACACACACACACACACGCAAGCAGACACTCTCACTCACACTCACATACACATAACACGCATAAAACCTTTTCTGTTACACATATTTGTTTATTAATAGTATTGAGGCTTTGTATTTTTTTTACCTTTTTACCTGTTACTCATCACTCAAAAAAATCAGTTGAACAATATGATTTTGTTTCTTTTTCTGTGCTGTTTTGAAATCGTCCCTCGAGCATTACTTTTCCAAAAGGGTGATAACACAAGAAGTCTGTCTGAATGAAATGCTGACTCTTACTGACCAAATCATTGGAAATACACAAATATACTGTGTTAAATATTCACTGATACACAGATAGACAGTTACACACATACACACACACACACTCACAAATACATACTTAGTCTCTCTCACACATACAGACCTTCCAGTGCCGTTGCCTGGCAACATGGCCAAGTGTCCTATCGGAGTGCAGCGCTGTGTCCGGTGATGTCACGGCTACTGCTGACCAGCGCCGCTGCACCCTGCATGGGGAGAGAAGAGGAGCAGTCTGGGTAATGGAGAGAGGGAGAGACAGGGAGAGGAGAAGGGGAATGATGAACAATATGACTGACAGAGAGGTCAAAATATATGAAGTTTCATTCACTGTTGCAGATTTTGCCTCATATGCAGCACAATATAAAATTAAGGCTGCTCTAAAGTAACACTGTTGGTCAATGTTACTGGGCTAGCCAAAGAGGGGTTTCACAGATCACCGTGAATACCGTTCTTCCATCAGCCAGTTCTGTGGGATGTAGAATTCACAACAAATCTATATAAAACCACTCTATACTGGTATGAGCGGCAAAGCTGAGAGGTAGATTTGTGTCTGAGTGAGGTCAGTATTTGCTACACTGAGGCACAGATGGACACACCCCCGCTCCCTATGATAGCCTCAGTGGTCTCAGACTTGCATCCATTCTTAAGCCAATCCAGACCCTCTCGAGTCAGTCCATCCATCTCATGTCCGTAACACGGTCAGACCACGGTCAGACCACGGTCTGCTTGGTGGGGTGTAATTTTACATTTGCTGCTCTGTCCATGAAACAAGGTTCTTTGTGAAAGTGCTGATTGTTCAGTTATTTGTCAAGAAATCAGCTCAACAAAGAAAAACACGAGTCAAATGTAGCTTACATGGAGTTCATCACGTGCTTCTGGACAATGTAATTTTAATAAGCTGGTGTTAAGGAGATAATCACTTGTGTATGTGTGTTTGTTGGTACAATCATACACAAAATCTGTATGTGTATATATATTTATGCTTGTGTACTTGTGTGTGTGTGTTTAGGCACATGTGTATGTGGGTGGGTGAGTTTGTGTGTGTGTGTGCATATGCTTCTGTGTGTTTTGTGTGTGTGTATGTGTGTGTGTTTGTGTACATGACCAAAGCCCCCATTCAGGGGATGAGTCTGTCACCACTGTGACACAGGAACATCTGGCCCTTGTCCCATGGAGGGGTGTCCTGGTCCGTCTCGCCCTTTGGCCCCTCCCTGTCTGCTCCGACAGGCCTTTGATTGATCATCCCGGGCTCTTCGGCTCCACCCCTCCTGCAGGCCAGAGTGTCAGAGCAGACGTGGACACTGAAATCAGCCTGGTAGGAGTGCAGGGCTACGAACACCAGCACTGGACCACAGGGCTCGCCAAAGCCACAGTGTCCCACACCCTCCAACACTGACAATGTAGATATATATCCAAGTGCTCACACAACCAGCACCATACCATGGTATTACTCCCTATGGCTGGTGCTGCCAAATGTCCTGTACCTTCATAACAGAGAGAGCAAAGCATTGTGGGAGCAGAAGCCAAACGGGACCACGCTCCCCATCGCTCAGCGGAGCCCTGTCACTTCACCCCTGCCCCATGAACCCCGGGGGGGGGAGGGGCGGTCGCTGGGGCGGCGTGGTGACCTCTGACCCGGCGACATACATCCACCCGCCCCCTCCCAGACCCCTCGGCCGCCCCCCGCGCAAGCCACGCGCAGTCTGTCACCGTCCCCTGACAGGCGTGACCGGGGAGCAGAAGCGCCCTGCAGGCACCCCCCCACCCCCTTGGTCCTTGACAGTGACAGTGCCCCCCCCAACCCCTCCCTGGCCTACCCCACACGTCTGCTGCAGGCTGGTCAGTGTGATAGAAACATCATCTAATGAGAGCATTCCTCCCCATTAGCGCTGATAGGCCGGGACTCTGGCAGACCTCATCAGGAAGGACTGACCCTAAGCTTTGTTACATAGAGGCTTGGTCTAGTTCACTCTGCTTTACATTAAATCACTGGCATATGAAACAACTGCTTATAGTGATCTAAAAGACTCGGACAGAATCGTCCCTGTGCTAACACTGTTTCAATGTACAGCTTATGGGAATCAAGCAGTCTACTTCTAAGAATAATTTTGGACTGTCTTACACAGTACTTAATCAAGTACAGTGGCACAAAATAATAGCAGTTTACCATTTGAACATGTTGAAGAACACATAAACACATATTTTATGAACACATAAAATACTCTGAGACAAAAAAATGTTTAGCTAAGTGTCTGGATGCTGGGCAACATGGCAGGAAAAATAAGGACTCTTTCTGCTGATGAATGACATCACCCTCTTGGTGTTTGAAAGAGTTTAGTTAAGGACATTATGCAAGTGTTTAATATGCCATTTGCAGATTGCTCTGTCTTGGTCTGTAGCCATGTACAGAGCACAGAAACAGACACTTCACAGTTGCTCTCACAATGTCCAGGACTTCATCCTTCAACCTCAGACGGCCTCTCGCTGAGTCTGGAGCAAGTTAAAGGCCAACACTGCCCTCATGTGGAAATGGTGAGCAATGGCACTTTCTGATTGACACAATGACCGACTGATAGCTGTATAAATTATATAAGCATCCTTTGATACAAAACATAAAGATATATCAGTAGATCAGTTAAGTGAGAAAAAGCAGAAAGGCTTGTAGAACTAAAACTGTGTTACTGTTTGTTCAAAATGTTTCATTCAGTTTGAGTTCACTGCAACTGTTACAAGATACAACTGTTACAAGATTGTAAAGATTGGCATTTGCCTGTTACTTTCCCTGCTTTTGTTGTTAGGTGCTCGTCTCCTCATTGACAAATTTGTGGCAATACCTGTGAACCTGCTAAGAAATCCAGCTTTGAGTCGAATTTACATGTCAGGAGTGAAAAAGAAACATAGCTGTGAAATTCGGGTGAATAGCAAGAGGAATGAGAGATACTAAGGGAGAAAAGAAGAAAGCCAACCAGCTAAAATCAGAAAAACAGGGCCAAAACGAGAGATGTTTTTCACAAAGTCGTGATCAACAGTTTCCAGCCACCCCAGCACTTTCCAGTGGTGAAACCTGCTCTCTCTTTTTCTCTCCTTTCTTCCTCCCTCTCTCGCTCTCTAATCTTCCATCCTCCCTCCTTCCCTCGGCCTCTCTCTCACCTCAGTCTCCCACTCTCTGTCTCCCTCTGACCCCCCACTCCTTACCTCACACTTCCTGCCACTTTCTCTCTCTCTCTCTCTCTCTCTCTCTCTGGAGTATCTCCCTCTCGCTTGGTCCTCGCTCTTTCTCTTTCTTTTTCTTTCCACCTTACGCTCACTGACAGGATGTGAGGGGGAGGGGGGCGGGGGCAGGGGCAGGGCGGGGGTGGGGCCAGTGGTGGGAGGAGGGAGAAAGTAGGAGGGTGGGTGGAGAGGGGGGGGGGGGACTTTTCTCCTGTCATCATCTGTTCACTCCCTCATTTGCTGAGAGAGCTAGAGAGTGAACAAGAACGAGAGAGAGTGACTTGGGGACAGGCAGCGAAGTTAAGGACAGACAGACAAACAGACAGAGAGACAGATTAATAGACAGTTATGGTGCACCCAGATGTTTGGTTTCCAGGTAAGAACTTCCTCTTTGTCTGTTTGTCAGTGGTTTGCAGCGACCGCCGTCTCTTGGAGTGAGGCTGTGGGCTAATTAGCGCTCTTGGGTCTAACGAGCTGTGGTAATGAGTGGACATCAAAGTGGGGGTTGGTCAGTGGTTGATGGAATGAAATGTCAGGGCTCTCGAAATGAGACACAAACTGTGCGTGTGTGTGTGTGTGTGTGTGTGTTTGTTTGTGTGTGTGTCTGTTCTGTTGAAGCTGTAAATGGCACAGGGCCAAACCATACAGTGAATATGTATGCTGTAGTGTACTTTACAGAAGTGCTCTGCATTGCACTTTATTATGCTGCGTAAGTACTTTCGTGCAGAAAAGTTAAAAATGTCATACATATGAGATATAATGCATCAAATACCGTAAAACACATTGTAATGCACATCTTCGCGAACATACTAGTGTTCGCCGCACATCTGGATACGCGCTGGGATAGTTTCCATATATTTCAGCATGTTTCAGCATACAGAGGCATCTCTTTTATTAAGGAGAGCTGCTCTGGTGTGGCTGGTATGGGTAGTGATCCTCTCACACATGCACCCCCAGAGCTGGGTGCGTTTGCTCTCAGCTTTAACACCGCTGTCTGTGCTTTCATATCACTGATATAACAGTGCTGGATGAGTCACTGTTATAGCAGTTGCTGGGAGGGACGTGGCTGCAAGTGTGTGGACTGAGCAGCAGAGTTTCTGTAGCATGGGGCTCCTGCTTTCCCACCACACTCACACACACCCAGTAACACCTAGGTCCTCTCGCCCTTCAGAGAAGCAGTTTAGGCTCCTTTCTGATCTCACACAGTCACAGGCCAGCTCATGCGTGTGAGAGGGCCATGTGCTGAATGAAGCTGATGACCCTGCTCTACACGCATACACACACACGCGCGCGCGCGCACACACGCACACACACACACACACACACATGCTCTGACACATGGGTCATGGTGATGTGTATGTGTTGGCCATAAGGGCCTCACAAGGTTTGGTCCGCTTGTACTTTTATATTCTGCATGTGCAGTTGTGTGTGTGTGTGTGTGTATGTGTGTGAGGGTGTATGTGTAGTTTGGCGTGTGTGAGGGTGTATGGACAGTTGTGTGCGTGTGTGTATGTGTATGTGTTGTGGGTGTACATGTGTATGTGTGTTTGAGTATGCGCGGGTGCTGTACAGTGTATTAATAGCTATATTGACAGTAAGTGTCTGGTTTAACACTGAGTAAAACGTGGTGGGGGGAAGTATAGAGGGGAAGTGAGAGAGACTGAAAGAGAGAAACACCATGATGCACTACCCAGCACTGCCTATGGCAAACAAACACTTCCACATACTTACACCGACCATAATATAGTGCCCAGTCAACCAAAACCACTGTGTACTTATGTAATACTACACAGGGATTATAAGCAAGCCAGTCACGATACATAGGTCAAAACCTATGTAATTCGTATGTGCTTTTTCAATTAGCATTTTATGATTTTGTGCTGATTTTAATGGTCGTAACACATTAATTACAGTTGATTAGTGAGAAATGGGTGATTTGAAAGAAAAAGACCATTATGACTGTTAATTTCTTGGTTGCATCTCCCAGCACCTGTGTGAGTGGCAGGGGCTGGTCGTTTTGCTGGGATGTGGTTTCTTCTGAAATGCAGCTCAGTGGTGATGTGGTCTTCATGCAATGGTCACTCAAGGAACTGTGTCCTAAAAACACCAGAGTACTTGACAGGGGGTACTTACAAGAAAAATGAGTATTATTTGATTTTAACACAGAAATACACTGGCATATAAATGGTATATAAATTGTGTCCTATGGCATATCACTGTAGCCTCCAATCAGAGAAAGACTGTCCCCACAAATGCCATCCATTGAACTCAATGATTTAATTTAAAAAGAATGTTGTAATGATCACAGACCAAAAGCAGAATGGTGTGTCAGAAAGTGATGTTTAGCTAGCCATTTAATTCACGATCAATTGCCTGTATCATGTGAAATATAATAACAAACTTATATAATCGTAATCAAGTGGAATAATAATCAAAATAATTAAGTTGGAAAAATCAACACCCCAAGAACTGATAACAGTTGCAGTGTATCTGTTGAGTCTGGACAAGATGTCTGATTTTTCATAAATTGCTGAAAGACATGAATTTATGTATTTTTTAAAAACACTGTTCTATTTTCTGTGCTGTGCGCATTGAGAATCTTCTCTACAAGTGCATCCCGGTATTAATATGAAGTCCTGTTTTCAGACACATGTTCACGAGTTAACCGCCATTAATATCTGAGATACTGTCAGCCCCACACAGGCAGCATTTACTGAGCAAGTGCAAAGCCTGCAGCCTGGGCCTTCTGCCTACAGACTCTCTAGCGCCTCTGTCCTCAGTCCTAGCTCTGTGCACAGCTCAGCTTTTGCAAATCTTTTCCCTTTGACTGCTGCCTGTATCCCGTCTAGAAAGTATTTACATTTAAATAATATAATGCGTAATTGTGGTGGTAGGATATTAAGCAAAATTAGGATAAGTGAACAGACTTACAGAACAGACTTAGAGAAGGAGGAAGGAAGGAGAGAAATTAGGGGGTTGTCTGGGGGATGGTTATTTTCTGCAGGTGGCAGTTATAATTAGTTTTTCGCTCTGGGTGTTTTTGGCGTTTGCGCTTTTTAAACACCATGAAGAAAGTTTGTGTACGTATGTCAGCAAATGCGTTTGTGCGTGTGTATCCATGGACACCGTTCTGTTCATACGTCATTCTTTTTTTTAGTTACCAGGTAATTGGTTAACACGGACGCATTGTGTAATTTACTGCAAATAGTACATTCCGTCCACATCAGTGCAGATCTTCTGGGATCACTGTAATATTCAGAGTCAAAAATGGACGCCATGCTAGGACACACTAACACTTCCTCTATTTTCTCTCCTCTTCAATCCATGGCTTTCAAATTTAAATCCAAATTAAAAACAGGTTTTATCAAGAGGACAGGAAACAGAATTGTTTTTATTGTTTTACTATTACAGTTAACCCCCCTCATTCTCCCCTTGACTGACGAAGAGGTTATGACACTTAATGTATTCATTATAAATGGGGTGGATGACTAGGTGCCTTCTGGCTGTGACTAAAATTAGTACCTTCCTTTATTCAGTCACTCACTCACTGACTCACTCGCTGACTGAATGAGTGAGTGGCCATTCTGCAGTAACAACAGTACCTTGAATGGCCTGAACTTTCCCCAGAGCACAGGGACAATTATGTAGAAACAATGAGGACAGTGACAGTGAAAGTCAAATGAAGTGGTACTAGAACCGCCTTGTACTACAATGAACTTGTTTTAAGTGCCCTATCATCTCTTTTCCAAATGAGGTTTGGTTTCCTCTTAATCTTTTTTGGTGTGTCTCCAAGATTTGGCCAAAGCCATTTGATTGGGCGCAGGCTGGTCTGCTTGTGTTGGATGCTCACTGAGGTCGTAAGCAGTGGTTTTGCTTGTTTCTGATGAGGCACCATGGTGCAGCACCACACTACCACAGCATATTGCATTTTAATAACCACCTGTGGTAGTTATGAAATGCAATGATTCGCTGTTAAGGTTTAAGTCTGTATCGCAATATATATCATATAGGATGTGCTTGGCTCTGATTTGGGTGTTTGAGCTGGCATGGTCCTGTCCTGAAGCTGCCTGGTGTTAGAGGAATTCAATGCCATGAGCTTCAGGACCAATTAGCTGAGGGAGCTCTTCTTGGAATGCAGTTCTTGACATTTGTTGGTTTTTTAGTAATACTAGTGTGAGTTGCTATGTATTGTTTGCCTAATTAATTATCTGTTTATTTATTTGATGAGTAATCTATATATAATGTGATTTACATGCTGCATGCATTTTTGGAGGTTTTTTGTTTGTTTTTGGAGGATGCGTCGTATGCAGGGTTTCGGTTGGATGTTTGCTTCTGTATGTTGGATGTTGAACCCCATACATAACAGTCATCTAGGTCCATTGGCTGAATCAAGGATTTGAATATTTTGAGCCTATATCGATTGGGATCGATCACTTTGTGGCATTGAGTGCCCCACATGGTTCTTTTTTTCAGGTCATTTTTACAGGTCATTTTCTGCAATGTTAAGATTTACTGAAGGGGTCAATCCCAATAATCCCAATGTGAAAGTGTTGCTATTTCTGTCATTTCTTGGCCTTTTAAAAACGTTTTTTTTAAAAGCGTTTACGAGTCCTTGATTCCATCAGGGAGTATCTTTTGAAGCTCACCATGTCTCCCTCTCTCTGGGCACGGGGGCAGTCCCCAGACATAAAAGGGGGGCTGAAACAGGAAGTGATGCAGAGCTGGAGATGTGAAGTTATAATGAGTCACGGGATGGAGGTGTCCGAGTCTTTAACTTGTCCCCCTTTACCGCAGACCACACAGAGAGAACAGAGATGGCCGATTTGATTTACACGTGTTCACACCCCTGCCAATGTGTCATTTACATTATGCATTATAAATGCTTCCTGGCCCAATTTTTTACTTTCCTTCTTTCATCTGACAATTCATATACGCACCTATATATGCACCTAGTTAAACCGTACTAGGTAATATGACGTAAAAGTCAACACAGTTGTAAACTCCAGTTTCGTCGCGGTCATCTTTTATCATTTTCTTTGCCACAATTATCGGTATCTAAATCTCTTTTTAAAAGTAGAAATAATAAAAAGACAGCAAATAGGACAACAATAAACAGTTACATAATTAATTAACAGTATAAATATTTATCCACGGCAGCTCGCGGTTGTTTATGTAACAGTCCATTGAAATTTGTACTGTAAACTGACGCACTAACTACCTGTACCTTGGAAAAATGGTGAAAGGGGGCAAGTGTTATACATGTTAATGGAGGGTTCTTTTAGCTCTCTGGTGATCTTTTGACTGTGACGTCATTATTCACTTATCATTTACAGTACATTATATTCTTTTGAATACGCCAAATAAACGTGATTGTATCAGTGCACATGCAAGTGGGAGAATGAATGAGAACTGTTTAATGTTTGTTAGTCACGGTATATCTCGGTGCCAGGGCGTGAAGTCAGGTTACATTGTAAATGGGGAAAAAACTCTCCGGTGAGTCACAGGCGATAAACAACCGAACACTGCAGAAAGTGTGGTTTCGGGTATTTTATCTCCTCGCGCGTCTCGTGACGGGATGTTTGACAGGTAAATTGCGATACCTACAACATTCTTTCTCTAAAATACGTAGGGGCTATAGGAATTCTTTGTTTTTGTTACGAGTAAACCTATATGCAGCAGTGTCACAGTCCGTAATGTTTGACATAAAACGTACGGTGAGCTTTAGCGCCGTCATGTGCTTTGGAGATAAGGGCTGAAGCGAGCGGAAAAGTTCTTGAAATGACTCATAGAGAATGCGGCGCGACGGCTGCGCACCGCGGCCGCCTCATTACTTTCACCGCCTATGGCAATAATTAATGCCTTACCGACAACGTAAAAGTAGTTAAATACTGTTTTTATATAGAGTAAAAGAACATGCTTGCAAAAATAGTGTCATACTGAAACGAAAATTAGAAAGACAAATATGCAAGATTGGTTTATTTAAACAGTTTTATTTAGAACATTACACTCGCCCGATTAGGACTTAGTGTCATAGGTAGATAAATAGATAGCCACAAATAGATACAGACACAGATAGACAGACAGACACACACGCACGCACAAAGGAGCGAAATCCTTTTTTTGGTATTCACAGTATAATGAGAAGCCAGTGTTAAATGGTTTGGTTTCATTGCAGATATTATGAAATTATGAAAAGCTTGAATGATTTAAAATATGTAGTCAGTAGTTGTATCATTGCATCAATATCATTACAGTTTCGAGTAAGTAATTTATTTAAGAATTTTTTAAATTAATATTGCTTCATGGATGCACCCTCATATAATGTGCTGACGTTTGTCATGTTTTCAGATAGAAGCTCGTTTTAAAACGAGTGTTTTATAACTTTTTTTCATAAAACAAAAATGCATTCCAGACAATGTATTCCATGACTACCACATGTAGGATGTCATTTTAATACGAGCGAATTTGCATTTACTTTGTATGCACTCCTGTCATTGCTAATGTTGGCAATCATAATAAAAACAGCCGTTTTCACGAAGACTATGTATGATGAAACATTAAATTAAATGTTGCGTATATGCATGTAATTGAACGCCCTTCCTCCAAATATGTAAAGAAATGATTTTAGTATTTTTTATTTGTAGTAACTCGGTGTGATTTTTTGAGAGCTTCCCTTGGCATGTTCTTCTGTATTTCGTCATGGCGCAAGAAAGTGTTTAGTTATCCTTCGTGCTGTCTTGAGAAAACATTTTTCATGTGAATCGTAAAACTGAAAATTAATGTTCAGTCAGATCTTTAAATAATTCATCTGAAATATATTTTATGATCTTGCTGAGCACTGAAGTCAAAAAGCGATGTCAACCATTGCTGTATCGTTAAGGATTTATTTGTTTATACATTTTGGATTTTTTTTTTCGTTTGATGTTTTATTTTAACTGATTGTAAATGTAAAGTCAGCTGGAGAGTGACATACTGTATAGAAACTCTCTGAACGCCAAGGAAACTACGCTCATAACGTGCATAATAAAAAGGTCATATTTCAAGGCTGTTCAAGGCATGGTAGACCATTGAGTTGATCCATCGTTGTTAAGAGGTGATAAAACAGGAACTCATGGGCTGAAGAGGGTTACATGCATTTATTTATGTATTCTACGCAAAGGCATAGTTTCTTTTTGTATTTCTTGTCCTGTATTTTTTGATCAACATATATACATCAGATTAAATGTTCTAAGGTATGTAGAGACGGTAAATTAGCACCGTATTGTGTGTTTTAAAAAGCCTTTTGTTGTGGATAAAACAGCTTTGAGACGAAAGTTTGTTTTCTCTCTGTGTTTTTGTCTCGGCCTCTGTCCTCTTCCTCTCCTCTCGTTCTGCTTGGTGTTGTGTTGTGGAAATGTCACAGGAGGAATGGTGTTTTGATCGATCTTCTTCTCTTTGCTCTTGCAGATATCAGGATGTCAAAGCCAGTGGAGGCAGAGAAACCTGGGGTTGACTTTCCAGTGGAGAGCACAGGTACTGTTTTTCTGTGTGTGTGTAGCGCGTGTGTGTGTGTTTGTGTGTGTGTGTGTGTGTGTGTGTGTGTGTCTATGTCTGTGTGTATGTGTATGCATGTCTGTTTGAGTAACCCCTGTGTATGCATGCTTGTGTGTGCATGTGTGTGCATGTATGTGTGTGTGTATGTGTTCCTATGACTGTACCTGCGCGTGTGAGTGAGTGTCCCTGTTCATGCACGTGTGTGTTCTGTTTCCTACATGCTGCCTCATGACTTTGTGTTCAGTCTTAACTTCTCATAGTTTCCTAGCGTCTGAGAAAGAGAGAGCAAGAGATCCGTTCAGCTAATGTGTGTGTCACACGTTCGCCACAGATTGTTATCACTGCTGACACTGTCACACACCCCATTCATTTTAGCTCAGGTCTGTCAGCATTTCTCAAATGTTTCACGTCTCATATGTTTCAGAAAATGCCTGCATGTTACGGTAGTGCAAGACATATGTATAGGTGTAAGACTGCATGATCATGGGTTCTGATGATGACTCTGTGTTCCAAGTTGTTTTTCATGTTAATTAAGGCTACCCTTGCCACCAAGTCAGCTCTCTCACTCACAGATGAAATGCTGGTTCAGCAGCGCCCTCTGCAGGAGGAGTAGTGGGTAGTTTTTTTGAGTGGAATAGTGGAAGACAAACTGGTGTGCATTTTTGATAGAACAAAGAAAATGTAGATGTAGATAAAGCTGATGCAGTTTTTCTTCACTTTTCCCTCTCTCTCACACACAGACTCAGAGAGGAATGGTCCTGACTTTAACCACCAGGTCAGTGTTCTGTAAAATTATGAATAGTATATATATTATTAAAGGATTGTATTCTTCATGCTTCAATTGAGTTTGTGTGATATTGTTGGTCACTGATGGTGATGCCCTTCCTTAAATGTGACATTAAATTTGCGGCATCACTGTTACTACAAGGAAAACATCACTAATGTACAGAACCAGTCAAAAATTTGACACATCTGATTAAGATAATGGGAAGCATGCATTCAAATACAATTTGAGACTTATGCTGAAATGCTTGAAATGTGTTTCTTTGACAAATATAAACAGTGAAGTTGATGCATATGTATGAATTTCTGTCAAAAAAAGATTTAGAAAATATTTTGTGGCCACTTTGTACAATCTGAAATATAAGAGTTTGGATTTGTTTAACACTTTATTGGTCGCTGCATAATTCCATTTGTGTTCTTTCTTAGTTTTGATGTCTTTACTATTGTTCTAAAATGTGGAAAGTAGTAAAAATATAACCCTGCTATGAGTGGGTGCGTCCAAACTTTTGACTGATACTGTATATCCTGCATAATTCCATTGTGTGTTGCATTGATTGAAGCTGTACTGAATACCAGTGTTGGTATGCCTATTGTGGCCCAACTGATACGGGATCAGCATCACCAGTCCTAATCCCAACCTCAGACATGGAAAATAAATGGAGCTGAGATCCAAGGGCAGTTGCTGTATATTATAATGCACTATCATACTGTACATTTATAATGCAGCCAATGTCATGGGTGCAGACTTTGGATTCAGGCCTATGACATTGCCACGTTGTCATCATAGACTTGTTCCACTGGTTCCCACCCACGTTCTGCAGTTACTCCTTGAGTTTGTCACAGTGTCAAACCTACAGTGTAACAGACGAAGAATGCATGGCGTTGAATGTGGGAGCCCTCAGCCTGTCGGTGGCTCCCTCTGATTGGCTGATGCTGTTTCTCTCCACAGGCTCAGCCAATGAAAATCTCCCCCTTCTCCCTCTCTTCCTCTCTGGGTAACACCAAGGTGAGTGTGTGTGTGTGTGTGTGTGTGAACGCGGTGTGCTGCATTGTTGGCAGCAGCATACAAGACTAATTTGCTTAGACAAGAGTAATATGCAAATTGTGATGCTTGCGCAGTCACTAGTGTTGACATGCCCAGTTTTGAGAAAGAAAGAAGCAAGGAACCATAAGTCTACACAGAGCACAGTCACAGAGAGGGGAATGCACACCCCCATACTAATTTCACCTGACTGAATGATTCACAGAGGTGGACAGGGAGAGAAGACTTACTGAGGCAGAAAAAGAGAGGCAGAGAGAGAGTAAGGGGGAGAAGCATTTAGGAATGGAATGAGGAGCAGGGATGATCGACAGAGAGACTCGACAACACCACCCCACTGCACACACAGTTATAAGGCACCGAGGGCAGCAGTGCCATTCTGTAACACCCCAGAGCTTGAGGTGGTTAAACTCAACCTCTCACCACACCGAGTGGATCTCACCGTGGCAATGGTGGCTCCTAGTTAGCAAGAGTAGTTATTGCTGACCAGTAGAATACTCTAGATGTTCCAATGAAAATGTAATGAGGACAGTCGTGATGGAATATGTGATGGAAGTCGCTCTGGATAAGAGCATCTGCTCAATGCATGTAATGGAATGTAATGTAACTTAATGTAATGACAATGGTAACAATCACTGAAGAGTCCCAGTGTCTGCCTTAATTGGTACAGCCTGACAGGTTGAAACAATAGGTGCATGTCCCACTTCATTTTCTCCCAGTTCGGTGTCACTGATGCAGCCCCTCATCCTCTCTCTCTTTTCCCTGCTCAGGGCAAAATGGAGGAGTGCGGTGAGATGTCACCTGGCCCCGCCCACACCCCCGGCCCCTCGCAGAGCACCCTCCCCCACACGCAGCTGATGGTGGCCGGGAGTCAGCTGGCTGGGGTAAGGCCGCCTCTGACCTCTCCGTCCGCCCGTCCGCACTCACCCGGGTCTCCCTGCCCTCCTTCAACATGCCCAGGCACGGCACCAGGAGAAAATACACAGGGGTGCAGTTGCAATCCACAAAAAGGGGTGCACAAAAAGTCATAAATACTATGTAGACATCGGGATATAAGGAGACAACTGGGGGTGCACTGAGGTCCGTTTGGGGGTGCAGTGCACCCCTAAGCACCTCCATAGCGCCGGGCCTGATTGTGCCCCCTCGCTTCGCCCTTAAACTCCCCGGGTTTCAGTCCCACAGTGCTCCCACACCTGTCCCTACCCCTCTGCCCTCTCTTGCTCTCCGTCCCACATTCCCCTGCTCATGCCGCACATTCCTTCGCCCTGTGTTCCCTCCCGTGCCCGGTGTGTACACAGCAGATGCTGCGGAGAGGTGTGAACACTGAGCGTGATATTTACACATGCCATGAGAGGGAGTGCTGTTAGCCTGGTCTGACACTGTTGCTCATTTAACTTTAATGGATGCACTTATGTTCTGTTGTGCTGGAAGTTGTTCTGGATATGAGCATGCTAAATACATGTAATGTAGTTAAATAGACACATTACATTACAGTCATTTAGGCAGACACTCTTATTCTCTTAGTGACTCTTAGTGACTTATAATCTTATTTGGTTACAATTTTATCCATTTATACAGCTGGGTATTTTCAAGACAATTGTGGGTTAATTACCTTGCCCAAGGGTACAGCAGCTGGGAACTGAACCGGCAACCTTTCAGTTAGGAGCCCTGCTCCTAATCACTGTGCTACACAGATGGCATTCCTGCATTTCTGTCTCTTGCTTGCTTTGTTTTATTCCAAACCTGCTGGCTGACAGTGTGCTCTGTTTCCCCCTCTGCTCTGCAATCCCACTATCCCCTGTCCTCCCCTCCCTCTTTCTCCCTCCCTCCCGTCCTCCCGTCCTCCCATCCTCCTTCTTTCTCCTTCCCTCCCATCCTCTCATCCTCCCGTCCTCTTTCTCCTGTCCCCCCATCTTCCCTCCCTCCCCTCCTGTCCTTCTGTCCTCCCCCCGCCTCCCTCTTTCTCTCTCCCTCCTTCCCTCCCTCCCTCCCTTCTTCCCCTCCTCCCCTCTTGCCTCCCATCTTCCCCTCCTCCCCTCTTGCCTCCCATCTTCCTCTCCTCCCCTCTTCCCTCCCTCCCTCTTTCTCCTTCCCATCCTCCTCTCCTGTCCCCCTCTCCCGTCTCCCCATCCTCCCTCCCTCCCTCCCTCCCTCTTCCATCCCTCCCTCCTTCTTCCTCCCTCCCATCCTCCCTTCCTCTTTCTCCTGTCCCCCCGTCCTCCCTCCTTCTTTCTCCCTCCCTCCCCTCTTCCCCTCCCTCCCTCCCTCCCCCCCCTCCCCCTCCCGCAGCTGACTGCCCTCCTGCCTGCGCAGCAGCAGCTGTTGCTGCAGCAGGCCCAGGCTCAGCTCCTGGCCGCAGCCGTGCAGCAGTCCAGCGCAGCTCACGCAGCCCAAGCAGCTCAGGCAGCCGCAGCAGCCAATCAGCAGCAGCCGTCTGCGCAGTCTCAGTCGCAGCCGCACGCCGCGCAGGAGCAAACGGGCACCCCGCCCCCGCCCCAGCCCCCGGCCCCGCCCCAGCTCACCCTCTCACAGGCCATTCAGCTCACAGCGCAGGTACGACCGGCCAATCGCTTTCGTTGGCTCCTCCCACCCGGTTGTCTGCTGTATAGCAATTGTCTCTGTCAGCGTTAGAGGTGTGCTTTAATCTCCCCCCAAAATGATTACTGTGATATATATTCAGTTGGTTTTTTTTTTTTACACATGATCAAGCACACATTACCCAACCTTTTTCGTTCTCTCCTTTCCAACCCTCTCTGTCTCTCTCTCCTTCTGTCTCCTTACTTCTCTCTCTGTGTCACTTTCTCTCTGTCTCTCTGTCTTCCTCTGTCTCTCTCTCTCTCTCTCTCTCTGCCTCTTTCACTTTGTCCCAACCTCTCAGTGTTCAAAACTTGTGCATGCAAGGTGGCAATGTGTGACAAAAGTTATGTTTTTTGGTGTTGTGATACACATACAAGTGGCTATGCACTGAGTTTTGTTATCTGCTTTTTTTATGGTAAAATTTTCATTTTTGTTTGTTCTTTTCCGCATTCGTCTTTAATTATTGATCTTTATGACATGACAGCTGTTAAATGAAGAGCTTCTAAAAGTCTCTCTCTCTTTCTCACAGGACATCCAGCAGCTGTTGCAGCTGCAACAGTTGGTCCTGGTGCCTGGACACCCCCTGCAGTCGCCTGCGCAGTTCCTCCTGCCCCAGGCACAGCAAGGACATCACGGTGGGCACTCACACGCTGACACTGCCACTGTCACCCTGTTAGTCATTTACATGGCGGACATTAGAGAGTTGGCTTGAGTACATTTTAAAACAGTACAACCGGTATGGCTGTACTCATTTCATTTTGAAGGGGGATTGATGAAGTGGAGTGCGTAAGCTATGGTAAGAGTAGCTCTGTCAGTAGCACACAGGATATATGCCAAAATTATTTAATGGAAAAGGCATTGCTGTAAATTGTATGTAATTATTCATGTTTTTTTTACCCAGGCCTGCTATCAACACCAAATTTAATACCGCTACCTCAGCAAAACCAAGGGGGCCTGCTATCCACTCCCCCCAGACTGGGGCTCCAAGCACAGGTAAGACCTGCAGGAAAGCTCCAGCCTTCCGGGCCCACAAACTCTTCTGTAGGTTACTGATGTACTTTCATAGAGAGAATATTGAATGAGTGTGGGCACACTCTCAGTGCAACGTTGTTGTGTTTTTACTGTGTCTCGTAACCGCAGAGAGACAAGGGTGTTGATGGCGGTGCCACGTTCGCGAGCTCTGTGACCTCTCACCCGGAGGAGCCCAGCGACCTGGAGGAGCTGGAGCAGTTTGCGCGCACCTTCAAACAGAGGAGGATAAAGCTGGGCTTCACACAGGTATCCTTCACTCATCCCCTGCATCCCCTGTATCCATTCAAGATGAATGAGCAACAGTGTAAGACCAGGCTAACACACTGCCTTTTGTAATGTATGCAGCTATTTAAAAAAAAGAAGACATGGCTCTTATAGTTTTGAGTATTGTACTGTTTTAACCCTGGTATTACGTGGTAACCCTGGTATTCCATTTTCATGTGGGGTACTGCCAGAGTAAATGTAGTGTTAATGGATGGCGGGTCTCCTCTCTCTGTGTCAGGGGGATGTGGGAATGGCCATGGGAAAGCTCTACGGTAACGACTTCAGCCAGACCACCATCTCGCGCTTCGAGGCTCTGAACCTCAGCTTCAAGAACATGTGCAAGCTGAAGCCCCTGCTGGAGAAGTGGCTGACCGACGCAGGTGAGGCGCCTCGGGGGGAGGCGGGAGGGTAACAGCACAGGCAAGGGGTCAAAGGTGAAGCCGTTGTGTTTGCAGCATTTGTGCATGTATGTGCAGTGTTTGTGTGTGTGTGTGTGTGTGTGTGTGTAGTGTCTATAGTGTGTGTCGGTGTGTTTGTGCATGTGTGCAGTGTTGGTGTGTGTGTGTGTGTGTGTGTGTGTGTGTGTGTGTGTGTGTGTGTGTGTGATGTACGTGTGTAGTGTGTGTGTGTGTGTGTGTGATGTACTTGTATAGTGTGTGTGTGTGTGTGTATGGTGTATGTATGTAGTGTGTATGTGTCTGTGTGTGTAATGTGTAATGTCTCCCTCTTCAGAGACCATGGCCATGGACTGCAACCTGCCCAGCCCCAGCTCCCTGTCCTCTCCCTCGCTGAGCTTCGATGGACTGCCCTCCCGCCGCAGGAAGAAACGCACCAGCATCGAGACCAACGTCCGCGTGGCCTTAGAGCGCAACTTCATAATGGTGAGGGAAGACCTCCTGAATGAGCCTGCCAATTCACAACACAAACCTCTGTCAAACAGTAATACATCTATTGGTGATCTATCTCATGTATGGTAGTATACTTGGCTTCGCTCACCTAGTCAGGTTGCACAAGTTAGCTTGTGGTAGGGTTTGAATAGCGTTATGCTAACACTCACTGGTCTGGGAGTGTTAGCCTGGTCTGACGCTGTCGCTCGTTCAGCTTGAATGGATACACTCCTGTTCATTTGTGCTCGAAGTTGCACTGGATAAGAGCGTCTGCTAAATGAATGTAATGTAATGTGATGAATCGTGAAATCAAAAACTTTAAGGTTAAATGGCAAAATATATGATATATAATTTACATTAGGAAAAAAAAGTCAGTGATTACAGCTTTCATACAGTATATGAAGCATATATCACTGAATATAACTTCGCAGTGTATGTAACAATATATTCTACTATATAAAGCCAGGTAAAACCACATATATGACAGAGGGAATGCCCCAGACACTAAAAACACACATTATGTTCACATTATAAGTAGTGATTCATTGCCCGAAACCAGAAGCAATTCATTTTAAATAACAGCCCTGCCACTTGACCCAAAGCTTCTGCCATTTTTAAAGCAGGACCTTGCATCAGTAGAATGTAGAGTTTGCTTCTATTTTCAGTGGCGTTACTAGTGCCAGGGACACACAAAACCTTTCCAGCATCCAACAGTCAGGCATTTGTGGGCGTTCATTGGTGGTATTTGAACACAACAACACATATATGCAAGGCGGAGCAAAGGGGAACGTATAAAGTGGAAATACTTAGGGTGCTTTCACATATACTCACAGCAGTCAAATGTCCTCTGAGAGCACTCAGAGTATGAATAACATGACTCATGTGAAACCTGTAAGAATCAGAGGTTTCACATGCAAAATAATGTAATGTGGAATGTGAAAGAGTCTCGAGTTTTGACCAAGTGCTAACGATGATGATGATGATGATAATGATGACACAACTGTGACCTAAGTGTAGTCATCAGGGCAGGAAATTTCTATTTGAAGAATCCAAAAAAAAACTCTCAGTGTACTTGGTTCTCCACGTGAAAGCTGTCTGCCGCAGTGGTGTTAGTGATGATGTTGTATCCTTGGGCAAGGTACTTAACCCAGAATTGCCTCAGTAAGTACACAGCTGTATAAATGGGTAACATTTAAATTTGTAACCTGTGTAAGTCGCTCAGGATAAGAGCGTCTGCTCAATGCCAATAATGTAATGTAATGTAATGTTGTCCCAGCAGAACCAGAAGCCTACCTCAGAGGAGATCCTGCAGATGGCGGAGCAGCTGAATATGGAGAAGGAGGTGATCCGGGTCTGGTTCTGCAACCGGCGCCAGAAAGAGAAACGCATCAACCCCTCCAGCGCCACCACCCCCCTTGCCCAGCCAGCCCCCCCCTGTGACGCACAAACCCCCCTGCTACAGCCCGCACATGGTATGGCCCGCGCTCACCCGCCCTTGCCCCTGCCTCTGCACACCCCCGTCCATTGCCTGAACATGGTCTCTTCCGCCTGCTCCCTTTTGACCAAACCTTTCCTAACCCCCTCCCTGCTCCATGCTGAAATCTGCACATAGTGTCACCTACCCTGCACTGCTTTACCCCCATAACTAAAGCCCCCCCCCGATCCCCCCACACACACACACCCCCCAACGACTCCTCCACCATCAGTCTCCCACTCGGCGCCCACAGATTACCTCACTGAGGTAGCGACACACAAACCCACGGTCCTCCACCTTGCTGACGCTCGCGGGATGCACGCTTTCGCCCACCACCCCTGCATTCCCCTCCCTGTTCCGCTCTCTTCCTGTCCCTCTTTCACTCTCGCTGTCTGTCTCTCTCTCTCTCTCTCTCTTTGCCTCCTCCAGATGTCCAGTCAGGGACTGTCCCCAGCCGTCACCAGCCTCAGCACAACAGGTGGGTGGAGCTCTCCGATCCTGTCGATCACGCCGTGCTTTCATAAACGTGTCTATTTGCCTGCTTGGCTTGACGGAGCCAGTTGTGGCAAGTTAGCTGGGGGAAGAACGCTGCCAGGGTTGTGGTTTCCAGGGCGGCGACAGACCTGTGATTCAGGCATTTCCTGCTTGTTCGCAGTGCTGTCAGAGTGTTGACAAGATTCCAGATGTGTAGGAGTTTCCTTCACGCACCTTGTAAGGGATTTTGAGAGCTAGGGAGTGTGTTGCAGTTGTGCAGACTTTAATAACTACCTCAATGCGTGATCCCAATCTAATGCATAATTTCCTATCAATGGGTTTTCACTCACAGAAAGGTGTCGGAATTTATGCTCAAAAGAATAGACTTCCAGCCCCTACAGGGCTCAGGTCTAGGTTAGGAAAAAGATGAGGACAGACATTTCTTCTCACTTCTGAAGTTCAGTTCAGTGTGGCCAAGTGAGACCCATGGTTACATGACCAGCAGCAGTTTGTGGCTGTTTGTGTAACTATTCCCTCTTTCTCTCTTTCTCAGTGACCACGACTTCGTCAGCAAATTGTCCCCTGACACCGAGCAGCCCAGCAGTCCTCGGCTCCGCCCCTTCTCCGGTGACCCCACCCCCTTGCAGCACAGCCAGTCCCGCCCCACCCAGCCACAGTGCCCTGAATCTCAACCCAAGGTGAGGCTTCACTCAATGCTGTCTGTGTGCCGAACACCTGCCAAGCACGCCAGCATGGTACCTAATGCAGCCACTCATTCTACCATCCACAGCAGGGGCATTCTGCTCCTGTTCTGGGGGACTGCAGGGCTTTCCTGCTCTTTTAATTTGACAGATCTTACAGCATGATATCCTTGGGTGTGATTTATATCATTTATGTAGAGCTTTGTAAAAATACCAGAAATCCAGGAGGTTAATGTCAAGTGAGTCCAGAGCAAACAATGTCAGACCATCTTTTTATCATTTATGATAAATGCTTGCTAAAGAGATCCAGAATAATTCCTCCTCCTTGGTGCAACCCAAGCAAATACAAAGCTTACATTCTGATATGTTTTATCATGAGATCATCCACTCTCCATCCTTGGCCCAGATGAGACCGGGAGATTGGGTTTAATGCATTCAAGTTGTAAATGACCTTTTGCATCAGAGCAATTTACCCCACAGTTGCGGTTCATAAATGCCACTGAGTTTGAAGACAAGATCAGTTAGAATTCCCTCAAAGCAAACGTGAATATGCAAACACAATCACATATAATCACAGGATTCACATATAATCACAGGCACTGTGAATTTCTCTTACTTATATGGATGTATTATGGAAGTATTCACCCTTTCCCAAAAAAAAATCCTTTTACACCCCGAGCGGGAGGGTCTAGTGTCTCTCTCCCCACCTCCAAAACATGTATGATGTTATCTGTGCATTTGAAGGGTTCTGTTTTTGGCAGGAGATCTAATGTCCTTCCTTATCCTTTGATTGGCTAGCCATAGGTCCTTCTTCTCATGTGAGCTCATAAAGAGGAGCTGTGTTCTGTTTTTTTCCATCTGCTTTCTGAAACACAGTGGCCGGCATCTGTTTGCATCGGGCGAAGTGAAGTGGCCAGCAGAATTTTCCCATTTTCCCATGAGCCCCCTGTGGCAAACTGAGCTGCAAAGTTTTTTTTCCCCCGCAAAACGGAACGCTTCCAAGGTCCCATGTTTACATGGGATTCCAAAGAAAGCCGTCTGTGTTGCTGGCTTTCTAGCGGCCCACAGTGCTTAGGGGCTTGACTGGAATGGAAACAGCTGCCTTCCAGGTTCAGAGGCCCTGGCCAATGCCACATTAAAAATGGCGTTAAAAATGGCGGTTTGTGCTTCTGTTGAATCTTCACAAGCGTATTCCTCGCTCATGTCACCTGATGAGATAGTCTGTAGTGCTTGTGAATTTCAGTTTTATTTTTACAGTTATATTATTCAAAGGGTGGATGGTGTCATGGAAAATTCTGAGAAATGGAAATGTGACTGCAGCAATATTCATGGACTTCATTTTTCACACTTCTGATGGGTGTTTTGTCTTGTCAACTGTACTTGAATACTGAATAATTCTACTTACATTAGCAGAAATGAAATCGCAAGTTTAACTTTAGCACAACACAACATTAGCATGGACAACATTTTATTCAAATCGTGTTTGAATATCCGTGTTATAGGAAATCAAGGGTTTCCATTAGATAACTAGCTACATTTATAACAGAATAACCCCAGATCCCAGAGCAGCACACCTGTGGAATAGCTGCTTAGACTAGCCTTTGTACAAAAGCAGCTAGTGAAAGACTGCTGTACACCATCATGCAGAAGAGGATACATTAATCATGAAATGACTCTGACATTGCATTACACTGTATTATTGGCATTTAGCAAACGCTCTTATCCAGAGTGACTTACATCATTTAAAGTTTTTCACTATGTTATCCATTTATACAGCTGGATATTTACTGAGGTAACTGTGGGTTAAGTACCTTGCCTAAGGGTACAGCAGCAGTACCCCTGTGGCAACCTTTTGGTAACGAGTCCTGCTCCTTAACCACTATACCACACTGCCATCACTGCTGATATAATAAAATCAGAAGTTGTCAGATTTTCAATACAAATTGGGAGCCGGGACAGTATTGCTTCTGGCAGCGACGCTATGAAAGCAGGCACCGCACCCTTCGAAGATGCCAGCGTACGGTCGTCAGTGTGTGCACCGCCCAAGAGCCAGTGTGACGAGGGTGGTGGCACGGGCGGAAAGTGGCGAGAGCATAATGGCACTTTGGCTCCGACGCTCCCCTTCGCCCTGGGAAACACAGCCTCCGCCCCCCCTACCCTCCCCTCGCTCGGTGCTGCTGTTTCCTGCAGCAGTCACAGCTAACCCTGCCTGTGGTTTTCTGTTCACAGCTTGTGGCGTGCTGGTAAAAAGAACGGTGATGTGTCTAACTACATCACTGATCTGGCTGCGAACCTGAGGTAAATGGGATTGTTCTCACACACGCGTGCACGAGCGCGCGCTCACGCACGCACACACACGCACAAACACACACACACACATACACATGCACTCAAAAAAACACTCTCTCTCACACATATATGCACACACAAACACACTGAAACATTCAATCTAATTTAGGCCCACATGTGTTGACACCACAAAATAGCTTTGCTTTTACACACACACACACACACACACACACACACACACACATTTATTTAGGGAGTAAAAATGTGTCAGACCATGCAAAATCAAGAGTAAATGTATTGTACTTATGGTTTACATATACTGTAAACAAAAAGATCAAAATACCTGAACATACCAAAAACCTTACCTCTTTTAGACTCTTATAGTTCCTTTTATAGGGTTCTGTATACCTGCTTCAGGAACAGTCAACACTGGCCAAGCCCGGTTAAAACTGTGACATTGTAATGCCCTATGTGGTGCTTTCTTGATTTTCTTTGAGGTGGATAGTGTTATTCTCAACCTGTTCTCAACCTTTATCTTTGAGCAAACATCTGCTGCCACCAGTTGGTGGTCTTCCCTCTCCCCTAAAATAGATTTTTTTCATTTGCATATGCTTATACACAGGCATATTCACACATATTCCTATAGTGTGTCAGCTGAGCAGGGAATACAGCACAAGCAGAGCCAGCACACTGAAAAGGAGGACGCACCAAGATGCACTATCCACGGATACCTCACTTATAGTGTCAGCCCAGTCCTCTATTGTGAAAGATCAGTTTGTTTCAATCCCAAATGCAACTCACCACACTGGCACGTAGTATCTGAGAGCATTACTGTCCAGAAGCTGAGAAGCATCTCAGTTCTTTCTAACCGCAAGGCAGCAAGTCCCCAATTTTATCACAGAAAGCCAAAAATGTAATCAGAACGTCAGAAATTCTGAAGATGTTGACCAGAATGTGGGACCAATTTTTGGCAGTGCTTCGCCAATCAAAGAAAAAGGAAAGGGTTAGTCAAATGTCTGCCTTAAAATCTAATAGTTGAATTTAGCGGAGACCAAGTGGAACACCTCATTCACAAATCTGTGACTGACCAAGTCAAGTAAGGTTATTATTTTTCATAATAATGCAGTGGACATAGCCATCATACAAGCTTTACTGTGACAGAAAATGTCACACAGGTTTCACTGTGTCCTCTCCTCTCCTTCTGCCCATAATATACATCAAGGCACAAATCTGTGAGGATGATGTTCAAGAAATGGTGATTCTGCTGATGCAACACATGCAGTAGGTCAAACAGACCATTTTACGACATTGTCACTAATACAAGTCATTTAGAATCTTACTTTACATCATTGATGTGAGAAAATCTTGGACAATGAAATAGTTATGAATAATTAATGAAGTGGTGTCTTAAAAGTGGGCTACATTGACATGAGGATGGAGGATTAAAATGCAGTTTAAAAAAACAGAAGTGTTATTTAGAAGGCCTTAATGATAAGACTCCCAAGCTGCATTTGTATTGTATCTGAGCTACCGCTGTAGCGGTAGTTATTAGAGTAGGTATTTGCATGACAAATGGCAAACGCATTGTGAGACATGAGTAATGCTTCTAATTCTGCTTGCATCTATCTGTCTTTCTGTCTGTCTGTCTTTCTCTGTCTCTCTCTCTGTCTGTCTGTCTTTGTGGTTGTGCCTCGCTCTTTCTCTGTTTCCGTGTGTATGCGTGTGCGGCTTCCAGGAACACAGCGATGGGGGTAAACACAGGGATGAACCAAGCTCTCCTCAGCAGCAACCCCCTGGCTACTCTGCAAGGTGTGTGTCAGCGAGTCAGAGGGGCACCAGGGCAGGAGTCAGGCTCTGTAGTGTGCACATGGTGTTAGGAAGGGAATGGGAAGGACTGGAGAGAGGGAGAGGGAGACAAAGAAAGAGAGAGAGGGAGGGAGATAGAGAGAGACACAGAGAGATGGGTATAGAGAGAGAGAGGGAGATAGAGAGAGAAGGGAAGACAGAGAGAAGAGGGATAGAGAGACGGAGATAGAGAAAGGGAGACAGAGGAGAGATAGAGAGAGAGGGATGGAGAGGGAGAGAGAGACACAGAGAGATGGGGACAGAGAGAGAGAGAGAGAGAGAGAGAAGGAGATAGAGAGAAGAAAGACAGAGAGACGGGGACACAGAGGGAGACAGAGAGAGGGGGACAGAGAGAGAGCATTAGCCTCGTTATTAAATGGTAGTGAGGAGTCACTGCTGTGTCTGAAACATGACTCTGTGGTAATAACAGGGGCTCTTATGATAAAATAGTGTCTGGTTTTGATACTGAGTAGAAAGGCAAGCTTTAGGCTTCAGTTTTACAGAGAACCTGCTCATGATTGGAGAGAGAGCTGAAAATGACTTGGGGGAGAGATGGTGACCATAGATTAGGAAATCAAGAAATATGGATAAAATGAAGGGTAGCACACACTTTAATATCTTTTGTACAATGTGTATGTGTGTGTATGTGCCAAGGGCATGGTTGAGGGGGGTGTTGTAGAGGGAGAGAGGGGGATAAAAATAGAGGTGGAGGGAAGGGAGATTACATGGTTCATTTTCGACAAGCATTTCACATCCACGTGAGTCCATTAGTGCCGTAAATAACCCATCCTGTATGTACCAGCCGTTTCCCGCTCATCAGTGTGTCCCATTCTCTCATCTCTCCTTTCTGTTTCGCTCACTGTCTCACACTCCCTCTGTCATTTCACGCCTCATTTTAGAATATCGAGTGCAATTTGTGTTTTAATTATTAACTCCCCAATATCTTCTCTCTGTCTCTGTCTCTGTCGGTCTCCCTCTGTCCCTCTCTCTTTATTTCCCTCTCCTCAGCCCTGGCAGCCACTGGTGGTCAGCTTCCCATTTCCAGTCTTGAAGGGGGAAGCCAGGTGCTGCTGGGGGGCACGGGAGGCGCGGGAGGGGGCCTGGCGTCCTCTCTTTTCCTCAACCACTCCGCCCTCCTGCCCATGACGCCGGGCGCCGGCGGGCGATTGGTCGGCTCGGCCGCGGCCAGAGCCGCCCAGACCCCGTCGCTTCCCGCCGCCTGCAGCATGAGCCCCGGCTCCTGCTCGCCCTCTTCCTGTCTGAGCCCCGCCTCTTCCTGCTCCTTCAGCGACGCGGCGCTCAGCCCGCCCGCTCTGGAAGGGCCCAAGAGCGAGTGACGCGCCAAACGGGCCAATCAGAGGAGAATGAGGAGGAGCCTGAGGAGGAGAAGGAGGAGGAAGAGGAACAAGCAGAGGAGTCGAAAAAAACCTGCGTCTTTCAACCAAAGCCGTGTCTCTCTCCCTCCGTTTCTTGCTTTTTTCTCCCTCTCTCTTTGAGTCTTTCGAAGCCAAAAAATACATAAAATGAAAGAGAGGGGAGAGGGAAAGAATGAGGGAGCTTTAAACCAAAAATGATCTATCTATACAGATGGAGAAGAGGCATTGGGGGAGTTTTTTGTCAGTGAAGAGTGATGTTGCACCATGTCTGTTTTCTTTAGTGAAAAAACACAGGGATCAAAAGAGAGGGCAGGAATGTGTGATGATTGTTGAGAACCAAAAAACTTTTTTCTGTAGGTGAAAGAAGGCTGATGAGGACATAAAGTGGACGGACTTTGGAAAAGCCAAAGGGGACGAATAGAAAAGGATTCCAAGCAAAAAGACAAGAAAACAGAAGGACAGATGGAGTGACAAAAAATTGCAACCATGCCAAAATCCCCTAAACCAAAATACCAAAAAAAAACCGAAACCAAAAATAAATGGATAGAAAAGCTTTAAATAAAAGACATGTAAATACAGACCTGTCCAGGATCAGACCATGACCAAACAAGACACCAAAAACATCCATTGTTTCACACTGTATTTTTTAATTTTCCTGTTCATACTTTTATATTACTGTTGTTTTATTTTAGCATCTATTTTTTAATACTGATAGTTTGATTTTTTTAATATAAATATGTTATGTTGAATGAGCTGAGCTCAAAAACATGTTTGTATTTATGTGTCTGTCTCTTTACCTACCTCTGCTTTAGCTCTGAGCTCATCTCACAGAGTTTTCTTTTCATATCAGTGGAAGGCTATTCCTTCTTCAAAAGATTTATTTTAGAGGAAGGATAATTGTTTATTTATTGATTTGATATTTTTCTGTTTATTTACAAATTGTTCAGAATATTGTCGTCATCGTCATCATCATCATCATCATCACCATCATCATCATCCTTCCTATTGTTATTTACGATTAACATAATTCAAGGAGAATAGTAGGCAGGGAGGTATTTGAGAGAAAACACTTCCCTCTTTGCTCTTCACTCACTCAGCTTTCAAATTTGCAACAATATAAGGTAGTGCCTGTCGTCTGAGCACAGATGTACACAAATACACACGCGCACATACACGCACACACACAGACTCAGACAAGAGTGAAATTAAAAATTGCAGAGCACAACAGAACGCATAAACAATGGAAAACAAAGGAGCACACATGTGGAACGATTCCATATTCCCAGGTACAGGAGAATGCACACTGGACACATGACCCAACTGACTGACATTGGCTTTATAAATGCACATGTACATACATACCATAGGGTTACACACATACAAACATACTGCAGAAGTGCGCACATATACACATACCATAGGTTGACACATATACTTACATACTGTAGGCTTAAACACACACATACGTACTGTAGAATACAAATACATACCATAACTTTACACATATACATACATATTGTAGGCTTACACACATATGTACATGCTGTATGCTCACTCTGATCATGCACAACAGCAGGACACACACACACACACACACACACACACACACACACACACACACACACACACACACACACACACCGCTATAAGGTCAGCACATAAGCTGTTTAATGCAGCTCTATGTTTGTTTACTGACAAAGTGTGAAAGGAATATTATCATTAGCATATTACCCCAAAGTCGTGAGGAGTAGAAAAGGTGGATACTTATCTTAGCTCCCCGCTACTCTTTCCCTCCATTGAGAGTGGTGTGTAGAGCAGAACTATCATGCAGGGCACACGTGTGGCTGTGGATTCATCGTTCCGTTGCCTTTTCGTTTGGGTCAGATAGCCTAAATATGGTACCATCGGCATGGAATGGCACGCAGGTGTCCGTTTTTCCTCATCCGTTTCTTCATCCGCTTAATTTCTCCATTACTCCATTCCAGCATTCATTGTCTTTCTCAAAATTTTCACTCTGAAATGCCAAAGGGTTTATTCTTCAGTTTTTTTTCCACTGTTGAAGAATCACTCTTCACACCAAGAACTGAGAGAAGAACTCAGCCATAGCAGCAACAGAAAAGGAAAAAAAAACGTGTAAAAGAGGACCCAGAACCAAAAAAAGTGACACTCCTCCCTGCACCCCCTTGGCCTTCCCTGTGCTTAAGGGGATTTGGTGAAAAGGAACGAACATTTAAAAGCTAAAAGTGAAGCTGAGGGAAAGCACAGGCAGGGAGGATGGTAGGGAAAAGCAGTCAGAGACCATGCATCCTGAACAATGATCAAACCAAAAAAAACACAACTAAACCAAACCAAAACCAAACCAAGCCAAATAAGGAGGGGTGGGCCAGGGGGAGGAGCCTGGAGGAAGCAGAGGGGCGTGGCCACGTTGGTCCGTCTGTCTCAGACTGACTGAGCTCCTGTGCTGTACAGACGGACGGACAGCTGGACAGCCGGACTCCCTCCCTCCCTCGCACTCTTTTTCCAAAGCCAACTCAGTTCCCCCTCACTGGTCCTGGACGGAGAAACATCAAATGACCTCACTGAACTTATAAATACTTTTTCGTTTCGCGTTTATGGTCTGTCCATTGAACCGTAAATGTCCGATTTTTGCTGTCCAGTTTCTCCTTTTTGAGATAACGTGTCGCTTATTTTCAGATTTCTCTATTTTTCGTCGTGCTAGAAATTTTTCTTCAGGTGGTTGGAAAAATACTGTGACAATGTAGCTTCCAAATTTTTATTAGATTAAAAACAAAAAAAGTCTGTCATAAAATAAGCCAAAACTGAAACCCAAAAGCAAAGCTTTTGGGACAAACAAACCAAAGCAAAGAAACCAAACAGAGTGTGAAGCTTTATTAGAACTGTCCTATAACTACCTTCCCCCTCCATTAAGAGAGGCAAGGGCTGGATAAGTGATTGTGTTAGAGGTTTTCCTGACAGTGTGTGAGTGACTGTGAATATGTGTAAGTGTGCAAGGATGTCTCCTACAGCATATTTACCATTACTGTTACATATTTAGTCACACTCACGCACACACTCAAACACACACTCCTGCATGCACTCAAATAGGCACAAGCATACACACACATGCATACACACACGCATGCATACACTTTCAAACTTGCTCAGACTCCTTCAGTAATGCATTTTACAAGAAATGTAAATGTACAAACATACAGAAAAAAGTCAATAGAAAGACAAATGAACATGAAAGGGATGGTTGAAATTAAGATGAAAAACAAGTTCTCAATATTAACTTTTAGATGGAATGTATCTGTTTGTGCTTCTATAGATTTTGTAGAAAAAAGTTCTACTGCTTCAACTTGTTCTTCTGTTTGCTTATTGCTAATGTATAAAACTGAAAAAGACTTTGTGAGGAAGACCTCAAGATCTTCAAAAACGATGATAAGAATTTGTTCCCATACCAAAAATTTAAACTTTCTCTCTGAAGACATTTGTTGGAAGATTTTTTTAAAACCTAGTGTAAGGAGGGTAAGGGGCTCTGGTTTGATTTATTCACATTTTATAAAATGAAAATGTATATGCATTGTTTTTATTTATTTTAATCCGGTAGTGTGGTTGGGAAGGGTAGCAGGAATAATGACATAGAGGAACAAACATTCTAGGTGACAAACCTTTCAAACTGTAACTGACAATGTCATCTTTTTTATATGAGGTTAGAGGTGTCCAATCTGTCCCTCCTGGCCCCACCCAACCAGAGATGCACAAAGAGACGTGCTGCAGCCAGTAGCTTTGTTTGGTGGTGTGGCCTGAGAGCAGCACTGTAATCCCATTGGGCCATGCAGCAATGGTTTTGAGAGTTACAGTGGCCATGGCACCAAGGTTAAAAGGTCAGGAGATGCTTCTCTTTGTACTAGAAATCGTTCAATACTTGCTTTCAATACTCTTTTTCTCATTTTGTGTTTGACAGAGGACATCAAAAGAGGAGCCCGTGTCCAATAAGCAATAGCTGCGGGAGCCTTAACGGACTCCAGTAATGTTCTAGAAGGTTACCGTGCCAACTGTGACTGCAAACATGGCCTTTATTCAGCACAGAACAGGAAAACCACAGAGAAAAGAAACTGGTTTTGGTATGAGTTGGTATTTTTCAACATGCCGCTTCAACATGCATAATTCTGTGCATTGAGAATTGATGTGGCATCCCAATATGTAATACATGCTTACAGTTGTTGCAGATGGCAGCATGCGCTAAATGGGGCACAGTGGCAATATGTGCGTGCCGCTGTTATGTTGACACACAATTATGCCCTCTCCTTTGATTGGGCCAGATGTGTCCGTTTGGATTGATTAGGCCAATCCTCCCTGTGCATCTTGGCCAGTTGCAGCTGAATGTGCTTCGCGTGCACACAAATCAAAGAGAAGAGCCCTCTTTCCTGCTTTCGGTGATAATGCCGGTAAAATCACGCCATGCCTGATGGCGGCTGTCTCGACCCATGCGGTGCTGTTCTCTGCCTCGCCGTTCCATGAGGGAAGCACCCAAGAGTTTGGAAACAGCCGTGAAACCATACATAGGGAAGATTAGCGTGACAGACAGACTGAGGGATGCACTTGGGTGGTGGAGGGAATGAGGAGGAGAAAGGTGGACAGGGAGGGGCAGTTCTATGGGATCGCAGTGTTATCTGTGCACTGGCCTGACTCAGCACGGCTCTGTCTAAAGACTGGTTGGTATGTCTCCTTGCCTCCTTGCCTGCAGCAGTTCTCACTCTTTCTTCCTCTCTTATTTCTGTTTGTTTGCTTTTTCAGTACTTCCTTTGAAGTGAATGAGAGATAAGTTTGTCGTACACCTCATGTTCCTTGATTATAAGCCAAATCATGTCTGGCCACAATTGTTTTATTGGGGTTTTTCAAAACATGAGGATCACGCTAATTTTGGAAGATGATCCTTTCATATAGGGATGCTGGGTGGTAATATAAGGGAATGAAGAAAAACAGAGTTCATAAGAGCGTAAGCCTGGCATAGGTTAAAACAGGCATGCATGGACACTTAATACAGATACACAGACACAGGCAGGCACAATAACATGGAGAGACTGACCTATCACAGAGCAGCTAATTGTCTCCACCATATCCCAAATCCCATGTATAGAAATGCCCGATATGCAGGCTGTTGTCCCTACACACATCAGCTGCCACATTCTGATCCAAAATCACGCAGACCAACACTGTCGCCAAGGTGCATTAACTGTATCTCAATCTCAGGACCCCCCATTGAGGGAACATTACCAAGTTGTTGTTTTTGTTTGTTCTGGTTTGAAACAAAATGAGTCAACCCACTTTCATGCATCATTGCAGTCGCAACCACCAAAGGCGCGCAGCTGGACCAGCTGGGACCACAGCCTGCTACAGGCGTTGAGGGATACAAATAGCAGAACGGTCGGAACTGGGGGCGGAAACAAAACGGTGAAAAGTCTCTGCCACAGTCTACTCTGCCTGTCTGAATCATGGTCCATGTGACCCCCCTCCCTGACTCCGCTAACCTCCCGTCTGTGGTGGAGCTTTGAACATGGTCCTGCCTGCTACTGCCAGCCTGGCTGTCTGAAGCATACACTGAAGCCCTGCTTTGAGATGCACAGCTAGCTCCGAAGGGTTTCCCCATGCTGACCTGAGAGGGACTGGGTGGGGTCAGCCATGAGGGTGGCTTCAACCGCAGTGGCACAGGTAGTGTTCTGCCAGGTGTTTTAGCGAGTGAGGAAGACTCCAATTAGGACCCCTCTTCAGTTAGTGAGGAAGTCTCCAACCAGGACCCCCGTTCAGATAGTGAAGAAGGCTCCAATAAGGGCCTCTGCTCAGTTAGTGAGGAAGTCTCCAACCAGGACCCCTGTTCAGTTAGTGAGGAAATCTCCAACCAGGACCCCTGTTCAGATAGTGAAGAAGACCCCAATAAGGGCCCCTGTTCAGTTAGAGAGGAAGTCTCCACCCAGGGTCTCTGTTCAGTTGGTGAGGAAGTCTCCAACCAGGACCCCTGTTCAGATAGTGAAGAAGACTCCAACCAGGGCCCCTGTTCAGTTAGTGAGGAAGTCTCCACCCAGGGTCTCTGTTCAGATAGTGAAGAAGACTCCAATAAGGGCCCCTGTTCAGTTAGTGAGGAAGTCTCCACCCAGGGTCTCTGTTCAGTTAGTGAGGAAGTCTCCAACCAGGACCCCTGTTCAGATAGTGAAGAAGACTCCAATAAGGGCCCCTGTTCAGTTAGTGAGGAAGTCTCCAACCAAGACCTCACTTCAGATGTGTTGTCAGACGTGTGGCATAGGGTGTGAGCGGGGAATGGGAGCCCTGACTGACAGACAATGTTGATTGGAGGACAGACATAGAACCTGCTCTCAAGGGGGGACAGGTGGATACTGGTTTAGCTTCTCCTCTCTTAGCATGATCTCACAGGGTCTCGACACACTAGGACCCAGAATCATACCAAAGTCAAATCTCTGCACACTTAACACACACCCTGTCCACACCTGGAGCCAGGTCTCAGGTGTGACAAATGATTGAACATGGAGTCCATAGCAAAAAAAAAAAACCCATAGTGAATTTGAACTACGTGGCCTGTGCTTCATATAATGCGATCGAGCTGGTGCAAATTCAGATGAATCTGTTATATGCATGTTACCAGTGAATTTATACAATGTAACCCATCTAAGGAAGACACACAGCTTTACTGTTTCCATAGTCCACCTTCCCTAAATCTAGGGAAGTATTGAGGGCAAGGCAATGCTAATGTGTGAAAGTCTGCAAAGTAAAAAAAGGGAGGAGCATGATTTATCCTTTTATTTTCCTCTCATTCTCCCTCTATTTTCTTAGCTCCTGCTCTCTGTTGTTGCACAATGCAGCTGAAACCCAAAGGTACCTGCAGAAGTAAACCAAATCAAGATTTTACGCATGACAGATGAAAACCTTTAAAGTGAAACCAAAGATCTCCACTTCTTAAAGCTTTCTTTCCTGCCTCTTTTCTCTACCTGCATTCCTGGTCATCTAGAGAACCTGTTTTGTAATAGTGACCTCAGCTATCCAAAGGGAACAGTGATGATGATGGTTATGATGATTAAGTGTATATTTTTAACTACTTGTCACTGGGGGAAAAACAAGCGTTTCATAAATTTGGTGATGGTGAAGATTTATGATGAAGATTTATGATTTTTTCTCTCTCTGTATCTCTGTAGCTGTTCTTATTTCCTTTTTGTTTGTGCTTGGGGAAATCTCACAGTTCTTTCTGAGTCTCAAAGCTCAAATCCCCTAGTTCTGTTTGGCTGTCTTTTACACATCACTGTCTGTGTGCCTGTTGTTTTGGGGGGGTGGGACAAAAAAAACTTAAGTGTTAGGATTAAAGCTCAAACCTAGGACAATGTTTCCTGTCATGTGTAATCTTTTCTGAAGATTCCAGGTTTGTTAATGGTTTTACTGGTATCACAGCATATTACAGGGGGAGAGAGGATACATGAAATGTCTGGACCAAAGAAAGATGAATGAGCACTTTGTCTAAAGACAAAAAAAAAGTGAAACTGGGGTAACCTTGGTAGGGTTAATATACAGCCATTCTGTTCACTGGATAATGACAGAACACAGTGGCGTTTTCTCTAGAGTACTGCAGGAATGCACCACAGACAGCTCACCTGAGGGAACTTGTTATTCACTTGCGTCAGCATTATTATGTGTGTGTGTGTGTGTGTATGTGTGTGTGCGTATGGTGGGAGGGGGTGTGAACGGCATCAGCTTTGCGCAGTATGATATGACAGGGCTGTGGTTAGCACTTCAGCATGTAACAGGATGCTACTCGGCGCTAAGTCTGAAATGAATCGGCGGCAGGGAGAGCGCACACCTTTGAAGATGAAATTGCAGGTCATCACTCTCCAGAGACCTTGCCATATTGAGCCTTAATGAAGGCATGCGAGGTGCAGAAATGCTGATTCGGCTTTGTTTATAGAATATCAGAGCGTGCCACCATTCCACCCCTCCAACAACTCCTGTGAAGCACCGGTGTTTGAATCACAAAGTGGCCAATCAGAGCAGAGTTTACATGGGGAAAAGAGATCCCACATGCAAGACCAAGAGCGATTCCTCTGAGTATTCCAGTATATGCTGCTGTCTATACCTCCAGCTGCTGCGCAGGAACATGTGTGTTGAAAGGGGATGAGAGAGGAAGGCTGTGGGAGAGTTGGCACTTCTTTTCTAGACATGTCAGACACATGAACACAGATGAAAGAGGGACAGCTGGATGGAGGTGTGTCAGGGCGTCTCAGAGCTATTTATCCAAAGCCAAGGAATAAATCTTCTCTTTACCACGCAGATTTCTCTTAGCCCCCAAACTCGTAATGTGTTCCCTTGAAATGGTTTCTGTTCTGTCCCCCGACATAAATCAGGGTGAGGGATCAGACGCCATTTTATGGTGAGGAACAAGAATGCGGCTGTGTGGGTGTGTGTGCGGTGGGGGGTGAGGGGGTGCTGAAGCAGCTGCAGGACATTAATACTCTTGTAATTTTTCACAGAGGAAACCAGCCTTGATCCACACTCCCAAACTCTGAGCCGCACACAGAGAGAGCAGTCACCTCCCGCACCGAGACGCTCGTCTGACACATGATGCTGCTTGGTGGTTTTGGGTGGCCTGGGGTGAGGAGAGGATGCTTGTCTACAGTTTGCAAGGGAAGCGAAATGAAGCCTGAACCATTGAATGCTGAGATGTGGGGCACCCATGTGTGTTCTGGGTCGCGGTCAGTCGACAAATTTTGGGCAAACTTTTAAGAATGACTCATGAGAATTATCCCTTTTTGCCCATCTCAAATTGTGCCAAGCCTGGTCTCAGACACTCCTAGGGTCTCAGATTTGACTACATGTCCTGGCAAATTATTCCATATTTTGCCAACTTCTTGCGTTAAAAAAGTGATTCCATGTGTCATCTTGAAAACTATCGTAAACTAAGTTTTGCTCATGCCCACTTGTTCCAATGACAGAAACTTGAACTCTGACTTGAAACTTGACACAGCTTTTGTAATGTACTTGTTTAATCCATTTTAAAACGTTAAAATCCTGAATGAAATCTCCCCTTAAGTCTCCTTTTGCTGAGACTGAAGAGATTAAGGAGCAGAATAAATGTGTGCAGGGTGTTTAATACCCACAAACCTCACCTTGCACAATGAAGGACTTAAGTGTGTTTACTTATCAGGCACCTGGGTGCTCACACCTATTAAACGTAACATGAGTAACATGGAGATTGATGCTTTTCAAAGGTCAGCCTTAATGCATGTACATTCTGGTGAGTTCTGATGTGAGATGTAAAAATATTGGAAAAGGAGTATACTCATAAATGCAAGAGGCCTAATGCAGTTCATCAAGGCTGGTTGCAGTTGTGGGACAGGTTGTTGTGCATGTACTTTATCACCTGCTGTGAGAAATTCTTTGGTATGGAAGTTCTTTAGAATGCTTTAGTTCATGCGCAAGAGCACAGTTGTGGCTGTTAAGCAAGTTCATCGGCACGTTATTTGCTCCTTAACTTAGGAAGTACTACAAGAGTTAAAGCATGGGCTACACAGTTTTACTGTCTTCCCAAATGTAGGCTTACTTGATTCAAGTGACAGTAGCCATGTTCACATGGTCCTTGCATCAGTTAATAAATGCATGTACAAAACTGTAAGCACACACATTCAGAATCTGTAAATTCTGTCATCAATGTACCATCTGGTTGTAAATTTGTTCATTATTTCAGGGTAAACCTTTCTAACATTGCCCATGCTTGTTATAAGTGACCATGCCAGGTGTCAACATTTATTCAGAACCCAGCCTCACTGTGAAATGAGTTGTTAACAGCCTCTAGCAATACTTAAATACATTTTTTGCAGCTGTCCTTACATTATTATTTTTAGTACACATGCTGCTAAACTGAGAATACAACCACGTGTAAATTTTCATAAAATTGTGTGGCTTCTAATAACCTCTCTTTGGACAATCCCCCAAAGTGTCTTAAGTCAGCACGTTTACTACACAGAACCAGTCGTGCTTCCCCTCTCTTTGTTTTTTTTTTCAATTGCTCCTTATGCCCTCAGACCGTTTTTTTTCCATTCCGCTTCACTGCCTCGGGCAACACTGCTTCACTGCATCAGTAAGCACTGAGATTCACAACATCAAAGAGCACTGCACTCTACTGCCTATCCGTGCATTCTGCTTTAGTTCCCCTCACTACACTACACTTCCACTGTCTCATACTGCACCTCAGAGCACTAAATATTTCCAGCTGCCGTTTTACATCCCAGAAAAGCTGTGTAAAGTTCATTTGGGGACGCACAATAAAGAGAAGGCGATACCCGGCCAGATATGCAGTGACACAGCAGAAAGATGCAATTGCAACACATGGGGGGCCATGTGAAACAGGTCTAAATATACACTTGTTTTTCTTCTCCATATATCCTCGGTCATTTCATTTTCATACTGCGAATGGGCGCTAGTGCATAAGAAGGGTTAGTTTGTCAAAAAAAGAATGAATCCCATAAAATACGTTATTATCTCCGCCACCGGCAGGTGGAGTGGAGGTAATGTTTTAGCCCCAGTGAGCCCGCTAACCTGTGAAAGCGATTAAAAAAATAAATAAATAAATAAAACACATGAATTTGAAGAACGTGATGAATTTTGGAAGAGACTTGTCGTAACTCTTGCATCGAAACTAACAAGGAGTAAATATACTTTATGGCTCCGACTGCAACCTTTAGTGGCCACATAGTGGAGATGCGCACTGTACTTTTTCGGATACATATTTAGCTACAATACTTCCCTCCACCACCAGATGGGGGACTTCGACTTTTCAATATTTCTTCGAAAAGGTTCATTTCAAATTCAGAGACGCTTTGTACTTAGTCAGACTCATTTTTTAATACATAGCTCTACAATTCAGTTATGTCATAGTTTAAGGTAAATAATTTAATTGCATTTTAGCATTACATTAATGTGTGTTTGGCTGCTCCAGGACACAAACTATAATACTATTGAAAATTAAGGGAGCCTTAATCTTCTGTAAGAAATTATGTTGATGTGGTCAACCATGTTCATTTTTCAAACACATTATTAACCGTCTGTAGTCGACTGTTTCTTCATTTAAAGTTTAAAAAACGTGTTTCATTTACATCACATCACATCAACATGTGTCCCTCAACATGTGCTCTGGGTCACAAAGGGGAACAATTTTATCTAACCTTTCCCCAAAAGTCCCCCGATAATGCTGTTTTTGGAGTGCATATATAAACATACTTTGTTAAAAAGTTTGTTTATATTTTGAATATGTTGTAGCCTGAATTGGTGGTACCAACGACTTCGTTTTTTGGAACTGCTTGCAGAACTGTGTCCTGCATTAGCGGAAGCATATTCTTCTCACATTTAATGTCACAGGCAGGAAAATGGTTAATCCCAACACAGCTGGAAATGTACGAAAACTAGATACAGTTAATAAAGATGCAGATAATTAAATCTCTGTCGTACTGAATAGCATTGAGCTGGTTCCATTTATTTATTTAAATGTTCGTATGCTTTACACGCAAAACATAATTAAGTCCGAGCAACGATTTGGTCCCAGACGAAGTGTTACAACACATTCTACATCGTATAATTGCATCACGGGGTCTTCTAGTACAGTCTTAACTCCCTGAACATGCATATCTGTGTAATTGCATTTATTGCAGCTATAAAGATTTATGTGCGCAAAATGCGTATTACTTGCCACCCAGACGCAAAAGCACTAGGATAAGAGATGTAATGTGCATCTGAAATATTAATGAATATGGTAATGTATGTGTTCACAAACATAATTCATTCCATCACATTGAATTGACTTCTGTTGTGTGTTTACTCTAGTACAGAGCACAGAGTACAGTGTCTCCTCAGGCACCAGAATGTGATATTACCGTGAGTCAGCTATGGATATGCTCGGAGGAGTTAATGAGATGAATGATTCAACTACTTGAGCATGTCAGATGATTCAATACAATGCGCGTGAGACTTGCTTTGGGACAAAGCTTTCTGAAAGATTTTTTTCAACGATATCAGAATAATCTGACTGAGTCAACTGTCTAGTTCCATTCTAAGTTTAATTGCATAGCATGCTGGTCCGGTTTTAAGGACACCTGACTTCACTCCCTCCTGTAACAGTATGTGCACACTGTGGTTGAGTGCACAAGGTCACAACATTCCCCAGCACATGTAATTATAAGGAGTTGAGTGTACTCCACTTGCATGTGCAAGGTGCAGGGTATGAGCCAGGACTCGTCCCTGTGTCTCACACAGGTAGGTGTTAGTGACACAAGGGAAGCACTGTATGGTCTGTGTTTCTCTCTTTCCAGATCATCTGTACTATACCGATATACACCATCAAAGGTGAAGTGGTGGAAATGGTCATCACAACTTTGTTAGAGGTTGATCCTCACGCAATGTATCTTAAAGTGTTCAGATTTTTTTGGCCCATCTCAAGTGGGACAGTACACAGATCCATGACTGAAGAGAATAGTGTCTGGAGCCTGTATGGATGCAAATGTAGCAGAGCTGAAAGTAGAAGCTTGTGAGTCCTGCATAAAGCCTCTAGAGTAGCGAACGGCACTTTCAGCTGTAACATCAAGCTTTGAGACTTGGTTAACTAGTGCTGTTGCCTATGGAACTATAGTAATAAGTCGTCTTTACCTCAGCTGGTAATAACATTGGTGTTTGAGGTAAGTTGAGCAACAAGAACAAGTGTTGGGATCTCACGAACCTCTTCCACATTCCTCACACAAAGTGCATTGTCTTAAATGTGTGGCAATGTATGAGGACAGGATAAAAATGAGAAATACTATAAATAGCAGCAATGGGGTTTGACCTTATCTGTTACATATCACATCTGAAGGAGAAGGTGTCATGTATTAAAGGTGGATTAAAGGACAAAATTAACTCAGTGTAGGCCAAGACCAGTACATGGGAGAAAGGGTAGGAACTCAGCTGCACTATGTGCAGGTTATTTTGGAAGTGGGGGCCTGACACTCAGGTGTGGCCAGTGTACAAAGCAGCCACCCAGAGTACGGGATGAGCTTCTACTGACCACAGCCTGTTAATGTCTGCCAACAGAGGGATTAATCTCTGTGTGGAGATCATCTCAGAGCCATTCAATAAACAGAGCTGCTCTAGTTTGAACTTCTAGATTAAATGTAGCAGTAATTCAGATTCCACATTACCTTACTCTTTTTTTAATTTGACCACTAGATGGATACACAGCCCTGACCCAGTATCTGTATCTGTTAAGTGGTTTGTTATTCTATCAGATCAATTAAGGTCTGGCCACTGAAATTGTACCTCATGATGTCTTTTTTGCCTCTAAAACCATTCTGATCTGGATTAGGCTGAGAACGTTACCAGGGGTGGTGGCGCTTGGCAAATGTTGAGCAACAACTGGCGACTATCCCAACGGATGGCAAAGACCATAATTAGAGGCTGTGAAGTAGTTCTACTACAGCCCTCAACTTCACCTCCCATCAGTGCCTTTATGAAATATTGCGTATGTTTTTGCCTGTCAAATCTGCTGCACATACGCTGGTTGGAATCATTGGAAGACAAACGGGCAGGAGCGGGGAAGGAGAGGAAGAAGGGACACAGATGAGAGACTGTTTTCTGAAGTTGCGACCAGCCTGTGCATAATTATAAAATTGAGTTTCTGTTTGAACTTTTCGCTTAAGCTGCCCTTTCATAGCCGTGTGTGCTTTGGCAGAGAAGCATACGCGCTCCGTGCCAGAAAAATACTTTCAGTGTGAATTTGAACCTGAAGTGAAGGAGAACGCTGGCGGCAGGGGGAGAGCATTCAAAACAAGTCAGAGGTATACTCACCCTCAGAAAGGGACACCATATTCGAGCGTGCAAAACACAAAGTAGGCTGAAAGAAACCCTTACCGGATTAACAAGACCCTCAAGAGTCACAACGCTTCTGGTACGGTACCCACTGGAAAACAAAGATTTCTCACAGCGCAGTGCTAGCCATCTAGTTTGCGATGATAATAGCAATGACTAACCTGAGATGAGACACAGAGCAGATGACAGCTCCAGGACAGAGAGTCCTCCATCTCCGTTGAGTCAGAGGACATCTGCTCTCCTGCTGTTCTTTTGCCAGTTCTTCCCCCCCTCGATGCCCTGTTCTCTCAGAGTGCGAAAAAGTGGAGTTAAGGGAAAGTTGCCGCCGTTACGGCTGCTCTGGCGTGCCTCTCTCCACTTCAGAGAGTTACACGGGGCCCGGTTCAGTGGGACAGCCACCCAGTCAGTACGTTATAGTGTGACTGTTCTGGTACTGTGGTTACTACAGCCTGGGAATGAGCTGATAATTGACACTCTCTCTTTCTCTTCGTCCCTCTGTCCTGTCTCTGTTTCTCTGGCTCTCTCACTCAGTCTTTGCCTCCTTTTGTTTTTTTCTCTTCCTTTCTTCGCTGGAGGTCAGGAGGTTGCTCTGGTAGTCAGGTGGTTGTTCTGGTCTGCAATGTTGTCTTCCACTTCTGCCTCTCTGAGTCTCTCCCTGTTGAAAAACTCTGCATGCACTCTCATGATGTGCATCAGGAGTTTGAGTAGAGCGGTGATTACGCTCATGTCTTTTGAGTTCTTGTGGCATATGCGAGCATCAAACCGCCCGTCTGACGTGGAGGGAAATACAAAAGGAAGGGTCCTTGTGCTTCTATTTGCACCGTGATGTTGCTTAAGGACACTGCAGCACCGCTCTAATGGAACAGTTTCAAGAATTCATGCCGTGGCCTCGGCCGCAGAATCTGAAGACAAGGACAAATTTTTTATTTGTGAGCACAGCTTCTATCTCTGCGTTTCTCCCTTGAGTCTGTCCCACAAAGTATCAGGCCCAAGCTCTGCTTTGGTTCTCCTGCACTCCTGATATATGAGATGAAAAGCGGGCATATGCAGGATACCTGAGAGATGCTAGGGGTCAATGAGAAATGAAGACCGGTCATACATAGTGTACCTGAGAGATGACAGAAGTCAGTGAGAAATGAAGAGTAATAATAGACAGTGTACCTGAGAGATGATCGCTATCAGTGAGAAGTAAAGAGTGGTCATACACAAGCGTACTTGAGAGATGGTGGCGGTCAGTGACAAATGAAACACAGTCATACACAGTAGCCAGATGCAGCGCACTGTGGCATGTCCCCTTTATCTGTCCCTGTCTCCATGCCAACCCTGCCCTGCGCAGCCCTGTGAAGCACTCTTCCTGTGTCACCGTGGGCAACCGTGTGTCCGGGGCTCACAACTGAACCAAGTACATTTCGCACTGATGTCACCCCCTCGGGCTAGCAATGTGGTCAGACAGTGCAGCGTGTTTGCCGTAGGGAACCGCTGATGGGCCATTGATAGCTAACTCTAACATGTGCTGAGACCACAAGAGGTCTGCGTCATGCTGTGAAGTCATGCTCCTGGAATGAAGCCTTTGGGTCGGTGCTTGTCATGGCCTTGCCATGTGTCCCTGCTATCGTCGTAATGTACCCCAAAACTGGACGGGATTGGTCTGACGCTGCTGCTCGTTCAGCTTGAATGGATACGCTTCTGTTCTATTGTGCTGGAAGTCACTCTGGATAAGAGCGTCTGCTAAATGCATGTAATGTAACGTAATGTAATGATTGGGGAAGTGGGGTAGCAGTGTGTGTTCGGGGGAACGGAGGGAGGGACACTCAGAGATTGTAATGCAGGAAAAGAGAGAGAAAAAGAGAGAAAGAGAGAGAAAAGAGAGAGAGAGAGAGAGGGAAGGAGAAGCAGAGCGAGCGCGCCCGCCCACCCGCACCCCTCCCGCGCCTTCAGTGGGGGTGGACGGGGGCCTGGCCGCAGAGCAGGCCCCACGCTGCGCGGCCCTGCAGAGGCAGCCGGGGAGCCACACGTCGCCCTGGGAAACCGTGAGACCGCGATGCACCACGACGCATCGCCTCCCTCCCCTCCCCTCCCCGAGCGAACCCAAACCGTGACTGAGCCCACTGTATGGTGTAGGTGTCTTGTGCAAGCCTGCGATCGCGGCAGCAACAGCTACCGCTAGACTAAATCTGTCGCAGAGCGCGCGCGCGCGGCGGTGTCGGTGAGGCTTGTGCCGAGCATTCCACCATTGACATAAATAATATCTTTGCTGAATTGCCAGAGCGGCGCTGACTCTAGCCTAAACTGGGACTGCCATGTGATTCGGCCTCTTTAGCGCGGGGTGGAGACTCGTGTCAGGGGCCCGGTTATAATCTGACTCCAGGTCTGTGCTTTCTGAGTAGCAGGGGTGTTTAGGTTAATCTGATTTCAGCCCCGGAATGACTTTTGGGGAGAGAGAGAGGGAGAGAGAGAGAGAGAGAGAGAGGGAGGGAGGGAGTGAGGCGGTCAGGCTGCAAAAGAGAGCGAAGGGAAGCTGTGAACAGTGCCAATAGGAAGAATGTGTTCCTCCCTGAGATACAGGAGATACTGTCAACACACACGCTCCGCTCAATATAGAAACTGGCACAGTGCCAGGCATACTTCTCTCTCTCTCTCTCTCTCTCTCTCTCTCTCTCTCTCTCTCTCTCTCTCTCTCTCCTCTCTCTCTCTCTCCCTCTCTCTCCCCCCCCTTCTCACTCACTCCTCACTTCCCTCTCACTCTGTTCCCCCCACCTAAATTAATGGGTCTTCTCCCCACTCCCTCCTCCCTCCCTCTCTTTGCATGTAGTTTGATACACGGCCAAAAACAGGTCTAATGTAACACATACATCCTCTCCCAGCCTCTCTTCCTGGCTAACTCACTTTACCTTCTCACTCCCTCATGCTTAATTGAGTGGTCACAGGGCACTTCTGTAATGACAAGACAACTTTTAGGACATTTTTGACAAACGCAGGCTCTCTAAAGCATGATTTTGTTTCTTTAGAAATTTGTTTAGAATTTTTTTATGTCTTTCAAATTTCTGTAATTCCTGTTTTATTAAATGTATGGATCCTCTGTCCAGAATGTTTTGCCAGCATTAGCAGATTTGTACAAAGCAGGTATTTTTGTATCGATTGGCACGCATGCTCTTGAAATGCTTTCAGCGTACATAAATCAATCTTTACTGTTAAGACTCTTCAGCTGTCTCCCCCCTCCCCTACGGCTCCCGGCTCTTTCTCTTTCTCCCCTCTCCACCTCTCTTTTCCTCCTTTTTCCTCTGTCTCTCCTCGCTGTTTCCTAATTTAACCCCCTTCCTCTCTCCCCTCTCCCCTCGCCCCTCTCCTCCCTGTCTCCGCTCTGCCCCCTCCATCTCTCGCCCCCTCTCATCCCCTCTCTTGCCCTCGCTCTTTCCATGCTCTGAGCAGCAGTGTGGTAATCCCATTACTCATGTGCGAATACCAGCTGGGAGAGAGGGAGGGAGCGAGCAAGTGAAGGGGTGATAGTGAGAGAGAGAGAGAGAGAGAGAGAGAGAGAGAGAGAGAGAGAAAGAGAGGGAGAGGGGGAGAAGGAGAGAGGGAGAGAGGGAGAGCTAAAGGGAGTGCACACGCAGAGAGGCAGGGACAGGGAGGCACTACACCTAAGTGAAATGTTCCGGGGACTGGAGTGGAGTTCTGTGAGAGGGGAGGCGCAGAGCACGGAGGGGCAGGATTTTGGAGGAGCGAGGACGAGGAGGCGCACCGATTTTCGCCAGCAGACAGAGGGGAACGTGCTGCGGGGCAGTTTTAAGCGCCGAGAAAATAAACAAGGTCTTTGATCACAAAGGACCCATTCACTCTTTCTTTTCCTTGCACCCCACCCTGCCCAACCCCCCCCACCTCCTTAGCCCACCCAATCACTTTCATTAACTCCACCCAGTCTCCCCTTGCTCTCCCGCCATCTCCTCTTTTTCTTACCCGCCGCCCTGCTGCGGCTGTCAGTTTGCACCCCTCTCCCCGCGCTGCCTCGGTTCTGCTGCTGTGTGTTTCGGACCGGCGTGGGAGCTGGACTGACAGGATGCCTCTTGAAGAAGACTGGCTTAAAATGGGGTTTAAATACTCCGGGGGGGAAGTCTTAACTGTGGCTCCCGAGTAGGCCTTTACCGAAGCTTTACTGAGAAACAATAATAACTCCGTGATCTCCTGAATCTCACGCATCTGTTGGGGTGGCCATTGTGCCTACCCCAGGTCGGGGTGCAGGGTGCCTCTGTTTGCTAATGGACCCTCTGTTTCATTCTGTGTGTGTGTGGGGGGGGTTGTGTTCCAGTGTAGGGGTCAGTGCACTCATGAAGTGTCTTTATGAGCTTGACCTTTACCATGCAAGGCTGAGAGGATGTGCTCCTGGAGCCAGGGTAATGGGTAAGTGTCAGCTGGACCAGAAAGACACGCCTTCTACATCAACAGACAAATATACAAAAAGTAATACAGACATATTCCTTTATATTTGATGGTGTCTGTTATTTAACACTGCCCTCAAATGCTTTCAGTCCCCGACTCATGTAAACCAATCAAAAGACTTTCTGCATCTTGAATCAAAACCAAAACACTACCATGTGTTAATACGAGCAAGTCACCTGTAACACATGGTTACACCTGTATATCCGTTCCGTTGTATTATATTACATGTAAGGACTAGTTTTTTAATTATTACAAATGCTTTATGACTTGTTTAGCTGTTTTCTTTTACAAAAAGCCCTTGGCAAAATTAATTAATTATTTAATGTTATGCCAAAAAAAGATGTTAGAGGGAACCGAATGGCTGGAGGATATATTTTCATTATTTCCATTTTAATCATTGTGTTACTGTCATGACTTCTCATCGGCAGCTCACAATCAATAAGAAAACTACAGTGGACACATAGTTAAGCAAAATCTCATTTAGAAAATTAATCAAAAGTATGTTACATGTGATAAAAAGGAAAATCTGTGAATATTCTATTAACTTAATATAGTTTAGTCTTATGCAAATTGTATTTTGTGTCAAAAGATAATTGTGCCTTTTTATTGAAAAAGAAGTATATAATTTGCACCGTATGGGGACTGAATCATCTAAACCACCACAGGATTCAGAACGGTAAACCAAATGACAGAGCACCTTCATGACAGCTAACCAAATCTGCCAGGAACTGCTGACGTGAATAAGGAAACAGCCGGCCGGTTAACGCTGATAACAGTTCTCATTGATTTATACTTTTTATTACTCATCACCTTTGAGGCAGCTCAACCGTTTCCCTCCCATGCTACAACAGTCCTTAGGTAAACAGTGGCAACAATGGCAGCAATTGTTGTAATCTCGACAGTGAACTGACGAGCCGATGGCTATGAATATCTTTACTATAAAGGGTAGGCCTGTGCTACTAGCCACCAGGACTGTCTGGCACTTCTGCATTTTATTACAGCACACTCTCTCCTTTCCTCATAGGTTAATAGTTTTGTTCTGTTTCATGGCTGCTATCACACACTGGCTTCTGTGTTCCACAAATACTGAAATGGGTGCCAGATCAGTACCGATCAGCACCAAGTGCTTCCACATTTGAAAGATACATATGAATGAAGTCCTACATGGGAAATGTGTTTTATTTTTTTTATTTTTTTTGCAAGTTTGGCTTCCTCCTGCTTTGTTCTTTCACCCCCAGCCACCAACTGTCAGCCAGACAGACACAACAGTCCTATAGACACAGCAGAAGCAACACTGCCAATGTCAACATCTGGGCAGCCAGGCGTTTACGTGGCTCTTTTGGTATAGGGTGGGTGGCGACATAACTCAGAAGGTAACAAACGTGCAAAACAGACAGATTGACAGACTGATTCAGAATCAAGAGGACTGACTCACTTAACTGTTTTCACATAATATTTATTGCCTAATCCCATTACCAGTATATTTCATTTCCTGTGGAAAGTCACTGGGTACCCCTGATGTACAGTGTGCATAGGCAATGTCATTAAATATTCATCGATTTTGAATTTCTTGAAGGCATTACACATGCGGCTCACTGTGGAGCCCCTTGGTAGCCGGCCGCAGGGAGGAGCTGGAAAGAAAGAAAGGGATTACAGGAGGAAAACGCAGCAAAGAGAGAGTGAGGGGTGAGGTATGAGTGAGACAGCAGGAGAGGGAGGAAGAGACTCAGGGAGGGAGAGGAGGGAGAGGGAGGCTGAGGAGAAGGCCCTGTTTATCAGCGCTCAGATGGCAGTGTCTCTTAAAGCAGGGAAAATGTCACTGGCTGTTCTTGAACATTACTTCTGCACAGAGGGAGAGGGCAACGATGGGGTGACAGAGAGAGAGAGGGCCATTTCTTCTCCCTCTTGTGCTCTGTGTGTCCCTCTGTCTCATCCTCTCCTCTTATTTTCTTCCACTTCATCTTGTTTCTCCCATCTCTACAGTCACACTTCCTCTCTGAAGACCTCATCACCAGAGACAGAGAGAGACAGAGAGAAAGGGAAAGGGAGATTTTGTGTGTGTGTGTGTATGTGTGTGTGTTCTGACAAACAGAGAGCAATAGCTCAAGACAGAGGAACTCAGAGAGGTTCACTCTCAGCATGCTGATCTTCTTCTACTGGACTACACAACCTAAGATGCAAGGACGTTCCACCCATAAAAAGTGCTGAAACAGGGTGGTTTTCAGCAAACAGAGGTCAAACACTGTATCCCTAGGAGCACAAAAAGGTCATAGAACAGAGACAGGGGTTTCTTCCAGGGCCAGGACAGAAAAAAAACTGAACAAGTTTGGAAATGTGACAGCAAATGGATTGGGCTTCAGTAAATCTTTAGAGTGGCTAAAGAGTTTTATCCTTTTAAAGGGCAACTGGAGTTGGTCTATTTAAAAAATAAGGTCCATGGAAAGTGTTTTGTTGGATGTACAATGCATTTATAAAATTGCCTTGTAAGCACTGTTTATGTAAAATGTGCTTGAGGTGGCTGACTATGTCTACTTTCCTAAAGGTTTGTTTCAAATTTTTTTTTTTTCTGGGAAAACATTTATGTAACTACAAGATCCAATTGATGCATATCTGTAATGATGTTTATAAGGTAAATTGTTCCTGTTTTTAAGGAGAACAGCCATGGTGCCCTGTCAAGCAGAGAAAGAGAACAGGTGAGAGGACATTGTGTTATTGTATGTCCCAAGAAATATCACTCATTCTCAACACTGTATTATTGTGTGTCCTTCCAAATACCACCCATTTTCAAATTAGGTATGGAATACTCAGAATAAAGGTAGTCATTTTAAAGCTTCTCCTATTGAGAAAAAGTCAGGACAGTCTGTGCTTTTGGTGTCTTAGATACCAATAAACCTGGTGGAACCTGGTCACAGAGCTATGATTGCCACCTTCAGGGGAGACAAGAGTCTAGATCCTGAGGGGTGGGCTCTCAGGTCTTTCTGTCCAGTTGTGTTCTCTTCCTCTGAATGTTGACAGCAGCAGTGACCAATCACCTGTGGCAAGATGGCAGCTCCTGTTTGCAGATCGATACCCATGATAACAGAATGTGAAACCACATTAATTCAAAATTGATTTTTCGGTTGACATAGCTGGTGCAATATTTCCTTTGTTGTCACATCTACTGCTGTCAATTGCTTGAGGTAAGTGTGTGAACCCGAAAGGAACCTGGGAATGAGGAGTGCATCACACACCTCAGGTCATGATAAAACAAGACTTCTACAGTGACCACAATGGTAAAATACTATTGTCCAACTATTGAAAACAGCATGCCCAATGCAAAAACATACAGACTCATTCTAATACACTAACAGCCTAGAATTACAGCCACCTCTTTCACAGATAAAGAAATATGTTTGGAGTTTCAATGAAGTTTCAGATTTTCTCCAGTCTGGCCTCATGGGTCATTCAATAATTTGACAGCTTTACATTTCCAGTCATTCCATATATTTGAAAAGTAGTGCCGTGTATTTCTGCGTCAGTACTGGTAGAATATGATTCTGCTTTTGTGATGTTTGAATGAAAAGTAGCCGGAAATAAAGAGCTCCAGAACATTAACTCAAATAACTAATGTGCAGTGCACACACAATTACCATGGTTTATAACATATTCAAACGCCCACAGCCTATCTGGCTGTGGGTTTCTTAGTGCCTTTAGAGATATGCACCATTCATAATGGTAACGTAACGCAGTTTATCATAACTCATTACAGAATATAGTGAACTGAACTGAAGCGCACAACAGCGTCGGACTTTACAAATGACGCGACCTGACGTGATGCTGTCACTCTGCTTCTCACGTCGGCGGCGCGTGTAGGACGTGAACGTGACGCAATCAGAGCCACGGCGTTGGCGGTCTCCATGGCTCCGGGCCGCCGGGCTCGTGGCGAGTGGGCGTGATCTCCTCCCCCCTGTCCGCGTGGGCGGCCCCGTGCTGAGAGAGAGAGAGAGAGCGAGAGAGAGAGAGAAACACGACACCCCGAGAAAGGCGAGAGAGAGAGGGAGAAACGGGGGGGAGGAGAAAGTACAGAGTGGAAGAAGAAGAAGAAGAAAAAGTCGGCAAAAACAGACAGCACGGGAAAAAGCGAGGACTCTTCACTCTCGCTCTTCCCTAGCCCTTGAGTTTTCGGCGGCAAGTTGTTGTGATTACGGGAGAAAACATGGAATAGCGACAGCAGACCGGCAAACACTATAACAAGCGACCAAACTACGGGCAACACACAGTTTCCCCAGTCGTCCGTCGGGACTGCCGGCCCCTGCCCGTATTTCTGCACAAACTTGGTCTTTACAAGAGTGACGGTGCTCTCGGCCACGGCCATATTCGCAGTCCCTGCGATTACAGACTATAACCCGCTACTGCCAGCTGCAAACTCTGGGGAAACGGTAGGGGGCTTGGGGAAAAGCGTGAGTTACGGCGGGGTGTCTGAGCCAGTGAGTAAAAACGGAAGCGAACCAGCGTCAGAGGGACAGAGAAAAGTTTGCGGGTGATACAAGAGGAAGAAGAGAGAGAGAGGAGGAGGGAGGCCGACTTTCACCTCCCGAAAAAATTGACCTACCTATCTGCATTCATCATGAAAACCCCGGGAGAGACGGGTGAGTTTGTGCGAAATTCTCGTTTTTATAAATCCCTGAAATGCTGAAAATGCGCTTTAGGAAGTTAGCTAAAAGACCACTAGATAGCATTATTGCTGAATGTTTGAGTTCCTCGATAGTTTTGGGACGCTAGCTGCGTTAGCGCAAGTGCTCGGTTCTTTACGGAGACATCAAAAAAGTTTCTTTTGTTGCAGTTTGCTTGTGGCGGGGACACAGTGTTAAAAAGGGATCGTTTTGGATAACTTTGGTAAACGTGACCAGTTATTTAACGTTAGTTAATCTGACAATCTGAGCAGTTTATTTTTCCCTCATTGTATAATCATGTCTTTGCTAAATAACCGTACCAAAAAGTGAACTATTTTGTGGTACAGTAAAACATGCTAGCTTGGTATCTGGCTATTTTAGCTTGCTAATTAGCTAACCAATATACACACAACAAGCTAAGTAGCGTAAGGATAATTATTAGCTAGTTAGTAACTTATGCATTGCAGCTAACTATACTAACGTTAGCTAAGTTATTTAATAGCATGTCAGCATGTGGCTAGCCAGTTAGTTCGGGAGTTCGTAGCTTGCTGTCGCCCTAGATGAATACGCACATTTAATGTTAGTCACCTTATGTTATCTGGATGTGACATAAAGAGATTATTTAATTTGGGGGCGTTTTTTACTGTCCTTGTTTTTGCGTGTGTCCATAGTTAGCTTGCTGTGGGTGTTAACCTTATCATGTTGTTCAGACTACCTTTTCTGAGAGTTATATCAGCTCCCTAACGTTAGCTAACCAGCTAGTAGCGCACACACACATCCGTTGTCTACCTGTTGAAGGTGTGGACAGTATCTAACCTACGTGCTACGTGCTGTTTTAAGAAGACAGCAACCGAAGCACATTTTTTTGACAGTTTAAGGTTAACTTACTTTACCTCGGTTGCTGCTGCCGAGTGTTACTCCCACACTGCTAGCCAGAAAGATAACTAGCCCCTTTGTGTCGCGCTGTGATAGCGATGTCAATGACCATGTCTGTCTGATTTTAGGTAGCTTGCTTTGGTGAGCTCGCTACTTTTTTGCAAGTAGTTGGGTAGCCAGCTAAGCAGCGCACACACAAAATGGAAGCGTGCGTCCTCGATGCATATGGAAACGACACAGCTACTAGTTAGCTATATGTTTTGCATGTAACTTCGTTAGCTTAACATTTTCACGGAGTCTGCGGGTTCATTTATAGGGAGTTTGTTCCCACATAGACCAATATTTCTGACGTTAGTTGCGATAGCTCGTCGAAGGTCTTCTGATAGACTTTGTTTTGTATTTGAATTATGAAGTTTGGTCGGAGTGGATTTCCAAGTTGTTTCCCCCTCGCTGTAACTTAGAAGCGATACATTTGCTAGTCGGTTTATGTGGTTTGGTTCCCGATCTTTTCCCTCTTCATTAGCCGAGCTAGCCAGGCGTCTGGTGTCTCCCTCTTCCGCAAGTTCTGGTTACCACTTTCGGCCTAGTTAGTCGCGGAATGTTTCGGAATCCATGTTAGTTTTTTTCTTTCCCTCCGCTTCATATTAAATGTCTGGTTTTTCCCTTCGCATTCCCTCACTCCTCCTCGTCTCCAAACGTCGTTCGCAGCCGTGCCATATTTCGTGGAAAGTTGGTTTCGTTGGCTAGTGAACTTGCTAACTGTGCTAACTTTGTTTTTAAAAAGCGTTTGTTTCACGTGTTTGGTGTCAGAACGTTCCATTAAAGTACAGAGCCGTCCGATTTTAATATTAAATGCGTTATGAAAGGAGAGTGGATGTGTTTTTTCTTTGCTCTCACCCACACATGACATATTTGCGCTGAACTGAAGTAACTAGTTAGATCGAATACCTCAGCGTATGGTTTTGTGAAAATACGTGCGCCGCCAGTGAAGTCATGTTCACATTTATTAAAACATTAGCTGGTTATTCCACTCCCTCCCCCTCAATCTCTCCGCAGCACAGTCGCTTACAGAAAGTAACTTATTTTATGTTGTAAAAAAAGTTTTCCATGTTTTACTGCATGTCTGGGAGTGAGTCCGTAAATGTTCTCATATCGGTGTGCAAACGATGGAATTTTTTAGTCTCTCGCCGTACTGTGAGCGCACGCCGTCGCCGCACACCCCACTGACAAAATCACAATCACACGGCCACTGACAACAACATAAAAGATATTCACACGCATCGATTCTGTAGGGATAATGCGTTCACCCACGCTGACAGCCACCAATAAGGCGCTGACAGTAAAACAAAACAAATATTACACCAGGCATGGGAGGACGGTGATCAGCGAGAAGCACGGTGTAATGGATTTTTGTGGCATTCCTGACAGACATCAGAGTCAGTTCATGAAGACTGAATTCTTTAGGATGCTGAATTACTGCAGAAATATCCCCAGAAACGGATTTGAAAATGGTTAATATTGCGCTGTAAATGCGTACTACAACCTAAAAAGTCACTGTTGATACTTGTTTTAAATTGTACGGTAGCATAGGTGTGGTGGTTATTTGTGATAAAGTATACGGGAGAGCTGAGCACTGCAGTTAAATGTGCCTGGAGAAGTATTATCATACACAGAAAAATATGGTTAAACACCCCTGTCTGTCTCCTGTTCCTGTCAGTGAACTGTCAGATTTATGTAGTAGCTGAAATATAATATTGTAATGAGTATAAGAGAGGTCAGGCCGCTATGTTCCACTAATGTTAGCGGTGGGATCGTCTAGTCTTGGTTAGGAGGACAGGCCAAGGAAAACCTGGAGCAGTCATGTACAGTTAAACAGGAAGTGGCTATGGGGGTTATGCTGTAGACAGGGCATCATAGTGTCCATTATGAGGCTCAGATGTGGATACGTTTAGGCTGTTGAAATCATTAGTGTATGTGTGTCTTTGTTCCAGTTCCACAGTGGCTTCAGGAATAAAATTTCTTCATACTCCCTGTAATTATCTTCTTTATTACCACCAAACCAGCAGCATTTAGTTAAATTTCCAGTTATTCTTCATAAAATGTATATGTATATAAAGAGCCTTAATTAAACCCAGAAAATTTTTTGCTGATACTTAGCACTGAGAACTGTGTTGGTACAATCATTCTGTTTCACTTCAGGGCACAGAGCTCATGGGTTGTATTGTTGCAGATCATATGATCATGACCTCATTACTTTTTGGTGGTTTTCTTTTTCTTTTTTTTGGTGTTGCCTATTTACCCTTGCCTAAGAGTTAAGTGGGAACATTAACAATGATACGAGGTTAAACACTCCAGGCACCTCCATTTCATCAACACTCAGCGATGAGTGTTCACTACGTAATGTTACTCACACCGTGGAAATTTAGCTGTCTGTTTTTCTGGTAACGACATTAACATTGAATGGGATCGGTTTACAGCAATCTGAAATGTTAATATGGTCATTTCATGAGGCATTTTCACCTCTGATTTTTCCCTTATCCTGTGACTTTGTCATGTTGAGAATAAGGATCTTTCAATTGCTCTCAATTGCTCCCTTCAGCTGGGTATATGTGCATGTACAATTCATGTTGGTTTCAGAACCCAGGATTTTTTTTTTTGCGCAAGACCTCACTTGGTGAATTTTACAAGCATTCCACTCAAGTACAGCAGCACCAAAAAGCTCCCTATTTGTAACCAAATTCACCACTGATTGTATAGAACATTACTGTGTGAATGAGTGTTTCTCACACACAGTCACAAAGCAGTGGTTACGCTGAGCCAAGTGATTGTGGTTTGTTTTAATTATAAGTGAGCAGAAACTGTGAGAAGAGACTCTGGCTGGATTGCTAGGCTCAGGCTAATCTGAATCGCTATAATTTTTAAGTTATAAAAAGAAAAGGTCTAAACCGATCATTAGTCTTAATTAAAAAAGGCTGGATTTAAATCCGGCAGTAAAGCTGGATTTACAAGTGGCCGCCCTTTGCCTCAATGTAGTTAGCCCGTTGACTTCACTTATAAACGATGTAACATTTAAATCGCTATATTGCTGAAGCTAGAAGATTAATAGGAGCAGGAGTCAAATGTTCTGCTCTGTCAAAAGTATTGAGCTTTTTTCTGCATCTGACATTACTCCCTGCAGACTTATTTAACATTACCTCTGTGCTGTCCCTTATTTTTGCAAACAGCACTCTTCAATAATTGGAAAGATCAGTGCGATCATTTTCTTAAAAAAAAAGTGTGTGTGTAGTGTTACAACCAACTTTCAGCTTCGTGTTTATCTGCATCAGCATTGTTAGCAGTATGATTCCGGCGTGATATCCTGAGGCCACTGCTTCTGCTGTTTCCATGGTTTCATGTTTTTTTGTTTTTGTGTTTTTTTTTTGGGTCGCTCTTGTTCCATCGTGAGCCAAAGCATTGGCACGATGACAGCAGAGTGTGTCCCAAATGTTCTCTCAAAATAATGCCCTCCCCTTTGCCACCCCCATGTCCGCATACGTGCTTCTGTTACGTTGCATGACGTCTGTGCTTGTTCTCTCGGTTTGGGACGCAGCCGAGCCCATTGGTCCGTCTGTGGCGTGAACCTTTGACCCCCTCGGTCACACCTCCAGTACTTATCCTCACCGCATTCCACATGCCCTCTTATCTCCAGAAATACCCTCGCCCAGAGCTTTGTCACTGCTTAAGCAGAGATCTTGTATGACAGTGTCAGGGTTATGCGAGCTTCACAGGGCCCCCAAATTGAATTTCTCCTGTGATAACTCATTTATGATTGCCCCATTATGTTTTCATGCTGGAACTGCGTAAGGCACGGCTCTGTGGGTCGCTCCGCGAGGCTGTGATGAATTCCTGCCCCGGTAGGGTTAGAAACTGCTGCGATAGCGCACAAATCACAGCAAGCTGGGTGGTCAAGTGGAAGAGGGGGGGAAAAGGTGCGTGCTGATAATGCACAAGACACCATTTACTATCACGGAATGCGAAGGGAATTTTTTTCTGAACTTGGCACATATGCCACTTCGGTACATAAGGCGTGTCTGTGACGCAGGACTTGTGACCCTGATCGTGTTCACCTCTCGTGTGCCATACATGCGATAGGAGCACTCCCAGGTGTGTCCTACCTGAGGCCTCCGTTGGTGATGCTAATTGGATGAGCACAACATGCCGGTGGAAGTGTTGCATTGGGTGTGCTTCACTGTGGTTGGCTGGTAGCCTGGCAGAGTGGACTGAAGTGGGTTTGGGTATGAAACAGTATATGGTGCGGAATCTAAAAACAGCAAAGGGTGTTAAATTATAAGTTGCAATAATTTTCATACAAAGTAGCATCATTGTATTGAATTAAACGGTTTGTTTTAATGGTTACACTGTCAGTCTTAGTCTTGCAGCTGCCACGATGATATTTTTTGCAGGCAAATAGTTTTGCTGAAGAATGATAGCAAATTCAGAAAAATTAACACATGCCAGTATGTGCTAATACAGAGCTGTAGTGAATAGAGCTACTTAATACAATAGTCCACCAGAATGTTGTAAGTGTTCATGTGGCCTAAGTGTGGGGTCTATACTTGTTTATGTGATGTTGGGACACTAGCAGTAAGATTGTACTTGGGGCTGGCTCCCCCTTGATGTCTTTTAGGAACCAGGCTTTTAGAAACCAGGTGAGTGGCTCAGTCTAGTTTCCCTCAAGTTGAGCAAGACCCCCCTGTGACGTTTTTCCTCCCCCCAATCTGGTACTGCCTGGTTACAAGCTGCAGGGTTAAACAGTGACGATGCTGCACCAGTCACTTCAAAGCTGTCAGATAGATGGCATTGCTACAGGGAGGTCTGCAGTGTCGTGCTATCCTGCGTTTGTGTAGGTAGCAGTTCTGTTCTCAAAAGCTCACGCTCCCAGTTCACCTTGTAACATTCCTGTCCTCTTCAGCAATGATAGCCTTGACTGCCAGTGGCCATGCTGGCTTTACAGTTGTCACTGAAAAGGCAGATATTTTTAAACTGCACCGCTCTAAAAAAGACTCTTACAGCACGCAGCTAACAGCGGCCCTTTTGTGTCGCGCCAGCTGCCGCATGCACAGCGCACTGTCCCATATGCAAAAAAATTCTCAAACTCTGCAAACCGAAATTTTAAACCTGAGCGTTTCTCCTTTTGATTTTTGGACTCCGGTCAGCTCCCCTCTCCCCCTGTTTTTAGCCCGGCGTGACGTGCGTCTGCGCGGGCCGGGTAACGGGAAGCGGAGCGCAGCTCGTCAGCCAGGCCCGGCCCGGCTCCAGCGGGGCACGCCTCATCTCCGTTTCGTCGGCGGAGAGAGGGCTGTAATTCCAGCGCTGCTGACTGGGCTGCCTCCACAGGCCCTGCGGCTGCTGCGGCTTCGCTGCTCCGTCGCTAGCCCCGCCGCCGGGCAGTGCACACGGCAGGCCGTCCCGCGATGCTATTTGAGGCTTGTGGAAGACGCCTGGGTGGTTTATTGTGTTGATAATGGCGCGGCGGTTTGGGCTTTTCGGTGGCCCGCTGCCGCCCGAGGTTGCGGAGTGTCGCTGGCTGCAGGCTTCGCTCCGGGACGCGAACCACCCCGAATTTTTCAGGTGTGGCTCTCAGCGTAAAGCTGGCGTGCGTGAGTCTACGGTGTGTTCAGTGTACAAACGGCACCCGTGCTGTAACGCAGACCTGTATCTGACCCTTTGAACCTTCTCCCATCATAATAAACATCCTCCTTAGTACTGTGGTGGGGTGCTGGCCAGTAAGGGTGCTGTTGGTGAGGATGTAGATGGTCTTCGATTATTGGGCTGGGCCCCACTTCCGTCCCCACCTCCTCCCGCTGGTCCGAATGTTCCGGATTCATTACCAGTTCAAAGAGAGAGGGAAGGATGCGATGGAGGGAGGGAGCAGGGGGGATGGGCTGTGAAAAGAAAGGAAAAGCTTTGTCTGTTCCCAGGTCTGTCTTTGTAGAGATAACCCATCTTATCTGCTGAACTTTACAGCCCTGTTGACTTCAGCAAACTTTTTTTTTTTTTTAATCCCCACAACTTAAATGTTACTGTGTCCGCAGCCGGTCTGTTAATTATGTCCGACTGCATTTCACAGGCTCCGCTGATCAAACCCCGAGGGGCGAAATGTCACCCAAAACCTGCTTTTAAAGATCAATTAAAGAACATCTGTCAGGGCATATCATTAGGTCAGGTGCACTTTGTGATCCAAGATATGAGGTCTGAAGATATTTAGGTTTTTATGAGGACTGTCTCGCAGAACACACACACTCTGTCTCTCTCGCATATTACACGATGCACAGCATACATCTCTGTCTCACACACACAGACACACACACCCACACCCACACACCCATACGCTCTTTATTGGAAAGCCCAGACCTACCACATTCCAGCTTAGAACTTTAATAGCTGGTGTCTGCGCTGAATTACGCACACACTTGTACTCGTGTGCGTTGGGGCTGCCATCTTTGTGGTGACGCCACTTTGACTCCCTTTGTATTTTTGCTTTGGCTGCCCGCTCCGGGTACCAGTTCGTTTTTCAAAGCAGAGTGCGAAGGCAGCGCAAAGGCACTGAAGTGCAGCTGTCACTCCCGGTGGGAGCAGGGACGAAGCCGGATCTGGAATAAATTCGAGCTGATGAAAATTTAAAATGATTGTTATTGAGAGTGAAGTGAGTTTCTCTTCGAATGCTTTCAATACAAGTTGACTTGGCCATTACAGTGCAGTAAACACAACTGCAGTGTGAATGCTACCGTCTTTAAATGACGCGATCAATGCGATATTCAGTATGCACCTAGACTCTGTTGGCTTAAGTCAGTTGACACAAAGCTGAGTGGTCACGGGGACAAAGGACAGTGTGGCCACATTTGCATTGTGTGTAGTTGTGGCTTTGTGATTATCAGTGGCAGCAAGTGCATTTCAGGATGTGTGTTAGATGTCTGACCACAACAGGAGGCCAGAAAGAGCCCTGATATTCAGCCAGGGGCAAAATGTGACCACAATTTGTTTTGTCATTGTAATGTTACAGCAGAAGGGCATTGCCTCCGTAATCACTGTTAGTATAAGTAGTAAGATGTATTGGAGGTAGTGCGAGTTGTTGCAGGTGAGTAATTTGTAATTTTTTGAGTCACTATAGAAGGTTTGTGTGAAAGCACTTCAGTTGTGCAGGTCCTCAGTAGCTCTCCCTGGGTGCAGCTGCTCGAGGTGGCAGCGAGAGCAAGTGGTTAAGGACGGAGGCAGTGATGTCGTCAGTGTTCTGATCCCCTGCTGGAGCTGCAGTATTTTTGTCAGCAGCCGTGGGTCTGGCGTGTGCGTCTGGAGGAAAATGAAAGTAAAGACAGAGAGTCTGGAGACCAAACCACAACACAGAGCATGGGAGATGTAACCGCGCTCTCTCTCTCTCTCTCTCTCTCTCCCTCCCTCTCTCTCTCTCACTCTCTCTCCTTCTCTCTATGTGTGATGGGAGTTTGTGTTCCCTCCAAACTGGCCCACAACGGTCCTCTTCTCCCTCGTGACTCACTACACACTCCTGTGTCCCCTCTCTCTGCAAGTACTGTGCATGTGCGCGCACGTGTGCGTGTACAAGCACGCATAAGTGCCTGTGAGATTGGTGGTGGGATACACTCACAAGAGGGAGGGGAGAGCTGGCGTGCTGCACTGTGACAGAGATCTTTGTCAAAAGCACAGTGCTCCCTCTTCCCTGGGTACCTGTTCCCTCTGTCTCCTCCTGCGCCCTCACTCTCCCCCTCTCTCCCACTGTGTCCCGGGGTCCCCGGTACGTTTTCTTACGGTGGTCTGGCAGGTCTGGGCTGGGTGAGAGACAGCAGGGCAGGAGAGCACACTGAGTGCACTGGCACAGCCATGTGGAGAGAGCCTGTCCTGAGCCACAGCAGCCAGAGGGAGACGCACGGCTCTGAACCGGGGCCAGGGTTTGGCTCCCAGCTTTAGGCGGGGCATGGTTGCGGTACCAGTGGGCAAGGTGCTTAACCCGAACTGTTCCAGTAAATGTCTAGCTGTATAAAAGAATAAAATATATCTTAACTCAGAAAAAAAACTGATGAGTGAGCGAGTGCCTGCTGGAGACTGCTAAATCGGTGCGCATTCGCAGTGTTGTTCCAGATAAAAAAAAACACCTGTCTTTGGGATGCATATAAGCTGTTCATCTGAAAGCTGGACGTGAGTCTTGAATTGTCTTGAATCGGGTCGTAGAGTCAGCAGGTTAAGCTGCGACAGGGGGTCCTCCTGTACTGTTATGTGAAGCAGACTATATCTAACACAACACACTCTTGACATGGACCGTGGGCTTTGGCGCATCCTTGTTAAACGGTGAGAACAGCTGTGCCTGAAATGACCGGGGCGGTTGCAGACGGGCCAGCTCGGCGGGGCTGCCGGCGCGGAACATTCCGGCGCATGCAAAGCGGCGGCGGCGGCGGCCTCGCTTGCGCAGCCTGGCGTGCACGGGCGCGGTGGCGTGACACACCGGCCCCGCCCGTCACCGGGCCGCACGGGAGAACGTCTCTGCGCTGACATGGCGCACGGCCATGTCTGTAGGCCCGCGCTCAGCAGCCAGCTGGTCTGAACTCCCTCTGCCGTCTGCCCTATTACACTAATTAGGCAAATTTCTTTAATTAAAACAACAGACATGCTTTGTGCTCCACGTTCAGGATTAGCTGTGTGTTTTCTCATCTCGGTGCAAGATTTTTTTTTTTTTTTCCCAGGCCTCCTAGAGAATTACAGATCGTCAGAGGACTTTATTGTATTTTTGTATTTGCCTTCAGACCCTTTTTTGTGACTAATGATCGAATAATTATAAACAAAAATATAGCTGTGAGCGACATGGGCCGAGCAGTAAAGTTGCTGAGCCATTTCGCCGGTCAGCGGTCAGACGAGGCCATGCCATGTCATTGCCTACCACAGCCTACGGCAGGACTTGCCAAATGTGCTCCTGGGTCCTGGGCTACCCTCTGGCAGGCCTTCATGCGCTTTTGTAGGACTGAGAGTGGAATGTGTACATCGTGTTTCAGAGTCTGTATGATTAGTGGATTTGGAACACGAGCATGTTAAATTTGCCTGAAAATCCAGTCTGGCCACCAGGCCATGTGACCCATTCAGACCATTCTGACTTTGAGGTCACTTCCCATAGCTCTCTAGCTTGCCTTCACAGTTTGAGCTGCCTGTGAATAAAGCTGCTTTTTTTTCCTCGGAGATCCCATGAAATCACGATGATGATGAATTCCACGGTTCTGAATACAAGCATAAAATGATAGCAGGAAAAAAACTGAAACAAATCGCCTGTCTGATTTGAAAGGGGCAGTAAAAATGCAAAGCAGGCTCGCGTCTCTGAGCTGAGGCCCAAATGGGGCTGTACTGTAAGCCTCACGCTTGCCAATGTGATTTCTTCCTTGGAGTGTGCATGAGGTTCCTTGAATTTACCAAAAAATGCCTCTGCCAAGCAGGCGTAAAGTGGCTTGCATTACTGTGAAGAGAGGGCTTCTTGTCAGCGCTAGAAAGGGAACTTTTGACAGTGTCAGATTTGATGTTTTGCACACCGCGTCCCCATAGATGGCGAGCGAAAAGCAAGTTACAACAAACAACTTGTAAGTGCCTCGCGTAAACGAGTTTGCCAGTTTGGGTGGGATAGCCTTTCTGACACAGCTGAAAACCTGTTTGCTTAAAGAGGCCGTTTATGAAAAGTAGCGGCGTAGTCAGAACCTGTGTGGCTGTTTTCCGGGAAAGCTACAGCGTTAAATCCTCTCTGGGGCCTAACATGTGAAACCTGCCTCCCCGCCTCACATTTGAATCCACTCCTGTGTTTCGGCAGAGTCTAGAAAAAGATTTCGGGGCCAGCAGAATGGCTTCGGCCCCACAGATGTCTTGGTGACAGGTAAAAGCCTACAGTGACCTACATTGCCAGACTTTTTGTTGTCTCAGAATAGGTGAGAGCTCTGACTATGTGCGTTAAAACAATTTTACACTTTAACAAAGAAGTATGTCAGCGGTGTTATTGGAAGAATTGCATTGTGTCTTCCCATAATTTGTTGCTAATTGGTTGCATCCTGTCCGTGACATTTATTAAACGTTGTTCTAACATCTTGGCTCTATCAGTGAAAATGTGCCATAAAGCCCAATTCAGACAGAAGAGTGCAGCGCTTTACAGAACACCATCAATTTAGTCAGTACGAGTGGTGCTACAGCTTCCAAACGATTCTTCACCGGCAGGTTTCGGGTGGTTATTTTGTGCTCGGTCTCGCCTGTTTGCAGTCCTTGGAGTGTGTTGTGAAGTGGATAGTACAGTTGGCACACCATGGAGGAGCCATTTGGACTGCCCCGGTCCCCTCTCCCACGGTGCGTTATGAACACAAGTCCTCCACGCCAGCGGGAGGTTTCGCACTGAACATCCCACTGTAGTTGACCTTTGGGTGTGCACCGAGCATTTGCGGCCTGGTGTTGATGTAGGATATTTGCCGATTTGAGTGCCAGTATTTCAGGAAGCTTGCTTCTTTTGTAAGTGTACAGGAATTATTGACTACTTTACTTGACCTCTGTACCTCGTCTTCAACAATTAGCTTGATAGCTAGCATACGTTTACTATCATTTTCTAGTAGTCATTGTTGATTTTGAATAAATCAACAATGGCTACTAGCATGACTTTTCGAGAGTGGAAAAACTTACCCGAGCTGATAGTGGACATTCTAGTGTAGCAGAAATATTCATATATTGTATATGCTTATATGTAGATGGAATGTATATACACAGTATATTATATATGTATATAGATATATAGTTTTTTCCATATATTGTGAAAAGATAACAGTGCGATTTATGGCTTGTTTATAAAATAAACTAGTTTACAGGTAGTGAAAGCTACCTGTATCAGCTGCTAATGTTATGCTAAAGCTAATTATACAAAGCATCTCACTTTTTTAAAACTTGAATTTATTGCTGAATTGCTGTCAACTCTTGATCATCCATGAGTGAATTAACCGCTTTGTGTGTTAGCTGTGACCACGTCAGTTAAGTGAATTTGAGTGAAACTGCAGAAAGGCAGGGGAACTTCTGTCAGAGGTTGATCGTTTGTGGCTCCCACACGGTTCTGTTCTGCCAGGAGCTGCTCCCCGTTTCATCGTTTTCCCCCCGGAGGTGCGTGTGCCGTTGCAGAGAGGAGCGTGCCGCGCCGGGCGGCCTGTGTCTGACCCAGCGGGCGTCGCGGGATTGTAATGCCGTGCTGTGATGTTCTCGGCCGGTTACAGCGGCTATTGTTAGCGCCGTCTGTGTACAGTGTTGTTTGGCGGCCCGTGCTGTGCGGGGCAGAGATGGTGCGAAGGGAAACTGATCTGCGGCCACACGCCCCGACACATCCCGGCGTGACCACGGAGCGGGGGAGGGGGGGAGGTTAAATTAGCAGCTTACGATTGGCTCAGAGAGCAGCGGGACAGCCAGGACGGGACCCGTGCCAGACTCACCCAGCCTGACTCAGGACCTGAGCTCTACCCCGAGCGGAACTGTCACCTTTAGGCCAGAGTCTGCTCTCTGCTCTGCCCGCTGTTAGGCAGTGATCAGCCTCACACGTGCTCTCTTTTGGGAGAGTGTCTGTTTTACTGGAACAATTTCCAGCACTCTGCATTGTTTAATCTCTGTGAGTGGGTTCAGCTGTAATGGCAAATTAAGCATTGGTTGAATTAGTGTGAAAGCCATGGCAGTGTGATCAGGTGTAGTTTTCTGTTCATGAGAGCGGGTCTGTACAATAAAATGGGGAGACTATATGCAAGAGTGTAGGGGTTGGTAATGTAAGCTATGAGCGTAAAGTCTCAGATGGGGAAATCACCACAGAGGCTACTGTCCTGCTTGCCACCTGGAACTCAGATTCCGCCTTGCTGTCACATTAAACATACTCTCTTCTGTCCCTCTGTCACTTACCTTCTTTTCTCTTCTCCCCTCTTTCACTCACTCCCTTTCTTCCCCTCCTCTCTGAGTCAGGAATGTGAAATTACTTTTGAAGAGTTCCTTGCTCCTCCCCCCCTCTCTCTCTCCCTCGCCCTCTGTTCGGACCTGTCTTTGTTGAGCGCATCGGCCTGTTCATTTTGAACCCTGTGATTTCAGGGGAAGAGGGAACCATACAGTGTTTTGGGGAAGTGATTAAGATCGAGGTTGTGCTGGCGGTGCATCTGGTGAGAGATAGCAGAAGCCTGCATGACATCAATGCCCTGTGCTGCTTTGTACTAGCAAAACATTAAAGGCCCCTGTTGAAGCCAGCCAAATTGTGGAAGTGTGCTGGACTCTCAATATGTTGGGACAAATTAGCATTTTTTAGTATTCAGAAGGGACATGTTGCATCTGCCTGCACAGTCCCAATGGGCCCTCCCACCGAGTCGAGAACAACAAAATCGACGCTACAGAGCAGCAGGAGTGATTTTTATGTGTATAAGTTTGTCTGTACGCATCCATATATTAAATGGTTGCATCCATTCATTTTTGAATAGTACACAAAACAGCGGTGTAATTGCTGCTAATTTCAAGATGATGATCATTGTCTCACCAGGCAGTGGACTTTTGTTTTGTTGCTTTCAGTTTGGTTCAACAGCTTCTCTTTCTGCTTGTCCATAGTTTGTCATTTTTGTCAAATCAATGATTCTGTGAACTGAATGCGTAATAGAGCACTGTTCTGCTTGTCTTTACCTGCAGAAGTTAAAAATGTACCACCCACTCCCACCCCAATAGTTATATATCTCATGTCCAGTCAGAAAAAATGGTAGGAATGATTAGGATTTCTATAGAAATGCATAAAATTGCATTGGCGTTAGGGGGTTTTGCCCCTTTGAATCTTGCCTGAGAGTGTCGCCTCTTCAACTCCAGGTTGGGTTGGGGTCACTCCCAGAGCCTGGATGCTTTGTTATATTTTTGACAGTAAGTGCGTTCACATTTCAGTCAGACTGTTTGACCCTATTTATCATGGTGTCGGTCCATTTGAACTACCAGCATATTACCAAGGATTTGGTTAGATGGCTAATTACAAAAAAATGTGATTATGAAGAAAATGATTCATCATGAGGACACACCAAATATGGTGTGTGGAAGGTTACGTTTGACAGAATTGTTTTGTTAGTATTTCCAGTAAATTTGTCACTGTGATATCAGTTCTTAAGGTGTGTCCAGTATTGTATTGATTTTGAAGGTTTGAAATCTTTGAAAACAAAACCTTTTTGATTCCTTCCTCCCTTCCCTGTCTCCCCTCTTTCTCTCGCTGTTTTTTTTTACCTATCATGATCTCATGTCCCAGTGGCATCTTGCTCTCCATTGTCTTTTTCCCTCTCTTTTTCTGTTCACCCCTCTCAGACCAGACTTTGTGATGAGTCATACAAGGTTCAAAGAGATGACACACACATTACACATCTGGATTTCGTCCAGTTGCATTGTGATTTTTTTTTTCCTCTTTGAATATCAAATTTAGACAATTATGATGTTTCATTGTGCTGTTAGCGTATGTGTAGCATAATCTGGAGTTAAGGATAAACCCAAGTGTGGTAGCACTGAACAAAGGCCTTTGTTCCATTTAGACGCCCATATCTTTCAATAGCCTTTTTGACCTTGAGAAAGGATGGTAAGTATAAACTGATGCTTTTTTCCAGGTAAAACTGGCCAGTGCCACTTCTCTGTCTATTCTCCCTCTATCCCCTCTCGTTCTCACTCTGGAGTCTATACCTCCCCTGACCCTGTTTTTCCTCCTAGCTGTCAGCGGTACCTGCGTCTCTTTAGCGTCTCTCAGAATCTCACTCCACTGCTGCGTACGTCTGTGCAGCTGACGGCAGCATTTAACCCGCTGCGGCATCATAACACAGCGTGTTTGTTGTGTCGGGGGGGATTAAGGCGGGGGCACAAACAAGGACGGTGAGGTCCGAACACCCACCATGGCGAGCTGTCCCTGCCCCCCCCCCCCTCCTCCGCACAGCCAGCCAGGCCTGGACCCTGCGCACCTGGCCACCCTGCCCACACACTGGGGCCTTTGTGTTGCACACCGCAGACCCGGCGCGTGGAGGCCGCTGGACTTGAGGTCTTCCAGCGGCTGGCTCCCTGTAGGCCTCGGCCCTCCTTGCACGCTGCCGTCCGAGTGTGGGGGGGCAGTGTGGGGGGCAGTCACGGTTACGCATAAGCCCCAAACCCAGCCCAGCCCTCCCTGCTGCTGAGGTCCACACGCCCCCGGGCTTCATACACCCTGATGGGGGGGGGGGAGACTCTGAAGCACCAGGGCCCCACGTAGACCTGAAGGGCAAATTCCACCAACGTGTTGGACGTGCACACAAAATAAATCCCTTCGGCTGTGAATTAAGGTTGTAATCAGTCTGTGCTGATAATGATCAGGGTCCCTCCGCATCTCGCACACCTCTGCACTGTGGTGTTCACAAACTCAATTGTGCTCTGTTTTTGATGTGCACAACACAGAAAACCACCATGGTTCACACCCCCGGCCCTAACCTCATAACTTATTTCACTTCCACTCATTTCCTGTCACCTGCAAAAGGTGCTGCATGCATGGGGCTGTCGAGAGCAGCTTCTATGGACCGTGGTCTCACCCTTCAGCTTTTGCCTCTAATCGTTTGCTCCAAAGATGTTTTAAAAATGTAATTACAGGCATGCCCAGAGGATGAATGGATATGGTCAAAAGTGCTGGATTATAACCTATGCTCCAAAGTGCAAGGGACCCTCAGCTGTGCAATTCCTATGCGTAGAGCTAAGGTCCATCCCTCATTTGAGTAAGTTATGCTCCTGTTGTACTGAGAGAGACACATCTGGAAGATGCATGGGCCGGTGTAGGGGCAGTAAGACCAATCTAGGGCAGTACAACAGCAGTCTCGCCCACTGAATTCTGGCATGGGACCGCACCTCCCAAATACGTTCTATCTACTGAATCCTTATACTGGGAGAATTTGCCAAACGCTTTCTTCCTGATGAGTCTGCATACAAGACCCCGTTTCCCCAAAACATTCCTCCCGATCTCAAGCGATCTCGGCGTGTCACGCTGTTGGCCGTACCTCCTTAGGCAGCATTGTTGAGGTTTACTGCTATTAGACGTCGGCTTCCCCCCTCCGTTTGCGTCTGCCTCTCGACTCGACAGTTGTCTCCGTGGCGCAGGCCGGGCACCAGGAGCCTCCGCGTGCGTGGCGTTGGAGACGCAATGAGTCGCAGGGCTGAAGGGCGTGGGTGGGCAGGTTGCCGTGGGAGGCAGTGAGGAAGGCCTGGGCAGTTGTGCGGTCTATGACTCAGTGAGTGAGTGAGGGAGATGAAAACGGCCAGGGAAGTGTGGATTGGGTTGTTGGAGAGCACATTTCTCTGTCTGTTATTGTTTATGTCGTTAGCTCGCTCCCTGCGTTTGTCACTCCTCCAGCAGAAGTTGCTGGAGATGGAAAAAGTTTCTGTGTGGGAATTGTGTCAAACAGAACCTCTTTTTTTTTCTTCCTCAGCTTGGTGGTTTTGTGTGAACACAATGCTTGCATTAGTGTTCTCCACTGCTTTTGGGGACCTCTGAAGTTACAGTCCCCTAAAGATCTGCAGTTGTGTTTCGGTTGTGATGTTTTTACAGAGGTGTGAACTCCCATCCTGTGCTGCTCAGGAGTGCCTTTACCAAACCAGCGTTTGATTCAGAGGCTGTCAGTGTGACCTTTATGCAGGAGTCACTGTTGTACACTAATCCTACCACAAATTTTCATTTTTATGTTGTGACACCAGTTGATGGCTTGTATTTTCTGAAAAGGAACACAGATGATTAGATTACCATCTCCCTGTAACATAGACTTGTCAGTCTGCGCAGTACCAGCTCTAAATACATGTCTATGAGTGCAGCATGAGCACTATTGCATTAAAGTTTTAGGAACTGAAGGAAACAAACCCCAGCCCCCTGCTGTGAAGACTTGTCTGTCTAGCTAAACATGAAGGAAACTTGGACGTTCTGCCTCATCCCAGAGTCCAGCATTACTGTCAGTCTGTCTCCAGACCGGAGGTTTGATTGGGCTCCACTGTCTGGATCCCGGTTAGTTTTTCTGTTGTGAGGAAGTGGGGGCTGTTCAAGGTCTTCATGTGTCACCGTAAAGCAGGCTTGCATGAGGATGTGTCATCACAGAACAGTTCCTGTCAGAAAGGTTTTGGCAGTGCCGTGAACGCGTGGCCGCTGTGATTCACCGTGACTGTTTTGGACAGTGCTGTATCCAGCCCTGCTCTGCAGGCACTTCATCCCACTGCTGCCACCACTGTCGTCTTGAAAACCCGCGTTTCGGTGCTTGGAGGTCAAAAACACCGCTGACCCAGAACAGACCGGTGGAGTGCATCGGGTTCAAAAGCTTTGTTCCATTCCATTTCTGAATGAAATCCACCTCATCCTCATGGCCTTTCCACACATGGATTCCAGCTAAATTCAGTTTAGTCTATAATGCCATGTCCTTCATCTTGTGACTGTGTCATATTGCTTGCCACAGCTGTCCTTTAAGACAGGAGTCATGTATCTATGGAAACCTTTTAAAGCCTGTTTGATCCTGGCCTGTATTTGAGCGAGAAATACCAACAGTCTTCTGTCTTCCTTTCTCCTTCAAGTTTCAAGATTGAAGCTTCTTGCTTAATGTGTTTTCACAATGTACAATGACAAAAATTGACATACTTAGTTTGTTGTAGTGTACTGATAGTTAGTAAAAGAAGACACAGAGAAAGAGGAAATGGAAAAAACTACATAAAACAATAATAAAAAAGATATATAAATGTTAAAACAACAATTACAATAATATGGGTTAACAGAGAGTAAGGAACAGCTTCCACTCCCACTGAGAGATGTTTTTTCCTTTTCTCTTTGTCCTCATATTAGTGAATGACCTGATTTGTAAAATAATAAAGAAAGCATGTGTTGCTAGTTTTTGTAATTTATCATCATTTATCATCAGCCAGCAATGTGCAGCTTAAATGTGGCACTCCCTCGAGACCACCAGCAGTGAATATTATGTGATTGAAGTATGCTCTGACTGGGTAATATAACATTTGACTTGGGTTACCAGCGCTGGTTTTAATTAGCACATACATGCCTACACCAGGCATGTGCTTTGTATGGCTGGTTGAGTATATTTGTTAGTTATATACTTGGTGTGGCAACACAGATGCTCTCCTGCAATACCAATAAAGCTTGTCGGCTGTATGCATAAAAATGCAGTCCACAGATTATTTTGTTAGCTAAACATTGTAACAAAGAAAGAGAATCTATTTTACTGTGGGGTTACAGATAGCTTACTTGCTAACTATGGCAAGCTAATGTGCTTATGCAGGAACGTGACCTTACTCAGTAAGCTAAGACAATTTGCAAACTCCTAATGTAGGTAACAAGCTGACTAATGGGTCACATGAGGAAAAGCGCACTTTGCATTCTGAAGCACATGCTCTGGCAAGCAAACAAACCGATTTCCTGGTCGATCAGCTGTTGACTCACCGAGGAAGCAACTTTTTCACTGTTGAGAAACAAAGCTTCCACCACATTAAATCGGATGGTATTTTAAAGGTTCTTGATAATCAATCCATCGCCCCCTTTTTGTGAGTAACAGAAGATTAAATGTGCTAACTCAAAAAGTACGTATTCCTTTGGGCAAGAAAAATTTATTTCAGAGGTGGTCCATTATGCGTTGTTGGTAAAACAGCCCCTAAGGATTGATCTCTAACACATCCTGCTGGGTTGTTCTTGCGCATGAATGCTAAGTTGAGCTTAATGTGGTACACCAGCCCCTTGCCCCTGCCTTTTTGTTTGTCTTTCACCCCCTTTATTGACCCCCGCTGTCTGTGCGGCTCCCAGCCTGTATGACTGAGTCTCTCTCTCGCCCCTGTGTGTGGCCTTCTGCCTCCCCCCTCCGCCTGGGCCTGCAGAGGTTATATCACACAGCTTACATAACACTCCAGCTAAGGACCCGAATCCCCCCCTTATCGCTGCAGGGGCGCGCTCTGAAGAGGTGCGGTTAATTCAGTCAATGAATCAATTAATGGTGTCCACTTTGGAAGCCGGTCCAACGGAGGGGCGTGTTTTGACCCCGGGGAAATCCTCTGCCGGGGCCCTGCAGCGGGCCAATCCCAGCGCTGCGTTTGGCGTAGCGGGGGCGGGACCGGCGCCGATGCAGGGCTCTGATAGTGCCCTGCCTCTCCTGCTCGCACCCTGCTGAGTCTGTGAGGTGAGATGCAGGTCACACGAGGAAGATCAGCGGCCCTTAATCAGCTTTAGCAGGCGTGCTTAACGAGCTGATGTGCCCCCCACCATGCCAAACCCCAGGAGCGCCTCTGCTAACATGGGACGCCCCCAGGCCTGCACTGCTCTGCAGGCCTCATTAGCAACTGGTATGCTGCGGTGGGCGCTTGCTGAACATTCCCGTAAATCTGCCCGGCTCCCCGCCGAGCCGACGATAATGAACCGGTCAGTTTCGCGTTTCGGAGAACGTGGCATCACCTGGGAGGACGCCGCGCCTCTCTCCCGTCAGCTGACACTGGCCAAACCCCCCCGGCCCGGCCCTCCTGCGCGGGTCAGACCTTTCACCCCTTCCGTGAGCGCGTCCAGGCCAGCACTCCACCTGTGTGACTACCAGGCCAGAGCAAGACCCACGAAAACCAACCCCGCCCCTCTCTCTGCGGCGCAAATTGTTAGCAGATGTAGGCAGACCCTTTTCATCCAGCTAAATATAGCCCTGTGGAAGAATAGGAGGAAGGGAAAGAAAGGGGTGCTGATGGAGGCCGTGCAGGTGCAGGGTAATTAGAGGCACTGAAGCAGGGGCTGTTTGTGGAAGGACCTGCAGCAGCACCCACCAAAAAGCGCAGCAGCCATCGGGTATGACTAACTTGTGAGAAATCTCAGATTTACCTGAAGTTCTGCTTTCTGGACTGTTTTCACTTTGTAAGTGCTTAATATTGTTAGCAGAGGTAGCAGAGTCACTCTCCCAAGTAGGCCTAGATTTTGGCCATCTTTCCCCATTGTACCGTGTTTTTTGTATTGCTAATTATCTTACATGCACTTTTAGTTTCACGAACAACACTCACTGTGACGCACATTTACAACTTAAAGTGAAGTACAGGAAATATTCCTGCTGAATGGGAAAACCGCAAAGGAGTCACTTCACAAAGATAGATAAGATAAGATAGAACTTTATTGATCCCACAGCGGGGAAATTCACATGTCACAGCAGCATTTAGACAGAGGTAGAAAGAGTAACAGAGGTAGAAAGAGTAAGAAAGAGTGATGCTAAACATGACCTAAATAACCACAGACCATTTCAGCCTCACTTTTCATTACTTAAGTCACTGAGTGTGCTACCCAGAATCCATATGGAGATATATTTCCCATTTGTTTCCAGTTTTTCAGCTATGTATGATACCTTGCTAAGATCAGTTAAGGTAACAGACTGATGGCTGAATGGCAGAATGTTGACCAAGGTTTGCAGACTAGAGTAATTTTCTTGTGTTCTCAATTAGCATTTGACGCTGTCAGTGGTGTAGTCACTCGTAGTCAGTAGTGTCCACTGTACTTCTGTAGTAGTGTCCACAATAGTTTCTCAAGGGTCAATCCTTGGACCCCTGTTTTTTTTTTTTTTTATTTGCATGAATGATTTGCCATGCTGTATTGACAACTGTAAATTCCTCACGCATGCTGATGAAACTGGCATGTATGTGACTGGGAAAATGTAAATGTCATCAGATCAGTTCGATTTCAAAAGGTTTGTCTGTTGGCTAAAGGGAAACAGACTTAGTTTAAATTTCTAGGGCTGAATTCATATGCATTGGCACTAGCCAGGAATAAAAACAGCTTTGCTGGAACTTGCTGAAATGGTGATTTGATTTAAATGTGTGTCCTCCTTGAAATATTTGCAGGTTACTGCTGACTCAAGAGGGCCTATGTCTTTGAGGCCTACATTGAGAGTCTGCATGGAACACTTAATGGTAAAATTACAGTTTTGTGTAGAATCAAGGATGCCATCCCTAAACACCCTCTTATGATTTTCTACAACACCATTGTGCTTAAAACCTTCATTACTGTAGTAGTGCTTGGGGAAGTGGCTGTACAACAACTCTAGTGCCATGTTCTAGGGCGCAGAGAAAGATCAGGATGGTGCTGGAGTCTGTTTCACAAGTATAACCAAGAAACAGCAGAGTTTTGCCATCCTCTTCTTAGGCCTGCTGTAAGAAAATCAGTGAATTTGCCGCCAACCTGACAATTCTTTGTGTATAAAATATTTGTGAAACGTGGTATGTTTATCCCACGTTGTTTCCACGTTGCTCCTGTTGCTTACAGGCGTAAAAGAACATGTACACGGGGACCTGAATGACATCCCTGCAGGGCACTGAACACCGCGTTGCGTGCACACATATCGGTGACTTGTCGCTCCCAGCCCACCGCGGCATCTTGACACTGCTACTAAAATGGAAGCCTCCTCATTGATGACTGTAGCAGCGGGGGCAATAAGCAGCTGTTACGTGGGCTGGCGATCACGATTGACGGGCGTCATCGAGTCCTGCGAGATACTGGGGGGGTGACACGCACACACACACACACACACACACACACACACACACACACACACACACAGAGAGCTGTGGCATAGTCACCGATTGCAAACCGCGTCCTGGAAGCCCGGTGGAGCACAGACCTGAAATGCACCCGAAGCATCGGGGATACAGATGGAGGGAGAGGGAGGCTCTGACGGCCTGCTTTGCCCCCCCCCCGCTCTGCTGGGTGGCAGAGCCTCCCTGTAGTCTTTAGTTCCGCGCAGTCTTCTGTTCCAGTCTGAGGTGATCCTCTTTTCTCACCCGACACTAACAACAGGAAACCAGCAGGAGCACGACGGTTGTTACTAGAGGAAGGAAGAGAGGTGCATGTATTTCCTATTATTGTTTTGGTGGTGAGAGTGTGTGTGTGTGCGTGCGTGCGTGTTTGTGTGTGTGTGTGTGTGTGAGAGCAATCTCAGGGGACACGCCCACAGACACATTAAAAATTAAGATGGAATCTAAAAAAACTGTTGGGTGCCCCAGTGCTCCAGTGAAGGCAGGCTGTGTGCAGTCGCACTGGAGGTGCAGAGTGAGAAGACTGCTGTACCTCTGCTCACCAGACACCTGTTGCAGCCTCGTCCCCACATCTCCCTCTCACCTGTTCCATTTGAGCCTTTGCTCTTATTTCGAAAGGCTTAATTGTTCAATTTTTTTTTTGTTCCATGTGTTTCTGGAGTTTATTTTTAGTGCCGAAGTATCTGGTTGCTAGGAGACGGTGTCCGAGAGAGGGAAAGAGGGAGAGAAAGAGTGAAAGCGAGGGAACAGTGGAGAGAGGCATTTGCGTTGCGAAGGCTCGGGGAGTGAGTCAGCTCTGACGCACGCAGGAACGGGCCCGGCCGCTCTCCGAGCTCGCACTCCCTGCCAGCGTCTCCGTGTTTGTTGTGACTTGTTCCAGCGTGTTTGTGTTTACCTCTGTTCCTGCGTGTTTATGTGCGAAGACGTCTCCGTTTTTCCTCTTTCCTCAACTACAGCCGTCTTTCCCTCTGTCTCTCTGTGTTTGTGTGTAGTGCGTGTTTGTGTGTGTTATTGTCTGTGGTGTAGTTAAGGTGGCAGCAGTATGCACCTCGCACTGAGGTTGATGAAGCTGCTTGGTCTGATTTGGTCTCAGTGCATTTGTACCTGACAAGAAACATAGCTTCGCTCCAGTGGAGATTTACGATTGCATTTCAGTTGTTTGTTGTTTAAGATGGCCTCACTGTGACACCCTCTGCACTCTTAACAGGAAAGCAGAAGTGAGGCGAGTGCAGGCCTTACATACAGCCAGCAGCTGTCCCACAGCGCCCTGTGGATGCAGGTCAGAGAAAAGGCGCATCTCTCACTAATGACGACTTGTGAACCTGTATTTGACCAGCTAGTCACTAGAGGGCGCTGATGAGAAGTGTGATTGAAGACTATCCCCCCCGACCCAAGCGGAGCGAACACAGTTATCCTGCTGCTGTTGGCTCCCGGTCATTGTCAGCTAATAACAGTTGAGACTTGGGCACTGCGGCTGTAGGGCTAAGCCTGCTCTTGGAGGGAGCGTGTTCACCCACTGAGACACCCAGGAACCCAGTTTTGGAAGTTTTTTTTTTTTTTTTTTTTGTTTTTAATGAGCAGCATTCCATTCCATCCAACGGGAGTGTTTCACACTGCCCGTTCCATCGCCAGGTGACAAACTTTGTCTCAGTCTTGCGGATTGGCGAGTTCTCCCTCAGTACCAGCCCGTGGTCACTCTGTGGAATGGCTTGCATTTTGTCCCTGTGCGACACTGTGCGATGTGAACACGGCAGCAGCTGTTTGCAGGTGAGCTCTGGTTTTGGAGCCGTGTGAAGCTGTGCACCGGATGCTTGCGGCCCGGCCTGATGCGGCGATAGGAGCCCGCTGTCATCGGCTCGGGACCTTTGTTTCTGTTCCCGTGTGTGTGTTTCAGTCTCTGCTTCTTCACCACAATACACTACACACACGGGCATACGCGCAAAGGAAGCGGAGCTGCTGTGGCACAGAGCAGTGACACACTTCCTGTCACAGTCTGGTGACAAATTCCTGGAAGCCCCCGGGCTCCAGCCCCACCTCCGAGGTGGAATTAACCATTTCACCTCCAAAGGTGTGACCGCTGTGCATGGCGGCACCGCTGTCTGCCTCCGCAGGAAACAAGTGTCACCCAGTTTGCCCACACACCCCCATTGCCCTCATTAGAGCTGGTGAAAGAGGCACACGCATTACATTTACATGACATTACTGGCATTTAGCAGACGCTCTTATGTTGGTTGGTTTTTTTGCAATGTTATCCATGTATACAGCTGGATATTTACTGAGGCAGTTGTGGGTTAAGTACCTTGCCCAAGGGTACAGCAGCACTTCCCCAGTGGGGAGTTGAACCAGCAACCTTTCGGTTATGAGTCCTGCTCTTTAACCACTATGCTACACTGCCTCACACACCCCCCCACACCCTGCGTCTGCTCTGCAGTGAGTAAAGGGGTCACGCACCCTCACCATGCTGGTGAGGCACAGGAACAGCAGGGGCTGCTTTCTGTGGAGAAGGACACAAGCAAAGCGTGATTCAAGTGGCGGACATGGAAAATTCGCACTGAACTGTGCGAGGAACTGTGGCAGGCAAAGCGAGACGTTTAAACTCATGTTCTGCACATTGGACTGAACTGCGAGTGACAGTTTTTAGCGGAAACTGGCCACTTAGTGCTTAGTGATAATCCACAGCCACTTGGAGAAGATCTGCCTGCTTTTTTGGATGGCAGAGTGTGAATTGTTTATGTGAGGGCAGAAAGTATTGTAGCCTTTTGAGACCAATTTGTGTTTCTGCCTCCCCTCCAGATTCTCAGAATTTCTCTCTTTCCATTTCCCACCTCCATCACCATCACCTCCTCCTCTCTTTCTTTCATTTTCTCTCTCTTCTTTCTTTCCTTTCTTCATCATTTACCTCCTCTTCCCTCTCTCGCTGTCCTTCGTGATGCTTCTTCTGTCTCTCCTTCCCACTCCTCTCAGTGTTGAACAGTAACCCTGGTGTCTATTTTTGGCCCTCCAAGGCCACCGCCACCTTCCCTTTGTGTCCCCCGCTAACTTTCAGCATGTTTTCGTGCACTCTGCAGATTCACACTAATCTTTACGTTATTGTGAGTGTCTAATACATTCACCTCAGTGGACATCATGAGCCATCAGGGTGATTTAGGGATCTGTTATGCGTACAGTTGAACCAGAAAAAGGAGCCCTTGTTACAGCCTTCAGGCTGCAGTGTCACTGTCTCAACACCCCCATTCTTAGCACGTCTCTTGTTACCATTTCAGGGAAGGCTGTTTGATTAGGAGGTTTGGTCACTGACAGGGTGACACTGGAAGGCTAACCTGTCCATATCTGTTTGACTCTCGGGAGCCCTATCCTCTCTCCTGAGTGCTCAGGACTACATATTGTTCCCCCCAAGGCAAAACACTTAGGATTCACTGAATCTGGCAGAGAGCATCTCCTTTTTGGAGAGGCTTTGGTTCAGCCATATCCCGAGGATTCAGTGAACTGATCCAGGGTCTCGCTTGTGCCTGACGCTCATCTGGATCCACATCTTTCAAAATCTACTGCCAGCCCCATTTTTATATTGTGGTTGTCTGCTCCAGTGAATTGGGCCATTGGCAAAAAAGAAGGCGCTTTTCGGTAAAACGGCACATGCGGTAGGCTGGGCAGAAATATCTTGCAGGGAAAGGGTAGCAAAACAACACAAAACTTTGGTGTAGCTGAAACATGTGAATCTGAAGCATGTTGAGTTGTACAGAGTTTGTTTGACCGGTTTGTTCTACTGCAATTAGCAACACCATGTGCAGTTGTTCTGTCACCCTGTGATAGAAATGCCAGACGTAAAATGTAACTGTGAAAAAGACTTCACAGTTTGGATGCATTTGAGTGACAAAAAGACAAATAGACAAAATGCTTCATCATTGTCAGTTTAACAGTTTTTGACTCGGTATTTGAAGCTCGTGTTTGTAAAAATGTGTCAGATTCAGCGTTAGGTTCAGTATTTGGCCAAATCCTGAAAGCATGGGTTTGGTGCACATCTTAACCACATCCCACTGGGAGAAGGTCCCCCTTGGCAGTCTTAACAGGCACTCTCTGTCTGTTTCTCCCCTCTCCCCCCCCGTCCTCCCCACCCCTCTGCTCCACTGATGGGCTGATGAATGTTTAATGTGTCTGTGGGAAGACTCCACACTTCAGGGCATTCGGCTGAACCGAGGCCCCAGGCTGCCCCCTCTCTGTGGTCTCGGGCAGTGTGTGATCAGTGCAGGGACTACACCTTTAATGTGTGTGTGTGTGAGTGAGTGTGTGTGTGTACGTCTCGCTTGGCTGTTTTGGCTGGCGTGCGTCTGTGCGTGTCGGGATATCGGCAGTTGCTTTGACTGCAGACTCCGAGGCTGCACAGTTGTCTGGTCGGGGCGCTCTGACCGTTGTGTGTGTGCCCTGCAGTCTCTCCCCCTGCTCAGCACTGAACCGAGGAGGGAGAAACACAACCGGCCTGCTCGGCCAGCAGCTCACAACAAGCACATCACGATGACGGGATATAAGCAGCCGCTCCCTCAGAAGGATGGGCTTCAGCGGGGGACTGTCAGACAGCAGTGCTGATCTCACCAGCGCTGATACACATGGCTGGCCCCTCAGCCAGCCTCCTAACATACCTTTCCTCTTCAGCGTCCTCGTTATCTGGAAGGAAGCCGGTTCGGTCAGGTGCCAGCTGTTGTTTTTAAGGGGAGGGCGTACGTGTGTGTTTGGCCCAGCCGAGAGCTGGCGTTAAGCCTGACAGGTGAATTTTAACGAGGCGTCTATCTGGGGCTGGCTGCGTCCGTGTGCCCGCTTGCGGTGCCGGGTCTGTCCACGTGCTCCTTTCCAGGTATCAGAGACGGGCTTGTGCGGAAGTGGCCGAGTGTGGCTGCCAGAAAGATCTGAGCCACCGCTGGGCGCACGGCAGACACAGTCCACATCTCAGAACCAGAGGCAATCTGACCTGGATGACAGCAGACTAGCAGACAAGCTATGATCTCATCCCTTTCTCGACCCCCCCGCCGCTGCCTCCCCCTTCCCCTCTGCCATAATGTGTCTCCCTGTCCCCCTGCCCCCCCCCAGACCTCACCCACTCTGCCTGTCCCAGGGCACAGATCACACCCCAGTCAGTGCTGTGCATTATTGATAGTGCCTGTAATGGGTATCTGGTGTCTTCCCTGTTTGGTGAGGGGGAGGTCAGTAAGGTCAAGCGAAGTGGAGCAGCGTGAGGTCATTTGCAGAGAAACGCTCGTGCACGCGTGCTCACATTGCTGCAGTCTGAGGGGCATGTGTTCTGCTCTCGCACGCTGGAATCGCTGAACGGGCGCTGTGTTCGACTGGCACGTGCGCCAAATTTCCACACCCGTACGCGCTTCACCACGCGGGTTTCACGCTCACGCTCCTTTCCACAAAATTTCCACGCTTCATGCCACGCACATATTTGCTTCCTCTGCAGAATCTATTTTTTTTTCGTTCTGCCGTGTAGCATATTCATGTATGACTGAAATCATCTGCGTGATTTCAGCACTGAAACACTGTAAGCTCGGGTGTTATTATTCTGCGTGGAAAGGTTGGGGGTTGTTCCGTGACTCTCTGAAACCTGTCTCAGACGGTGTGAAACTGGTGTAATCTGATTAAAGGCACTGAAAGCAGAGACAGGTGAGGCATGTATCCTATCTGTTGTTACGCACACTGACTGAGGCACGCCCCTCCCCTCTGGGGGCGGTGTGTCTTTCCACCATCACCGGAGTGGGCGGAGCCCTGTCTCCTGGAAACGCTGACAGTGAGGAGAGAGAGCGGAGGAGCAGGGGAATTTATGGGGCGATTGGCCTGTTTTTTCCAGAGGGGCCGTTGCCCTCGTGACCCGGGTGTGTGAGCAGGTATCGGCTCCACTTATCCACTGTCCATGCTTTGGCCAAACCACTGTGACTGTCAGCTGGGTCAGACCAAAGAGGGAGAAAGACAGGAAGGAGGCAAAGCTGCACTGCTGTCTGCCATGTGACGGCCCTGTGGGGTAGGGCTGTCTCTGCAGGGGGTGGTGCAGCTCCGGCTGCCTCATACCTGGGGGCCGGTCCAGTCTGACCCTGTGAGAGGGTGAGGCTCAGCATCTGCAGCATGTCAGTAATGCAGAGAAAAACCAGGAAGTGCTGGCGTCTCGCTGAGAATTGTGGGAAGGGGGCAAGTGTAGACACTGCCGTAGGTCTGAGCACAAACACAACACATGGAAAGGAATTTTCCTCACAACACTGTGCTACCCTGCTCCACATCTGACACTGCACAGGTTTCTCCTGCCCCCGGCATGGTCGTTCACCTGTGGCTCTTTGGAAGGATGTTCGGTTTGTGTGCGGCCATCATTAACCCCTCTCCCTCTCGCCCCACCGCAGGGTTCGCCTTCCCCGAGTGGGCCTACAAGCCGGAGTCGAGCCCCGGCTCGCGGCAGATCCAGCTGTGGCACTTCATCCTGGAGCTGCTGCGGAAGGAGGAGTACCACGACGTCATCGCCTGGCAGGGTGACTACGGCGAGTTCGTCATCAAGGACCCCGACGAGGTGGCGCGGCTCTGGGGGGCCCGCAAGTGCAAGCCCCAGATGAACTACGACAAGCTGAGCCGGGCGCTCAGGTACTGCCAGAGCCCAGACTACCGAGCGTGTTCGCTACAGCGAACGCTGTGTCATACTGTCTCCCATTTTCAAAAGATTGCTGAAAATAAGACGCCCGGGAGTGTGATCACTCACTCAGGAGCAGATATTTCAAAGGCAGTAGTCTTTCTCTCTAATTATCTCACCTGACTGCATTGTGCTATGTCCGCTGTGGAGCTGGAACTAGGGCAGCAGTGTGGCATAGTGGTAAGGAGCAGGGCTTGTAACTGAAAGGTTTCCGGTTTGATTCCCCACTGGAGCACTGCTGCTGTACCCTTGGGCAAGGTACTTAACCCAGAATTGCCTCAGTAAATATCCAGCTGTATAAATGGGTAAGGTGTAAAGTTGTAACCTATGTAAGTCTGGTTAAAAGCGTCTGCTAAAGGACAGTAATGTAATGTAACTAGGCTAGCACAGCTGACTCTGTACTACTCAACTGGCATGTGCCCAGATCAAGACATCTGCCTCGGCATTTGGTGTCCAAAGTTGAACTTTCCACCCCCAGCAAGACTTGACTCTGTTACTTCTGACTACGCATAGGTGTTTACCATGATCTGTGGGGGTGGTGCTGCTCCCTCTGTCTCCCACACTTGTTACTTACCCACCCAGTACCGTGAGTGGGCTGAGTTTACACGGGGTAGCCAGACGAGAACGAGAGCGGAAAATGAATCCGGAACCGGAACCAAGCAAACCGGCCTGGTTCCAGTTCCGCACAGGAAAGCGGTTGTAATTGCCAGACTCGTTCTGGTTCCGCAGTTAATAAGCAGTATTAGTGCCCTGGAACACTGAGAACAATGTCCCTGTCTGTCTCTCTCGGTCACCACTCACATGCACCGTGGCCATGTTGGGCCATAGGAGGGATGTTGCTGGGGAAATTATGCTATCCGCTTTTGGCCCAGAGTTCAAGTTCCTCTTCCTTTGGTGACAAAATGAATACTGTGTCCCTGACAGAAATAGGTTGGCTGGTGTCCAGGGTGTCTGTTTGTGAGGCTTTTGATATTATGCATATAAGGAAGAGGGAAAACTCTTTAATGAAGTGGGCCTGATTGCATCAAACAGCATGATGTTCACATATGAACTGAAGCAGGACAGTGAGTGCAGCTCCAGCTCTGACTGTGTATGCTGACACACGCAGAGAGCGGTATCTGCAGGGACATCCGCACAGGCGTGAGAGGCTGATCTGTGGCAGCCTTAAAGGTGTGAGCACCAGACGGGCCATCCTAATACTCCTCTAATACAAAAAAAAAAAACTCAAGATATGCATAAATAATCACAATGAGAAAATGCATTAGTAAAATGAACAGCCTTCAGACATGCAGGCCATCCGTAGTATTGATGTGGAAATGGTGTCACAATCTCAGAGGAAAGAAACAGGATTTCATCACTCCCTCACAGTGCATGCAGCTCGCCTGTGTGTAACTTGACTCTGCCCTCTTTAAGGGGACGTCTTATTTTGAGAACCCTGAAGTCTTCGTAAGCGAAGAATGATTTTCCTTCGTTTAGCAGTTTGTGTCTCACAGGTGCCCAAATCTGAGTGTTAATGTCAGGTGGGCACTGTGTCTGTGCCACTTTGATGTCCTTCCTCCTCTCTTCAGTATGGGGTCACTGTGGGGTCTGTATGGAGTAAACTGTGCGGTATGTGTGGAGTCTGCATTGCTCCTGTCACTCTCTCTCTCTCTCTCTCTCTCTCTCTCTGCTGTAATGCTGCCTCACTCCTATAACACTGCATTGCTCCTGTAACTTTCCCTCAGTCCTGTAACACTGCTTTTCTCCTGTGACTCTCTCTCAGTCCTGTAACACTGCCTCAATCCTGACGCTGCCTTGCTCCTGTAACTCTCTCTCAGTCCTGTAACACTGCTTCACTCCTGTAACTCTGCCTTGCTCCTGTAGCTCTCCCTCGCTTCTGTAACGCTCCCGCTCCTGCTCCCTGTTTTGGCTCTGCTGAGTGGGGCTGCTGATGTCATGCTCTGTCGTGTGTAGTAGTCAGTAGGTCAGCAGGCTCGGCTACAATGGCCCCCATTGTGCGGGACAGGGAGAGAGAGACAAACCACTGTGTGCGTGTGTGTGGTTTGTGTGTGTGTGTGTGAGAGAGAGAGAGTTGTGTGCATCTCATTGTGCGTGACAAAATGGACCCTTTTATTAGCACAGCGGGCCACGCGCATGCAGCCACGCACTGGTGCACGTGCACGGTTACAGCAACGCACGCTCTCGCACGCCGCCTCGCTCACACAAGACCCAGGCTCGCACGGCCCGCCGTCATTCTCTGCCCGCCTGCCCGTCCCAGGATCTGCCTCAGACCCTGATCTGCACTGTGCGGGATACAGATCGGAGGTACACCACTGTACCTGGGTCAGTGGCAGCCGTCTGTGCCTGCTGCAGGCAGAGCTCCCCGGGCTGGGTAATCCCCACTTCCTGTCGGGGGAGAGAAAGCGTGTAAACGGCTCACACCTGGGAAGGCATTCCTGCAATAGTGGGGATGCCGATCTGCATAGAAAGTGAAGCGTACCTCTCCCACCTCTCCCCCCCTCTCTACCCCTCCACCTCTCACCCCTCCACCCTCTCCACCTCCACCCCTCTCCACCTCCACCCTTCTCCAGTGCTCTTCCCCTGCCTGTACCCGCCTTGAGCCGGAGCCTCGCAGAGAAGCGCTGAGGTTTCACCTCCAGAGCTGTTCCCAGCAGACCCTCCCCTGTGGGCCCTGTGATACTCCTGATAATCTCAATCAGCCCTGCCATTTCCAGGCATTCTGATCATTTCTTGAAAGCTGAGATCATCCTCTTTCATTAGTTCAATGTTTTTTTTTTTTGGGGGACCGGGGGTGGAAGGGGAGGGGGAATAGCTTTTTGGAAAGGTGCCTGGAAGAGGTCTGAGGGAATATGCGTGTTGGCTCCCGTCCACTCCAGCACGCCCTGCTGTGTCGCCGCCGTTTTTGCGCGGAGTGTGTCGGAGCAAAGTAACTGCAGACGCGCAAAGAGCCCGGCGCCCCTCCTTTGAAGTGAGTTCAGATGGTGTTCAAAGCGCGGCGGAGTGCGTCTGTCTCTGCGTTTTGTGTGCGCCTCAGCATGTTTCGCAGAGCAGCGCCTCCATATGTGAGGGGTGCCCCTCTCTCTCCACCGGTTCCCCGGCTCTGCGGAGCCGTGTGAGCGTGTGCGGGGCGTGTGTGCACCCCGCTCTGTGGGAGCGTCTCCGTTTCAGCGTCTCCACGGATCTGACGGCTCTGCTGTGCGGCACGTGTGCTCCGTGTGTAATGCGGGGATGGGGCCGTGGGTTCTTTAATGTGCCTCTCAAAGCGTGTTATGCTTGTCTCTTGCTCTCTTTCTCTCTCTGTCCCCCTCCCTTTGTCTCTCTCTTTGTCTCTTGCTCCCCCCACGCGCACACACACACCCACACGCCCACACATGCGCGCAAACACACATGCGCGCGCGCACACACACACACACACACACACACACCACTGTCAGCCCCTCCCCAGTGCAATCCGCTGTCGTCTTCCTCCTCTCCGTGTAGAAGTTACAGTAGTCGTTTTGCCTACATAAACAATGTTTCCAAAAGTATGGGCTTGTCTTGTCTCGCTCGTGCTGAGACAGACACAGCTAATAACCATAATAAACCTGAGCCGCTGAAATGACACCACTGAATAAGACATGCCTTCCATCTCGCTCAAATTCACCTTTTTCACCAAAGGCGGTGCACCGTTGCAACAGCCAGTCTGTATAGGTAGGTTTTCCAGTGAATTCTGTACCCAAAGTGGAGTAATTTATGCTGATAATCTATATAATGGCAAGGGCTGTGTATTACTACTTTACTGAAGATTTTCTTGATTTCTTTGTAAAGGTGTAAATTAATTTGAGCCTATTTGCAAGTCAAAATATGTAATCACATACATTGGCTATGGAATTGGTATGCAGCGGTCCCCTTATGTCATAGTATTTACACTATAAGCTTAATCGGATGGACAGGTAGATTCAATCCACATTCTCCTCTGTGCACTTGAAAAGATGGGTACAGCCCTTGAAAAAAAGGGACAGCCGATACCAGCAATCTTTTATTCATAAAGATGCAGGATTCACATCACATTCATAAGATTCAGTATTCACAGGTTTTATGGATTTATTGTCCATTAAATGACTCATTAAGTGGAAATGTTGTCTGTGGTTTATTTAGTGGCTCAGTGTAAATAAAAGACAATAGTAGCGTACACACAGTGATACATAGCAAGTGTTAAATGTGTTGTAGTCAGATCGTATGCCGTTTACTCACAGACTCGGTCATTCTCTTCTTGTTTAGGATGAGTTTCCCAAAGGAAATGAATCATCCTTTGAAGCTGCTCTCTCTTGCACGGAACACTTTAAACTGATTACCTTCTGGCATTAGTTGAAATCAAGGATAAAGTGAATTTGCTCCGCATAGTTGGGAGACGTTGCTGTCACTGCTTGGTAGTAGAGATCTTACAGCTGTTTGGTACGACTTACTTGACCAATTTTGTTTTCTTAATCTATAGTTACCAAACCCATATTTTTAAGTTAGATGTTCGCACTCACATTGAATGTATGTACATTTGTACTAATCCCAAGATTTCTTTCCTGTCAAACCCTTGATTTCCTTGATAGGGACAGTTTGGTGGACCAGGTGCACATAACTGATGTTATAGAGTGTATGATTTTGTTGCACTGCGGTCCCGAGGTGCAGACGGCAGAGAACCTGTTGCACATCCCGCCCTTTTCCTCTGGCGTGTTCAGCGAGAGGAAAGGAAGCTTCCCCCGCTCACGTCTCTCTAGCGGATCTGTTGCTTTTCTCGAGATCCGCTTCTAGGAAGCCGTGGTCAGACGGAGCAGCGGGCGTCTTGGCGTAATTACCATACCTGGTCAGGGAGAGTCCGTCCGTCAGACAGGCAGCTGATGCCGCGCAGCATGGGTAATTGAGCGGACTGAGGCCCACTTCATCCCTCGCCGCTTCCCGTTTGGGCGCAGGACCTCACCCCCCGAGGGGACAGCCCCCCGCCACCCCCGGACTTTCACCTCGCCTCATTAGATTTTAAACCGTTAATGTTGACATGTTGTGGCACGTCACGCAAAAATTCCCCCCTCCGTAGAGCCACGCTTGTGTTTGAAGCTCACAGGTTTAACAGGTAGATTCGGCTGAGCGTTGTTAGCGACGGACCAGGAATCCGTGAATAAAACGCGTGCAGAAATGTCAGCCTGATCATGTGATCGGCAGCCATAGCTGACTGCTGACAGCTGTTTCTACGCGCTCACAAAGGCAAGATGTTAAAGTTCAGGTTTCAAAATCATTTGTTAGGTTCACATTTGATTTCATTGGCACAGTGGCATTAAGAGTAGATCATTTCCGTAAGTGAGGAGTGAGACTGTGTTTCCAAACAGGTTTTATCAGTTTAGGCGAATGCATTTCACATCGGCGTGGCGTTCTCACAGGGAACTCTCCATATACCTGCACAGAGTTAGCATTTATCGCTGAGGGAGGAGGACCCTGAAGGAGAGGAAGTGACCATGCAGCTCCTCCTCTACATCATTTTGAACACATTTTGAGCATGTATTTATCTTAACTGATACTGATTTCTGCCACCTTAGTCAAATTCTGCCTAGCTGTTTACAGCAATGAAGTCACAGGTAATTATTATTAGCATAGTCTGATGTTTGTTCAAGTGAGTGGAATGCTACTAGCTAGTTATTACAGAGCGCTGTGCATTCTTGGAACAGTCAGGTAAACAACATTCATCACCGTGGAATAATAAAAAATAGCAGCCATCAAATGCATGTTTGGTATCCTCCTGGAGCCTGTCCTATTTTAGATCTGCTCTCAGCTCCGTGCTTATCATTTGCTTTACCTAGTATGTGTTTTATTTGTATGTTATTGAAGGACAGTGTTGCGTGTGTGGAGTGATTGATCAGGAGGGGGGGAAAGGCTGTCCACCCCCCTCCTCTGAAGTCCTTCTGCTTTCCCTGCCTCTCTCTCGGTCTGGGCTCGGCTCAAGAGGCGACAGACAGCACACACTACTAATTTTTGTCTCTCGCCCAAAGCCTTCAAAAACAGAAAGGGCCCTTGTAGCTGTCAGGCCGAATTGCCTGTTCTGTAAGCTGCCCCCCGGTGTTTAGCCGAGCTATTTGTGTTCTCTGCGCCTCAGCCTTTAGTTAATGTGGTGGTGTTTCAACAGGTCACCTAAGACTGAGTGTTCAGTCAGTCAGACACCAAGCATCTGTCCGCAGCAACCCCATTCCTTCCCGTTCATTTTCAGTTGTTCTGTGTGACTTTCAACTCCTGACTTACTGAGAAATGCTCAGCTGAAGTGTTTAATGAGTGATGGATAATCAGAGGCATGTTGACATTTGAGAGTCTTACATTTTGCTGCTATGTGGGACAGCGTGGTGCATTTTAATGTTGCGTGACTGGCGTATTTGTTTGTTTTTTCATTATGTAACTGTGTGCCTCTGCAGGTATTACTACAACAAGAGGATCCTGCACAAGACTAAAGGGAAGAGATTTACCTACAAGTTCAACTTTAACAAGCTGGTGCTTGTGAATTATCCCTTTATTGACATGGGTTCTGCTGGTAAGACTAATTCTCTTAATGTTTTTGACAGTCATTTTTCAAAGTCCTGATCTGTTTAATGTCTTTTCAAAGTTAATGCATTCAGTAATATGTTCCATTTATTTGCTTATGTGAAGTGATTTAGTGCTGATTTTCAAAGATCATCTTAAGTGCTTAGGTAGAAGTTTTTGGGTTTCATCCACAGTAAATTTTTCCTGTTAAACTGGTATGGCGATAGTTTATTTCCAGTTGCCTGTGTGTGTGTGCGTGTATGTGCGCACACGTGTGTGCGTGTGTGCTCTCAGCTCGTACGACATAATTCTTCCTGGAAACCCTGACGCAGAAGCAATCATTGGGAATGTAATTCTGTTTTCCCATGGACACGGCCTTAAAAGCAGGGGTTTCTGATGGCAGACAGCACAGTGCACTCAGTCTTAATGTGTAATACTCAGAACGGTCTGAAAGACCCCATTGAACTAAAACATTGTACGTTCAAGGGGGTAAGATTTGTGTGCTAGGAAGTGGGACACATAATTTAGCATTTATGTTGGTTTATCTGTGTAAATTGTGGTAAAATAGATCTACCCAACCTACCAGCCGGCCTGGTACTGACTGAAGGGTTCTGGAGTATGAATGGGTGTTGAGTGTTTTTCGTTTCTCGTCTCTCCCCGGCCCCCAGGGAGCGGTGTCCCTCAGAGCGCACCCCCGGTGCCGTCCGGGGCGGCGACGCACTTCCGCTTCCCGCCATCGACGCCGTCAGACGTGCTGTCCCCGAGCGAGGACCTGCGCAGCCCGGTGTTCAGCGCGGTGGCCGGCCGCATGGCCCGCAACTCCATCAGCGACTGCAGCGACGGCACCTCCGTCAACTCGGAGCTGGAGGAGGGCGGGGCCGAGGAGCGGGGCGCCGGCGAGCGCGGGGGCGGCTTCCGCGGCATCCTGCACCCCCGCCTCTCCCACGACCCCCTGTTCCGGGTGTACCCCCCTCACCCGCGGGCCCCGCCGGCCCACCGCGTCCACCCCGACCCCCTGTCCCCCTTCCCCGTGTCCCCGCTGCCCGGCCCCGGGGGCGCCGGCGGCCTGCTGGCCCCTCCCCTCTCCCCCGCCCTCTCCATGACCCCCTCCTCCCACCTGCCCTACACCCCGTCCCCGTCTCTCTCCCCCATGCTGGGCTCCCACTTCTCCTTCAACCCCGAGGACATGAAGCGCTACCTGCAGGCCCACACCCAGAGCGTCTACAACTACCACCTGAGCCCGCGCGCCTTCCTGCACTACCCCAACATCATCATCCCCCAGCCTCAGCGTCCCGACAAGGGCCTGGGCCCCGCCGGGGGCGAGCGGCCCGCCCTCAACAGCCACCACCCGCCCCTGCCCCACGGCCACGCCCACCCGCTGCACGCCGGCGACGAGCCCCACCTCTCGCCCTTCAAATTCAAGCTGCAGCCGCCGCCCCTGGGCCGCAAGCAGAGGGAAGGGCAGGGGCAGGCACAGGGCCGGCCGGGCACCTCCGGCTCCGCCCCCGCCCCCTCCGGCCTGGGGCCCTCCTTCTCCTACAGCGGCGAGCTCGGCTCTGCCGGAGGCTCCGGCCTGGCCTCCAACTGCACCTCCTCTGCCTCTCTCAGCAACACCAACAGCCTGCCCAAAATCAAGGTGAGTAACCCCCAAATCACATACACATACACACATGTGCACAAGTACAGACACACACACACACACACACACACACACACACACACACACACACACACACACAGAGAAGACGTGTGCACAAAAACAGGCACACTGACACATCAATCAGCATAGTGTGTATAGTGTAGACAGGGCTGGGTGAACAGGACTCTGGTACTCGTACACAGTTCCAGGAACCGATCCTTGTGTGGTAACCAGAGCCCTCTCCAGCACCCGATACCCCATCAGTGAGGGGAGTCCGGTTTCTGACCCTCTGATCCCTGGGGCTGTCTAGGTGGAGCCCATCTCCGACATCGAGTCGGAGGAGGAGGTGGAGGTGACGGACATCAGCGAGGAGGAGCGGGAGGGAGAGGACGAGTTCGACCCCTTCCCCCACCCGCACCGGCACGAGCAGAGGCCCAACGGCGTGGCCCCGCCCCCCTCGGCCAACGACGACGACCTGGACGAGGACGTGTTCAAGACCCCCGCCGCGCCGCCGCCGGCGCTGCTGTCCTTCCCGGGCCCCCCCGCGGACGGCGGCCGTCGCCCGGTGGGCGTGAAGAGCGAGCCGGGCGAGCAGGCCAGCACGGCGGCGGGGCCGGCGCCCGCCAGCCCCGGCGGCACCAAGTGCATCCCGCTCAAGCTACGCTTCAAACGCCGCTGGAGCGAGGACCAGCGCCTGGAGGCCGGCGCCGACGAGTCCGACGACAAGAAGGTGCGGGCGGACGAGGGAGACGGGGAGGCCGACGGGGAGAGGGAGGGGGAGCGGGAGAGGGAGAGGGAGAGGGGCGGCCTCCAGCCCCCGCCCCAGAGGCGGGTGAGCGCCGAGCTGCACCGAGCCGCCGCCCAGCTCTCCCTGGAGAACAACTGCTGATCCCCGCCCGCCCTCGCGCGCGCACACACTAACGCCGACGCCGACACACACTAATACGGATGGACACGTGAGGAGGGATGGTAATGACAGACGCGTCACACAGACGGTGACACGTATGCTCCAATACTGACAAACCCCCCCTCCAAGTGTAAACCTCAAGAAACTCTAAAGACAAAAATTCCCCCACCCCCAACCCTGCACAAAGTGACTCCTCTCTCACAGTGGCCTTTGTACCGTTACGCATATCTCTCTGGAGGCCCCTCCTCCTCCTCCTCCTCCTCCTGTACCAAACTGGACCTCCTGCTCCCTCATCCTCACAGAGGCAGGGAGACGGTCCAAACCGGAACACGGAAGAAATGATTGAATTTGGAGGCCTCCAGTCTTTTATCAGGTCCAAACTCCTCTTGCCATCCTGTACCCCTTCCCCTGTTCTTAGAAAGGGGGAGATTTTATTTTTTAGGATTTTCGGTTTTTATTTGTTTACTTCGTTTTTAAATTTTTGAAACACAGGATTTCATAAGTGCCTGTTCTTGCGCACAGAACAAGAAAGAGAGAGAAGCAAGCAGTGGAACTGACTCTGAGGAGACAGGAATACTAGAAGTATTCAGGACAAAACATTTTATTTCCCTGATTTTTCTTCAGCTTCTCAAATATCAGTGACTTTTCCCATTAACTGACACCGATTCTGTGAAGAAACTGGAGATGGAGCTTGGGGGTGGGGCAGGACGGGGGGGGGCTGAATCACCTGACTGGAAGGTCCCGCCCCTTTTTGTACGGACCTATGAGAGCGGCAGTGTGGCGCGTGTGCGCGTCCCGCCCTGCGAAGCAGGTCTCACCGGCTGCACACTCCCAAACTGACTCAGGGCTGCTTCACCGGGGGGCCCTCCCGGATCTCCGCGCCAGGATTGGCCGTGCCGTTCGCGCCGGCTCCTCCCGCCCCCCCGAGCAGCCAATCAAGCACAGCGGCCCCTGGCAGTGCGGGGGTTGACGGAGAGGCGTGGCCCGTGCTGCGCGGGGTCGGGGAAGGAGCTGCCGGAGAGGATGAGTCCGTGCCTGCGCCGTTAGCTCCGGCCGGGAGCTCGCCCTCCACTTTGCACATCCGAAAGCTAATAAACGCTCACAAGCGCAGTTCTGCTAACGAGGAACAGACACCAGCATGACGTTTCACAGTGAGATCCTCAAAGGGCCAGTGTTTTTTTTTTTTTTTTTTTTAATCTTTTTCGTGTAGGTTTGTGTTCTCAGAGAGACAGAGAGAGATGAGCCCTGCCTCGCCTTCCTCCGCTGCCCTCCCCGCCCCGCCCCCTCTCCGTTTCTCCTCAGCACAGGTGGGAAGGCAGGGTCTCAGACGTGCGGAGAGGTCGGGGCAGGTGTCTGTCCAGAGCAGGTGGTCTGAAAGGCCTGTGTGCTGCTCCAGGCTGCTGTCGAATATCAGAATTCATCTATTTGATGTCATACATTGTCTTTCTCAAAAAAAAAAAAAAAAAAAAAAAACCACATCAAATCCTGAAAGCCGGGCGAGCTCTCACTCACCCTTGGACAACGCGTCAACTCCACCTAGCCTTTAACAGTTTAACTTTTGTTCAGTCACCATCAATTTTAACTGAGCTGCGCAAAGAATAGAGTTGTAAAGGTGGCACGGTTCTCCCCTGAGGTCTGTAGAGGTGGTGGGGAGAAACATGACTGACTGCTGGGAAAAGGGAAACAGGAAGTGAGGCGGAGTGACAGGAAGCAGCGGGAGGAGAATGAGGGTTGTTATGGGAATCAGTGTCATTTCATCCGAATGTCTGTTCACCTGCTCCGTAAGAGATAAAGCAGTCTCCCCTCTCCTGTGTAACATGAGGACTGCCTGCACCCGCAGTCTGCAGGCGGACACACACACACACACACACACACACACACACACACACACACACACACACGCACACACCTCATCACACTCAGCCCAGCGTTTCTAGCGTTTGAAAGCTACGTGTCCCTGGCAGGCCGGGCGGACCGGCAGGCCCTCTGAGAGCTGCAGGAGAGACGGGACCAGTGTTACTGACACAGGGCACACACGTGCACCTCACTCCCTGCCCGTTTGCCTCCTTTCTACAGCACGAACAAAGAGATGGATAAGCAAGTGCTGAGCGAGACAAAGCCCTTCTCATGTTTGTGTACACACACGCACACACACACACACACACACACACACACACACACACACACACACACACAAACGCATACACACGTGTCTGTGCGCGTGTGTAAGGATGATTATTATAAATGCAGTTTTTTTTAATAATAGCCTTTAAGATCCAGGAAGTGATTTTTGTATGTGATAATTGGAGAGTGAAAGAGGAGCAAGCAGTGAATCATTCTCTTTCTCTTTTAATGCGCTCTGTTTCGAGGGTTGGAGGTGAACCGAGTTCATGGGGGATGCGAATCTTTTTTTTTTTTTTTTTTTTTAAATAAAAGAAAAAAATCACAGACAGGAAAACAAAGGATCATGAAATTGGGCAAACAAATCTTCAAACATGGGCGGCATTGGCAAGAATATCCCAGCATGCCCCTCTCTCCAGCTGACTACCCTCTCTGCAGTACTGTGGGAGAGAATGAGCTCACTGTAGTTCTCACCCCGGCCTGGTGGGTGTCTCCACAGCTACAAGGAGCTTGGATACCCAGGACAGTCTGCGCTGAAACCAAGGAAGGTGTCAACTAAAATGAACCCAAGGTTTCAGTATTCAGCTACGGACCCAATGAATGTCTCGGCTGGAGAGAGTTGGAGAGGGCGGCAAACCATGAAATGGAGCCTTTTGCACAAAACACCTGTAGTGTGAAATCCAGCTCTTAAAGGACCGTATACTTGCCCCTGGGCTGCCTGACTGCTAACACATAGCCAGGAAAATCAGAGGAACACTTGGGCGCGCAAAGGAGGTGCAGACGCGTCAGCACTGAGAAGCACATCTGTGGCTGTGAGACTGGTGGCTGTTTGGAGAAAGTTCCCCTGACCACATGGTGGAACCCGATTCTGTCAGTGCTGAAGGTGTTTGAGCCCAACTGCCCATCCTGCCTGTGTCTATTTTAACTGACAGCTGCCTTACTGATTTACCTTTTGTATCTTAAACAGCACATTTTCTATCTCTTTTTCTCTCACATACCTAGCCATGACCTTCCTCTGAAGGAACCTTTGTTTGGTGTCTCCCGTGTAGGGGGGGGGGAGTGTACTTGGCTTGCACTGCAGTCTGGTATGACACCTCCACAGAGGACTAGCAGAGACAAGGGGACACGGTGCAGCCAGTGCCCCCCCCTTTACCCTCTTGATGTCAATATTGCTGTTCATTGTTATTATAGTAATTATCATTATTGTCGAATTATTTACCTCTGCCACCCCACTGATATCTCATAGTTGGCTTTTTGCTTCCCTGTGCGTACCATTACTTTCCATGAGCTCCCCTTCCCTCCCCCTTGTCTCTTGCATTTCCTCTTTCCCCCCCACCTGCCTTTCCAGCTTTTACTTTGTAAACTTTACATTTGTCAGATAAAAAAAAATGTAACTACATTTTTACATACGGATGGCAGCAGGGGGTTGTGGGTAGTGCTGGGAGACAGGATGCAGCCGGGATAGGCTTGAGTTTATCTGAGGGGAAGGGAGGTATGCTATCTTGTCACATATTGTCATTTTTTTATTTTATAAAGCTCTTTTTTGGGTTCTTGTATATTTTTCATTTTGGGGGATATCATTTTAAAAAGAAAAAAAACAGACGTCTTGTATTTTACTTTGTAAAGGTGTCTCTCTCCCTTTCTCAGCGGTTATGTAACACTCAAGTGGAGGGATGAGTTTTAATACCGTGATGATGTAACATTGAACTTCTCTTCTTTTGATCCTCGTTTTTTTTCCAACTCGTAATTAAACTGTAATCAGGGTTAATTAAAACTGGTTAAAAACCTAAACTGCTGTGAGGATTTTTTGTGTGTGTGTCCTTCTTTATTTTTGTCAGTTGAAATGATCCTTGGTGGTAGTTCCTCAGTGAAGAACACAATCATATACTGTCTACCAGAGCTGCAATTTCTACCCTCATTTAGGTGGGTTTCCCAACTTCGTACATTTCATACATTGTTTTTTTCCCAAATGAAGCATTGTTTTCCTTTTGCATTTTGAAAGCTAAAAGCTGGGCATAAAGGCACACTATATGTAAGCCCTTGTATCATAAAGTAGTGAGGAGGATTTGTTTGCATTTCCTTAGTACCTTAGCGTTTTTTTTAGCTGCGTTGTTAGAGTTGAAGCCCAGGTCTACAAATACCTTTGGATGGATGACTATAACCCGGTAATGGTGACCCGCTGGAGGTGCTAAGTACCGGACAAGCTGATTACGCTGCGTAACCTGTGCCGGTGTGATTGGCATGTTCCACGTTCTGGCCTGACCTGATCTGCCCCTTCATAGAGCTGAATTAGAGTAGTAGTCACCGTCCTGGAACTCCGCTAGCTCCTGCTGCTGCCGCTTTGCGTCTATCTGCGCCGGCTTTCGTGGAAACATGTCTCCCCCTCGCACACGTACAGAGGAACTGCAGCGCACCGGCCTGCCTACACCCCAGCGCACAAACATCATAAACATAATACAGGCAGTCAGCCGTCTCTGACGCACGAGGAGACCGAAACGACTGCGGCGCGCCGCTGCCCACCCAGAAAGACCCTGTACAGCGATTTTTACGTATTGCAATTTAAACGAAATATGATTCATCTGTTCCCCCCACCGTTTGCGAGACTTCACAGTAATGAATTGCAGCGGTAGAAGTATAAAAGCCAATGTGTTGCTGTTTTTTAGGTTTTAAGAAAGCACACCTTTGCTGTCCGTTTAGTGAATAACGGCATGTAGAATATCTGAGTTTAGGGCTGATGTCAACAACAAAAGTTACTCTGACCGACAGTTAAGTTAGCGAGCAGGTTGTAAAGTTACTAACCGTTTGATGCAGACCTTTTCGCATGTCCGCAGAGTATCACAGCCTATTTTACCATGTCAAGAGTCAGCGGGGGCGCAAAAGACTTCATTGCCGTGGTGAGGTGTGAGATGAGCAGAGAAATGTCAGCTGTATGCGTGCATGTTCATCAAGTGGTCCACGGTCGGATGCAAAATTGAAATCCTCTCACAGACGTCATGAAAGACATGCCGCACGAGGAAGGTTTACGTCAAAAACTTTGAGTTCGTTAAAATACCATCCTCAGTAAGTGTCATTATGATTGAATCATAGAAATTGGTTAAAAGTATCTTGGTACGCCGTGGCTTTATGAATGGTGTTGCTCATATACCACTACCAACAACTCATTTTGTGATATGAGCAGCGCCTCTTGTGTTAATAGCTGCCATGTTTCAATATAATAGTAGCAAGTAGGCTAAAATGTAGATTCCTAAATGAAATTCATCATTTACTTTGTACTCTAAGAGGCAAGCGCCAGATTTGTGCACTGTGATTAGCGCTTCAACTTAATATAGAATCTTGCGCACAAGCTTGAGCATTGTCATGGTAACTCGCCTGCGTTCATTCGATGCCGGCAAAATGTAGGAATGGAAAAACGATTGCGCACATTACGTGGTAGTATGCGTCTGAAGAGATTTCTGCTGTATTTTAGAACTACCACGTAGAAAATTAACATAATAAATAGAATTGCATAGTGTGGATTTTGCAGTTTTTATATAATAATTCGTATATAATATAATTTGCCTTTTTGTATAATTGTATTTGGCATTTAATACTTTGCGATGCTGTTATTCGCTGTTAAGACTGAGGATACAGATAAGTGTAGACACGGAGCTTCAGGTGGAGGTCGTGGCACTGTTTCAGAGAGAATTTAAATATGCTGTTCAAGAACCTTGAATTTCTTAGAACATTATGACTGTGTGTTACTTGGGAGAGTAAACTAGAAGGCACGCTGCCTTTAAAATGATACCAAACGTCGCCGCTATTATTTGAGAAATGTCGCCCTCTGCTGCTCTTAAAAGGTACTACAGTCACAGAGCTCTGAAATGCTGAACTGAAGTGCCACGCTGGAGAGGACGCTGGTGAGTCCCAAAATGCTGCATATAAACACAAACACAGTTACAGTGCTCACGAAAGTCCATCTTTTCCCGATTTCAACTGTTCCGTTAGTACCGTTTTATTGGCTTAAAAAAGCTTTGAAATAAAGTAAATGGTAGTCTTAAAGCAAGTGCACTAAACACATCTTAGAGCAAAGATCATTGGCAATTCTGCTGAGAGGCAGCAAAGGGCTCAACAAAAATCTTTTATATGATTATAAAATATCTATTTCTATCACAGTGCCTTTTAGTAATTAGTCACTGTTGGTCTGTAAACTCCAGTGACAAGTCAAGTCCATACAGAGGATGTCCACACACACTACATTACATTAGTGGCATTTAGCAGACGCTCTCATCCAGAACGACTTACATCGGTTACAGTTTTTGTACAATGTTATCCATTTACACAGCTGGATATTTACTGAGGCAATTGTGGGTTAAGTACCTTGCCCAAAGGTACAGCAGCAGTGCCCCAGCGGGGAATCAAACTGCCAACCCTTTTGGTTATGAGTCCTCCTCCAAAGCTCTTAACCACTATGCTACACTGCCGCATGAATACTAAATTACTGTCAAATATGAAGTAGGTGTGTCGAAAACTCTGGAGAGTTGCCAAGTCGTGTCATTTCTTCTGTTTAATAATTGAATTGCATAAAGTAGTGCACATTAAAACTAGCTGACCATGCATACGTTAGTGTTTTCAGTAGTCCGTAATTTAGAGAGAAACATCTCTCCGTGGCTCTGTTCGGTCGAGCAGAGGTGGCTGCCTCTGACACAGTACAACTGTGAGTGAGCGTGTCCTCCCTCACAGAAAGCAAGCAGAGCTGCACTAGGTGGGCAGCCTGGTTCCCTGTGATTCCCCTGCGCAGGCCCGGGGCGATGGGGGTGCTTAGGGTTGCAGTGCACCCCCAGTTGTCTCCTTATATCCCCATGTCTGCATAGTATTTATGACTTTTTGTGCACCCCCGTGGACTGCAATTGCACCCCTCTGTTTTTTTCCTGGCACCAAACCTCCCCCTGTGGGTGAGTGTTAGCCTTGAATGTGAACCTGGAGGAAATGCCTCCTCTGTCCTGCGTGGGGCGCTGCATGCAGCACACCTGTGTCAGCCTGGGGGCGCGGCCGTGGGTTCACTCCGCCCAGGCTGCCGGGAGGCGGGGCTTGCTGACGCTGCCATTGACTTGGCAGGTTTCGGCGGAGCGAGCGAGAGAGAGAGAAAGAGAGAGAGAATGTGCCGGGGGCTGGCTTATCCTCGGCTTTACCGGCGCTGGTTTGATGCGCGGATTAGCCAAATCCCGAGGTGGCCGGGAGGGATCACACGCCCGCTTAACCTTCAAACGCAAAGAGCCTCATTTCATTTACACGCCGCGGCAGAAAGGGGAAGCTGCGGCTCACCTGCACTCTGAGCCTCCTGATACGGGGGGGGGGGGATTTGCAGTGAAACACACTCTTCCCCACACTCCTGCAGGGAGACAGCGTGCAGTTAGCACTCCACTGTCTGCAGCACTGCACTGCAGAGGCATACATCTATCATACAGACAGCGGCTGAATCCATGAGCTTCCTGGATGCAGTCCAGTGCCTAAACCAGGATGCCACACAGCTGACTCTGAAAAGCCCTGGGGTCTGCTGAAGGGACAGGAAGTGCAGGGGACATGTCTGACGAGGTGACACACACTAGGAGGGACGGATGCCAAATTCAGGACAACCACTTACGTGGTTCTCTTGTTACAAGCGCAATTGCAGCAGTGATTTATTTGGACCGCAGCTTTTACAAGGCCTGTAATTCCTTCCTAGATTTACTACATACACTGTTTACACGTTTCTTACTTCTCATCCCACTGCCTCTAGTCTACCTGATTCCACATGAACTGCCTCCGTGTTATTTTGCATTGTATTTGTTATCCCTCTACTCGCCTGAGCCAAACACAGGGAGGCGTCTTTGACAGATGATTGACAGCTGAGTGTGGAACACGCTGTGTAGGGTTGATGACTGGCTCAGGGTTAAGGTCAAAGGTCAAAGTCTCCTGGAGGTGGGGGGAGAGAGGCTAATGGTAAGACGCATGTCATCACCTGGGAGAGGAGCTAATTATACCCCCAAGCAACTTACAACACTGAGAGCGCATTTTAACTGCAGGTTGTCTCCAGTGCAAAAATGTTCCCATGCCTCTGTGCCGGTTGACCTGGACATTCGTTTACATACATGTACATTTACCAGGACTGATAAGAGTATTTGTCCTTTTTAACATTTGCAAGGGATTACTGTCTAACGGCTCTCATTTCCATGCATGGAGTTTTCGGTGGTTCTGTGTAATTCTGTTGTCTCAGAATGTTTGAGAATTCAATTTCATGAGAGATTTGTTGATGCTTTCACTTCTCTAGTGATCATTATTTGGTCAACTTTGCAGAGATTCATGTTTTGTCCTGTAATTTCAGATGATGATTGCTTTTCTTTTCTTATTCTGTCTGTTTTGCACTTACACATTTGAAAGCCTCCAAAAGATGTTTTTATGCTTTATCTCTGAAACGATAATAGCATGGTAATTAAGAGGTAGTAACAATATGAACAGGGGGACCTTTGTCTGAAGTCTGTGCACCTGTATCAGATGTAAGAGGCATTGGCTCAGTATAATATTGCCTGCACCCCTTTATGAAATTATTCTTGTCATTTTGCCAATCCTCTGCCAGTTAGACAGTGCTGTGAGTGGCTGCTGTCTACCTTGGAGAATAAAGTGTGCATGACACACTGATTTGAGCAACCATTCATAAGACAATCATAATCTACTTTCATGTAGTGGCCAAAATCAGTCAAAAAAAGTGCATCAGACAAGATGAACTTGGGCATTTAAAGTTCCCCCTGCAGTCTTTTATCCTTCAAAGCAGTCACGCAGCCCCTTTCATTTGTGCCTCACATGAGAATCCCGCAGCCAGTTTAGAGCTGGTAATAGTATGATGCTGTAGAGTTTGTAGGCCGTGCCCTGGATTCACGGATCCTGGATTCAAATCCAAGTAGTACCTTTCAAAATAGCATGAGGCTGAAGGAACTGGTCTGGTAACCGTAAGGTTATGGGGTCAAATTCTAAGTGGATTACTGTTATTATACCCTTGGACAAGGTATTTCTCTGGAATTGCTTCAGGTAATGTCCAACTGTATGAATAACATTGTTTGTCATTGTCAGGTGTTTTATTTCTTTTTTTTTATTTCACTTGAACAGAATTTCTTCATTCTGTTTTATCTGGCCTTAGATGAGTACTTCAAAAGTAAGCACATTTCAAGTTGCCCTGGATAACTACATGCTTATCAAATAATTATATGAAATCCTTCTACACATTTCTAATCAGTTCAGCAGTGTTCTAAACTTCGGTCTGTTTCCAGGAGAACCTACTTATTCAATATGCATGTCTTCCACAGCCATAAATATGGACTGACACTACTACAGAGATGGACAAAGATTCCATCTCTGTACCTTCTCATGTTAATTTGACTATTATTTTAAATCGGTGGTGTCTACCCAGTAGTTCTGTGCTGGAAATAGGAAAACAATATGTGTTCTGTTGAGCAAATTCACAAGTTCCCTGATTTTTTGGCTGCACACCAAATCTCCCTTAAATGTGTTAAAAGTGTGTCATCTTTTTGCATAATCTGTTCTCTTGTCAGGGCATGTTTTTGCTATGAGTTGTTCACAGTATGTGTTACCAAACTTTGTTTTTTCCTGAGTCACTTCTGCCAATGTACAAAATGGGTACATGCTTCCTTGTACTGAAAGTTCTGACTCTTTCTTGCTGAATGTGGGTGTTGTTAATGACTCCTGCCTCGTTCAGGCTAATGTTAAACAGCAGAGGATAACCTGAAATGGCCTGTATTTATCAGGGGGTGTACTATGTTTTGCCCGCAGTCATTTTTGTCCATTGACTGCTAGGTGGTGAATTCATTTTGAACACCAATATTAATGTATATCATGCTTAAATGGGTACTACACCTCAAATCAACTCTAAGTTAATTTTTTTTTACCTAACCTTACAATTTATTTTGCTATGCAAATCAAGTGCACTTCATCGTCTTAAGAGCAGAGAATTCTCTGGTTGGTTTCTCAATTTCTACTGAAAAACATTTCAGATACCGATATTGCGCTACTCCAGGAAGTGAGAAGTGAGTGGATACTTGAGCTCTGACTCTCCGCAGCAAGTCAGTGTTTCACTATTTTAATATAAGCCATGAAATCAATTTAAACCAGGTAGCAGTCTTGGGCCAATTTATCCATTTATATTTCGATGGGAGTGTTGTTATTTTGGGAGTTTTCAGTTGAAATGGAGAGTGATCTCTTCAACATTGCTGCTCTGTGCTTCCAGTCCCCAGTGTGCATAGCAAGGCAGTTTGAGCTTCTTCTCTTTATTTGAATGTGAAATGCATCCAGGGGTTTCTATGAAACTTTCATTAACACAGAGTTGGTCATGAAACCACAAAATTCACTGAATTAAGATTTGTTTGTTTTATTGCTTGATAAAAAATAAAAGCTCTTCAGTATGAATTCTTATAATACAGGAGGTAAGAAAAAGATGTACATGCATAAAATTTTGGCTGGATTGTACTTTAATATTTAAGATGACAAAAATCAACATGATTTCCAGGAAGCAGAAAGTCTGCATGTTTCATACTTCATGACAAAAGAAAAAAAAACATAATGCAGACACTTCTTACTCAGTGCTTTTGAAGTGGTGAATACATTGCGGAAACAATGGTATTTTCCATTCAAAACAGATTTGAAGGGACGTGTGACGACTTTCACACTGGCACTGAATTAAATGAAACCAGAAAGCAGCGCTGCACAATCTCTATTCTGTGCATGAGCCAGACAAGATGGCAACCTTTGAAGTCCTGAAGTAGAAAGATCTATGAATCTCTCATCCTTCTACAGCAATATGCTGCAGCCTTTGTTCATCTGAAACTCTCCTGAGGAGAGTCCCTTCTCTCAGAGTCCCTCCTTCATTTATGTATAATTCAGATGTTTTGTTTAATTTTCAAAAGATGGGTATTTTCATCTCAAAAAGTCACTGCTCTGTTGGCTCCCCCTTAGCCAAGCCAGTGGCCCACCAAGAAGGTAAGCATTCGTATGCAAATGGACACTATATGACCTTCCTACATCTTGCCTTTCCTCATTTTCCCATTACGGTTAAAACTCCTAACACACCAACCCGAAGGCCGTTACTGGCCAGGGCTGGTGTCTCTTGGGGACTAATCAGCATTCTTTCCAATGCAAGATGCACCGGGGCACACAGGACTGAATGCTGTGAAAGGCAGTGAAGCTAGTTTTTTTTTTTGCCCTCACCTTCAAAATCCAGGGTAAATAAACAAGTTCAGTCAAACTTTATTCAAACTTTGCATTCTGCAAACAGCAGATTCTATGTGCATGGCAGGGTAGAGAGAGTTGAACAGAGGTCTTTTCAAATGTAGCGTTATAATTTAAAATACTGGCCAAATATGCGCCTTTCAACATCTCAGTCTGTCGTGGATTTTCATCTATTGATATAATGTAAATGGCCTCAGATTAAGTTGTTAACAGTAACTGCTGGTGATCTGTACATAGAGCAGTGTTTCCTGGCGGCACCCTGTCCTGCATATCTTCTATCTATCCTTGCTCTACCTACCTGACTGAACTCATCAGTGGCACATTTTATTAGCTGAGCACACCTGATTTAATCAAGCAGCAAGGATAGATAGAAGAAATGCCAGGACAGGGTGCCGCCAGGAGTAGGGTTGAGAAACACTGACATAGAGGATTTACCCATCTTGTCCATCCTTGACCACAGACAAAAGGGAATGAGCACTGAAATTGATCCACAGGATGTTCCAGTATGGACACTGGCAGAACTTGGTCACACGACACTTTGACGACAGATGAAGGTAAGATGGCGTGTTTGCTGTCAGTGTATTCCATATCTAGTACATTATGTCCTCATTTTCTCAACTTGTTATTTCTGGTGTAAAGTCTTTGATGCTGGCCTCTTAGTAGAAGGGTTTGTTAGGCATACCTATCTATCCATCTGTTGTTTGATCAATTGATTGCTCTGCTCAGTTGTGACCAAAAGTGATTATCATGAGAGAGGAAGTCATCTCCTTTCTCAGGTGAATTTGTCTAAAAGCTGTAACAACTCTTGGACACTGTATTGCATTACATTAATCTCTCCTGTAAGGGATTCTGTAATGTCATGCTGTGTTTTGCAAAGCTGAATCAAGTGATGTTACAGCCACATAGTGAAATACCAGCTCATACAACACTGTCTCCTGTTAGGGTCATTAATATTTATTTGCTCAACAGAAACCCTTATAACTTACATTTTAGGTGCAGTCCTTTTACTGATTATTGAATAAAACAATTCCTCACTCTAAGTGACCCACATTGCTAACGAAGACTCATCCCAACCTAAGTCCTAAACCTCCACACAAGTCTCCCCCGGTTGTTTGTGCAACCATCCAAGCTGCAGCTAGGGCAGAATTTAATGTGGATTATTTAATGTAACATCAGAGCAGATTAGTGTGTGCATGAGCAAATTTGTTAATTTGGTTTTATAACCTGTGTGTCATGTGAGGCTTAGTGTCACTGCCCAACGTAAAGCAGTGCACTGTGGCTTAGCTCACCGCTCGGCCCTGCAACTGGCACATGCTCTCCTCCACGCTACTCATGACCACAGCAGTATACGAAAATGACGGTCCAGAGACTGAAAGATAGTCTTTGAAAATGTGGCTCTCTGAGAGGACACATTTTATAAATGTAAATGTAAATGCAAAGGACAAAAAGCTAACCAGACAGTCTCAGGAGCTGCACAGGGCATGGTACCTGTGCCCACTTTCCTCCTGAGAGCACAAACACAATGCCATTTCCCCTGTACTACTTCATGTTTAAGAAATGCTCTTTAGGACCTTAGCCATAAAATATCATAATGGAAATGACACATTCCTATGTTTTAATAGACCTTTTATTTCAAATATGTAAGTATTTGTATCTCTCCTAAAAAAACAGCTCTGGCTGGAGATCATACTTATGTATATATGTAATATTTGCATGTGTAATTTGGTTAATTTCATCACATTAAGCCCTTAACTAGATATCTTATTGTTTTTCTTGTGGTGCAATTACAACTTTGAGTTTTGTTCTTTAATGAATACTAGAGGTTCAGATGCAATCCATAATGTATAGAAAATAAGCGTACAACTTGGCAAGTATAATCTATTTGAACATGTCCGGTTTCTTGCTGCTAATATGGATTTCTCAGCTACCAAAATGTATTTTTGCAGAAAAATTAAATAGGTCTACAAATCTAGGTCTAAAATTTATAGGTTTTGTGATCTTTTACTCAAAAATCAATTTTTTAAAAAAAAAAAAAAAAAAAAAAAAAAGTCATACTGCATTGCAGCATTGAAATTCAGTGTAGCCTAAAAGTATATAATTCATATCTACAAAATAATGAGATACAAACAATCATTGTATATATGCACATTTATTTGAATTCTTCTCATGTTATTGTGTAGGATAGCAAAGTTTATGTGAGATATATCATAGATGATCTAACATTGTCTTAACCTGTTTAAGCACTGATGTGTATTATATTTGAATATTAAGGGTTATTCATTTTTTTAGCCGTAAACAAGAGAACATCGAGGTACATTACAGCAGCACGAAAAGACTGAGAACCTGTGTCATTTATCTAACTGGCAGTGTGGACTTTCTAGTCCAGGAAGTATTTTTAAAAGTTAAAATATATTTTCAGTCTGAAAAAAAATTTACCCTTAAGATGGCACTTTGATAAACTGGCTCTAGTCTAAATTGTTTGAGAGAAATCAATATAGCATATTAAAATTGTGAAAAATAATGTGAATAAAAGGATGGCATTCAGACTGTAATATCTTGTGCTGGAATATAATTTGTATTTAAACCCTCAAGTAACAGTTGTTGTTTTATCCATAAATCATTTCAAGCCAATTTCAGACACCCAGTGGAAAACACCTGCTTTTCTGCCCCTATTAGCAAAGACCCCCAGACTCCAGGACCTGTAAGGAGTCTGCTTGTAGCGGTTCTGAGTGCAGAGGAATGTGTGAGGACCTTAGTTTTTTTTTCTTTCAAATGTGTGTTTTCAATTTAGTTTTACAATGACTTTGTTTACTGTGTAAATGTGGTAATTGACTAATTATCCAATATTACTGTCTTAGTCTGTATTTCTTATATTTTTTGTAGGTAGGCTATAAAATGCACGCTGTTAATTACTCTGGACAACAACTAAATGGCTAAACAGTAATAGTGATCGCAATAATAACAGCAATGATGATAATTATGGTGATATAGTGAGGCATTCTGTGCACTGTAAAGTGCAGCATTTGCTGGCTTACTAGTCGATTTCTCATGCTCTTTTAAATGTCTGCATTCAGACATCTTAATTAAACTCTTCTCTCAAAATCTCTTGCCCTACATTCTCTTCCCCCGTGTACAATAATTTGCATCCTCAGTTTTGGCAGCTCTTCACTCATTTACGACAAAAAAAGCAGATTGCAGGGGAAACCGAGGGTGCCATGATGTGTACTAACACTGGGGCGTGGAGCTGTTCTGTGTGTACATGCCTTTGCGTGAGTAGGCTACATGTCTGATTACATAACTGTTACTCCGCTGCTTGCCTATGAAGCAGACAGAAGCAAACATTGCTGCGCTCTCTTAATCTTCCCCTTTTAACTTCAGTCCCAAAGGAGGAGGACGTTGTTGTCCTTACAACCTTGCACACCTACTCCATAGGCATCCAGGAAAAAAAAAAACAAGAATGCAAAGGGAAAAACAAACTACAATGCATTATTTCCACATTAATAAGTTGATCAATGCCACTCTGCAGATATTATGGAAATATGCATCTTATTTCAGCCATAGCTAAATTACAATATAGTTTTACTCTTTTTTGTGGTAAACGGGTTACATGAGTTTACCGAAAACCCGCCTTTTAAGTCCAGCTGGTGGCAACAAGCGTAATGACATCACCACTGCACTTGGTCATTGGCCTGGAGACTCTCTATCCCTCAGCCAATTGCATTGTCGCTCGATGACGTCATATAAAACCTCAACCCGGGTTGGTTGAGGAGGAGGGGCAGGACACTCGCGACGTCAAGTAGGGACTGAGTGAGCGCTGTGATTGGTTAGATCGGGCAAAGTGAGGGGCTGTTGCTACCAGAGTAAGAGCCATGGTGAGAAGAGTGTGGAAAAAGTGAAGAAATAAATAAAGAGAAGGGGAAGAGAAAGCGATCTGAGGCTTAAAATTGACTGTCACAATGGGCTATGTTAACAGCAGCAATGCACCTGACCGAATGGTCAAATAAACTGTGTGGGAACGAAATACGCACGGAGTACTTTTCCCTCCCCCTCCTGTAACTAACTTGTTCGTTCACTCTCCTCCCTCCCTCAAGTCCAAATCAAAAGCGATCAACAAATCGTGAAACCGAGTACGTGTTAAGGTGTGGTTTTTGCAAACCGGCTGTCAACCAAGCAGCAAAAGTTGCCTCGTAATGAACAACAGATCCCAGAGTGCACCGCTGAACTGGGGGTAGTGTCTGTGCTGTCCATAACTCATTATTTACAAAGAGGGTGTATCTTTTGTTTTCAGATTGGCTATTAGCGTTATTTTTCCTATCCTTCGCCCGCCTACTCCCTGTTCCTAAGCCTCCCTGATCTCTAATTGGATATTGTAAACTTTTTGCCGAGGCAGTAGTTAGGTGTTTTCCCATAGCGCCATTCGCTAATACAGAATGTCATTTACCTATACTTTGACATTTGACCACGCCTCCTTATTTAATACTCTAAAACCACAGGCTACTGTATCTGTCAGTGATTTCTGATTGGCTAAACGGGCCAGCTGTTACAGGTTCATTCACCATTTTGTGATTGTAGTGTAAAAAGGGGCTCAGTTAGTTTTTCTTCCTTAGGGTTGCTGGAGGAAAAAGGTAGCTAACCAGCTATGTTTTACCAAGGAAAAATAAAGTCAAACCATTGACAGGCAACAGCTATGGACGACAGTGTGATTTCATCAACAGTCCTACTGTCTCGACTGCAAACAGCACCTTAAAACATTTTCTGGGGTGAGTTAAACATGCGAGTTTATACTTCTCTTTTGGGCTAGCAAAGTAGCTAGCTAGTCTAGCTGCGTTATCTGTGATGCTGTTTTCCGACTGTCTCCGCCTGTGGAATAATAGCTTGGTAAGTATTGAGAAAAGAGGAATGGAAGCGGTTTATGGAAGAGGGGGCGCACAGGCAGCCTAAACTTTGCCAGAAAATTGTCTAAGCAACCCCATATCATATAGATGACGTTAGATAGCCAACGTTACCTAACGTAGATATTTTTCGCCACTGCGTCGCAGCTGCAACTGACAGCTACCGAGCTAGTTCGCCAAACTAGATAGCTAGCCTGTTAGCATGCTAGCTAAGTTAGAAAATTGACTTTGTGCGGTTATTTCGGTAGCTGGCTTCATAGACATCTGTCAGCCTAACTGTTAAAGCAGCGTTGGCAACTGATTATTTAAGAACGACAGTAGCAATAACACAGTTTAGTACTGATCTTAGGAGTTCACTGCAAACGTTGGCGAGCTTGCTAGCAAGTTGGCTTTAACCACAAATATTAGTCAATTAGCTGGGTAGCTACTACAACAGTACTCTACATTTTGCTTAGTTTGGGAACGTTCACCGTGTAGCTTCAACTGAACTTTTCAGTCGTATTAATTTTAAGTGTGTCAATCCACTTTTTGTAATAGGTGGCTGCATGTCCCCTGCTGGGGGGGACGTTTCTCTGTTCAAGCTGCTAGCTAGCTTGCTACAACATTTGTTTCAAAAGAGGGGCCTGTCGAGCGTCATTCGATCCTGCTCTGACTCTACCGACACTGCCGTGGCTAAGCTGCTTAGCCAGCCGGCGTAGTAGTCGCTTTAGGATGGCTAGCAAGCAAGTGATAGCAGTAGCCGTAACTTGTTCTTTCACCAATGTTTGAGCTGACATGGACGGTGGTTTGGACAGTTGCAATTGCTATATTATTATCTTGCAAGCAGGCTGCTGCAATGCAATAAATAATTTGCAAGGTAGTCTCGCTACCGTACATGACAAATGACATTGTGCATTGCGCGGAACTTTCACTTATCTCAGTATAAATTTGGCACTTGGCTATCTTGCTTGAAATATATGTAAATGTACTATTAGCCAATTTCACCAGAGCTAACAACATTGCCGTTCATCAACGGTTAAACTAAATCAGTAATTGCTTAGCACACATGTCCCCTGCGACTATAAGAAATAACTATTAAACTCAAGACTTTTGGTATGCATATATTGCTACGGAGTTTAAGTTCATGCAGTACAATTGCGCTGTCTCTTGTTTTTAGGGTTATGACTACTTTTGATGTTGAATAAACCTACCAACACAAAAGTACTCAATAGTACATTTTTAATGAAGAAGAAAAAAAAAAACAACGGCTTATTGGAACTGCATGCTCTTGGCAAGATTGCTGCTGCCACTACTGCTGCTACGTCCGTACTGTTTAAAGTATCCGTACGTTTAAAGTCTCTGCCAACGTCATTACACTAACTGTGAAGCCAAGAGCTGTAAACCTCCGAAATGTCAAACGAAAACGCCTCAGAAAAATATGCTTTCACGATATGGGAAATCTGTCAGCGCCGTTGTATGTGTGTTTTTTTTTTAAGTTGTTGTCGCGTTCCCTGGTGACCCAGTTAAGACAAAGCTAACCCGATAGTATTTCATGTGAGACTGCTCTCCTCTACTCCCACATTCCAGCGCAGCGCATTTTTACCTCCACAGAGGCGGTGCAGCAATGCACAGTCCACCGGGCCGTGGAGTGCACCGAGACGTAGTAATGCACCGTGGCGCGCACACGCACTCGCGAGCCGCGCGACATTTATAGCCCGGCACTGCCAAGCAAACAGATGATAATATAATGACGTGTGGGAACGGTTTTTTGCTGCAGTGTGGTCCACCTCGACACTCTCCTGTCACAGCGCAGTTCTGCACCATAGCGTAGTGACACGGGCGTATTTCAGTTCATTACGGGTTGTCAGTAGTGTTTTGTAGACACTTCGCTGTATTATACCTGTCATAATGACAAGACAACCTCTGCATCAGTGGGTTTCTTTTCTCCAGAGTGCTACGCGGTGTATGAACAATATCATGGGGTTTCATATCAGTGTAAACTTTCTGCATGAGCTTTAGTACTTATACAGTGCCACCAGATGCCGAAACAATAATGGATATGTACTACTTTGTATGTCTGGTGAAGATCCCCTCCCACTGTATCACATATGGACTGTAGATTTATGCAATTTAATTTTGCAGGGCATTAATTGTGGCAGCTTCAGTTTTCATCTGTGATATTCTGTATAGTAATGGCCAGTGATTATCTTGGCCTTGTCTGTGAGGCACAGTTTCTATGGAGTGTCAGCCTTACTGAATTCATTCATTTTTGATTTGCAAATTCACAAACAGTTCCACACAAGCACATGCATCTTATCAGTTTCTAATAAGTCTATCCTCTTCTTGTGCTACAAAAATTTGGATCCTTAAAGATTCAGGAGTCAAGATGTCTACTCAGACAGGGATTAAAGATTATTATATTGAGAATGCCTTGATATTTTATCACTGTTCAGTTTTTAAAATAACTCTCACTTGCAGTTTTTGTGGGATTCATTGTTCATCCTTTACCAGCTAATTGTCAGTAAATTAAGAGCCCTTCACATAATCACAGATGCTCCTGCTTCTGTTGTTTTCAGAATTTCTTATGAATCAGTCGGTTCCTTGGGCCCTTTTGTTTTTTTAGCAAAATCTGCAGATACAAATGGGACTTTTCCACAAAATAACCCAAACGCATGTAAAGGGGAAGAAAGAGGATGTGAGAAAGAGGTGATTGCGAATGCAGAGAGAGAGAAAGAGAAAGAGAGAGAGAGAGAAAGAGAGAGAGAGATAGAAAAGGGCATTCACGCGGCGGGAGAAGACGTCACGGTCCTCGGAAGGAAGTGTGGGTTGCACGAGGCGTGGACAACCTCGGAGAAAAGGGCTGCAAAACGTTTACCAGCAAAGAGGGAGAGGAAAAGAGAGACTGAAAATAGAGCGAAAAAGAATTCCCCTCAGCCACGCCGTTAAGGGCCGGGAGCCCTGTTGTCAGTGCGTTTGTAAATCTAAGGCCTTGCTTGTCTGTGCGCCAGGCCTTTTTATTTTTCCCCAATTTGTGTTCATTATAGCGCTATGATACAGCAGATTAGAATGCAATCTGTCCTTCTTGCTGTTGGCTTGGGTATGTAAATGAGAACAAGAATCAGAGGGGGAAGGGGTTGTAGGGGGTTTCCTGCTCTCAGAAACTGAATCATACCCGACAACACTGACACCGGCTCCTTGAACAGCAGTGAAAATAAACTGTGTCACGCGGGACTTTGAGTCTATACGAGCAGGGCTGGGCCTTGCACTTTCTGCCCCGTACATTGCGGAATATTGCATCTGGGAATCCGATACGTTTGCAGAGGTTTTTCAGGAAGCATATGAAAGATTTAAGAGCGCGGTGCCACGGGAGGTCTGAGTGCGTGACGCGGGAATCTCTCCCGCGCGGAGCGGGGCCGAGCGAGGCATCCGAGCCGGAGGCGGACACGTGGAGCTCCTCCGTTTCGGCCGGGCGCACCCGGGACGGAAGCAGGCTAAGGGACGCTGAGCATGGGTGTTTGGCCAGCAGAATGGTAACGTCTGTTCGATGCATCATTTCCATGACTTCCCGGTTCTGGTTCATGGAGAGCCAGCGTGCCTGAGGTGTAGGCCTGAGTTTTGAAGGCTGGCCCATGGTGCTTTTTTTTAACATTACATTATTGGCATTTAGCAGATGCTCTTACCATGCAGCTTACATAGATTGCAGTTTTTTTGACATGTTTTCCATTTATACAGCTGGTTATTTACAAAGGCAATTGTGGGTAAAGTACCTTGCCCAAGGGTACAAACACAGTGCTCCAGCAGGGAATCGAACCAGCAGCCTTTTGATTATGAGCCCTGCTCCTTACCTACTGTGCGACACTGCTGCCCACTGGTGCTGGTGCTGACCCTTGACTTATTTCCCACTGACATGGCTGAATTTGTACTAATGCCACAGAATGAGACCTGTTCCTTTCCACCCATTACCAAACCACTCCTGCACTTCACTTCCATTTCTTTTTCAATTTGGTGTAACTGAACCCATTCTTGCCTAAATTACCATCAGCAATAAAAATAATTTTCAGGCCTAAATGAAATAGCATGACAGAATTGGCATTGATACATGCTAAATGAATCACACTTCTGTTATGCTTGTGCGGTAAAGGCTAATACACAATCTACACTGTTGAACATCTACAGATCTACAGCAGACATCTACAGCACATCTACAGCAGACATCTACAGCTGCTAAACTGTATGAAGCGCTGAGATGTTCATGACATGTATTTTAAGGGAAGTTACTAAGGGGCACAACATAGGAACCAGTCCCATCAGTGTGCTGGCATATTTTCAGAATCTGAAAAGAGGCAATATGCTCGACCCTAATGCTCAATTTAGGGATTATGTACGGGTGCTAGAAATAGTCATAACTTCAATAATATTTATTTTATTGATTGTTATTAATACATATTTTCAGAACCCACACTTGATAGCCATGGAATTAAAATTGTTCACATGGTTTTTATGCACTTTGGAACAGCGCTTGGGCCTACAGCTAGAACCATGACGATGAGGTTCTGTCGCTAAAGCTACCTTTCTCTCTGTGTTCCCAGTTGAATCAGTGCTGTCACCTGTGTAATACAGTGTGATGCATTCACAATAATGATAACCAGCTGCCATCTCTCTCTCTCTCTTTCCTGTCTATTTTAGCGTCTGGAAGAGGACAGACCAGGAGGCAGACAGACAGGGAGAGAGCGAGAGGGGGCGGGAAAAACAGAAGCAAGAAACTGGAAACAAAAGAGGCAAAGAAACTGAGCGACAGGGAGCAAAAGAGGCCTGCTGTGAGAAAGAAAGGGGGACCGAAGAAAAGCAAATAGGAAAAGATGAAGCCTTTGAAAAAGCAAGGTAGGCGCTCTCCTCCGTCAACCCGGGCGAAGGGGGGGAAGAGGCGGGGGGCAGCGGAGTCGGGCGGGGAGGGGGACGGAAGGGACAAACCGACACGGGACCCCGAGGGCCAGCCTGAGGCCACGCCCCCGCCGTCCTCGCCGAGGAGACAGACCCCACCCCGCTCTGACACCCCTCCGGAGGAGCCAGCCGGGGGCGGCGGGAGCCCAGACGAGGAGGGACACAGAGACGGGGCAGGGCCACCAGGGACAGCGGGGGATTGTGGGAAGCTGGAGGACCGCAGGGGGAGCCCCAGAGCCGGGGGGACTAACGGCAACGGCAACAGCGCCGCCAGCGCTGGCAGCAGTCCCAACCCCGCCTCCAGCCGCAAGACGGCCACCTTCAAGGCCCGGGTGCCAAAGAAGAAGTACACCTACGAGCACTGCGCCGGCAACCCCGCCACGCCAACCGCCAACAGCAACAACAACAACAGCAGCAGCACGGACAGCCAATCGGCAGCTCCCAGCGCCGCGGCCAGCGAGGACAGCACGGGCACGGACACGGACGCGCACAGCCACAGCAGCGGGGTGACGGAGGACTGCCCCGCGGAGGCCCCCCGCGACCGGCCACCGGACCACGGAGCCCCGGGGGAGGGGGAGAGGGAGAGGGGTGCGGAGGGGGACGGAGAGGGCCAGCCCAGCTCGGTGCGCTCCTCCTCCACGGACACGGCCAGCGAGCACTCCGCCGAGCTGGAGATGGTGGAGGCGCCGCCCGACCCGGACCCCAGCCCCCTGGGGCGCCGGCGGAGCCCCCTCCCCAGCCAACCCGCCCTCCAACCCCAGCCGGGCTCCCCGCAGAGAGAGGGGCCCCTGCAGAGCGCGCTGGCGGACACCCTCGCCAAAACACTGAGGAACCAGCGGGTTCTGGTGCGGCAGAGGAGGAGGGAGTGGGACGGGGAGGAGGGGGGCGGGGGGAGGGCGGAGGCGGCCGACGGGCCCCCGTCCCCGGTTTTCCGCCCAGGCGTGGTGCGGCAGGTCAGCGCCGAACAGTGCAGCGTCTGGGTGCAGCTCAGCGGGGAGAGGACGCTCCACCGCTACCCCCTCCTGGACGGGACGTCCCGCGGGGGAACGCCGGATCTCATCCTGGACGCCCCGCCCCCCGGGCCCGCCCCGGTGGCCGTCGGCACCCGGGTGTGTGTGCCGTTCGGGGGCAGAGGTGGCGGGGAGGGCGAGGAGGGGATGGGGCAGCCGTACCGGGAGGGCGTGGTGTCGCAGGTGGACCTGCACCCCGCCGTGGCCTTCCCGTACCGCGTCCTGCTGAGTGAGGACGGCGACGCCCTTCGGGACGGGGCGGCCGGCGAGGACGAGCGCAGGAGGGCCGGCGCCCAGGCCGTGTGGGTGTCCCGGCAGAGCCTGCGCCTCCTCGCTCCCCCCTGGGACGCACCCCGGCCCGAGGAGAGGTGGGAGAGGGAGGAGGACGTGGAGGTGGAGCGGGAGCTGTTTCGCCTGAGCGGCGGGATGGCGCCGGACGGAGTCGGGACGTCCCAGCTGGGGCGAGGTTACCCACCCAGACTGGAGGGAGGGCAGAACTATACTAAAATCCCATCATGCTCCTCTTCAACCACCTCCATCATTTCAGCCACCTCTGTGCTGAGCCTGGTCACGGACAGAGAGCGGGAACGGGAGAGAGAGAGGGAGAGGGAAAGAGAGAGGGAGAGAGAGAGGGAGAGAGGACTGAACAGAGCGAGGGAGTGGGAGAGAGAGAGGGAGAGGGAGAGAGAGAGGGAGAGAGAGAGAGAGAGGGACCAGCAGATGCAGAAGCAGCAGACTCTGAAGCCCCAGACCCCGGATGAGGACAGAGAGGTGTCCCACTTCAGCATGGCTCCGCTCCGAGAGGGGGTGGGGGGCAAGGCGGGCGGGGGGGCCCCGCACAGGCCCATCCTCTCCAAGCCCCACGGCTACCCCAGCCCCCAGCTCTCCGTGGTCCGGGGCATCGGAAACCCCCTCGGCGGCCCCCCGGTGGCCCACCTCAGCCTCAACCCCCTGGCGGGCCTCCAGCCACCCCCCCTCCCCTGTGCTGCAGGGCCACGAGCGCTCGGCCCTGCTGGCCGTGGAGGCCCACCACCTGCCCCCGCTGCCCCCCTCCTCATCCGCCCGCGGCTCCCTGGGCTCTCTGGGATCCCTGGAAAAGACGCCCACCCCGACGTCGGGCGCCCCGGGCGGTGGAGGCGGAGGTGGCGGGACGGGCTCCACCTCCTCCTCCGCCTCCTCGTCCCGCTCCCGCACCCCTCTCACCGCCGCCCAGCAGAAGTACAAGAAGGGCGACGTGGTGTGCACCCCCAACGGCATCCGCAAGAAGTTCAACGGCAAGCAGTGGCGGCGGCTGTGCTCGCGGGAGGGCTGCATGAAGGAGTCCCAGCGGCGGGGCTACTGCTCCCGCCACCTGTCCATGCGCACCAAGGAGATGGAGGGCGGGGCCGAGCGCGAGCGGGGCGGCGGGGGCAGCAGCTCAGGCACCGTCACCCCGTCCGAGCTGCGGCTGGGCGGCGGCCGCGCCAGCAGCGAGTTCGACTGGGACGACACGTCGCGGGAGAGCAGCGAAGCCAGCAGCCGCGGGGGCGAGTCCCGGCCCCGCCTCCTCCTGCCCTCCAGCCTGTCCCAGGACCTCTCGCGCTTCGACTTCGAGGAGTGCGAGGCAGCCAACATGCTGGTGTCGCTGGGCAGCTCACGCTCCGCCACGCCCTCCTTCTCGCCCGTGTCCAACCAGTCGCCCTTCTCCCTGCCCCCTCGCCCTTCCCCTCGCCCTCCTTCTTTGGCTTCCGCCCCGCCAACTTCAGCCCCATCAACGCCTCGCCCGTGCTGTCCCACCGCCGGCACCGCCACCTGAGCGGGACCGGGGGGGCCGGCACGCCTAAGCTGGGCACCCCGGGGTCCGAGCGGGACCGCGAGAGGCACCACTCGGGAATCCCGCCCTCCTTCCAGACCAACCTCACCTTCACCGTCCCCATGAGCCCCAGCAAGCGCAAGCCGGACGCGCCCCCGCCCCTGCCCCTGCCCCCACCCGCGCAGGACTATCCCAAACCCGAGCTGGAGCACGGCGACCTCGCCCCCGCCTCCTTCCACGTGCAGGCCTTCCCCCGGCCCCGCGGGGTGGGCAGCCGGCCCCCCTCCTCCGCCGCCGCCTCGCCCCCGCCCATGCTGGTGTCCCCCACGCCCCCCTCGCCCCTCCCCCAGGACCCTGGGCTCCGCCGCCTGGTGCCCGTGTCCCAGCAGCCCCTGCGTGACTCGCCCGTCATTGTGCGCAACCCCGAGGTGCCCCTGGCCAAGTTCACGGAGCGCCCCCTGGGGCGCGGGGGTGGCGGTACGGGCGGGCCGCGCTCCGGCGAGCACAGCCAGGCGGCCCAGCCGGCGGCCGGGCTGCAGGTTCCCGTGCCGATCAACGCCGCGTCCGCCAACGGCGCTGTGCTCCTGCGCAGCCCCACCTCCGCCCTGGTGCTGGTGTCCTCCTCCTCCTCCTCCTCCTCCTCCTCCCTGCCCGCCGCCTCCCTCGGCCGGCCCGCCCAGTCCAGCCCGGCGCTCTCCTGTGCCTCCGTCCCCAGCCCCACCGCCAGCCCCGCCCTCGCCAGCGCCGGGGCGGGGGGGCGGGACCGGGGGGGCCAGGCGGGGGCTTTCCGGGGCCCGCTCCAGCAGCCGGTCGCCTGCCACCCCACCCCCACTGCCCTGCTCCCCCTCATCCTGCCGGCGGAGTCCCCGTACCCTGCTCCCCGCAAGGACATCATCATGGGCCGTCCCGGGACAGGTAAGAGCGCGGGGGTATCCGGGGTGGGGGGGCGGGGCCTGAATGAGCTGGAAGGGAGCTGGCTTCAGGAGAGCAGAGTGGAGATGAATAGCTTGGGAGAGATGCCAGTGTAACACCACTGAGGAGTGATAGCGGAGAGGCTGGAAACGCAGGGGGAGGATGTAAGGAGTGTAAAAGCAGAGCGTGATAACAGCCAGATAAAGCAGCCTGACAGTGTAGGATGTGATTTCGCTATAGTTCGTCTTCGCATTCACACAGCAGGTTGTACGCTGAAACCGTGAGGGTTGTGGAGGGGAAGGTTGTTGTGTGAATCAAAAACATGGCTTCCACAGTGAACCAGGCATTTACCATGCTTGGCTTAGCTTATGCAGTGGCCAGTAAATTTATCTCATTTGATAAACATTAAGAAAATATTGATTTAACATATGAGATGCATGAAATCAATATTTTTTAGTCTTAAATTAAATACATGGCTCAGAGCATCTACTTTTCAAACAGTTGCATATTTGCTAATGAATAAACATAAAGACAAATTGCATTCACACCACTTCAGTGGGTAGGCTATTTCCTTCTTTGACGCTGATGACACTAATAGTGTCAGTTTTCTGATGTTCCGAAGGATGTTTCTTGTTGTATTTGATGTGGTTCACACACTTCTCAGGCGGAATTTTTGAACGTTCCTCTGGGTAGAATTTCCCCAGCTGTAAACATTATTTGGGACTGACATCTGGAAAATACGCTGTGTGGTCCAGAATGGTGACTTTGTCTTGGTTTGACCATTTCTATTCCACCGTGGATGTGTGGGTCATTATCGTGCTGGAGGTTTTGACCAAGCTTGAGCTTCTGAGCAAAGCAAACTGGGTTTTTAGTTGAAATTGCCTGGTATATGTTTGAGACCAGCTTTCCATACGTGCTTACAAAGCAACCCTCACGAGAGTCAGCCGTGTTCCTGTCTCTTCTCACATGGTGTGTAGTTTGCCCCAGTTGGTTTAGACCCCAGGCATACATCTGAGCTGACCATGGATAACTGCATGTTGTGAGATAAGTGAAAAGCTACTTGCGGCAGCCATTTCTGCTTAAAGAGGTCTTCTTCCACTTAGCTATGCCTTGCTTCTTATAAATGAACCATAAGTGATTTTGTTATTTTAAACATGTCCTCCAGCGTTGTTCCAAAGAACTAATAGCTACAATTAAATAGCCAGAAAGGTGTATCTACTGCATCAGCTAATTTCATAGATAGATTAATTTTTTTCTTGTTAAAAATAATAAACCATTTCTTTTTTTTTTTTTTTTTTTAAGTTTTCAAAGATCAAGCAGGGCCCTTCATAAAAAAGGTTCCCAGTTTGATTCCCAGTTTGATTCCCAGATGGGGCGGTGTTGTTTGAAGCTGAAACTGTTGTATCAGCAAATGTCCAGCTGTTTTTTATATTGATGACACGTAAGCTATGCAAGTCCCTCTGGCTAAGGGCGTCTGCTAAGCACGTATTGTAACAATAATGTAATTTGTGTGAAAGATGGTCACTGTACACACTTGCTTCCTCTGTAAAGTTTTCCGGGGAAAAAGGTATGTTTTTATTTGGAACCAGAATTTGGGCTAAATGAGCATAAATTGCTGGGCACTGTTGCTGACAGTTATTTGGTTTTGCAATTAAACAGTGTAAGGACAGTAGCCTGAATTCCCTGTCATGGTCTGTCATTACCCGAGGCGTGGCAGAAATGATTTGTTGCGACGCTCTTTTTGCGGAGATGCAGGAATACACCGGTGAATGTCGGTTTTGGGCACCGTCTCCCGTTAAGGTCACATGCACGCATGGCTGCCTTCAGATTCTAAAGTTAACAGCAAGGTGTGAATTCTCTCTCTCCCCACACCCCCATTCTGTTCAAGAGCACATATAACAAACTGCTGTTCGTGCACGTTTTGCGCGCGCAATGAATCATCTTTGTGTCTAAGTGACGAACCACCGCGGAACCACTTCCGTGGTTTTTTTTTTATCTAATCATCTTAAAATCTATGTATGTTTGTGTTACAGCGCCAATTGCTTGCTTTTATATTTTTTATGTGATAATGGGCTGAGATGATTTGATTAAGGCATCTGTACAGTAAAAAGGAATTTTATCTGCATGATACCCACACTAAACCCTCGCTTGAAAACAAATAGGCTCACTTTAGGAGTCATGTACAGTTAAGGGGAAGGACTGTTCCTATTTAAGTTGCCTTTGGCGGTTCAATCTGCAGCTGGATGTTCATGTTCTGCAGAATTTTAATACAGGTCTAATTACTTTGTCATTCCACTTTTAGGTGCAAATGCAAACTAAGCCTGAGGCGTGAGAGAAGTGATTTGTTGCTCCAGTTTGTTGTCTATGCTGATTTGTGGGACAAAAAGACAGTAACAACAGATTTTGAACTCTCTGTACCTCTTGTAAAGCAGGTGTAAAGCTAGAACGTCCCCAGGCATTTCCATGAAGTCTGAGTGACGAAGCAGCAGATTCTGAGAGAAAAACAGCTGAAGGATGACTGAAACCAGTTTTATTTATCGTACCAAGCCATCTGCAAAAGGGATGTGAAACACTGAAAATAAACAGAAACAAGTGAAAAAAAAGTGAAAGGGTTACCTATTGTTCCGGTGTCAGGAGGGTCGAGAACGTAGAATGCTATACTACGACATTCTACGCCGAAAAAGCAGGTGTTAAAAATACTGCTTAAGAGGGAGCTGTCAGTGACGTTGCTACCTGTCAGAACACCATATGGTTGGACAATCTGGTTTTTCTACTGCCTATTGAGAGAGATGACATCAGCAAGTTCCCGGCGCATGGAACAAGTTTGCGCTCTAGAAAACCATTCAGAGCAGGACACAGCACAGAGAACAGGGCCAGTGCACTGCAGGATGAGTGGTGGGAAAAAAAAAACCTGGACCCACCAGCCATAGGGAAGCAACGACATCCCCCATCACAGCTGATGGAGCAACCATTTACTCATTATTACTCAGCATTTCAGCACAGCCCTCAGAGCCAGACTTCAGGGCTCTGCCCTTATTTTGCGAAACCATAGGGGGGTGTCGTACAGATTGTGACAGCATGTCATCTAAGGTCAGCTGTAGCTCTGCAACCCTCCATATGTCTTAAAGGCACAGATTAAAATTAGGCTGTCATAAAACGGAGCCAGACATAATTAGGCTGTCTCATGCCCTCTGTGTCTTTCAGAAAGAATAAATCGATACGTGAGGGGTACGCTTGTATAATGATTTATGACGGATCAAGTTCAAAATCACCATTACAAAAATCATTATATATTATATATATATAATTATATGTAATATATAATTTCCTGCATACTCTCGTATGACAGGCACTTCATTTCCCAAATGTTTTGGACATACCATGAGCACCATGGGTGCTTACAGAGCCTGATAGTATTCACAGCCACTGTGAATGGGCACTGGGGGAGACATGTAATCGCGTGGTTGCACCTGTACTTGCTGACGATGCATAGATAAGATTTTGAGACAGTAAATGGCTAATCCAAGTGCCATCCATATGGAATGTTCCATTAAGCTGGGAAGTGATCTTTCTGGAATCTGGACGGATCGACTTGACATCGATCAGCATCAGGAAGCATATCCCTGACAGCATCAGTGACGGGGATCCAGAACTTCTCCAAAAGGAGGCAGCCAGTAAAGATCCCTGTGCCCTCGCAGAATGATCAGACCTGTCTGTTTGACAATATACGGCTTACCAAGACTGCAGTGCTCCGTTATCCCTCTAACAGATCCTCACAGCAGCTGACTTCTCTTCAAAGGGAGGCTACGGCTCCATTCTTAAGTCTTAAAAACGAAAACCTTAAGAATAAAAGGCACGGAAATGTTTATGTAGGCTGAATCAACACTGATGACATCAGCACAGCAAAAGAGCAGTTGCACGCAGAAAGGTCAGTGAGTCAGGCTGTCAGGCAGGACCTGAACGTGACACGGAATTCCCAGACTAATGGCTTCAAAGGCAGAGTGAGTCTGCTCCGCAGGCCTCGCAAAGCCACCCAGAAGCACCACCAGCAAAGAACAACAAGCCACAGCGATGACAGGGGGTACTGAAAAATGAACGTTGGCTAAAGGACGTCCGCAAAAAATGATGACGTACCGTAGCAGGACCAATTGTCAGTTTTAAGCCTGGGCCTTGCGGCCTCTTTATCAGCCTCCTGCAGCTCCTCTTCTCTGCGTCCCCTGGACGGGGTGAGATAATGTCAGTGTCGTGGGAGACGTTGTCAGGAGGTGAAGTGCCCTGCTTAAAAGGCTTTTAGGAAAGGAAAGTTGCCTAGGCCCAGCCTTTGGGGGAAAAAAAAAGAGGCAAGACATCACATCCCCCCATCCCGACATTACACTCGGGTACAGGTGCGGATGTCACCAAGGCCGGTTTGTTATACAGAGAGAGAGAGATACAGAGACAGTGCAGCCTGACCCAGACCTTTAGGGAAGAGATGGTGCTAAAAAATGTTGCAGTTCTCTGAGGCTGCAGTACAGCCTGAACTTGTGGCCTATGTTTCTCCTCAAGGTTCCACCAGCAAATGAGAATGTTACAGAGGTGATACGATGATAAGATAAGACTTTATAATAGCAGATGGCAGTTAATATTATGACAAGCATGGAGTGGGGAGATTCAAGAATGCACGGTGGCTTGTGCCAGTCCAGACTGTCCCATTGAATGGTTCAGTTTTCTTACTTGAGCATGAAAGCAATACTCTTCTACCCAGTATTTTTTACTCATCGCAGTGCTCTCCTCTGAATTGCAGCTGTTATTGACCCACAGATCTGCAACCCTGACCTTCTCATTCACAAAGGGCACAATTTTAGAATGAGCACAATTTTAGAATGAGCACAAGAAGTCTAATGGTGAGAAGTCCTTTCAGCCTAACTAAGCTTGTCATTTTGCCTGTGAGCTATGATGGAGAGTATCTAGCACTGTGTCAGGCCTGGTCATGATCAATCTCAGGATCTCTTCTTCCACTACGAATCCTGATAAGCAGTCCCACACATTATTAACTTCATGCACAAATTATGCTTTAGAGTGTTACATTACATTATTGTCATTCAACAGACACTCTTATCCAGAGCAACTTACGTATGTTACAATTTTTACATGTTATCCATTTATACAGCTGGATATTTGCTGAGGCAATTGTGGGTTAAGTTCCTTGCCCAAGGGAACAGCAGCAGTGCCCCAGCGGGGAATCAAACCGGCAACCTTTTGGTTACAAGGCCTGCTCCTTACCACTATGCTACACTGCCACCCCCACACTGTTGGCATAAGAGCATGTGAGCATCCTGGGAATTTAGCGGCAAACTTTTCGCTGAACGGGACAATGGGGCCGTGTGCAGAAATATTAAAACAGAGGAGGCTTCTGGAGCACTGTGCTGTTAACGAATCCCTGCGCTGGAATAACCTGTCAGCTCTCAGGCTGATGGCTTCAGGTGTGAAATCACACTGTGTTCCAGAGGAACACCTTTTTGCATGCAGCGGGACCTGCTCCTGGTGGAATAGTAGTGTAGAGGGTTTTCTAAGGCTAGCACCTGTGCTGTGAATGCCTCAAAGCATGAAGGGAAAGTCAGTCCAGAGCAAAAGGGTGTTGGGTACGGCAGGCAGTCCGTTAACAAACTGAGCTCTTTCCTAAAAAGCCAAAGAATGTGGATGCCCATTTCTGGATGAACTTCGATGTGTAGGCGTGCCTTTGAGCTGAACGTTGAACATCGTTAACCATTTCAGTGTGTTTGTGCTTGATTTCCACCAGTGGATGAGCAAAGAACAGAATCACATGAACGTGGAAATAAGGCTGTAGTTGAAGTTCATATCAGACTTTCTGACTTAGGTTTGTTTATAATGGGCTTCACCTGATGTTTTTGAACGTGATGATGGGTATGCCTGCCATTGGTGTTATTGGAAAAAAGTTTCGTTCCTGCTGTTAATTGGATGCAACAGGCCAGCTGAGCTTGGAAAATCACACTGAAGCAATCAATTAGAAGTCCCAATAATGTTCTGCAAGCTTGACCTTGACTGTTCAATTTGGAATATTGATACTTGTATCGATAATATTAGATAATATATTGATGATGCAAAACAGCTTGTTTTTTCAGGTTTACAAATACAGAATATGTTTAGGTACTTTTTTGATGATTTTTGCTGTAGATGCTTACAAATATTTGAACATACACAAATATGCAATGCTATATGAGGCTGTTAACAGTATATATAGAGGGAATTGGCAAAAACACTCTTGCTCAAGATAAATTACAGAGGCAGAGGAATAAACTGAAGCACCTGTGTGTGTGCGTGTGTGTGTGTGTGTGTGTATGAGAGTGAGCGCTGCAGAAGTATCTGTAGCCAGGAAGTAATTTAGTGTCCTTGGATCCCGTACAAGATTTGTTGTTGAAAATTGAGGACAAACGCTTTTGCCTTTACTGTACATTGAGTTTGGCCCAGAGTATCTCATTGGACACACACCATAGTCCTCCCGCCTATCAATCAGAGGGAGACACAGGGACGGACAGATATTAACCAGCGCACTGCACGGGAACTCTTTTATCCAGAGGATTTGTAGTTTCTCCCTTAGCCACAGACAAACTAAAAGTAATCTGGACAGATCAGATGAGTATTTATGTACAATATTACCAATTATTTGCTGTAGAAAAATTCATAATTTCGAATGTGGCATATGTCGGGTGGATTCCACATCAGAAGCACAGTTGATTTTCTCTGCTGGTTGAAGAAGGTTCCTGTCGCATCATACATGCGTCCAACCTTGCGGTACATCTTTAACATTTAATCAGCTAAAACAAAGTCCCCAAGTAAGAGCTTTTCTAGAAATCCCCAGCTCTCTGTTATATGCAGATTGCTGGCTTCACACCCTGAGCCGTTCCACATGAAAGAAATTTCCTCTTGGTGCTCTTGCACATCCATATCTGACGTTATTGTCTTTGTGCAAGAACAATATTTGTGCTCTTGCTTTGAGGTTGAAAGTGTTGCAGTGAATCTGTAAATAAAAAAAATCAGTGGTGACTGGTGATTTCCTGCCAAATTACTGCGTGTACTGTACTCTAGCAGATAGCATTGAGGACTCTCAATTAGTAGCTTGTAAAGCGTTCTGGTAATGGAGCTTGGACCACTTGATAGCAGGGGTTAGAGATATTTGAGCACCGTGAGCTTCAACACAGTAGGCAGCGCTGTGCAGAGATTCACCTTCATGCCATTATCTTTCAAAGTGCTCTGGAATGTGTATGATGTATTTCCCCTTTCAAAGAGAAATTCTTTGTAGCAAATTTCCTCCTGAAGTGCACTGTCAGGTCTGTTTGAACTTCCATTTCCCAAACACAGGCTCCCTCCTGAGTCTGCCCTCACTCTCCTCGTTCTCCAGTGTCCAGACATCTCGTCTCGCCACCTCCTTGCGTAAAAAGCCTCACAGTGCTGGCTCCTTCACAGTCCCGGGCTGTGCAAAGGGACCAGACCCTGCCCAGACTTTGATGACCCATACACTGGTGTGCCTGCAATGTTGTATTGTGAATTATGCCTGTCAGACGATTTAAAAAAAAACTGATGGCTCCTGAGTGGCTCAGTTGATTAAAGTATTAATGCCAAGTGCAGGCTGAGCCCTACAGTCCAGAGCTGGGTCTGAGGCTAGGCTGTGGTATTAGCCGCCGCTGTCTGGAAGTCCTTAATGGCGGGACACAGTGGGCTGTCTTGGTGGGTGGGTTGTATCTACCATGGTCCCTTCATCGCACTGCCCTCTAGCACGAGTGCCAGCACGCCACTCAGATGACATCATCACGGATGCACCCATCCTCCAGTCGGCGCTCGGTCCGGCATGTGCCACACGTGAGGATGGCGTTTGTTGCACTTCTGTGCTCCTGCACCAGTAAAGAAGGCGCAGCAGCCAGGTGAACCTAACGCACTGAGAAATGGGGAAAAGGCACGAAGACAGTACTACAAAACTCTGATTGCACTTACAGTTTTTATTTTTTTAACCACCACTAAAATCAACATTTAAATTGAGGCAGTTGCAAAGTTTACCACCATTTTAGGTAAATTGTTTGACGTGTGTGATTTTGTGAACAAAATTAAATAGTGATCTCGTTCTGCTGCAAGTTTCTGTTTATTAATGAAATTATGACAAGGATAACTTGATTGCATTATACATCTTCAATTATGTTTCCTCTAACATTAAACAGAACATCTTGAAATAAAACCCATGCTCAGTTCATAGTTCAAGTATTCAACTGTATGAATTGCTGACTTTCAACTCACCATAGAAAATGCATTGCAATTTGCGTGTTTTGACATCTGTGTGTCTGGTCTGTCAACAGGTCTGGTAACAGCCGTGATCATAACTCAGATAATGTATTCACAAAGCATGAGCAATCACAAGCCTGCTCAATCGCATTACGTAAGGGGGTAATAGGTCTATGAGCAACACTCCTCTCTGGAGCCTGTGCATACCTATGTCAGTTAAGAGCACAAATTAATGACATCAATGGGGAAACCGCGGGGATTTCTGAGGGGCCGAGGAGCTCGCTTTCCCGAGCCAAGAGCTGGACTTTGGCCTCCAAATCTGATTGTAATTGCAGTGACATTATCAAATCTGTGAAAACCGGGGGGGCGCAGAGAAGCTGGAATGTAGCGCTGCCGAGATGTTCCTGGCCAGATCACCCTCCCCTCTGCTGAAACGCATCCTTGCACTCATGACTCACATCTGAACACTAATATGGTGAAACTGAAAACTTTCCCAAATGCACACATCAAAGGACCAGGACAGGCGACTAAATGCCTCCTGGCAACCATCATGCTGCCTGACAGGCAGGAAGGCTACAATATTACGAGGGGGGTTATGATATTGTAGGGGAGGGGGCTGCAAATTGATTCATGTCACTTCCCCGATGTGTGGATGTGAGTAATTTGTAAAAGGCGTTAGCCTGTGTGGTGTCGAAGCTCGTTTTAAAAGTGTGTGCAGATATCTGAGCGTGTAAAGGCCCCTGTGTGTGCAGCATGGGGAATATACAGAGACGTGTTTGGATGAAAGGAAGAGTACATTCTGAAATCCCCTTAAAGGTAGCTCTTTGTGTGTGTGTGTGTGTGTGTGTGTGTGTGTGTGTGTGTGTGTGTGTGTGTGTGTGTGTGTGTGTGTGTGTGTGTGCATGCCTGTGCCTGCATGTGTGTGCCTGTGTATGTGCCTGCCCGCTGTGTGTGTTTCTACATGCTCTGACCTTCTGTGGTTATGTAGTGGAGTGAGATAGTGGGAGGGTTAAAACTGCAATTCAGTAAAACTGAAAGGGAACGTTGACAAACTGTCTGACTCAGACCTGCCCAGACATGTACAGAGAGAGAGAGAGAGAGAGAGAGAGGCAGAAGGCTACTGAGAAACACAGGTTTAATGAATGCTCGTGTTCGTCGTACACTCTCAGTTTTTAACACTGAGGCAGCGCAGTGCTATTACAGAACACAGGTATATTGAGAAGAAAAGAGTTGTGGACAGAGGAAGAGTAGGGGCAGCACTTTTTTTCTACCCAGAGAGAAGCAGAGATGATTTGTATTCAAAATGGAGGAAGGCAAGCAGGCAGGCAGGTCAATGGGAGCAGAGAGGGAGGGAGTTAAGAGGCTTTCTGTACATTTACCCCAGCGCTGCCTGTCGCTTCACCTCTCCCTCCATCTCTTCTTGTGACCTTTATGGCCGGTGGGCGCTTAGCTCGTCTTATCTGTTCCCCTCCTCTCCCTTCCTGTGTGTGGCACACTCACTCACACACACACACACCTCACAGCCTGGTCCATTTACACTGTCCCATGTAAGAGGATCTGAATGGAGAGCTGCCCTGTCACTGTCATGGGCACGGGAGGCAGCAGTGCATGATGGGTAATGGGGAAGAGGGAGAGAGGGATGAAAGAGGAGGAACAGAGGGAGGAAGAAACTGACAGAAGAAAGGTGCAAAGAAGAGCATTCACTTGTGCTAACTAACCCTAATGAAGCTAATGAAACTTGCAAAGTCACTGGTGGGCTGTTCTCAGATCAGTAATATTAGAATATCTCTAATCTGATTACCATTTCTGTGATGATGCATGGCAGATGCACACAGCTAGCCGGAGGACTTTTTAATCCATGTTATGCAGATGCAGTACGCATTCACTGATTTTTGATAGGTCATTCTTTCCACTGAGCCCTGTGTATCAGCTGATCCACTTTCTATAAGAGTTAGTGAAACTGCAGCATTGATGGAACAGTGCCTATTCATGCATGCGTGCGTGCAGTTTGTGGCTGAACTGAGGAAGGCAAGGTGAGAAAAATCTGACCTTTTCCATTGGGGGGGGGGGTTGTTGACCGATGACCGATTGACAGTATGTGAGGCCATTTCACATTTACATTTTAGAATCAAGCTCATACTATCTAAAATTTGCTTCTTAAAGATAAACCTCCATGAGAACGCTAAATTTTTAATAAAAAACGTAAACAAAAGTAATGTAGTTTTGTTTCTGTAACAGTGCAGTTATGCCTCCAAAATCAAGTTTGGTTTCATTCAGCTGCAGGCTAAAGTCGCATAAAATTCTGCTGCTTTTTATCTAGCAATGGGAGTATTAGACTGGCCAGCCTCTTGGTTTTAATGGAGAAAAAAGGTCATCATGCTACCATAATTGCCAGCTGGGTGTGGTAGCTCGTCAGCTGTGAGGTTCAAAGACTCCATGCTACCAGTTTATTTTATTTTTTCCCCCAAAGCACTGGGAAGCAACATCCATTGACCTCCCACCAGCCCAGCTGGCTGCACCACAGTGGTGGATAAGTCTCTGGGAAGTAATTCTGCACCTCCTTTTCCTCCTTATTCCACTGAATGTTAAAATTAAACATCAAACGTAATTTCCTGGCACAGAAAGCATAAAAAAATTACAAGCATATCTAATACTCATGTCTTTGTCAGCACTGGAATGTGCTGTTCCAAATGTTCTGATTTTAGCTCGTGCAGCCTTGAATTCATTTTCAGGGTTACGTTAATTATCTGTCATCTGTACTTAAGTCTAATCGTTCAGACAGTCTGTTAATATTAACCTGGAAAAATCCTGTACGTTTTGGTTTTTTTTTTCTTCTTCATTATCAGTGTGGTTTGAGAAAGATGTTTAGTCGGTAAATTGATTTGTGGCTGTTTGAGCCAGGTGTGCGGGTTACGGTGCAGAGGGGCTTTGTGGTGAGGTGAAGTCGGCCTGGTGTGTGTGTTTTTCCCCCGTGTGAAGCGCTGAAGCCGGCTGGGAGCGGCCGGCTGCTATTTCCATCCTCCTGCTGCTTCACAGCGTTTCCGCGCGCATCGCGTGGGCCGGCCCTTTCATACGCGCTATAGAGGCTATATTTTGGTAGCTACGTCCGTCGCTCAGGAAAACGTATAACTGCAGGATGCGGGGTGTTGCCATGGGAACGCAGCAAACACGCCCCCTCCCGCGCTGGTTTCAAGTCCCGTGCCCTCGCAGAACCTCGACGGGTCACTCTCTTCCTTCCCTACTACAGCACACAGTCTGTTATGCATGAATTTTCCATGCGCATTTACTGCGGCCCCACTTTTCCTCCGAGTGAAACCTTTAGAAGGCCGGTCTGCTAAATGACTGAATGTAAATGTAAACCTAACGAACCGAATGGAAAAAAAAGAATGGAAAATGGAAAAAAGAAGTATACATAGCAGGCTCATAGGCCCTTGTTTGGAAAACACCTGTGATTGTCAAAGTGATACAATGTATTATATACAGCTGTTCCATTCTTTCTGTCAAAACTGTGAGTTTAGCAGTTATCAGTAGCTGTGTCTGTCTCATAGCAATTGCACGTGGCTTGAAAAGACAGGAATTAATGGTTGATTTGAACAAAGCTCGCTGGAACATGGCCTCTTTCGTGGCACCTGTGGTTCTGACTGATGTGACAGTTTGCTGCTGACCTGCGTGTCACCAGCCCTGCAGCATATAGGTTGCTGGGCCAGAGTTTCACCTTTGCTTTGCATCTGGCTCAAGGAAAAAAACAAAAAAAAAACATGCAGTGGAAAATTGGGTGGAGTCGTAGCGGGGAAAGCAAGCTGGTTTCCACATGACGGTGGAAGAAGAGTATCACAGCACACACACTCCAATATAGCATGCGTGCTACCGTGTAAACATGGAACGTCACTCTGAGGAATTCCAAAACACACAAAGAGGTCCAGCCAATATACATGGGCACAGGCAGGAAGCGCAGTAAATTCATACAAATTCAATGCTTTAATGGCAGCCTTTTCCCCTGCATTTGTTAACTGCTACACAACTCATTCTGTAAATGATTGTATCAGCTGCCTTTTTTTTAAAACATGTCTTTGCCTGTTTAAGAGTGCTCCTCACACCAGTACCATGTTCATCTCCCTTCCTGTTATACAGGTCAGTGATGCAGGAAAAAAAAAACCTTGTGGAAAAAATTGGAATTTATTTGTGCAGTGATCAAATTAGCAAGTAAAATATATACAATACGTAATTGTGAGTTATCACTTTTTCATGTGCAACCCTGATTTATTATTTATTTATTATTTATCAGAGGAACATAGCTGGTGTCTTGTGGTCATTTTACAATTAATATTTTAACCTTTAAGCAATAAGTGACATGGCATTATGCTATACCCATTACCTCTGCCTTCCCACCGATTTTTCAGTTTTTCCTTGAACCAATACTGCCGCCCAGTGGGAGGAAATATGAACTACATACTTGTGCAGTTTCTCACTGCACACACTATTTCAAATGCTTTCAGTTCAGTCACATATACACTGCTGTTCATACAAAAAGAGGGTAAGTGGGAGGTAATTAGACACAGGTGTCAGAGAGTGGTCCACTTGACTGTATTTGAGATTCCCCTGAGCCTGATTTTGTTTGAGGAATGCAACTTTGCGTCTTTGCAAAGTCATTAAACTCACCTTCTCAGCCATGCTGTGAGCTCCTGCAGTTTGCTCATTGTAGGTCATTGGAGAGCAAGTTAACCACCTAGAGAAATCAATGGACTCTACAATTCTAGTCTACTAGAATGCAAGTTAGAACTAGCATGTCTTCAGCCACACTTAGCACTACCTGAGATAAGAAGAGCCCTGTGCAGGCAACCACCTTATATAGAGGTAAAACTGGTCTAGAGGAAACAAGATTAGACTCTTCTCCACTTTTGACAGTAGCCTGTTCTACTGATGTTGCATGTCGCAAGACACCTCTGTCTGGAAAGGGTCAAAGTGTGAATGGTTGTCTTTCCACACTGCATGCCTGTATTTTACATGATTTATTTGATTGGTTGTTGACCTTGCATTGATGTTCTCAGATCCGTTTGAAAGCAGTGTATGTGCAATTCTGCAGTTGTTTGACCCAGTGGAGTGTATGCAGTACCTAGCTCATGTGCTTTACACAGGATGGCTTCCAGTGCTGATTACATTATGAGGGTACAGGTGCACACTGGCTGTGTTCACATCCGGAAGCTCTCATCTCTGAATTGTGAGACATGCGTGTCAGTGTACAAACGTGGCTCCATTAGGATGGGAACATGGAAGGGGAATGGGACTGATAAAGGGGATTTCCCTTTGGATTGCAGGTTCCATAAACTAGGAAGGAAGTGCTCCCTCTAAACTGTAGGCTGGAGACTCCTTAAGCAAGTCTGTTTTTTTTTTCCTTGAAGAAGAGCCTGTCTCTTCTTCATAAAGTGTATAGTGAGTGCTGAGAAAATCCACAAATGATGTGGATTTGCTAATCCAATCATCTTTGCCCCATTCACAATAAGTATAAGCAAGGAATTAGCAACAGCATAGAAAAAAAGAGATTTGCGGTTGGAGTTTAGCAGTGAGCACCTGTGTTAGTGGTTCCTTGAGTTTACTTGCACATGGATCATTATGCCTGCAGTATGTGAATAGGCTTGTGGGTAAATGTGTGCTCTTGAACACAATTGATTAAATTTGCCCTTAGAGTCTAAAGACAACCACAGATTTCTGTATGTGGACGTAACCTTCTGGATAATTTCTTTGCCATGCCAAAGCATCTAAAAATCCCCAGAGTCATCCAAGCTTCAGCCAATGCATAACGGCCAGCGTACAAACAATTTACTGTGGGTTTTCAAGGGGTTTTCCAGTCAGTGTCAGCCTCCTTGGAGATTGTAGTGATCCCTATATTCTGATTGGCTGGAGGCCAGAACAGCTCGTAAGCTCACTGGTTAGCAGATGGAACTACGCCCCCCCCTTCCATTTTGTGGATAATGTACTGATGTACAGTTCTCTGAAATGGTGTCGTTTTGAATGGCAGTTACGTTCTGTTCTTTCCTGTCTCTGTTTGGCAGGTATGGAGTGTATCATAGTGAGTGTAAAATATTAGATGTGTGGACATCCATTAAGTGGGTCAGCACGAAGAACACTCTTTGGAAATAAGTAATGTCTGTAGTAAAAAGCTTGTGTGCGGCTCAGTGAGTAGGTGCACTCTCTGGTTTCTCCATTCCCCTCCTTGTATAAAATAACACCTTTCAGCACAATTCCCTCCCCACCCCGTCTCTCTCTGCACAGAATGACTCGCAGTCTATTTTTGCTCTCCTTGCTTTTTTTCCTTCCCACCCATTTCCTCCCTCAATATCCAACCCTTTTCCCGCTCATTTTTCTCCCCTGTGTGCATGCATGCGTGTGTGTGTGAGTGTGTGTGTGTGTCTGTCTGTCTGTTGTGTATCAGGCCTTGTTGTTTTGGCTTCGCTCCACTGCACCACACCTGTGCCGTCCCATTGCGCCACTGTGGAATGCTTCACAATGCTGCCGTCTTGTTGTCTTTTTTCCAAACCTGCAGGTGGCCCTGGAGATATTCCAGCAGCCAGAGGTCAGCTGCCCTCAGCGAGCGTCTGCCATTTATGCAAATTTACATCCGCTTCTGCGTGCTGAAATAGGCCTACATGACTTTGTGACAAATGCTTTTCAGTAAATACTGTTCCTACATATTCTGTATCATTCATTTCAAAATCAAATAAAAGACTTATGTTAAAGATAGCGATGATCTAACATTTCAGGAATTAAATCTAACTGTCGCTTGCGACCAGAAAGAACGGAGAGTCTAAAATGCTAACTGAACAGTTTTATGCTGAAAAGGTTACCCTGGTAGGTGTGTAATGTATTATTAATTAGACAAAAGATATGCTTGGATAATATTACTCAAAAACTCATTTAAAGAGCAAATGAAACAATATGCTACATTGGAATTACAGTACATCAAAATAGATGATGCAAAAATTCGTAATAGGTGATGCAAAAAATTCAATAGGGATACAGTAGTTTGCTATGACAGTATAGAAAAAACGCCCAATCTATGCCCAATACAGTTTGGTCCAATCAAGGAATTTATAAGATTCTGTATTAAGACCAGTACATATTCAGCAAGGTTAAAAGTCATGCTCACATATACCTGGGGCCATACTACTGGACTCAGTCTAGTGGACACAGAACTTCATTGTATATGAGTGCATTCTGCTCTGATCTCTGCGTGCGTGGACAGTTTTCGCCTTTGTGTATCAAACAGATGCGTGCATTTGTTTATATGATGAGACCATGTCAGCCTGTGTGTATGTGCCTCGCTGGTCTTTGCGGCCTCCTTTGTGTGTGTGCGATTTATGTGTGGGCCCTGGTTGTGTCTGAGGTGAATATCGGAAGAGAACAAAGACAGAACAAAGACAGTGAGGGAGGCTCGTGCTTTTGTGTCATTGTGTAAAGTCACAGCACAGCGTTTCTCCCTCTCCCCTCTCTGAATGGTGCGCGCTGACATGCACTCACTGATGAACGTGTGCTGTAAACAGCTTCAACTGTGTGTGTGGGAGTGCATGAATGTGTGCTGGAGGTCACATATTAAACATGACCTTTACTTCAGCACCTATCTCCATGTGCAAGTAAACGCTCAGTTACTACTATAAAGATGGTGAATGATCACCATGTACAAATAAACCCTCATTTACTAGTGTAAAGATGGTAAACCATCTCCATGTACAAAAACTGTAATTTACCAGTATAAAGATGGTAACACCAGCCATGGTACTCCACATGCCTCTCAGTCCATGGTGGTTTGGAGCCAGACCAACAAACATGAAATGACAAAAGCTGTGCTTGCTCTGAGTCTATGTTTTCTTTTATTGTTTTGCCATAAACAAGCCTTATTCTCTTGTCAACAGACATGAATAGGTGCTTCCTCTATTTTATAAATGATTTTAGCATTACAGGTAGTTTACGTAATCTTCCTGTAATATCGGTCCAATTTTGAACTTTGAAATGATACAGAACATAAACGTTGCATTGACTAATCTGATGCGAAAATCATTTGATGAAGCAGCGTCCAAAATATGCTGTGTATGTCCTATTTTGGCTTTTAAAATTTGCTTAATTTTCCTCAACAATTGCCACCTGACAAATCATATGCAAAGAAGGATACCAACATCATAACCTTTTTTTGCTGCTTGAATCATTATTGTTACAAAAGGTAGAAGTGCAGAGAGTGAGTGGCACAAGATATTAGCAATAAACTTAATCTGTCCAGTATATATGTTCTAATACAAATACTGTAGCTATTTCCATTCTAGAAGTGTGTCAGCTATATCAACTTTTGATTACATACATAAGTATAAGCAATAAGTTACACATGTGATACTAGTATCATCTAGAAGATACTGTTTGTAAAACGACTCTTTTCTGTGCCTTCACTTTGATGGCAACATGAGTCATTGACTTTGCGGGTTTCGGTCTTTTTTCAGTCAGTGACAAAGTGTCATGATGTTTTTCAGTACGTAAGATAGGGGTTATGTTGAAGGGATGGTATGATGCAATATTTGGATAAACACTGGAAGAGGCCCTACATAACTTTTAAATGCTTAAAAATATTAGCGTGTTGTGATTTGAAACAGCTGACGGAAAGTTACTTTTCGTGCCAGTGAGATTGTGACAAGTCTGCGTTGTGTACAGCGCCCTCCCTCCTCGAACGGCCGATACTGGTATTGCGCTTCTGGTGTCCCAGTATTAGTGGGTGGGCTTGCTTCGTGCTGTTGGTTGGCCGGCTTTGGAGACACTTCACCTAACTGGCTCAGTCTCCAATCCGTCCTTCCAAGTTTGCCAGTAGGGATAAAGCGTGGGCGTAATTATGTAAAACACTCGAAAGACTACAGTAAATAGGGTTCTCTTTGAGCCAATGGACTTGATCGTAGATGGGATTCAGTGCAAGCCAACCAATGATAGTCCACGCTGATTTGCATGTATCACCTCTCTTACGCGGCAAGCTTTTCAATAAACACCCAATGCCTCCTATCCTGATTGAGTATCACCATGTCCTTAACACGTCCGGACCAGTCATACTCGAAAACGTGCATTGTGCTGTCGATTTAAATAACTAAGCAATCGGAATCAGATTTGCACTTGCGGGCGGAGCATGGCCGTTTTTTGGGCGAGGTTCCCCACGCTGAAATGACAGCGCTGGAAGGCTGGCCCCTCTTTCGCAGACAGAATGAGGGCGGGACAGAGAGACCGAATGAAGAGCCAAAGCTTGAGTGAATGACGTGACGAAACGACTTTTTACTACGAAGACCAAGCTGTTGACCTGACGGGAAAGGACTGCGAGAGCATGCAATTTGGGGCAGCCTTTAACTTTAACTGGAGACTTAAATGAGGACGACAGCATGCGCTGGACATAACTATTTCATCGTTACCTTTGATAACAAGACAGCATATCTACAGCCCTTTAATAATTGCTGCAGCAGACGTATTAAGTTGCGTGTTTTTGGGTGAAATCGCGTAGTCCATTTTTAGGTTAGCTCCACTATTTGGTTATCTCAGCTTTGATCGGGATTGAGGGGTTTCGCGTCCTCGGTGATACTGTCTTGGTCCACGTTCAGGTGTAGTAACATTAATGTTACATTAATGCGGGTATGCGAATTAATGGGATTTGCATGCGGTAGGATAAAAACGCGATATGATAAGTAGATGGGACCTTACAGCATAGATATCTGAGATCACAGACTCTGAGACGGATGTCGTTAGCTAGCTAGATGGCGACCAAGATGGAACTAGCATACAGTTGAAACAAATAGCAGCCTCGCTACTTTGATTGAAATCGGCATTTTCTCAGCTAACTAGTTAAAATGACTGTGAGCAGTAATAGCTACAAATTTGCGGGTTTGTCTGTTTAGCATTAACACCCAACGGTCACTGTAAAATGAGTTCATTTATAAGAATAATCATAACTGTGGCAGTCAAGATGGTTTCTAAGGATGGAAGGTGGCGAGTTGCGACGTGAAAAGTATACCGTTAGCTAATAGTTTAGCTGGCCATTTCCGGCTACATAGTACTGAATAATAACTACAGTAAATAATATTACCTGTGTAGCTACCTGTCTTCGCTACTTAACCATACTGCTTAGTGTCTTATATGCTATTTAGGCTACATGTAATAGCGAGCTAAAGCAGTAAAGCAAATACTAACATTAGCTGCCTTGGTACAGGGTAAACAAATTGGCAAAACTAGCCGGTCATTCTCCTAACATTATTTCTAAACCCATCTTTCGTGGCTAACGTTACACTGCTAGCTAGCTAACGATAGCTGGCTACCTGTCTTGTTGGGTGTGCTGGTCCGTTTGTTTTCCGTATTAGCTAGGCTGCGCTAGTCATCAAATACTGTCTTCACCAAAGACCTGAGAGGAAGGACCGTAGCTAACGTTAGCTGGCTAGAAAATGTTATTCGGCATCACATTTGTTGCGTTAATTTAGCTAGCTAGCCACTTTTTGATTGGTGTTACCGCTGTCATTAGGCAAGGTAGTATATAGTAGCCAGACATTCAAAACAAGCGACGTTAGAACTATCTTTACAAAACCTGGTCTGTTGAGTTTAAAAACCGTCTTGTGTCATCAGCACCAGTAACTAAAAGCACATAGTACAACTAAAACCACTTAGCTAAAAGCATTATGTTTGGCTACCTTGGACTAGTTGGCTAACGTTAGAGTAACCTCCTTGTACAATACCAAAATAAAGAATTGGCTAGCTAATTGGCAAGTGAGGTCGGTATTGTTTTAGTAAGCTCTTGCGGTTGTAGTGAAGTTGGCATCTAGCTAGCTGATATGGTGTAATACTTAGTGCTATTTCCCTCCAGCAGCAACAGCTAATACGCAACACCGGTGATGTAAAAAAGGCCTAGTTTTCTTAACTCAGGAGGCCAAGAACTGGATGAAAACATGTTTCACTCTTAGCTTCCCCACGAAAATCTGTATTGCACAGTTTAAGACCGCTTGTTTTCCCATGTACCTTAAGTATGCTCTTCTTTACTTTTTTTCGTTTCACTTGAGTGTAGCTTGAGGTCCAGGGTGCAACTGACGAGCTAGCTAAGTCGGCTAACGTTACAGCAGAAGTTCCCGTGGCTTAGTTTCTAGTGACGACAGCAGACGGACACAGGAAGACTCGGCTATAGCTGTATTCATGTGACTGTGTAGTTACTCTTTGTTTTCTAGGTAGCTACATTTTTAAAATATCATTGTACCAAACAACCACAGAATAAACGGGACAGCATTCGTTGGTGTCATTGATTTGGTTTGCCTGGCTGCGGGTTCGAGTGAAGGAATGAATTGGGAACACGTGTACTACGTTGAGCCTGACTGTCATCGATGGAATGACTCCATTAGCCCACTTGATGCAGTACAGTATTGAATATTGTCCGAGAATTTAGCATTTTTTCCGTCGTGAGAGGAGTTAACAGAATATTAACTCGTGTTTCGATTTTTATAATCGAGGTATTGTCCACCACACTGCTGTTTGTGCTGTAAGGGTATATTAACCCCAGTTGCCTGTGGAGAAATTTTTTAATCAAACATGTTTTCGGCGGAAAGTCCACCGTATCTTCAGCAGAGCCTGAGCATGTACGGTTAGTAATTATTTATTATCTGCATCTTATATATAAAATTCATATTTGTGTTTATTTTGTATGTGGCAAAGTTGAAAATCGTTTAGCATTATACGATTACGTATCTGCTATACTATATTACTGCACTATAAACAACTGTATTTGAACATTTCACGACGTGCTGCTCTGATTTGCACAATGTAAGAGTTGCATCCTTGTGGGAATCATTTCCGGTCTTTGCCATGCTGCCTAAGGTGTCCTGATGTTGCAGGTGATTAGTTGATGGTCCATTTTTAAGCTGATTCACATGCATTGGCAAAATCTAACCAACGGAACGAGCGTCGTAAACTTGTGACATTATGTAGTTCTTAGAGTAAGGTGTTCATTCGCAGTAGCGCGAACAGCTCTTCACACCAAAACCAAAAATGAATTGGTTGACACAGGTATAAATTTGTACCCTTAGTGATCCTTTAGTCAGAATTAAGTTGACAAAAAATGACTGGGGTTAGGGTTTGGGATGTGAAAGTTGCTGAACTAGTTGTCAAAGGCAGAAAGTACACGGAACAGTGAAGAAATTTTGCAGGAAATGTCCAAGCACATGGATATCACAGTGACAAGGGCGGGGGACGCAGTGCAGTTTCCAACCGCTAACGTAAAGCTCTAAAGTCGGTGGTGACGGTTAAAAGTAGCTGTTTGAAAAGCATTTTCAGAGGTAGCTATCCATCTTCAGTGGGACTCCGAGAATACTCATCTTTGTGTAGGAAGTAGATCCTAAACATAAGCCGCAGGTGTAGGGCTTTGATACATATATACTGCTATAATATAATGTAACGGGCAGTCCCGTTTTTAGCATTCTGCTTTCTCACCATCAGCATGCACAGTGCAGTCGAAAAGTGAATGTGAATGCATCCATAATGACAAACATGGATCAGGAAGTGCTTCATCGTCCTAGAGAGCACAAGGCACTGCCCAGTCGTGCATTCATACTAGCCTCAACCATGCATTGTGCTGGACTGAAAATTTACGGATTTATGTCTGTCTGTTGCTCACAAAGCACAGTCTGTTCCTTTCTGTGCTCTGTGATCAACTGCCACTAGGCTGTGCTAGACAGGGTATTGCCTTATTGATGCAATCAGTCAGGGCATGGGGAAGGTTTTGTTCTTTTCAAAGAAAAAAATCTAAACCCAGTAGGTTTGTGTTTGGTGCATATGGTAGGCACGCATGTTTGTGGAAAATTTAAACGTAGGCAATATTTGTAAGTCATTTAGTAAATGATTTTTGATATGACTGATTGAAACAGTCATTCTTAACTGTTTTGTGCTGCCCAGGCATCCTTTAAGCTTCTGTAATTTGATCTAGACAAGACGTAGTCATAGTCTGGGTGTCTTACTAAACCTCTTGGTGTGGTCTCATGCACTTTGGCTCTTGTAGGTTGGTTGGGAGTTAATCAAAATTCAAATGTATCACATTCACAAAGCTGCTTTTCTCACATTTAAAAAATATTTTTACAATGATTTAATATCAAGACTGGCCATGTCAACCTCAGGTCCCAACAATGGCATATTTGGGAGGAGAAATGGTTATCAGGTCAGCCCAAATTACAGTGAATGTCAGAATTGAAGTTAGTAAGTTGTTCACATTGGGTTTCTTAGGTTCATCTTTTATGCGGTAATGCACTGTGTTAGTGTGATAAAAATATAACAGCTATGCATTCTTTTTTTAGTGTGGACCAATGTGGAACCCCGGTCAGTTCCTGTATTTCCGTGGCATTCATTGGTCCCTTTTCTGGCTCCCAGCCAATCAGAATCATCTGCTCAGCCTACTGACGGCCAACAGCCTGTTGATCAGGCTCACACAACTAATCAGAGCAAAGGTAAGACATGAACATTATATTTTTGCAGCATGTACTTTTTTGAAGGATTTAATAATTTCAGAGGATCTGATGTATTCAAAAATGTTTCAGTGGTTGCTCCAGTATTCAGAATGATGGGTACTGATTTCATACTGGTACTGATGTTGGTCCCCATATCCCAAACAGACTAATGAGGATTAGATGGTTTACATTTTTGTTTACATTAAATCCCCCCTTTTTTTATACTTCCATTGGCCACTCTACAACTAAAACATTGCTGTTACTGTTAAGATGCTGTTACTGATGTTACTCTCTGACCACATTAATGAGGGATTAGCAAAAATTTAGGAAAAAATCCTCTGGTGTTTCCCTTTCTCTGCACTTTAATGGAAATTTTTATGTGTAATATGCTAATATGAGCAATGACAAAGACATCAGATCCTGGCGAATAAGAGAAAGACACGGCACCCTTATGAGTCTACAACATGGAATTTACGCTTCCCCTCAGAGCTAGATACAATAAGATGTGAGCATTTGTTTTTCCGATGTTTCCTGATATTTTCTCGTAATTTCAGCATCAGTTTTCTCTAGTGTTCTAACGTGTCATTAAAATCTCTCTGCCCGACGTGTCAGAGCCACAGGGCAGCGCAGCGTCTGTGAAGGATAACCACACCAACTCCCAATCTGTGGAGAGAGGATCCCCATCCCGCCCCTCTGCCACCACAAACAAATCCCCCCCAGGGAGGGAGAGGGAGCGGGAGGCCGAGAGAGAGAGGGGAGACAGCGAGACGGAGAGTGATGTCGACGACCTGTAAGTGTCTGTGTGAGTGTCCCTGTGTCTGTGCTCATGGAATCCTGCGCTCTTACTGCAAAGAAAAGGCATTTAGCGTTGGCGAACTGTCTCCAGTTTCACAGTGTATTGTGAATAAAAAGGCGCTGGCCATCTGAAGAAGGCGCCTCTCTGCATGCGTGCTCGTGCTGCTGCTGTCTGATGTGGGCCTGTTGTGTTATCTGCGGCAGTGTAGCACAGTGGTTAAGGAGCTGGACTCGTAACCGAAAGGTTGCCAGTTCGATTCCCCGCTGGGGCACTGCTGCTGTACCCTTGGGCAAGGTACTTAACCCAGAATTGCCTGAGTAAACATCTAGCTATATAACTGGATAACATTGTTAAAAAAAAAAAAAAAAAACAAAAAGCTATAACTGATGTAAGTGGCTCTGGACAAGAGCGTCTGCTGCATTCCATTAATGTAATGTAATATGTATTTCATCCTACTGTAGAATCACTTTGCTGCTCGGTTTAGCCTGGCGGTGCTTTTGGTACTCTGCCGCCTTTCTTGATGCAGTCATGTTTTGCCCCTTTTCTCCTGTGGCAGGTTTTTACCAGGTGTGCCTCCAGATCCCCCCCACTCAGCGTCACCTGGGAAGAGGCGCACCCAGTCCCTCAGCGCCCTTCCGAAGGACAGCGATAAGAACAGCCCTGGAAAGGTAGGGTTCCCCCACGTTGGAGTGTCTGTCACCTTCCGGCTTGCTGTCTATCTCCCATCCTGTGCTCTTCTCCCTCTGATGAGCCGACATTACATTAAATTACATTACATTACATTCATTTAGCAGACACTTATCCAGAGTGCCTTCCTGCTCAAGAGAACAGAAGTGTATCCATTCAAGTTGAATGAGCTATAGTGTCAGACCAGGCTAACAACACTCCTAAACCAGTGAGTGTGAGCTTTACACTATTCAAGCCCAACCACAAGTGAACTTTTGCAACCTTAATAGACAAGGGAAGCCAAGTATACTACCATACATCACAATCACTAGACTGCAGAATCCAAAAACACATCGTTATACTACACATTAAATAAACAGCAGGTGATACAGGTAGCAGGTTTATCCGTTCCCTCCTGTGATTCCCTCCCTCCCTTCCTATCTCTTGCCTTACCGGCCTCCCTCTTCTCTGCCCTCTTCCTCAGAGGGAAAAGGACCACATCCGGCGGCCCATGAACGCCTTTATGATCTTCAGCAAGCGCCACCGGGCCCTGGTGCACCAGAGGCACCCGAACCAGGACAACCGCACCGTCAGCAAGATCCTGGGGGAGTGGTGGTATGCCCTGGGGCCCAAGGAGAAGCAGAAGTACCACGACCTCGCCTTCCAGGTGGGTGCGCACACTCCCCCGTCCTAACCGACCCCAACACACAGTCCACACACCCTAACAGCCCCACTGCAAGTAGGAATTTCTCTCAGTCTGTTTGAGTGGGAAAGAATCCTCCAACCATATTTTAGCAACTGCTGACTTATCCTCTTGACTGCATGGCATGTATTGTTCTGAATATGTCAACAGAAAATAAGTAAATAATAAAGTTAGGGCTACAGTAAACAAAGATTGCCAAAGAAACCTCTTTAAAGTGCTATTGCAGCAGTTGGATTTGTTATTATTGTGTAAAGGAGAGAGAATGCTATGAATAGCCCCCTTAATGCTATATGTACAGTAAAATAATCAATAGGACGTGTCTTGTATCAGTGAAGGTCCATGTAACTGAATGCCAGTTCTGCTGAATGCATTGTGGTGCCCTTATTGGCTCCTTGTTCATCTGTATTGACCACAGTAATGCATGGCCAGCCTCCACACATTCTGCCTGCCTGTGTTGTGTTGTTGGTCTGTTACGTGTGAACAGATGTGGAGAGGTGTGGACTAATTCTCTTTATGCTTTTGCTTCTCTCTCTTCCTTTCTGCACCCTCTCTTCCCCCTTCCTCCTTCTCTGTTTCCCTCTTCTCTCTCTCCCACTTTCTCTGTCGCTGGTCCTGTTGCCTTGCTCTGTCCGTCTCTCAGGTGAAGGAGGCCCACTTCAAGGCACACCCAGACTGGAAGTGGTGCAACAAAGACAGGAAGAAGTCGGTCCCTGAAGGCCGGGGCATCCCTGGAGGCAAAGACGTGCGAGAGAGGAGCATGTCCGAGTCCACCGGTGAGTGCTGGAGGGAGTGGGAGGGGCCTCTCCTGAGAGGCGTAACATTCGGATCTCTGTGTGTTTGTATTTGGCAGCAGTGTAGGTGAGAGTGCATGCGTGTAGGCTGCATGTATTTGTATTTGGCAATGGTGTAGGTGATAGGTGAGAGTGCATGTGTGTACGCGGGAGCGGAGGGGAGGCTGTCGATACGATCTCTCACCGGCACCTTTCCCCCTCTCCCCCACAGAGCCTCAGTCAACCTCTCTGGGGGTGGATCTGAAGGGGGCAGGGCCTGGCTTGTCAGGGATTGGCGAACAGGGTGCAGGGGAGGGGCGTGGGAATCAGCAGCCCCGCCCACGGGCCTTCTCCCAGAGTGCTGTACACACACTGGAGAGGAGACAGCGGGAGAGGGGGAACGCTCAGGCCCTATCAGATCTAGCACAGGTTGGTGATCGTATGCATTTGCCTTCTAACACATACCCTTACCTGTTTTTTTTTTTTTTTTGTCAGTACAGCTTCTCGCTCACCTCTTCTAATTCTGTCTTCTTGCCTTTGCCCTCTTTCCCTTCTCTCCTGTGTCTCCTTCCTTCTGTTTTCCTCCTCCTTTCTGACTGTCCCTCTCTCAGTCCTCTCAAAGCATGTCCTCCCCGTTCACTTCACTGCGGCCACGCCTCCTTGCACGTTGTCTCCTCCCTCTCTAACGCTGACCTCCCTCTCTCCCTATCCAGATGTGTCGTGACGGAGGGGGCCAGTTCTCGGGCCGCGCCCCGCCCCTCTCCCGGGCCCAGCGCGAGGTGAGCGAGGACATGACCAGCGACGAAGAGCGCATGGTGATCTGCGAAGAGGAGGGCGACGACGACGTCATCGGTGCGTTCGCGGTTCCATCGCCGCTGTGATGTCAGCACCGTGTCATCACTGCACCTCCCACTGTTCAGTATTGTAGTTTTGCTCTGCTAAAGCGCTCTTGGCTCAGTCTTGTTTCTTGTGCGTTTCTTTTAACAACCCTTTAGAGGACTCCTATCCGGGCAGCTCCATAGACCTGAAGTGCAAAGAGAGAGTGACTGACAGCGACAGTGAGAACATCTCTGCAGATGAGGCTGACAGCAAGGTACCTGTGTGTCTGCTTACATTTACATTACCAGTCAAGAGTTTGGACACATGATTAGGATAATGAGAAACACGCATGCTAAAGACTTATTCTTAAATGCTTGATATTTGTTTCTTAGTCATCAACTTAACTATTTAAATTTGTCTATGTATGAATTTCTTTCCAAAAAAAAATTTAAAAAATTGTTTACTATTTTGGAGAATCTTAAGTAGATTTGTGTTATTTCATAGTTTTGATGTCTGTACTCTTATTCTGAAATGTGGAAAATAGTAAAAAGTAAAGAGAAACTCTTCTATGAGTAGGTGTGTCCAAACTTTTAACTGGTACTGGATCTTAGTCTGTAGAATCAGTGAATGTGCTTTTGTGCACCACATTTTCCAGTCAGCAGCTACGTCTAACACACCTCTTCTGTGTTTCCTTCCCAGCGCTCCTTCGCTGCAGTAATCTGCTCAGCGTCATCTTCCTCCTCTGTCTCCTTCTCCTCCTCTTTGGGGAGGAGCTCCTCTCTCTCCTCCCACCCTTTGAGCAGAGGAGCAAGCTCAGAGAGCAGAAGGAGGAGAGGGCCGGAGAGCGGGGCGTCTGCACCCCCTCCCTCGCTCCCCGGCCCCGGCCAGTCCGTCTTGGCCGGCTCCCTCTCCGGCGGTCCGATGCACCCGTCGGATCACGGCTCCGCCTCTCTGGGCGTGTCCCCGGGACTGGGCGGGGCCCGCATCGCCTCCACCACGGTGACCAACGTGGTGCGCCCGGTGGTGAGCACCCCCGTCCCCATCGCCAGCAAGCCCCGGGACGGCGGGGCCGCCCTCAGCCCCACGCCCGCCGAGAGGAAACCCACCCCGCAGCCGCCACAGGCCCAACTGCTGATTGGAGGAGCGGGAGGAGGAGGCGGGGCAGCCAGAGGGGGTGGGTACTACTCCGCGTCCTCTCCCAATCCTGTAAACGTAGGGGCCGTTGGGCAAGGAGGACTGGTCACCAATTTAGTCTTTGGGAGCGCTCTCCAGGCCCCGCCCACAGTGCAGCTGATAACTCCTCCCCAGCCGCTGGTGGCCCCACCCCCCAGTCATAGCAACGGCCCCCTGCCCCTCCCCCTGCTTCAGCCACAGTTCCTTCCTGCTTCTCCGCTGGCGTCTCCGTGCGGCGGCAAGGCTATCACGCACGTGCAGTACATCCTGCCCACCATACCTACCAGCACCAACCCCAGCAGCCCCTGTCCTCAGCAGCCCCAACAGCCAACCAGTATCTTCACCCTACCCCCAGCTCCACCCACCAATGTCTCCTTGGCCAATGGAAAGCAGTCAGGGGCAGGGCCAGGAATAGGATATGCCTCGAGTCCGGCAGTGGGAGTGGTCAGCCCTGGAGTGAGAGGTGAGGGGGAGTGAGTGAGGGTCACTGAGGCATGCTGGCTGGGGGAGCGATTAGAGTGACGCGACAAGCTAGCATAGCAACACGAAGGCAAGAGTGATTCAGGAACCACATCAGAGATCATTCATTATTCACCCAAAGAACACCATGAACAATGCCACTGACCACTAGAACTGCGCACTCACAGAAAAGCAAGAGTAATATCTCAATCATAGAGACATGCATATATCCTCCTTGCAAAAGGATCTGTACAGAGTGCATGTGAACAAAAGCTTTCATACCTGGTACTAAGTGGGTTCCCAAAAGTGCTTGTAATTCACCGGAATTGTGTGTTGTGATTTAAGTTTTTCTTTATTGAAATAGAGAATTACCCAGGATCCTGGTGATCTCTGTATCATGGTGTAATACATGTCACACATTGGAGATACAGGAAGCATGTGTGGTGAGCTGGTCTTCAGTCAGTGTAACCCAGTTTCTCCTTAACATAAACATCACTAACCCTCAAGCAAATGTGGTTTTAAGTTGTTGCTTACCTTGCAAATGAGCTGTGATCCAGAGGAAGTGCAGAAACTCTTTCAGGGACAGAGAACTTTCTTTTTCAGTGTTCAGTTTCACTCGCACTGTTGACTTAACATTACATTCACTGTCTCCGGTGAATTAAAGGTGGATGGATTTCACACTCACAGCACTTAGTGCTTTTGTGATCTCAGATTATGTTCAGGTGGCTGTCCTGGGCCAGTTTCTTACCTTTTTTGGTAGGGATGCACAGTGATCCCTTCTACATTGGTCTTCTTTGTCTCCAGTCGGGAGAGACAGTGAAATGCATTCTGGGGTACATTCATCCTTCGGACTTTGATTGCCTTGGAGTTAGTTATGGAAACATACAATAAATTTACTTTGCTTATTTTATTGTTTAATAAAAAAGGTATGGATAACAGTGTGGATTCCTACCATAGTAAAGATGAGGAGCAACAAATAAATACATTGTTAAAATTGCAGTTGACTTGTGCTTTGGTACAAATGTTGGAGAGCACTAAGAGGACCTCACCAGAAGTCCATTGATGTTAGGAGAAGGAAGGTGTATAAGGAGAGTGAGGGTGACATGGGCTGTGTATTTTGTTGCTTGAGGAGAAGACGTTTAATTTTCAATGCTTCACTTTCTCTCTCACCAGTGCAAGCACAGTCACCAGTCTTGCCGGGGAAGATGCTGGTTCCCATGGCTACGGTCAGAACAAGCTCGGCCCCCCCTCAGTCAGTCCCTCTGGTGGCTCCGCCTCTTCCTGTTCAAAATGGTGCTCAGCCTACTAGCAAGGTACAGATGGATTAGATCGTGCACAGTGAAAAATCAGCAACACTGAACCAAAGCTAATACAGATTACTGTGTGCTTTTGTATTGTTTCTGGGAGGAAAATAATTTCACAGCTCCTTAGACTCAGTGGAAATCAAAACTCAGTGGAAACATATTCACTGCTAGTTAGCTTACCATGAACCACTGATGAACACTTAGTAAAGTCCAGTAGAAAATCTTAAATCCTGTTTATATTAGGTGTGAGATTTGCGAGAGTAAGCTACACAGTGTGGAGCTCACAGAAATCAGTGAAATCATTCTGTGATTTAAGTGTTTCCACATCTCCTGTCCAGATAATCCAGATTGCTCCCATGCCGGTCGTCCAATCACAGCTCCCCTCGGGGGGAGCAGTGCATCCTGGGAGCCCCTTCCCTGTCTCCGTGGGAACAGCAACTGTGATGGCCTCGGGCACAGCCCCTTCACAAACAGTGCTGCTGCCGCCCCCACCCACGAGGTACTGGTGCTGCTGGGTTACACCCCTTCGGCCCCCAGTCTTGCGCAGGGGTGCTGCCATGTTAAAGGTGAACTCACAAGTTTAAAGCTCACTGTCTCTGTGTAGGTAGTTACTGACTGAAATCCCTCTTTTTCATAGGATCACGTATGTTCAGTCCACTCCTGGAGTCCCCACCCCTCTGCCGTTGGTCCCCACGGTGACTGGCTCCTCCCCTCAGCCGGCTCCGGTCCCTCCTGCCCCGGCGTACATGCCGTCGTCCCTGGCGACCCTGGGCTTCACAGCTATTGCCCCTGCCGGTCAGACCTTGGTGCAGCCGCTTATAGCAGGTCAGTTGAATGCCCCAGTCACTGCTGGGATGGTGATTGGCAGTGGTGTGATGTGCAGAAGCATGAGTCCTCTCTCCTCTCCGCCCCTCTCCTCAGGCCAGCCGCCCCTCCTGGCTCCAGCGCAGCCCCCCAGCTGCCCCTCTCTGACGTCCCTGCAAGCCCCCGCCTCCGGAGTCAGCGGCCAAATAGTCACTGCCATCTACCCTCCCCCCGGCGTTCCCCTGGCAACAGGGGTGGTCTCCGTGACGACGGTGCCCCCCAGCGTGGTGCACACAGCGCCCAGCCCGTCGCCCTCGTCCCCACACGTCCCGCTCAAACACGCCCCGATGTCTGCGCAGCCGCCTCCCGACCTGCACACAGACAGACAGACGGACAGACAGGTGGAGAGGTCGGCCCACACGCAGGCCGAAGCCCTGGTGCATTCCCAGACGGACAGGCAGGGCGAGAGACCGCCTCCCTCGCACTCCCAGGCCTCCGTCAAGCCCGGCAGTGTCTCAGTGGCGGCCCCCAATGGTATGACGGTGTCACTGCAGCCTGGCAGCCCCCAGCTGCCCTCACACACAGGTATGTGAAGCAGTGGGGTGCGTCTCTGTGCCTTTCCTGCTATAGCCTTTTCTCTTTCTATTCTCCATATGTTCTGCTTGTTCCTGTTGTGTCTCTCCATGCTTACATGTTGTCTGTCTTTTCCAGGCGACAGTGCGCTAGGCACTCCCAAGCTGCCCTCCGCTCCGATGAGGACCCCTCAGAAAGTGAAGGCTACAGTCGCCAGCATCCCTGTGGGAAGCTATGAAGGAGGCCGAGGGAGGGAGAGAGACAAGGAGAGGGAGAGGGAGAGGGAGAGGGAGAGGGAGAGGGAGAAGGAGAGAGAGAGGGAAAAGGAGAGGGGGAGGGAGAGGGAAAATGAGAGGGAGAGGGGGAAGGACAGCAGCCGAGGTAGCCGCTACTCGTTCGAGCCGGAACGCCACGGGGACACCAGCTCGTCCTCGCCCCACTCTGTGGAGGAGGGGCCATCAGCGGGACACCCCGAAGGCCATGGTGCTGGGGACAGCAAGGAGGGGAGCGCCAAAGAGGTCATTTTACACCCCTCACTACTGTATAATGCAGCTTCATTAAAACACACGTCAGCTTTCAGTTCTAACCAGTTTTGCAACCAGACATTTTAACAATTCAGTGTTAACAGTTTGATCTGCTGCAGGATCAAACTGTTCTGCTAACGGTTTGATCCTGCAGCCCTCAGGGCAGGAGAGTAATTCCCTGACTGTTCACCCCACACTGTTTTCTCACCAATAAGGTATGTACGGCTGCAGGGTCATCTTCATTACTCGCTCATTCTCTGTTCTGTTCTCTCTCTTCTTTTCTCCCTCCTGTTCGGGTGAAGGACTCCGTTCCCTCCTCGCCCTTGCCGCCCCCTTCTGGGCACGACCCCTCTCTGCCACCCCCACAGAGCGACAAGGATGTCACCCTGCCAAAGAAGACCAAGGCCCGCCCCCCGCCGCTCAAGAGGACGTTTGACTCGGTGGACAAGTGAGTGACAGGGATGGGGGCGACCGGGGAGCCAATGAGAGGCTTGCAGACCATCTGACGCAGATCGGACTGGATCATTAGGCACTGAAATATCCCCAAGCATGCAGCTTAGGCAGATGGCTTGCCTGAATTGTGGTGGGAGTTAAACGGGGAAGCCATGGGGCTCACCGATTCGCCCTGGCTCTTTCAGGGTCCTCTCGGGGATGTACTTCGAGGAGCGCTTCGCCGAGCTGCCGGAGTTCCGCCCGGAGGAGGTGCTCCCCTCCCCCACGATACAGAGCCTGGCCACCTCCCCCCGGTTCATCCTGGGCAGCTACCGAAAGAAGAGGAAGAACTCCACCGGTGAGAGAGAGGGTGAGAGGGGCGTTTAGGGGCCAGGGTGAGAGAGATGAGCACCAGCTGCTCTAAAAGGGGATAATGTTACCAGTGAGGGTGGGATTGAGAGTGTGGTGTTGGACTGCCATTGCTGGGGGAGGACCTTGATATGTTCAGCTAGAGGGGAAGGGTGTCAGCTGATGGCAGCATCCTGTCGCTGACAGGGGGGGTTCAGGGTTGGTGTAAACCTGCTTCACACTTGATGGGAGCGTGACTAAGGCTTTTTATTAAGTCCATATTTCTCCCCCTCTGAACCTCCTCCCAGACCTGGACTCCTCCACGGAGGACACCGTCTCCCCGAAGAGGAAGAGCAGGAGGCTCTCCAGCTGCAGCTCGGAGCCCAACACGCCCAAGAGCGCCGCCAAGTGTGAGGGGGAAATCTTCACCTTCGACAGAGCAGGTAGGCCCTCGCCGGCGCCCCCCCGTGCCCGGGCGCTGTCGCTGCAGGCCGGAGGACGTGCTGACTCCGTCTGTCACCCTCCCGCCCCCTCCTCAGGCACGGACACGGAGGACATCCTCGGGGAGCTGGAGTTCGACAAGGTGCCGTACTCCTCCCTGCGCCGAACCCTGGACCAGCGCCGCGCCTTTGTCATGCAGCTGTTTCAGGACCACGGCTTTTTCCCCTCAGGTGGCCTTCCTCCCTCTCGCTGGTCAACATCCCTCTGATTGGCTAATGCCGCCTCAGTCTCTCTCTCTCATCCACACTCTCACTGATTAGACATCACATCCCACTCAGTTAAATATCACCTTTCTCTCTCTCTGATTGAACATCCCCTGTCTCTTACCTGTTAAACATCACCTCTAACTCACTCACTGATTATTAACCATCAGTCTCATCATCCTAAATGCAGCAGAGTGGTTTTTTTTGTGTTTTCAATTTGATGATAAACCCAGTTTGACTAGCTCCACAGATAGCATGGCGCTGAAATGTAACAGTCCCAAGATTTTACATTGTTTTTAAAAAGGTAGAAAAGCAGATGATTCTTCTCTGTCCTAGAGGCAACTGTTTGGGGGAAATCCCAGAGTCACTCTGAGGGTGTTGTTAAGGGAGTATCCCCTAGAAGTGTTATATATTGTGCTACAGAGTAGCTTAGAGAACAAAGGGTGACTTTTATCATTCTGCAGTTTTCTAAAATCTTTACTTGGAATGGCTCCAGTCAGCACGAACAGTTAATGAATGTAAGCATGGAGTGGGTATAGCTAGTTATATTCAGTTTACAGTACAGTGGCCCAATAGCCAATGTCAGAGCCATTGCCCTTTTCCAGTTTGATGTTTCTGTATTTTAGAACTTATTTTTATTATCAACATTTCATTTAAACCTGTTGTGTGATGGGCTGTTTGGTGAGACTGTTACACAGATCAGTTAATGGAGCTGAGGGGCGAGGGCTCTCACCCGTGCCCGGTGCTAACGCCTCTCTCCCGGTCTCCCCCTCCCCCCAGCCCAGGCCACCGCCGCCTTCCAGGCGCGCCACTCCGAAATCTTCCCCACCAAGGTGTGCCTGCAGCTGAAGATCCGCGAGGTGCGGCAGAAGATCATGCAGACCGCCATTCCCTCCGAGGCGGGCGGTCCCGATGCAGCCGCCTGCTCTCTCCCCGGGCCCTCCAATCCCCAGCTGGGAGAGGCTGGGGGCCGGGACTCGAGCGAGAGGGAGGCGGAGCAAGATGGAGAGCACAGGCCCTCTGAGAAAAAGAGCCCCAGTGAGGCACAGGAGTCCAGCAGATGAGCACCAGAATCTTCCCCCAGATATTTTCCAAGACACCCCTCCTCTTCTCCCAGTCCTTTTGGCTCTGCCTTTACTCTCTGTACAACTGGCTCAGAAGGGGCCTTCAGGAAGGCTTTTTCTAGAACCCAGACCAATGAGGCTTTCTTCAGTGTGTACCGCCCCCTCCCCCCCATCCCCTGTGACACTGGAACTCCGTCAGCTGGAACAGATGGCACAGTGATCCAGACGGCACTTGAAGTGGCACACCATTACAAGCACTTTTTTTTATTATAATTGTCAAGCGTCCATCAAGACTGACCAGACTCCTGCTATATAACGCAAAGATTGCAATCAGGTCTGTAGTGCCTGGGGTCAGAGCAGTCTGAGCTTCTTCATTACAGGACTTTGACTGACTTGCTTTTGCTCAGTCAGTCGTTGCAGACACTTTGTTGATGGATTTGTAAAAGGGACTGGAGGAGAGAAGTGTGGCTTCTGTAGAGAGTTGGGATTTTGTGTCCCCTGTCGTTGGCTCAGTTGACACTGCGGGACATGGAGAGACTGAGCCCGTTCTGGCAGGAGATGACGCTGTTGAATGAGGAGCTTGTTTCTTCATAGCATCAGAACGAACTTGTTTCTTTTAAAAAAAAAAATCTTTAATTATTATAAAAAATAATTATTTTCTGTGTGGCTGAGGAGCTCCTGTGATTGGATGAAACTAGACAGAATTTTTGGGACCGGATGAAAAACTGAACTGCATTTACTGACAGATGTTAATGTCAGTATCAGTTCAGCATTGATTCCAGTTTGGGGAACTGCTCTCCTGTGATTGGCTGTAACCGACCACAACCTGATCAGAGCTGAATGTTCGTGCGCTCTGATTGGTCAGCCAGGATGGAGGGCAGTTGGGTAAGGAGATCTGTGGGCACGGGCTGGCCAAATTAAAACAAGAGTCTGAGCTCGGGGCTCAGTCAAACGAACTGCAGTTTCAATGCAGTGACCTCTCAAAACATTGTCCAGACAAAACAAGAGAGGGAGAACCGCAGTAACTCCTCACTCTCAAAACAAACGTGAAGTTTCAGCTTTAGTGACTTTCAAAAAAAACAACCTACTGACTTGATTTTGAATCTGCACTCAAGATTCTCCCTTTTGGTGATGTTGTGGTTATTACTGATCCTCTCGGTATCGATGTTGCCCATCCTCATTTCCTGCAGTCGCTATCAGCTTCCTCCTGTTGTCATCATTTCGGTTGGAACGTGTGGGGATCCGAGACACACAGGCAACACTCCCTTAGTCTTCCTCCTGACCTTTGACCACCCCCCCCCCTTTTTTTTTTATTTACCGTTCATCAAATAGGGGGAAGGGTGGAGTAATAAAGTTTTAACGAGAAAAGTTATTTTTTTAGTGATATTCTTTCGTTAGTCCTCCTCTAAGCTTTAAACCTCAAACTGTATTCTACCTGACTGCCCCCTTACTTCTCTTTCTTCCTCTGCTCCACTGCTAGTCACTTTCTGGTTTCCTCTTGTTCACCGTACTGGGTGCAGTAATAGAGAGCTGGGTGCGGGTGTTACAGTACCTGAGTCTTCATTGTGGAGGACTGGTCTGGCCCATGCGTTCTTACTGTAATGTCAGAAGACTCATCAGAATAATACAAATAAATATTAATATTTGTAATTGAGTAATAAACGCATCAAAGAAAATAATAAAAAATGTAAAATAAAAATTACAAATTTTGTGTACCACTTGTTTTGCTGAGAAAGTAAAAAAATATATATAAATATATATGAATAACTATAATAATTTGTATCTGTACCTTCCAGTATACAGATGTTCAAATATGAGTGAGTGTATGTTTCTCTTACTGAAAGACTGCACAGACGTTGTCTAACCTTTGTGTTCACAAATAAGCACTGCTATGTACTGTAGGGGGAAAGACGAAACAGGGTTTTAAAAGATGTGAGGCAGTTTAGATGAAGGCAAATGGTGTGCAGTTTTATTTTATGGTATTATATATTTTTTTAAATCCAATTTGCAGTTTGGGCCATACAGGTGCACGAGCATGCACAGACACCTGTATGCGTGTACTTTGTATGTATGTGTGTGAAATAAATTGTTCTTATTTTGGCGAAGGAATTTTACAAAGAGACTGATGATGAGTGTTAGTTCCTAAACAGGGCATGTTGACCATGTGCAATATTTCTTACTCAAAAAAAATAATAATATTAAAGACTTAACACAGTATCCTGTCTCCCTGGAGTTTGTTCTTTAAAGAAATGGGTCAAATTCAATATAAAGCAAGAGGAAGATGTTGGATGTCAGTACCTACACCAAGGGCTCACCAGAGAAAACCACCCACAACAAACAAACAAGTCGCCCGTGGGCCAGACAAAGGCACACTTGTTCATCGTTGCGGATCTGCACTCATGCAAAGAAGGTTATACATTTACCTGCCAACAGCTCTATATGAACTTTAGCATTTTCAAAGTATGCTTTTCCTAAAATGCATGCAAAGAGCACATCTGAATGGTTGTAACCTTGTCTGGGGGATGCTGCCATTTTTCACAGAAACTAGAATCTCAATGGGTTGCTGAACTACACAGTTGCTACTTATGTTCACACACACGCACAAATAGAGACCAGGCTTGAAATTTACATCATTACAGTCATTCACAGCAAAAAAGGTGTGTCAGATCATTGCCATGTGTGTGAAATATTCACTAAAGCAACCATGGATGTGGCAAAGAACTGAACCTCATGAGCATCTTGGCTTTTTCTTTCCTGTCCAAAGCAGAGAGTTGGTCAGTTCAGTCAAGTGTCTTTGTGTGCTGAAAGGAATCCACTTTTTCATTGTATGCGTCTGCATTTGTGTCTCTCGTAAGTTATTTGCCAATCTGATGTCTTGGATCTGCTCCTTGTTAGCTCTCACCTGTCCCTCAGTCAGAATAGCCCTGGGAGGTCTACATGCTCCGTGAGTCCACACCTGGTCTGTGACTGTTTGAGCACTATGGACAGAGTTCGTGCTCCAGGTCTTTTGTGCCCTGGAATCGATCTCCATTAAAAACAAGTGAAAGGGGTGAATGTAAATGGAAGAGAGGCTGGTTTGGATGACACAGCTTCTCAATGGTGTAGGTGTGCAGGTGACTGCACATCTGGCTCTGACTGTTGAAGGTGTCCTAGTTGAAGGGATCTCCATGTGGGCTGCCAGCTGGTGTCAGGCCCAGTGCATCAGGGGAGGGGAAGATCTCGCTGTAGAATAAGCCGCAGAACCCTGGGTCCCAGCGCTCTGGAGTGGCGGACAGCCGGGACTCTGAGGGGCCTGTCACAGAGCATAGTGTACTGTTTACCAAATGTGAGGAGAAAAGCACAGAAAACACAGAGAAACCTAAGAGAGAAGGAACACTCCAGCTGACACATTTAGGAGTTTCTCTGCAAGTGCTTTGCAGTTATTTATGTTTTCGGCAGCGTACAGGTTGATCATTAGTCTGTAGAACTTTCTGTTCCCGTCTGAACCTGTTTTCAGCACCACTTTGAACTGTTAAACAGTGTCGTCGCAGCCCTCACGAGCTATTTTGTTTATTCGACTCCTGCAGCTACACTAACAGGAAATAGGCCTGCTGAGTGGCTTGTTTGTTTCTGTTTCAGATGTACTTTACCCCAAAGATAAAAACACATCAAAAACAAGCATGATGCCATTAAAAAGCTGCGCTAAAAGGTTAGAAATTTGTTGCTGTTTATCGTAAATCCTAAAACAACGAAGCTCTGGCTTTTAATGAAGAACTAGCACATTCAGTTCTTTTTATATTAAGAATGGTTATAAAAGCATTTCCAGAGGCAATGTATTTGTATAAAACTAGAATGTAAATTTTTAATCAAATAATCTATTCTATCTCTGTAGCTTTCTCTCGTCTCTTTGAGAGATTTGTTTATATAAACTGTCCCAGAAATGGCGTAACATTTTCCCCTTACCTCCTGAGCCACAATGCGTAAAGAAATGTCAACACCAAGGCCTGGTTCTTCATCTGCACACAGATCCTTCACATAAGCCTCACTTGACAGATCACTGGTCACCTGCTTCAGGTGAGTTTTGGGGTGGTGTGGGTGTCACCTATAAGCAGTGGCCCCTGAACAAAGGCCTTCTCTGGACAATTGGTGTAGAGACAGTGTGCTGATTCAGAATTATATATAATAAGTAGATTGGCTGTGGGCTCAGAAAATACAACTTGATTTCGAGATTATATAATGATCAGTGAATATGCACTGAATATGCACAGCATTTAACAGACAAATACATAAAAAAGCACAGAACTTTTCTGCACCCCCAAAAGTGCAGTTATTCTATCTCTGAGCAGATTACCACTCAAAGATTTTCCTCACAAGCCTTGAAGCAGCAGCCAGGTGCTTGCAACTGGTAGTGTTATAGTGTACGTTATGGTGGCTCCTTGGGATCATGGTGTACCTGAAGCAGTCATGTATGATCTTGTAAGAGCAACATTACATCAGTTATATCAACCTTATATCATAGTGTTAACAGTGCCAAACAATGATCCATGTATACTGCCATACTCATACTGCCTAAAGATGACTTGTAACAGATTTCAATTTGGGGACTACTGTAATCAGATACTGTGTGCTAGGCTGTGCTGAGAAATCTGATTGAATCTATTTTTGGCCTTTGTCATAGGATTGTGAATGATTCTGCATTATGTTTCTGATGATTTCAGATAGCTTGTTCCACCAATGGTGGCCCAGCATGGAAAAAAACGTGAGTTTAGCATGTTTTGACATACAGAGGAGGAACTCTTGGATAACTGGAGACTGCTAAACAGAGAAGTCATACAGGCATGCTGGATCTCATACTTGTTTGAAGGTATGCATGCCCTTGACATTCGTGCTTTTTGAATTGGAAATAACTTAAGATGTGTCTTCTACAACAGACCCGCAATATTTACTTACATGACATTTTATTCGCTCAATGGAGACAACCTACACCTTTTGACTTAGTAGCCACATCACTAATCAATAACTGAATTAACTGTCCTTGAAATACAGCCACAAGTTGTTTGTGACAGCTGGGCACTGCTCAATGCCACCATGCAATGAACACACGCAGCTGCATTTGGTCGTAAAGACTATTTCTGTAGTCCAAGAAGACAGAGATGAACCTAGTAAAACATGGCTTTGGTTTCGTCTGGATTTATGTTGGACAGATTATGTCACAAGTTACAAGTAACTACCAACTGATTCTGACTCGACTGATGTGTCTCTTTTTTCCTCACACATAATAGACAGACATGAACTGACACCTAGGAACTGAAATGTCAGATAAAGGCTCTACATCAATCATTGGGGAAGAGGTATTAGTATCGCTCCCGTCAATTTTATCTTTTGTTTAAAAAAAGCAACGGGCGAAGGATTGTGGGTCTTGTAGTTTCTTTTTATCTGTTCTTGGTTCTTTTGTGTAAGAAACCTGAGACGGAGCGCCATCTTTCGTCCGACACACAAATTCCATTGCGGTTCTTGTAGTTGTTTTGGATAATCAATGATACGCCAGTCGTCTCAAAGAACTGCTACTTCGAACTTCGTTTCCCAGGAGGCAATGCGAGCAGCCAGTGCGTCAGGTGTAGCTGCACAGACAAACGGAGAGGGGGACTCAACGATATGCCTTTAATGCGGTCTCTATTTTAACGATTATTTAGCTAAGTCGACGGAGACCCAGCCGACGCTCACCTGGCCCATTCTTAGCGGACCCCATCCCCCCCCGCCCCGACACCCTCGCGCACAGACATGAGCGGCAGCGGGCGGCCCAGGACCAGCTCGTTCGCCGAGCCACCGGGTGCTCCCGGACCCGCCGCAGCCGCTGCCGGATCGGCCGCTGCGGGGGGGAGCGCTGCAGGGAAGTCCGGGGCTACGCAGGCCTCGGGGGGCAGCTCGTCCGGGTTCGGAAACTTGAAGCTAAGCAGTGAGTATTTCTCTACTTTTATCTGTCATTTTAGCTCGGCAGCTTCCAGAGTTAGTAAGCTAGTTAGCACAGCAACATGAAAAGAGAAGCATGCTGTGAGATGGTATAAAGGTTGCTGGCTAAATAGTGCTAGCAAGTTTGGATTAAACAAGGGCTCCGGGTGCTTGTGAACAGCTGTGTGGGGCGAGCTTTCTTTGATTAAAAATAGGGAGAATTAAGGTAACACGCTACTCTAGCTATCATAGCCGGTTAACCGGCTAACCCAAAATAGGCAGACCGAACGTAACGTAAAATTTGCTGTTGGTGGCAAGAGGGAATTTAGAAGGATGCTGGTTAAGATGAGGATAGAGACTGATCTACTAGGAAACAGTAGGGATTCTTGCTAGCGAGGCTAGCTAGTAGTTTGAGTCCGTGTCGAGGACATAGAAGGGCCTGTAGTTTGGGAGCTAGCTAAGCTAGCACGGCACAATTTCATGGCCAGCCGAGACTATGTCCACTAATCCTAGTGTTATAAATTGGAGCTGCCTTTCTGTAACTTCCTCAATCATTCCAGCCATTTGGATAACATTTTAAGCTATCTAGCTGTATCCGTGCAACAATTTGCTCATTTCGGTGCGACTGGATTGCCTTGGCACCTACTTAGCTTGTTAGCCCTTGCAAACTTATTTAATGTTAGCTTTCCACAGTTGCATTGTTAAGGCGTACTCGGAAACCAGGCGAAAATCTAACGCAATTCAAAATGATACGGCTTTATTGGGAAAAAGCCATCGCAAGCCAAAGGGCAGGGGGTTATAGGGGAACCAGTAGAAGGGTAGCTTGCTAACTAGCCGCTTGGGACAGATAATTTTCGGAAAATAAATGGCAATGAGATCAGCTAACCAGCTAGGCTAGATGAACTGGTGGTGTAGGTACATTGGAAGTTCAATTGAAGTTTTCAGCCAAGGTTAGCTAGCTGTTTTTTTTTTTTTTTTTACAGATGGCTAACACCTTTCAGTTCTAACACATAACTATAACGTTAAGTTTTTCTAGCTAGCTAACCTGACTTCGCGTTGACTCGGTTGTGCCAGGTTTGTGTAGGACAACAGGTAGCACATCGCATTAAGTCTAGCTATCCTGCCGAGTGTAGCATCCGCACACCTTCGCCGATCTCTGGTCACCCAATCCCTTAGCATTAGCAAGAGGATTTACCCCACAATGTTTTGAATTTCTTTTAAAAAAATAAAGAATTAACCCTCTGCGTTTTCACGTGCAGTAATGATAAGGGCCTGCGCAGTTCACTGAGGACTTGTCAGTTATTTACCCGTAGTGTTATCGATTTTCAAGCAGTACGTCTCATGCCAATATTATATTGTTAATTCAGAGAATGTTAGAGCTATAATTTTCATTCGTAGTAGTTCTAATGAATGTTTCAGTGGATCCAGGGTTTCCATTTTTTTTGTGCAAGTGGTGCTCACAGTTGGACAAGCCCTCAATGAGCGAACGGCCGCGGGCCTGCAAGTGTGTGCAAGATGTGACCTTTCAACGTGATTTAAAAAAGGAAAAATCAATACAGTGGTGATGTGGTTTAAAGTTCTTGTTTAAATCCTTTCACTTTGTGGTTGTCGAATATTGAGTTATATTCCAAGACTTGCTTCCCCTAAGAAGTGGAGGGCTACGTCTTGCAACCAAGTAACAATCACCAAGTACATCGCAAGTCCACACTGGACCACACATGCTGACCTTTGTAGTATTTTAGAGAGGATGTGGTGAAAGGACGTATGAAAGGACCTTTGCATTTACAAAAAAGCAGTATGGGTCTTTTATAACACTTTAATTTTTTGTTGACTGTAGTCTTTTAAGATAGTTCATGATATTAAACAGCACAAAGACTACATGGAAATATTTGTAAAGAAATATCTTGGCATGTCAGCTGATAAAGAAGTAAGAAATTGCTAGCCTGTGTGTAGCTAACTGCCAATATTTTCAGTCGTATGTGTATGTACACATTTTGGCTCTCTTGATAAATCAGTCAGTTACACTTACCAGCATGAGTGAATGTATAAGAGTAAATAAAACAACATCTGTCTCAGTCACACATTATAGGAGTTATCACTTCAATTTGATGGCTGACTGGCTGCATCTTTTAAGGGTAGTGTTCATTCAACATCACAAGTGTCACCCATTATTTTGTGGGCCAAGTTCAACATGTAGATTTTAAATTAATACATACAGAAGCAGAGGAACAGAGGGGTGTAAGTGACATTTTGGGCCCAAATGAGTTTTGCATATAAAACAAAAGCTCTTGAAAATATCTATCTACTAGCAAAAGGACACACCAAAAATCTTTAACTGCATTGAAAAACACAAGAAATCAAAGACCCAAGACCAATCTGGCTTCAGTTTTTTGCAGAAGGGGTGAAAGTGCAGAGAAGAAAAGGGATTTATTTTCACTCTGCACAAATGGAAGCATACCCCTTGCTGAAGACTTTAGCAAGTCTTTGCATGTAAAAATGAGCAGGGTTAAGTTAAGCAATACTGAGTGGAGCTACATTAGATAAATTGCACAACTATAATATGCTCTGCTTTAGGCTATTTTTTGAAAAAACTGTTGAAAGCATATGCAGTGACATCTGTTGTTCTAAAATGGTTACAAAACTTGAATGATTAGCTTTTTTCAGAATGAAATGGCTTTTTATTACTGCTTTGTGTTTGTCCATACAAATTGAAAAATATTTTTCAATGTTTTTCAATTAGTTTGTTGCATACATCTCCCAGTTTAATGAAATGGCTGGAATTTTTTGGTGCCAATGTGGCACAAGTGACGTTTTAGCCACATTGCTGATGCTACTTGATGTGCTTGAAAATTTACATTTTATATTTTTGCTCACTATTGATCACTTAGAAAACATACACACTTTTAATGTAGGGCTTGAAAGAAAATAAACAGTAAGTCATGTTTCTGCTCTCCTGTAAAATTTTGTCATTTGAAAATGTCAGTAATGCCCCTCTGGTGATAAACCCTTGATATATAAATATATATTCATATATAATCATGTAAAAACATAAAAGCCTGTAACTTGGTTGTAAAGGGGTTTTGATCTCAGAGGCTTCACTAACAAAAGTGTAGGCATACCTGTAAATATAAATGGATGATCAAAAGAACCTGCATAAGCTTTTAGAGATTAGATTGCGATTGTGAAGTTTAAGGCTTGTTACGGAGAGTCAGAGTATCTGCTCACTTTCACTTTCCGCAGGTTTGAAGTGATGTGTCCGATGCAAAACCATGGGGAGAATTCTCCGCTCCTCCAGGCTTTTGGTGTACTTCATTTGCATGTTAAATAGCATGTAAGGTGAAGCACAACAGGTTTAGCGTCCCTTTGATGTGAACCGTGGTTTGTGCACTGTAATTAGTCCATTTGCATGGGTCTTTAGCTAGATACCTTGTGTAGTTTGTTCTTGAGCGTGCAGGACAGGAGAGATGGAGTTATGGTGGCGTTGCACAGCGGGTTGTGTTTATCCATGCACATTTGCTTCAAAGAGAACTTTGATTGGGCTCATGGCTTCAGGCTCTGGCAAACGTGAACAGTAACCACAATTTATCTTGATGAAGATGTGAGGCAATACACTTGTATGCAAAATGAGATTCACAATTCAGGCCCAACTAGGTGCACTCCACTACTCATACAATAATTATACAATAATACAATAAATACAAGAAAAAAATGTGATTTCTCTTTGTGATTTGATTAAATAACTGTGTAAATAGTCTCTTAGTTCCTCAAGACACTAACAAAATACCTAGGAAATGGTATCAAAGGTATGTGTAAAAGCTTGTTTTATACCAGATACAATGTAGCTGTCACTCCTGTGGGGAAACTGGCTACAATAATGTAAAGAACTCTACAGCCTTCCTGATGACGTGTCATGCATGGGCTGTGGTCTAACTCCGCAAGCCTCTGCTACATCTGAAGTTTGAAGGCAACTTTGAGCGGTTAATGTGAGCACACCTAAAGTCCAGATATGTATTGTGGTGTTTCTTTTTTTTTGTTGTTGCTGACTTATGAGAGCAAACGATTGTCCCACAGAGTGAAACTCTTACTCCTACATGTGCAAGTGAGGAGCAACCAGCGAGGTGAGCTTAGATAAGCATTCTGTATTTGTCTGTTGCATGTGTAGCCAATGCAATACCTTGCACAGACGATAAAGGTACTGACACCTGTCATGCTAATCGATACAAATTGCAGCTGCCTGCACTAGATTCTCCTCTCCTCCTGTTGAACCCTTCCTATTCACCCCTCTTCACTGGCAGCTTGGGTTTTGATGCTGGGACACACGCAGGTAACTTTGCGGTCTCTGCCATTGCTCATACATCGCTGAGTTTGCCTGTGAAGCCTGTAACATTCTTCTTCCCAGTCTGTCGCGGTGGAACACATGAATGTTAGGACTGGCAAATTCTCTTTTCAAGAGTTAGAGTTCTCATGGTGTCAAGAATTGTTCATTGTTTTTTTTTTTTTACCTTCAAACTGATGCTAAAATAACATCTCTGTCCATTATATGACAGATGTTAAAAGCATTCTCACTGAACTTGATCAAGAGACAAGTAATACAGAACAGGAAATAAAAATACAAATAGGCTCAGAAGTGATATTGAATCTGATATTACTCAGACAGGGACCACAATAAGAACACCAATTATGAAATACAAGTATGATTTAAAATGGCATTCACTTTGCCTTTTACAAAAAGACAGGTTATGAAATAATTAGTTGATGGGTCTTTTACTGTTGGTTCCAGTCACTTGGGAACTGTCAGGAAGATCAGTGCAGAAGACCTGAGACTGTGAGAGGGTGTAGTGAAATGTAACCTGGAGAGGTAGGCTGAGGGAATTCCTTTAAGAGCCTCGTAAATCAAAGCATAACAATGAGCCTGACATCTATTACGGAATGAAGATAAACCAGTTTGATTTGAAAGAATGTAATGATTTCGCTCATAGGGGCTCCCATGGCTGTTCTTGTTACTGAATGGTGCAGGGTGTTCAATTTTTTCTCGCATGGTTTTGGTGCAAAGGTCTGTAAATAACATTACCATAACCCAAAGGAGGTAGGATAAACAATTTCATCAGGGCAATTCTACAACTACAGGTAGGACAGGATGTATTGCAATGTAGAAGGACAAGCCTTGGTTTACTTTTGCTCTGCTGCTCTGAAGTTGAGGGAGTTTTTTAGCCAAGATTCCAACATATTCATTATGGGAGAATTAGCTGATGAGAGTATTGTAAACTGGTAAAGGAAAAAAGTGCTGTCATTGTCGATTTTTTTTTTTTTTTTTTTTTGATGTACTCACATTTGGTGAAAGTTTGAGGTCAGTGTGTGCCCTCTGGATGATACTGAAGAGTGGGCAGGGCAGGGGGAGATTTGTGGTGGTAGAAGTGTTTGACGGTCAAAAGTGGGCCACAACTGGCTCAGAAAATTCAGATTTTGAAAAACATCAAGGGTTTGGTCAATGTAAAATATGATGGAAAAATGTGGCTTGGCTGTGTGCAGGAGGTTTTCCATATCACATCACAGATAATGGTGAACTTCCCCTATCCAACTGGACACGGCTCACTCATTCTCATGCTCAAGATATTCTTATATGTGGAAACCAATCTTGACAAATGCAGACCCTTTAACATGGGCACGGAGGAAATTACTATATGACTCATTGTCTGTAGGCGACATGTGTAAAGCTTCATGTGTCTCATGCATTAGGACTGCAACATGAGTTCTCAGGGATTAGGGAGGAAGTAGTTGTACCATGAATCAGCAGTTGTAAGAGGCCCCGCCCTTTTTGTTGTGCTTGTACAATATAATCTATAGAACTTCGTACCAAAAAAATCGTACAGAAAATCAAAGAAAAGTAGTAGTAGACAGTGGAGGGACATCCGTATGGGTGAGGCATGGGGGTGTTTAGGAATATGGTGGACCAGCCTAGAAGCAGCATTCTGGATAAGCTGCAGGGGTTTGATAGTACATGCAAAGAGACCAGCCAGGAGTGAGGTGCAGGGGACCAGGGCCTAGGCATTGGCTGGGTTGAGTAAGTGGTGATGAAGGGGTGGATTCTTGGGATGTTGTCGAGTAAGAACCTGTAGGCCCTACTGACTTGTGCTGTGGTTCACGGAGGTCATGTGGCTGTCGAGTGTCACTGATGCTCTTGGCAGTCTGGGGGGGCTGACTCTGTAATGTTCTCCAGGGTGATGGAGAGGTCATGGAAGCGAAGAGGATTTAGCAGGGCTGTGCGGGAGCTCAGTCTTAGCCAAGCTGAGCCTCCGGGGGTGATCTTACATCGGCGGTGAGATGTCAGTCAGCCAGGCTGAAATGTGTGACGTGGCCTGTGTGTCAAAGTTAGCCTCATGTCACAGAAAGACCTCGAGTGATTCTTACAGAGACAGAGCTCTTTCCCATGTGCCCCGGCAGCTGATGTCACATCAGCCTTTGTGTTCACTCCTGTATTAAGCAGCTTTTTTGCTTTCCAACATACAACCAGCACTCACGGGCAACACATGCAGGGAGTGTCTTCTGAAAGCCCGCGAGGCAAGACCCAGAACACTTATGAACAGTGCGGCTCTGGTTCAAGCACTAAGTGATGAGGGGGAGATGGGGTCTTTGTAGTCGTCCCCCGGGGATTGTCTGTTGTCTGAAATCATTTTAAGGCGGGAGCTGATGTCTTTGCCTGGGGACAGAGGAGAGAGGACACCCTTGTGTATTCTCTGAAGTGAGCGCTGATTATGCTGCTTCATATACCCCAGGGACAGTGTGGGAGCCTTGTGTTTAACAGAACAGGCATGTCGGGCTCCTTCCAAGGATGAGGGAGGGTAGTGCTCTCACAGTGACATTACTGATGCCGTCGGTGTCCGTTTCCCAGGAGACAGCGGGAAGGTGACAACAGTGGTGGCCACGCCGGGACAGGGTCCGGACCGCCCGCAGGAAGTGTCCTACACAGATATCAAGGTGATCGGGAACGGTTCCTTCGGCGTGGTCTACCAAGCGCGGCTCATCGACAGCCAAGAGATGGTCGCCATCAAGAAGGTGCTGCAGGATAAGAGATTCAAGGTACCCAGTGTTGCACAATGCCACCGCCACTGCGGACACCATCAGACTAAATTGAACCTGACCACATGCTGCTTTGCACAGTGCTAACTGTGTTCATGGTAGTAGTATGCATACCGTGCCAACCCATTACGTTACATTATTGGCATTTAGCAGACTCTCTTATCCAGAGTGACTTACATCGGTTACAGTTTTTTTCAATGTTAACCCACAATTTCCAGCTGTATAAATGGATAAGTGCCTTGCCCAGTGTACAGCAGCAGTACTGGACTGGCAACCTTTTGGTTATGAGTCCTGCTCCTTAACCACTATGCTACACTGCTGCCCTTTAAGACCAGACCCTTTGTAAGGTCAAAGACTTTTAAATGTGTGCTTACACACCTGCACTACTAACCCCAGACAGATGGTGTCACTGTCCAGTAGCTAAGCCTCTGCTTTGCCTGTCCCTCCCTCTCCCACAGAACCGCGAGCTGCAGATCATGCGCAAGCTGGATCACTGCAACATCGTCAGGCTGCGTTACTTCTTCTACTCCAGCGGCGAGAAGGTATAGTGCAGCCTTCGCCCTCGTCCTCGTCATCCTCGCCCTCCGAAACTCCACAGCAACATTCCATCTGGAGACATCAGCCTGGGAGCTGCAGGGGATCACTGACAGCACAGCAACCCAAAAGCCTCCTCTGTTGTCCTATTTTTCCACACACCCCAGTGTCTCATGCAGAAGCAGAAGCAGTCACCGCTGCATTCACAGGGATACTCAGATGCTGTCTTGAATAATGCTGGAGTTACAGTTATTCTGGCCTGGTGTGTGGGATGGTCAAGGTCTCAGAGCCATTCATCAATGAAAGCTGCAGCTTAATTGCCTACATTTTGCTAAGTAAAAAGCAATGCGAGCTGCTGTTTTGAAAAATTATTTCTCAAAATCAAAAATAATGATGAGCACATTTTTGTTTCAGATTTCAAAAACATATTGAGAAATAATTATATCTTCCTCCTGGTAACATTGTCCCAGTAACCTTGAACCTCTTGATAGTAGACGATGTTGTGGAATCTGATTTGTTCAACTGCTTGTGAAGTTTCTCATACCCATGCAGGTCAATGACCCTGCACCTGACATTTAAAAAAATATAATAATGAATTATCCAGCAAATTTCTCAGTGCTATGCATAAAGATCTTTTATATCTGATGGTAATATTTAATGTTACAAGCCTGTTTATCTTCCTGAGGTAGGATTTTATTTTTAGCTAATTACAAGGTGTGAATAAATTTCGATTGTTATTTATTTGAAAAATATGCTGTTATTTGTGGGGGGATGCATTACACGTTAAGAAATTATTCATTTTGATGGATTGACATGATATGTGTGCTTTATAGAGCTGTTGTCATAGCAGCAGTGACATTGTGTCCCTCTTCTGTTTGTTTTAGAAGGATGAGGTGTATCTCAACCTGGTGTTGGACTATGTCCCAGAGACGGTATACAGGGTGGCTCGACACTTCAACAAGGCCAAGACCACCATCCCTGTAATCTATGTGAAGGTAATTCTTCGCTGACCTTCCAAAACGCTCTGTGTGTGTGTATACCATCATCTGTCTCCCCTTATCCCTCCTTATCTGTACCCTGCACCCTGGCTCCTGTCCTCTGTATCTTCACTGGTTCGTTGATTCCTGCTGTGATGCCCCTTTCTCTCTTGTGAAGGTGGACTTTCTTTATCTACCTCTCTCTCGCTCACCCCAGCAACTTAATCTTTTTGAAAGTGTTACCCCTTATGTTTATCTTTAAGTACATAGTTTGTGTAGTTGGTAGTGGGACCATTTGTCTAAAATCATCTTAGCATATTAATCTTGTCAAGTATTCTGTAAAGTGCATCACCAGTTTTTTTCAGAATTGAATGAATATGAATTATGCTTTAAAGTAAAAAAGAACAAGGAAAAGAAGAGCCACAATGAAAGTTAGGAAAAGGGTCGTACATGAAGAGTGATGTAGTCACCATTTAGCAAATGTAACCAGCATGCACTCACTGCAAATTGTAATTCAACCATGTATGTCAGGAAATAAAAGCAGGTGAAACGCTAGCTTAACAGAAATAACCAAATAAAAATGTAAATGGAAATCTAGCTAGTGTATAGTAACTCTGGGGAAATTAGAGCAACAGGGCTGAGAAACCTTTGTAACAAACTTTTTTTTGCTCGTATTTGTACTTCTGAGGTGAACAGATACGTGATTTAAATACTTACGTCTGAAAAGCGAGGCTGATTGTGTGATGCGTAAAATCGATTCTGCATGCGGTTTGGCGTTTGTATGTGCGCTCAGGTGATAAACGAGGCCCCCGGTGTTTGAGTCGTTGACCTTGAGCTCCGGATCCCCGCTGCGCACAGCTGCTCGGGCCTAAGTGAGCGCGGGCAGCTCCTCTCCTGAACACCAGCCGGCTCTGCTCCGCAACAGTACCTCAGGAACCTGGCTCACTGCTGCTACTCTCACTGGCCAGCCCTGCAGTGTAGCTGTCTGTCATACAGCTCACTGCTGTTACTTTCACTGGCCAGTTCTGTACTGCAGCTGTGTCTCATACAGTTCACTGCACCTAACCTCACTGGCTAGCGCTTGTACTGTAGCATTGCCCCAGGAACCAGGTCTCCTACTCTCACCGGCCTGCTCTGAACTGCAGCAAGGCCTCCGGCCCCTGGCTCACTGTTCGGGCTCTCGCTGGCCCTTGTTCTGCCAGCTGTGGGGGTTCTCCCTGAGCTGCACCACGTGCCTCTCGCCCCTTCGATCTCACTTTTACACCCCATCAGGGTCGTTAAGGTGCCACGCCCCGGCTCGTCGGAGCGTTAAATCCGCTCCCCTGCCTCGGTCTGCTGAGTTCCATCTCGGGCCGCATTCATCTCCGGGCCCTCCTGCTGCCTGCTGTTACCTTTGATCGCTTACTGTAAGCCGGGTGAACGAAGGCGGGGGAATGACACAGCACAGTCCACACAGGGCTGTTCACTCTGCTAAAGCGGCCATTAGCCAGTTATAGGGCTCAACGGAGTAATGCATTAGCCAATTGTAGTGGTCAATGGAGTAATACATTAGCGAGTTATAGTGTTCAATGGAGTAAGGAGGGTTTTTTTTTTAAACTCATTACTTGAAAACACACTGCCCAATGGCCTCACTTAGCAGGATCATAAAAACCAACAGTCCCCAGTGGTGGTAGGTGAATTTCATAGTTGAATTCTAAATAAGACTGATGGAAATGAATTTGATGGTGTGGCCACAGTGGAAACAGCACTGTGCTTTGAGTGGAAATGTGAGCCAGTCCAGCTTTTACTCAAAGCATGTTAGTTTACTGAGTGGAAACCTTTGGCAGGCAGCCCCTACTCAGTGCACTGACCTGCTGCATATAAAACCTGGAGTGGCTCAAACGGCTATGCAGTGGGAGTGCGATTCACATCCTTTGTGTCAGCGGTGGAACAGAGGTGCGGTTGATGTAATGGGTGTTCTCTGTTCTCCCGGCAGGTGTACATGTACCAGCTGTTTCGCAGCCTGGCCTATATCCATTCCCAGGGTGTCTGTCACAGAGACATCAAGCCCCAGAACCTGCTGGTGGACCCTGAGACTGCCATCCTCAAGCTGTGTGACTTCGGGAGGTGGGTCCAACACTGCGCTCTCTCCACAGAAAACACCACACCTGAGGAAGGTTGCCCTTCACCTCTGGATGAAAGGATGACAGTTTTTTTGAAATATTCATACATTAAGCTAACCCTGTACTTTAGAATACAAGAAAGTTTTCTCTGTGAATTGAGTGTTGAGGTGTGCGCAGCAGTTTGCTGGCTGGTTGATCTGTTACCTGTGTAGGACGCACTGAGAGGAAATTTGGTATGCTGATTGGTCCTGACAGACTGAGACTCAGACTGGAGGAGAGGAGGGTGAAACGCAGAGCTTGAGTTTGTGATTGTGAGGTCGAGGTTGTGTGTTCTGAGTGGGAAGCGCAGTAGCTAACGGCTTCCTCCTGCTCGGTGCATTCGCAGCGCGAAGCAGCTGGTGCGGGGCGAGCCCAACGTGTCCTACATCTGCTCCCGCTACTACCGCGCCCCCGAGCTCATCTTCGGGGCCACTGACTACACCTCCAACATCGACATCTGGTCGGCGGGCTGCGTGCTGGCCGAGCTGCTGCTGGGACAGCCCATCTTCCCCGGGGACAGCGGCGTCGACCAGCTGGTGGAGATCATCAAGGTGCGTCTCAGGGCCGGGGGGGTGGGGTCGGGGGGTTAATAAGCTCCCCAGGATGGAGAGGGGGCAGTGGTGAAGAGTCCAGGTTCTCCGTGTAACAGGCTTCTTTGATCTAAGCACCAGCTCTGCTGAAGGCGAGGAGTTTCCCTCCCTGTGTTTGTCCCTGAACCTCTTGGCGATATGGTTCTCTCCCAGGTTTTGGGGACCCCGACGCGGGAACAGATCCGAGAGATGAACCCCAACTACACAGAGTTCAAATTCCCACAGATCAAAGCACATCCCTGGACAAAGGTACACCCCTCCTTCCTCTCTGTTTGCACTCTCGATGTACTCGATGTTTGGGGAGCCTCCTCTGACTGCAGCGCATCCGTGCCCCCCCTTGTGTCAGGTGTTCAAGCCTCGCACCCCCCCAGAGGCCATCGTGCTGTGCTCCCGGCTGCTGGAGTACACGCCCGTCAGGCGGCTCTCTCCGCTGGAGGCCTGTGCCCACGCCTTCTTCGACGAGCTCCGCCAGCCCGGCGCCCGCCTGCCCAGCGGCCGAGAGCTGCCCCAGCTCTTCAACTTCAGCCCCGTGGGTCAGTCTCTCCCCCCGCCTGCTCCGCTGTCGGTCAGCCCTGTCTCTGTGCCAGAGTCCCGCAGCCCAGTCTGACCCAAGGTGGCACGTTGGTGGGCATTGAGTGGTAGAAAACTGTAGAATCGAAGTGTTGTGCTCCTTAGACTGGGTGGTCTCAAGAAACATCTGAAGACCCAGCCCTTCTGTGCTCTTCTGATCACCTAAAGCGATTTCTTATGTCTCAAACTTCGCTCTCCTTTTTTAAAAATTACATCTAATGGTTTAATGCACTTGTATCTGTACCAGCTAGCCTGTACATTCTCTGGCCAACTATTGAAACTTGGTCATGCAGCATTTCTACTTTTGTTGACTCCTTATATGGCTTCTTGCTTGTGTTGTACTCTGCCTCACTTTTAAGTTGCTTTGGATAAAAGCGTCTGCCAAATGCATAAATGTAGATGTAAATGTAGAGCCCCGCAGCTCAGTCTGACCTAAGGTGCCAACTCGGTAGGTGCTGAATGGTAGAAAAGTATAGAATCCAAATTTCAGACTCCTTAAACCGGGTGGTATTTGACAAATGTCTGGGAGAATACTTAGTCCACTAAGTCAGCTCCTTATGTGAAGTTCTGCTTTTGGTGAATTGCATTTTATTGACTAGTGGACTCCTCCTCTCTCTGTCCCTCCCTCAGAGCTGTCCATCCAGCCCCAGTTGAACTCCACACTCATTCCTCCTCACGTTCGTGCACAGGCAGCGCCCACCTCGCACGGTACAGTATCCCTCTTCACACTCTCGCCGTTGCATCAGCAGGTTGCCTCAGTCATGTCAGGCAGTGTTTGTGTTATGTTGTGTGTCTCTCTCTCTGTTTAGCAGAAGGTTTAGGTTTTTATTCCCATGATTTAGAGAATGAGTATTGAGTTTGTGGTATTTAACAAAAACACTTAAGTCTGAGTAAAGGCAAGTATGAAGGTCTCCCTCTCCCTGCTCTGTTCAGACGGGCAGTGTGTCTCATGGTCTCTCTCTCTCTCGCCCTCCTCTCTCTCTCTGTCTCTCTCTCTCTCTCTCTCTCCCTGCAGAGGGCAGTGTGTCTCATGGTCTCTCTTTTTCTCTGTCCCTGCAGAGGGCAGTGTGACTGACAGCCCGGCCCCGCCCAGCTCAGCACCCGGACCTCTCAGCAACAGCACCTGAGCTCTTGCCGTTAGTTGTGTCCCTCCCCCCCTTCACACACACTTCTTTTTGTCTGTCTCCCCAGCCAACCCCCCTGCCCCCAAGCACACACTTCTGTTCTGTCTTCCCCTTCAGACCTCCTTTCCTACCCTTCCACCTCCTCTCCTCATTCCTCTTTTTTCTGTCCTTACTGGCTCCAAACTGCAGTAAGCACATCACACTCACACACTCTCTCTCTCTCTCTCTCTCACACACACACACACACACACACACACACACACACACACACACACACACTCAAAGCCCCCACCACAAAATCCATTTAATTGACAGTTGTAATATAAACCTTTAGTTCTGCAGTAGGGTAGAGGAGAGGGAGTTTTACCGTATGGACAGTAACCTCTTTAGTCCAGTCCTCACGCACACGTAAGGCTTCCCGGTCTGTGGAAGTCTCACTCTCGCCCACTATCATACAGAGATCCGTGAGGTGAGTTCAGCTCCATGACTCGTCTCTCGGGTCCCTCTGAATCTCAGCAATATTCCTGATCATGGTGTTAGCAAATGGAAGTTCTAATAAGGGAAGGGCCAGGCAGTCTTTATGATGAGGTTTTTTTTTTCTTCAATTTTATTCTTTTTTTTTTTAAATAAATGTTAATTTATTTTACTATTTAGCCTCTGTTTTTATGATATCAGTGTTCCTGCAGTATGTACCACAGAGTTACAGGCCTAATTCTACAGTAAGGGTAGAATTCTGCAGCTGTCAGGCCCCCCTCTTGTTCTGACACTGTGGCTCAGGGCAGACAACACTGACACCTAGTGGTGGATGTCGATACAAGTCTGAGTATATTTGCACAGACAGATGGGTAGTGGGGAGTCATTTTGAATTAATCCCGTGGCAGTTTTTCTCTGCCATTTGAAAGACATTTATGATAGTACTCTGTTCTGGGCCAGGAAGAGCTCTGTTTGCATTAGGAGAATGTTTCTTTTGTTGTATAACCAGTGTCCAGGCATGTCACACCACAGGGTTGTTAAAAAAGCATTCACCTTTTTGTCATTCTCCATACTTGTGTCTGTTTTAAAATGGTCAGTTTACAAGCTAAAGCAAGGTGATTTCCTTCCAGCTGTGAATGGAGAAGAAAGGCTGAGGTTTTTATACTTTTATTAAATTATATTTAAAAAGACAAAATGACAACTGCTTTTTTCTTTTATTTGTAAATGTATTTATTTTTCTTGAAAGGACATGGAAGAAGCTGTTTTCAAATTTTAGGGTGGAAAATGGGCTGTGAATTCTGTATAGATTTTAAGGGTCTGAATGGGGGAACTGTTGTTGCTAACTGTTTTAGAATACTGTTTGAAATTCTAAAGTGTTGATGCAGAAGTCTTAATGTTAATCATTTTAGGAGGGACCTTATAAAAATGAGTCTGCACACCTGTCGTGTGTATGTGTGTGTCATATTTTTCACATACACACGGCATATATATGTATATGCTTCAATATCCATAAAGCAGATATTAAACAAAACAAGAGTTCCTAGCATTGCACGTATTTATCTAGGGAGAGAGGACATTAAGAGAGTTGGGAAGTAATTACATCTGTGTTTGACCAAGTGTGTTCATTTAGGTCCATATTAAGACAACATTTTGAGCCACACTGACTCACTGAGGCTGGTGTAGGGCAGTCTGCTGACTGAACTAATTGGGGAAGGAGGCCTTTGTACTGGGGTGTATCTGACTGGTTTGGCAAGATTCATGTTCCCTATTCTGGGTAGTGCAAATGCTACCTCACACTTTCTCATCCAGTCTTACTTTTTCTTTTAACCAGATAATGATTGCACTCGCATGCCCACAGTGTGTGCACTAACAGTGTGTGTGTAAGAGAGTGAGCAAAGGGAATGAATGTTGTAAAGTGACTTGTGTGTTTGTGGCCGTTTTCTCAGTACGCGCTGTAATTGATCGGCTGTCCTGTTTTGTATATTCAGAAGCCTTGATTGCTAAAATTTCAGATTCACTGTCCCTCACCGCAGGTTTCTAGCAGTAGAAAATAAATGGTGGTCATCTTTAGCGCACACCTTAGCCCACCCCACCCTTCACCACCAGCACCACTGCTGCTGCACACATAGACACCTTAGCTGGACTCAAACTTTAAGGAAACGCCCCGTTTTTCTTTTTGGAGCCACTCTCTTCCCCTCCCTTCCCCTCGCATCTCTCTCTCTTATGGCTAACCTGTAAATACTGACTACCATTATTTTGTTACATTGTTTTCTCTCTCTCTGTCTCTCTCTTTCTCTCTTACGTAGAAGAGCTGGTTTGTTCGTGACCAGACTCAATGACTTCAGTCTCAGTCTGTAAATAGTTTTATTTTAAGCCCTGGGTCAAGGGGGCATTTGTTTCTAATCTCTCTCTCCCGCCATTTCTCTCTGGCTGTCTGCCCTCCCTCCCCTTAAATGTTAAGTTGTTGCTTTTATTTATTATTTGTGTTGGTTTATTTTAATTTTTTTTTTGGGGTGGAAGGGGGTCAAAAATCATTGACGTGCAATGGCCAGTTTAGCATGTCGGAACATTGTCTTTAGATTTGATATATCCAGTCAGACACCATACACTGATCAAGGAGCCATAATATGTTGAACCAGTTTAATGTGAAACGGATAACCCCGTGGCTGAAGGGTTATAGCAGTGATGTTTGTGTACAAGATGAACATTACTGAACAAGCCTGAGCCCTCATGGACGATATGCTGAACTGCTGTATTTCAAAGCGTGGGCATGGATGTACGAGACATGCTTAGTGTTGCACACCCCCCGCCTCCTCCTCCCATCCCCTCCCCTCTCACCTGAGTCAGTGTTTTGAAAGCTTGAGGAGTGTGCGAGTGTTTCTGTGACAGCCTGTACCTGCTGCTTGTGTGCGTGTGTGTGGGTGTGTGCGTGCGTGTGTGTTTGCATGACACGAGTGAGCGCGCGTCACTAATGTCTACGGATGGGAGCGCGATCCCTGACAGTCTTCATGTCCTGCCCCCATGTTTCTTTCCAGCTGTTTCCAACCCTAATGAAGAAATGACTGTAAATGTTTTAAGTGTTTATTTTAAATGGGTTGGTTTTTAATTTGTGTTCCCATTCTGACAGCCTGCCCTGGATAGATGTTGGCGGGAGGGAGAGACTGTGTTTGTTGGTGTAAAATAAAACTCAATAAAGTGATGAAACTCAGCAATTTATGTCGGTGGCGTCTGATTTTGTGAAATGTAGCCAGATGTGAATGTGGATTTAAAACTGATATAGCCGTGATCACACCAATTTCTTAGTGTACTGTTCATTTTGTGGGACTTCCTTTTTTTGTTTTAATATATGCCAGAAATGACAGAATGTGAATTTGATATTTAAATCCTTTATGATGTACTTTTTTGCTTTAAGGGAAGGAAGTTTAAATGAAATTTTGATAAAGCAAAGTTCTGACTCAATGGCCATTCTGTCTACAACTGATGCATGTGCTGTGTGATTGTCAACTGTATTCCTTTGACGTCACAGGCAATGCACCCGTGCCGCAACCTTCCTAATCATAGCCAAGAGCCGTGACAGCCAAAAATTGATGGCTTCAAAATCCAAAAACCGAATACTCTACGCTTGACATAAACCTAGTTCTCACTGGAAGGAGCTACCCTACCAAATTGTTTTCAGATGATACCGATTTATTTTGCCATGGCTTCGTTTCCATTCCTGTTCACTACATAGTGGAAGCAGTAAAACCAAATTACATAGCTTATTTATGCATGCAAGTAGTATATGTAGGTCGCGTGGGCACAGAGGAACTTCTAACACCAGTGGGGCAAGTAAGAATTTACAAGGGAGGCAATAAACTTAAGTGCCTGAGTTAGGAACAGAACTCCCCGGTCTTCCACAGTGCAGCGACGTTACCACATTCCTAAAAGGTCTCGGCCTTGCCCCTGGGCTGTATTACACCAAAGTGTGGTGCTTTGTTTCAATACAGCAATGCAGCTGCTCCCTGTGTATTAGATCATTTACTGCTGGAGGAGATAAATGATCTCGGCCTAATGCAGTGTTCTTTCAGAACACCCGTCTGAAACACTCTAAGTTTGTAAAGGGAATTTTATTTTGACATTTAACGTCATCACACCTTCATATGGAGTCATGTGAAAACAGTCGGTGTGTAGACTATTATGTTAGAAATGTACCTTTGTTTAACAAAGACGAATAACAAATTGTTATATTTCCCACCAGTCACAACAGCAGAGATAATTAAGTGTTAATCGACAGTCACCAACTTTGGATGAAAACACGTTCGTTGTTAAATAGTTACAGAAAATAAAATATATTTTATGGGAATATTCATTCACGGCTACATGACATAGTATGGGACATTGTTACCTGGTATTTACAACAAATCTACGTTTTACCCTCAACAGAAGACGGGACATAAACTTGCAAGAGTATCTGACATTAACGGTGAGAAAAAAACGTTAGCCTATCATGGGCAGTTACTTCGCAAACCAGCTAGTTAAGTCATGTCTGCGGTGCTGCTTTGTCATGCAAAGTGCTGTAATGCTTTTGTTTTGATTTTGCGGCTTTTTTGCAGTTACTTTTCACTTAAACGCAGCCTGTGGGGTTATGATGCAGGTCATGTGCGATAATATTGAAAACAAGGTGATAGCAACATCTTTCCATGCTGCGCTTGCGCACTGCGCTGTTGACGAGACGCGTTTCGTTTCAGCACCGTCATGGCGGACTGAATCTATCACGCCATTTTGTAATAGCATAGGAAAGTCGTCTATCTCTACACTGATACAATGAGACCATTGGTGCTTCTACGGTAGTAATCAAACCAATCCAGGGCCGCATTACTGGGACGTCGCCGACGATTTTGACAAAGAATATAATATCGTTTGTGCGCAGTAAGTACAAGCTTATTTTGTTTTTAAAACATTTAAGAACGTAAATAACATTAACGACATACATGACCTTCTCTTCGACCGCTCACGTGTATCCACGACCGTCGGCTTTAGGGGTTTAGCTTCTTAGCAGAAAGGAGCATAGACACTTCATCCCGCCCGAGAGAGGAGCGGCCATCGTTGCTACCATAGAGCGTAGGAAAACAGTGTAGAGTGCTGTCTGTGGGTCCGCTGGGATACTTAATCTCCGCCTTAACAAGTTTCCTGTACTTAAAGTGACTAAAGTATTTTCAGAAGATTGAACATCAGGGAGTAAGCAACCGACTTTCAGATATAGAAGTAATCGTGGTAATACAATTATCACTAACATAGTACTTGATGATTACAGGTAGATATTTGTTAGCTAACAGTGAAGATGGGCACATATAAATAATCAAATGCGTCCTAAATCATTACGCATCTATGTATTTAGTGGGTGATAATTCAAAATGGTACAGTAATAAGCTGTCGAGTCAGTGTTTTGCTTGATAGCGGCAGTTTGTTTCTCCGGCCTTAAGTTATGGACGCCAGGGGGCGGCAATGAGTGGTTGAGTGTGAGGAACAAATGAATCTCAATAACGAGTATACTAGATCAACACATCAATTCATTATTAAGAGACATTAACATGGTAAAATACTTAGAGATCGCTATGTACTTAATATGTTAATGATATGCCACGTAATCCTGAAGTTTTTAGGGGCGTTTGTGGTGGCAGAACTGACTCTGACACTTACATTTTCTAGAGTTTCACTACATTAAGATGTTGAAATGCTAGGATCAGGACTACCAGTGGTGTTTACTCGCTCAAGAACAGGAGAATGCTACAGTTTTTTCAGCTTGTAATTATTGTGAATCATATTTATTGTTTGTATGGATGAGACGTTTTACCCTTATTAGACACCAGCCACTCCCAACCTTTCTCCCTGCATGATATTTTATATCTGAAAAATTTTTATTTTATATATTTATTTTATATATTCAGATGTTTTATATCTGAACCCCAAAATGGTATAGACGAAAGCATTGTTTCATTATTGCAAATACAACTGCATGAATAAGCAATAAGCAACAGCACTAGTAGTGTTTCATTTTGATTTTCAGTGCATTGAATTAACTGAAGGAAATTTATTCAAAATGTTTTTTTATGTTATCTAATAACATTTCAGTTTCACTTCAAGGAGGGCAATCCTCTGATGCACTTTTGCACACTACAGATCCCAGGGTCCACCAGGAGAGCCGACTGCAAATGGAGGTTAGGCAATTTCCTTTGATGTTAGTGAGTGAGTGAGTGAGTGAGTGAGTCATAGGCACCTGTTTGCTCACACGATGTGTGGAGGCGGAGAGGCAAGGCGAACCTTGGATTGTGTCCTATTCCTGGGCAAAACATGGTCCACTGTTCCATAGTATAGGGACTCTATTCTTGGAACTACCAAAAAGACATGTCATGTAGCCAGCTAATGAAATTCATAGGTGGAGCAGTTTAGGCAGAAAGTAGTTACACAATCATGAGCTCTTCTGCTGCATGTTCATCGCTGACAGGAGGCAAGGCACTGAAAGCGACACAATTAACCAGGTACAAATAGAATTTTGTGAACAAGCAGATGTTGTACTTCTTCTCAGTTGGGAACACGTTAGTTTCCCATCTTGCTCTCCCCTCTCTTTTCTGCTGCTTCTGCAACTTTGATTCCTGCATAATTCTTGTAATGATCCTGGGGTACTCTACCTTATTCAGGAAAAGGGAAGAGATATACCTAATTGCAGCATAGCCACCTGCTTATTCAGGCAGGTAGCGCCTGACTTCATTCATTCAGTGCGCCGATCGTGATCCTTGCATACTAATGACTGTACGAGCCTCATTGTTCAATTATTCAGATAAGGGTTCCATGCTTCACCAGCTTCATTCTCCCCAATAACAAAGCAGGACACGGGTAAGCAAAATGGCGCTGTAGATACACGAGGGGAAAACAAGGGGGTCGCTGGAGCGTAGGTTTTAATTTCACCTGAAACCAGTCTGGACACGACTGTTTGAAACGTACTGTATTTTAATGAGGGAATTGCTAGTGGGGTCTGTCCCTGGTGGCGGGGCCCTAAGTGGGGCTTAGTCTGCTTAAGCCTCCCGCCGGCCTTGCACGCTCGCACGCAGAATAAGACCGAGAGAGCGCGCGTGCGTGCCTGGTGCCCCTCACGCATCTCTGAGCTGATCGCGTCTCTGTGCACGCCCGCGTCTGCGGAGCTGGCGAGCAGCGGAGCTGGCGTTCAACAGAGTGCGGCCGACCATCTGTCCGCGGCGCCGGCCCGCCTCGCGCTCACGCTGCGAGGCCACCGCCGCTAAGCGAGGGGAAGCGCCGCCCGCTCAGGGCCGAGTTAATGGAGTGTGATGTCCGGTCTGTCACTTCGTCTGCGTCATTAACCTCTTAAAGCGCCGGCCGCGAGCGGAGCGCGGGCTTCACGTCCTGTCCTCCTCCTTCCTCCGCCTCTCAGGGAATGGACGGCAGCTCCTCGCTGTACATGTGCTTCCCCTGCTACCAGCTCTTCAGCTCCCTGGAAGAGGTGCTCTCCCACCAGCTGACCTGCCATCCGGACGACGCCGGGGAGGAGGCTGCCCCAGCGGCGCCCCCTGGCCACCAGACTGAGGTACTGCACCTAAGAAAGGCAATGGGGATAGGGTGGAGATGCTCAAGCCATTAATGCCTAACTTCTTTCTGTCTCACAGCTGCTGTCAGTTACGCTGATCTGTTGTTATTACTCAGCCAGTCAGTTTCCTGCTGGCAGAGCTCTGATGTCTGAAGTTGATCAGAGGCAAGAACAGATTGGTCCAAAGAAAGAGCTGTTTGATTTTGAATCAAAGTTTTGGTCAAAATGGTGTCTGAACAAACTGCTCAATCCCTTCACCTGAACTGCCCTAAGAACTTAAAACGTAAAAAAAGGGCTGTTCTCTGAAGAAGTTCATCCAGGGAGAGTGTTTGGTTGGACATTTGTTTGGCTCCCTCAGAGAGCCACCTATTTCCAACTAAGCCTTTTCTCATGGTGTTTTTTTCTTTAATAATTGCTGAAAGCTCTTAAATTAATTGTAATGTCTGGTTATTCCCAACATACTCTGGTGAAGTAAAATGAAATGTTCATTATTTCTCTGAGAACAAATGTAGGTGTTTTTTAAAAACAATCATGCAAATATTGGAGCTCCTTGAGCAAACTTCATTAATCACACTGCCTTTACCCGTAGACCTCCTGCTGGGTGATTTTACCCCGCCCTCCTGGCACTAACTTATCTTCTGCTGCTTAAGAGAGGCCCCGTAAAGTGGAGCATCAGGGATGACGGGCAGGTTGCACCCAGTATGACGGGCAGAGAGAGAGAGAGCCTGAGAGAGATCCATCTTTCAGGGCCAGCTCCCGCGCCCCGATGAATTGCTCTTTGGCCGGCTGACAGGCGAATCAGCTGTTGTGACACCCTATAAAACCGAAAGCGCCGCATGGCGTTTTGGCCCCTGTCACCCCCTCCCCCCCCTTCCGTCAGCTGCTTAAGTGCCACCATTTTGACTTCATTAACGGAACGATCATTATTGCCGTGTTCCATTAAGAGACCTCTCTCTCTCTCTCTCTCTCTCTCTGCGAGCGGGAGCGCGGAGCATTTGCATGCCGGTGATGGTGGTCGTCTCCGCCGCGACGAGGGCCGAGACCAGCCAGCCAGCGAGCGGCCTTGAATGATTGAGCCCGTAATTGCACGCAAAAATGGAAATCGTTTCTAATCAGTCTCAGGTCGTCGGCGCTTTGTCGCCGTCTACGCCGGAGTCCTTGCTGCTTGCAGGGATGATGTCAGCAGAAAAAAGAGAGAGAGAGAGATGTGCGTGCCTCCCCTCCCCGGCCTCTTTGCTCTGTGCGTGTGCCTCACATGCAGGCTGCAGGGGGATGATGGGACTGCTGATGACACCGGGGGAACCGCATGGACGCGAGTGTCATGCCACTGAACCGCTCAGCGCCGCAGTAATTTGATTCGAGAGACTCGGAATGCGGTGGGAGGGGCGGGGCTGCCTGGTTGAAGTGCCTTTGCTCGCCACTTCCCATGGAGAATATCAAGTGGGTCTTTTAACCCAGTTTGGAAGTCTGCAATTAAGTCCCTTTCTGAAAGCCTCTCTCATCATGAATGTCAAAGCTCGCGCCGCGCGCCTATTCATAGAATCCGCGGCGCGCAAGGAAGGGCATTCCGATGCAGAGAGCATCTCTCCTGTCCTTTTCGGCGGAGGTTTTGCCAAGAAAATTAATTGAGGAAATGCTGGGCCCGCCAAGCTCAGAAATGATAACTGTTTGTTTATGAGGAAAAAAAAAAAGTTTCCGCTCAGCCTGGGAAAATGTCAAACGAAATTGAAGAAGGGACCGGGATTATTCCTCCCGAGGCCTGCGGGCCCAAACGGAACACCCGTAGGCGAAAATGAGAGACGGGCATTGAGACCAATACGCCTGGCAGCCAACCAAACCAGTACGACTGGTGCTTCTGGTAGGGGTTAGAGTCCATCTGGGATGCCTGTTAAGGGTGTGAATAGCCTCCCTGGATAGCTTTCCAGCCACTGACTTGAAACACGGAGCAGGAATTTAAAGCCATGACATTAATTGGAATTAATGCAGAACACCTGCAGAGCACAAAGCTGATCTCTGTGGCAGGTACAGCTTGTCACGTCTGGGTTTTCTTTGTCTTCCACCTCCTGCTCACACCTTCTATTACTTCCAGCCACCAGTTTTCACATCTGTGTCTCTCTCGTTTTAATTCATTTCAAAAGGCTGTAATTCTGTACCGCATTTTACATGCTGCTTATGAACTGAACATCTGTTGAACTGTTGAAGTGCAGTGGCAGTATGAGCAGCATTTGACAGGGATTAGGGCATTTGTGTTTACCTTTGTCCTGTCTCTGTCTCTCCCAGTCAGTGGCGTTGTACCAGTGCACCAGTGCTCAGCCCAGCTCTGACCTCCCCTCATCCCCCTCAGACCTGCCCCAGCAGAGGGCAACACAGTCCAGCCCTACGGTGGCCCCACAGAACCACCTCTCCCCCGCAAAACCCGCTGGAGTGCAGGTTCAGGGTCAGCCCCGCACCAGCCCCCAGCAGCAGAACCCAGCCCAGGGGAACCAGAGGCAGCCCTCGCCGAGCGCCGCGCCCCTGATCCGGTACCAGTGCGGGGACTGCGGGTCGCTGTTCGAGTCCCTGGCCCAATGGCAGCGGCACCGCAAGCTGGGCCAGTGCGCCGCGCCCGGGTCGGAACCGGAAGGGGACGGGGAGGGGCCGGAGCGGGCCGGCCTCGCCGAGGGGGAGGTGAAGATCGAGCAGCAGCCGGAGGAGGGAGGGGAGACGCAGGGCGGAGGAGAGGCGGAGGAACGGATGGTGGTGGAAGGGGAGGACGGAGAGAGGGAGGAGGAGCAGAAGCAGGGAGTGGGAGAGGTGGGGGTGCAGACTGGGGAGAGGGAAGGAGCGGTCAGCCAGGATCACTCCTACCTGCCCTGTACTGGAAAGAGGGAGGACAGGGGGGAGGAGGAGGGAACAGCCGGACCAGTGGAGGGAGGGGATGGCGTGGGACAGAGTTCTGCTTCTGCTGGTCTGCTCCAGGAGGAGAGCGCTGAGACTTCTCTTGTTGCAAATGCAGAAGGTGTCCATTTTGGTTCAGAAATAGAGTCGATGGACTCCCAGAACACCCAATCCAGCGCCACTGAACAAATTCCGGACAGAAGCGAGCCTGTGGCCCCCGCCGCCACGCCCACCGTGTCAGATCAGAACTTCCTGTGCGTGTGCTGCGGGTCGGGCTTCAGCTCGGAGCCGGCACTGGTGGCGCACCGCAGAGCCCGCCACGGCCTGGAGGAGGCGCTGCACTCCTGTCCCGCGTGCGGGGAGACCTTCATGAGCACCACCCTCTTCCTCTATCACCGCAGGCAGCACCGGGAGAAGGAGGGGGCGGCGGGGCAGGGGTCCAGGCCGGGGCAGAATTTGACAAACCCCAAGAGGGTAGTGAGCCTGCCCCTGTCCTCCGCTGCCCCCTCTGTGGGGGTGAAGAGGAAGATCAGCTCAGGACCCAGTCCTTTACAAAAGGGACAATTAGGTAGGGACTAGAGTGGCGTGGGAATGAAACTTCACACTGAGTCATATATTATCATAGTTTATCGTGTTAATCCCACGTATTACATTACATTGCATTACATTTTTTTAGCTGACACTCTTATCAGGAGCAACTTCCAATACAGAAGAACAGAAGCATATCCATTCAGGTTGAATATAATCAGGCACTTGACTTGTTCTCTGGCTCTCTTGTCTTCTGGTTCAGCAGCTGCAGGCGGGGAGCAAAACGAGGAAATCGCCAAGGAGACGGGCGAGAGCCAGGACGAGGGTGCCTCGGGACCGGACCCGGACACCCTGACCCCGGGGCCCGGCGGCGGAGAGGGGGGCCCTCAGCAGCGGCGGCCGGTGGCGGCGGTGGCGGGGTCCCACACGTGCCCGCACTGCGGCCGGGCCTTCAAGCGGCGCTGCCACCTGCTGACGCACGTCTACAGCCACACGGGCAGCAAGCGCTACAGCTGCGACGCCTGCGACAAGGCCTTCTCCTACAAGAGCAACCTGGCGCGCCACCGCCACACCCACGCCTGCGCCAAGCCCTACGCCTGCGAGCGCTGCGGCAAGACCTTCACCCAGTCCGGCACGCTCAAGCAGCACTGGCACATCCACGCCAGGGCCGACGCCCTCGCCCAGGCCGGGCACCCGGGGGCCGATGGGAAGGGGGCGGGGTTTCAGCTGCCGCACCCCTGCCCCGACTGCTCCTCCAGCTTCAAGACGCGCACCCAGCTGCTGATGCACAGGTTCGATCGGTTTGTTAAGCGATAAAGCTGAGGTGAAGCGGCCGGACAGGCCAGGCCAAAATTTCAGATACATTTGACGCTGTTTAGCTAGACAGCAGTGTAGCATAGTGGTAAGGAGCAGGACTCGTAACTGAAAGCTTGCCGATTCGATTCCCCCCTGGGGGCACTACTGTTGTACCCTTGGGCAGGGTACTTAACCCACAATTGCCTCAGTAAATGTCCAGGTGTATAAATGGATAACATTGTAAAAAAAAAAAAAACTGTAGCTGATGTAAGTCACTCTGGATAAGAGCGTCTGCTAAATGCCAATAATGTAATGTAATGTCTGATCGTCAACACGCTGATGCATAAACTATGGTGACATCTGTCATGTGTCTCAGGTAATAAGGATGTACATGGCAGTGCGCTACTTAGGGGAATACCGATCAGGTTCATGCAGTGACACCTGCTCACAGTCAAGGAAGCATAGCATCATCGTTAGCTTTGAATGGCATGACAGCAATGAAGTAATATTTATGGTAATAGTAGAGTGATGTCTTGATGTATTGTGCCCAGTGTGTAAACATCATTCTGCTATTTGCATTGTTTGTGACTCTGTGTCGCACCTGTCTAGGAGGATATTGGCTACATACTAGGATACATATTACCATTCTACACACGCATGTTTTTTTATGGTGCCTTTTACTGATGGACCTTCAGTGAGCTGTAACTAGAATCTTACACTATCACTGTGTATCCCACAGGTGCAACAGCTTCTGCAAGGCTTAAAAAAGCATCTTAAAAACAGCAGGTGGGAGGAGCTCGATCACGTCCCAACAGTTTGCATGTTTCTGTCTTTGTAGGCACGTTCACACTGGCCAATACCCCTTCTCCTGCGCCGTCTGCGGTCAGTCCTTCCTACGCAGGAAACTGCTGCAGCTCCACTCTCTCAAGCACCAAGGTCAGAGGTCACTCAGGGGTCACGGAGGGGTCACGATTAGACCCGTCTGTGTTTTGCCCTTTCCCGATCAGTCGCTGTGTCTGTGTGTGCAGTCCTATGCTGCTCTGTCTGCTCTCCCACTTCCTTTTTTTGAAAGAACGTGGCTATTTCTGGCCGTTTGCCATGAAACTAATTCAGAGGCATCTTTCTTTCAGCACGGTAACCTAGCATCAACAAGTTAATGATGCCAATCTGTTTTCTGTATTGACTTGGCTGTAATTGTTTTATTTTAATATTTGTAAAAAAGTTTATGCAAGTGGTGCATAAATGCAAGCAATAATGCTCATGTTAGCCGTTCAAAGGTCCCTAGCTACTCTTTTTCTAAAACATCTGTTGATCTAAATTGTGTGGTAACAATATCAACAGCAATAGCTTTCCCTTTTACTCTGCATTACTGATAGATAGATAAATAAATAAGTAACTAAGTAGTTAATCCCCTTGAGCCTGACATTAGTGATAATTTAGCTGGCGTTCACAGGGGATTTTATTTGGTTTTGTTTCAGTATCACATTTCACAGAAGGTATAATTCGGTTTTGTGTCAGTATCACAGCGCTCGCTATGCAGCCAATCATGTTTGATCCCGTACCAGCAAGGCACAGTGAAGCTGTCATTTTTTAGCTCATAATTAAGGTACAGTAAGGATTCACAGAGGGAAGGATCCAGGGCCAGCACTCAGAGCGGCTCTCTGAATCTCTCTCTCTCTCTTGTTTCCCTCTGTCAAAAGCAGCCAAATGCTGAAGACCATTATTCAAATAAAGCTGTCTAATAGATTATTATGCATTCGTCAGAATTTAAAGCAGACAAGATGTCACAACACTGAGAAATGCAGCACCAGTATTCTCGTTGGAATGTCTAGAGTTATTGCCATTGTCATTCACGATGATTTACTTCAATACAAGAGTTTAGGTGTCATTGCCATAATTTGCCTCATTTTTTGCAACATTTTTTTTATCACTCTTACATTGTCTCACCTATGTTTCAACAACTCACGCAAAAACCAGCATACACAGAGAGGCCCACCACAGCGCAGTGTGAAGTTACTCTAATGAATTTTGAAAGTATTTGAGGTACTCCATATAGCATGTGTGGATGTAGCCCTGCACTGTCCAGTACATGAATCATATTATTTCTGGTTTTTATACGCTGCTGTATTTAAGCGCTGCAGAGTGCAGCATTGCTGTTTGTGTTGCTTTTTTTTTAGTGTGTGGGAGAATTCTGTTGCAAGGTCAGTGGTAGTACCGCCACTGCGATCCATCATTTAGGACGGGCCTCCGCTGGCAGTACAAATGCAGTTCTGCAGAGGTGCCGGTGTTTGAACAGCAGTGATGCTGCACTCTGTTTTTGCTTCCATACCCCTGCAGGGTAACTCACATAAAGTTACATAAAGCGTCACTCTCTTTCTCTGAGAAAAGACATTTACAGTACCAGTCAAAGGTTTGGGCACACCTGATTAAGATAATGGGAAACGTGCATTCAAAGACATTTTGATCTAAAGACATACTTAAATGCTTGAAATTTGTTTCTTAGACAAATATAGTGAAGTTGATGCTTATGTGTGAATTTCTCTCCAAAAAATTTTGTTTTTAAAAATTTTTTAGCTTCTTTGAAGAATCTTAAATTTTAGGTTGATTTGATTTGTTTAACTGTCTTTACTTTTTGTTGTCTTTACTATTATTCTAAAATGGGGAAAATAGTAAAAATAATAAAACTTGTGTTCAAACTTTAGACTGGTACTGTGTTTAACTTCTCTGTGCCTCTCGCTCAGGTAAAGAGCCCAACACGTGCCCCCGCTGCTCCGCCCAGTTCGTCAGCCAATCGCTGCTGGACGGCCACCTGCAGCGCTGTGTGGGGAAGGCGGGGCGGGGGCAGGGGCGGGGCCGGAACGTGGGCCAGCTGGAGTGCGAGATCTGCGGGCACCGCTGCGTGACGCAGGAGGGCCTGGACCTGCACCGGCTGTCCCACTCGGGCCAGACGCCGCTGCGCTGCCCGCTGGCCCCCTGCCGCCGCCGCTTCGCCACCAGCGCCGCCCTGGAGGAGCACGTCCTCGCCCACTGCCGGTCCCCCGCCGACCCCGACGCCGGCGGGCCCGCGCCCAAGCCCCGCCCCTTCCACTGCGAGCACTGCGGGAAGGACTTCACCACCGCCTCCTCGCTCAGCGTGCACCTGCGGATACACACGGGGGAGAGGCCGTACCAGGTGAGAGCCAACGCCCGCCGCTGCCACCGACCGCCGCCGCCGCCTCACGCTCAGACTCCGCAACGTTTGATTGATGTCGTTGTCAGGGTCAACACTGTAGAGTGAGGGCTAGGAAGGAGTTCAAGTCCAATCAATTGAAGGAAGCTCTGCTGCTGCTTGTCCTCTCCATTAAATTTGTATTGTCCAAAACAACAAATGGAAAAATCTATTCCTACAAATGGATGAGTAAGTGCCTCAGTCAGATTGTGTGAATATATTAGTCTTCTGGTGCGCTGCTGTAGACTCCTGTCAATCCCTCCCCGCCTATACTTTCTCTCGGCTTCACTCTGTTTTCATTCAGAAAATCTGAATTCTCTTTGAAATGATGCCACTCAAGCTCGCCGGGGATGTTGCGGTAACACGCTGTGCGGATGCTTTCTATGATAACGGCTCCGTTTTCCTCCGAGCACACATTAACGTCACAGTGCATAAACGTCTCCATCAGGTGAAGCATTGAAATGACAAGCAAACAAACGGAATATCGCAATTGAACAAAATCCATCTCCGGAAAGATGTTTTGCGCTTAGGGATTTGATGCTTTCATGGCACCTGTAGAATGGGCTGAATGATCTTCGCAGGGTGCCGCCAAGTGAGGCTGGGCCTTAACTTTAAACACGGCCCATCACGTCATCCGTTGATCAGGTTAATTCATTAAAAAAATAATAAAGAACAAAAGACATCCAGTTTTATTGTGTGTAGACTTTCAGCTGTGACTTTCAGCTCTGACTTTCAGTGTTGCAAGGTTTGTGCTTACTGAAGCACCACAGTAACTGGGCTTAGTTCAAACCCATCTTGAACCAGGGCTGCCATGACAATACTTGACAGTAAGGATAATTTGCTGTGTCATTGAGGTGCTGAAACTCAGTGCCTTACAAAGAGCCTCTTGCATGGTTTATAACAGCTCTCTTCCATTCATTCACTCAGTAATCTTGTGTGCTGTGTGAGGCTTTTAAAGCATCTATGGAGCATGTGGGGAGTAGTCTGTAATATAAGATAAAGCCGCTGAACCAGTAGTAAGGGTGTCATGAGTATCACTGAAACCTTGAAACACCGTATCATTTTCCCATCCAACGAGGGCGCAGGCTAAACGCCCCCATTTTCCTGTCCGGTCTTCTCTCAGACATCTTGTCACCCCTGCGGTGTCCTCTGTCTCCCATAATGCCTCTCTTCCCGTTCTCCCCCCACCAGTGCACTCAGTGCGGGAAGCGCTTCCGGCAGATCCCCCACCTGCGGGACCACGAGCGGCTGCACAGCGGGGCGCGGCCCTTCAGCTGCTCGGTGTGCGGGAAGAGCTTCGTGCTGGCGGCCCGGCTGGCGGAGCACGCCCGCACCCACAGCGGCGACAAGCCGTACGCCTGCCCGCTCTGCCCCCGCGCCTTCCGCTCCCTCTCCAACCTGGGCAAGCACCGCAAGACCCACGGCAAGGGGCCCCCCGGGAAGGGCCCCGCGGGCAAGGAGCCCGGCGCCGAGGGCGAGGCCGCCGTGCGCACCATCCTGCTGGTCCAGGCCACGCCCACCTCCCTGGAGGGCGACGCCCAGCCCGCCGAGGGGACCCTGTCCCTCGTCGCCGCCCCCTCGTCCTCCTCCCCGTCCTCGCAGCTGGTCCTCCTGCACCCGTCCGTGTCGGTGGGCGAGGGCCAGGAGGGGGAGATGGTGCCATTCGTGCAGCACGCCTTCCAGGTCATCGTAGAGGAGACCGTTTGAAGACAGGATAGCGGGAGAGAGGGAGTGTTAAAAAAAAGGAGAAAATGGAGGGGTGGGGAAAGCAAACAGAGGCAGGGAAAGAAAGAGTCAAGAGTGAGAGAGGGTGGGCCATTGAGATGTTAAACATTTAGGAGAGGCAGAGGCAGGATCAGGTGAGGGATGAAGATTGAGGGAGGGAATATGATGAGGGTCCAGGCTGCGATGGAGTTTAAAAGGGCTGAGAGTTTAGGGAAAGATGTAGAATCCAGTGGAAAAAATATGCAAGGTCGCTCACTGTACAAATGTATGTACTGTATATATAGTGTGCTTTGTGAGTTTTGGACTTCACTTAGACTGTTGAATATTGTTATATTTCTTTAATAAAATGCTTCATCTATGAATTTGTCCCGATTGCCGTAACTTTACACAGCAAGTTCCGTTTGACGCTTAGGTGAGGGCAAGTCTGTCTCATCGGATTCTGTCCGCTTCAGCGATTCGCTTCAATGTCACACCAGTCCATTTCCAAAGTTTGTGCTTAACAAAGTCAGCACTGATTTACAGATAGACTAATACACAAAAAATACTGTATATATTGTAAATAATTTCATATGCTCTTTGATCTGTTAATATGAGGAGTTTCCACCAGCTCTGCCTGTCAGTGTTAGGCAATGTACAGAAGAGCTTTCTTTGTCCTCTATATGTTAATGAACGGCTCCAGTTATCCTACAGGAGTTCATACAGGTCCCTGCCTCATTTTGTAATCGCACTAAATCTAAAAATAACTGACACCCAAATAAATCTCTGGGAATATGCATGTTCAGCGCCGGGTTCTGCTGACAGTACACAATCCCCTCAGTATGTGGATCAAAGTGAAAAATCATGACTTGTGCATGGAGAGAGGCAAAAAACACAATGAAAACATATTTTTATTTCTAAAAGTAGGTTAAACATTGCTCCATTCAACTCCAAACGTCTGTGGCACATGAAGAGAACTCAAAGGCAGCGTGTAGAAGACACGTTATTTAACCGCAACACAACCGCAATGGACTTTTATACTGTAGAGGCAGATTCTGTATTGTGTTAGCATGAAATATTGGCACTGGAAGTAAAAGAATGTGAAACATGAAATATGACCCAAGGAGATTTACCATAGTTTAAAAGGCTGTGCTTTTCAGGTGTGACCAATCAAAGTTCTGCATAACCACATATGGGCAGGTATTTTTGCTTAATGGTCTCAATGAGCAGCGGTCAGAAGATTTTGAACAATTAGATTAGATTCAACTTTATTGTCATTGTGCAGAGTACAGGTACAAAGCCAATGAAATGCAGTAAATGAAGTAACCAGCCATGGCCCGTACGGGGATCGAACCCGCGACCTTGGCGTTATTAGCACCACGCTCTAACCAACTGAGCTAACCGGCCCAGGACTGGGCTGCTGGCTCATCTTCATGGCACACCAACTTATACTGTACATGCAAAATCCCTCAGTGCACTTACAATCAAAAGCATATGCCATAGCAACTCTTCCCTCCTAATCTTTTCATTGTAAGCCCCTGATATTTACAAGGAGTCCCGATTGTGTACTCTGTGACAGCTCTTTGTTATGTGAGGTACAGTGAGCTAAGTCACATGGTTTGCCAAGTATATGCTTTATATATGATAATGTGCTTATAGGCATTCTTCTTGATCTGTCAATCATATAACCTTCAAATATTCCATAGGGGTTTGCAAAAAACATCAAATTCAAATCGTGTAAACAGGTTCATTATGGAGTCTGTCTTTGATATGCTAATCAGTGTTGGCAGCTAGCTGTTTCATTTATCCCGCTGACCATATTGGGCAATATGGGGAATATATTGCAGTTTTTTTCTGATTTGTCATTTGCGTAACCTTCAGATCTTGCCAGTATGTTTGTAATAGGACATCTGTTTCATATATGAGAATGTATGTGTCACGTGGCATGATGGCTTTATCACATGTAACAATTACAAGTTGCTGTACTTGACAATCTCTGTCAGTTCAATATCCTTCAAACATGCGCCGACTCTCAAAATAGCTTTAGATGTTGCACTTACGGTCACAGTGTGACTCATAACGTCCTGCTGGCTAAAGCACAAACTTTGATTGCCTTAGTACATTGAATTGTGATACTGGAGCCTTACACTTGTATGTTGTTTGTGATCTAATTGGGTGAGTTGGCTATGAGTTAACACAATGAATGAATTAATTAACGAGTGAATGAGTAAAAGAACAAACAACAGCATCTGTGCAGACACTGCCCACTGCTTCTCACTGCTGGAATGGTGCTCCTCTGCCCTTGTTTTTTTTTATTACAAAAACCAGTCCATAAAGAAGACTCCAAAGCTGTATAATGTGTGTTGACCTACATGCAGTCATTGTTTTTTTATGCATAATGAGGACAGTTTACATAGGAGATACTTACTCTCCGGCCCTCTCTCGCAAAGGGTTTACAGGTTCGCTCTCCACCTCTCCTACTTCATTTGCTCTCCTTCATGTGTGTATATTTTGGTCCGCTGGTAGATTGTCCTTTCCTGTCAGGCCTTTGTTAAGTCTGTTGCATCTCTTTTTCTTTGTGTTAAGTGTATTACTACACCATACATATACTGTGTGATGTCCCTATCATTCTCTTTCTGGCTCTCTTCCTCCTGCAACCCCCCTCTCTCTCTCTCTCTCTCTCTGGCTTTGCTGAGGTGGCTGCACCTGCTGTGACTTTGACAAAGTGTTCTTCCCCTATGTGTGTGAGCGTCTACGTGTTTGTCTGTGTGTGTGTGTGTGTGTGTGTGTGCGAGTGTGTGTGTGTGTGTGTGTGCGTGTGCGTGGTGGGGTCTGATGTCGGATGGCGCTGGTGCGTGTGATGGATGTGTGTCCACGCAGCGGCCGCCCCCGCATGCGCCTGCGTGTGACACTCTCCCCCAGTCCCCCGGTCCCCAGCGGTCCCCCTCCCGCCCCGACGGCCCGTCCATCTGCCCGCATGGCCCACGGCGCACCAGCACCAGAGCACCTCGCCGGACTGTCCTTCATCTCCTCTCTCTCTCCCCTTCCCCTCCTGCAACGCACACTCTCCCCTCTCCATGCTCCCCTCCATGAGCCTCTCTCCCTCTCTCTCTCTCTCTCTCTCTCTCCCTCTCTCGCTCTGTCCCTCTCACCCTGCTCCCCCCCCCCCCTCATTGATAGTAGGGACGATGTGCCTGGAATACTGAGCAGCTCATCATTATTCCACAGGCGTGCCGCAGAGCGCCGGCTGCACATCGGTTTTCTCCCCCTCCCTCTCCCCTCTCCCCTCTCCCCTCTTGCCTCTCGCGCTTTCCTTCACACCCTTCTCTCAGGCCACAGCCAGCGCAGGGGCCCCAGTCAGGCCCTGGAAGCAGGGGAATGGCGAGAGGAAAACATGGAGGTCTGCAGGCCTCACACAAACACACACACAGAGGGCGAGTGTGCTGAAGTGAGTTATTCCAAGACTGAGTGACCACAAACCAGCACCTGCAGTGTGTGTGTGTGTGTGTGTGTGTGTGTGTGTGTGTGTGTGTCTGTCTGTCTGTCTTGGGGGAGACCTATGAAAGAATAAGTCACATACAGAATGTTTATTTGAATATGAATTAAGAATTTTAGGAACACAGGAAATTATTGCATATGTTTGAAAATGTGAATATGAAAGTATTGTGTATGTTTGAAAATGTATTAATCATTTCCAGTTTCATACCTACAATTATGTATGTATGAGGCATATGCACTTTGTAACAGTACTTGATATGTTTTGAAATATATATGACACATCTTGACGTGTTTGAACGTAGTCTGTTTTGATTGTATAGTTTACAATATATCAGCATACATTACTTATTCATCTGTGTGTGTGTGTGTGTGTATATGTATGTATGTGTATCCGTGGGAGTATATATACTCATGTTAAATAAGTCCCCCATTGGCTGAAAAGGAGATTTATTTAGCAAAGTAAAAAAGTCAAACATACAGTTTTGCGTGCAGGTGAGAGGCAGCCGTTTAGTGAGTATGCGTGAGAGAGGAGGATGGTGAGTGGAGCAGAGACAGACAGGTGATAATACACCACAACATTATATGATCCATATCTAATGCACATTTCAATACATGCAATACCCACACTGCATATGTTACAATTCTGTCTCTATCTCAGTCTATACACACATACATATGCATATGTGTATTTGACTTTTTCAGCTTGTTAAATAAATCTCCTTTCAGCCAATGGGGCACTCGTTTAACATGTAAACGCATACTCCCACACACACAGTTGAATAAGCAATGTATGCTGATATATTGTAAAATATAAAATCAAAATAGACTTACTATGACATGTCATAGAAATGTCAAAATATATCAAGTATTGTTACAAAGTATATATGTGTATATATATATATATATATATATATAGAGAGAGAGAGAGAGAGAGAGAGAGAGAGAGAAAGAAAGGGAAAGAGAGATGGAGCTCTGTACTGTACACATATTCAGAACCCACAGGCACTGTGCTGCTCTCACAGAGGCGGGTGTGTTTTAATGTGCGACAGAGAAGAGCTGTAGAGTACTGCTGTAGGTCAGAGTTCTTTGAAACACTCCAGTGGTGAACATGCACTTCTCCGTTCCTCTCTACTCTGCCCCGCTGAATGGAACCGAAACACCTGGGAATTTATGGACTCTCTTAAAAATCTGTCAAATTAGGCTTTAGCTCCTGGGTGTTTTTTTTTTTTTTAACTGGGTAGCATATTTTTACCACCCGCACAGTGTTGTACCAAGTACCAGGCGTATGGAGCGACATTCGAGTGATTGTTTTCCATGTGTGTGTGGAAAAAAATTCACAAAGTCACCTTTTGCGGTTTGTGGTGAATGTCACCAGCAAAGAGCTCCACAGGGACTGATCAGTGCTTGTGTGCGTGCTGGCTTTGTAATTTACTGTGTTTCTGCTTCTACCTGTGTGTGCTGAATTACTGTCACATTGTGTGTCCTCATCAGTGTGTTGTTGTTGTTATTGCAGTGGTCGCTCTCTGCATGTAGTGGTGACGGGCACAACAGGCCGATATACTTCCGTAGAAGAGTGTGTGTGTGTGTGTGTGTGTGTGTCTGACACGGTGCATCTCCAGGATAGACCTGCAGGGATGAAAGTGGTGTGGGGGGAGGGAGGGTAGTGGGGGTGTCCAGATTTGTCTTTGAGAAAACCGGCGACTGAGAGAATGAGAGAGGGAGAGAAAGGGGGGAGTGGGTGGTAGGAGCAAAGGGGGGTTGGATAGGAGGGCGTAGAGAGAGATGAGAGAAAGAGGGAGAGAGAGGGTGAGGGAGAGAGTGCTGATTGGATTGGAGAGAGCTGAAGAGGTATGAGGATACAATTGAGCAGGGGGAGAGAGAGAGAGAGAGGGAAAGAGAGAGAGAATGCAGTTTGCAGTCTGGCACTGTGGAATTACGGCAAAAGAAATGTGTCGGGACTGAAAAGGAGAAAAGGGGGGAGAAGAAGTGGTGAAAAAAACAGTGGTGTAGTCTTCACGAAAAAGGCAATTCTCCTCATTTAAGAACACTGCGAGAGTAGGGGAAGGGGGTCACCGCTATTTCTTCATGTTGGAGCGGCCTGCAGAAATCTTACCGGGCTGTCATTGCAACTGCGTTTTGACTGTGCGTGGTGTGTGTGTGTGAGAGAGAGAGCGCGCGCGTGTGTGTGTGTGAGAGAGAGAGAGAGAGAGCGTGTGCGTGCGTATGTGCGCGGGTGTATGTGCGCGTGTGGTGTGCGTGTGTATGTGTGTCCGTGTATTGGTGCCCGTGTTCTGATCCGAGCGAGGCTGGCCGTTTTGCGCAGGAGGGATTTGACTGGAAAAGCCAGCCACAGACCTGACCGTGTCTCCGTTTCTGTAGCGCCTTTTCCCAGTGCCGCGGCGTGCTCATTATAGCGGTCCTATTGGTATTCCGCTGATGGATGTACCCTGGTCCCTCTGCTCTCTGGCGGGCTGGGATCACAGTGCTGGGATTGTGTTTGCCTGTGTAAAGGGAACCAAAATGGGTGAGTGTCTCTCTCTCTCTCTCTGTCTCTCTATCTCTCCGCTTCTCTCCCTCTCTGTCTTTTCCTATCTCTCTGATTTCTTTCCCGTTCCCTCTCGTGCGCCTTTTCTCCATGGTGAAACGCATCACTGATGTTTCTTCTTCCTTTTTTCGAAATTCAGACCGATGTCCATCAGCCATTTTTCCATCCTCCCCTTCAGTGCCCTCTCTCAATTCCCCCTCTCTATACCTCTCTCTAGTTCACCACTGCACCTTCAACATAAACACACCAGCGTTTCTCATACATCTGATCTGTGGGTGAAAGTGTGTCAGAAGAATTTGTTTGCTCCCCTCCCCCACATTGCGTTGGAGATTAAACTTTAGGAGCCAAATATTAGAGCTAAGGTGCTAATGAGAGGACTGGCAGGCCAGTATCACCGTAATCTGTAATATTTAAGGCTAAAATGCGCTGCAAATTGCAACCAGTGACTTTCAGATTCAGTCAATGTGAAAACGTCTGGCTGAGTAATCAGATCATACCACTGTCTTAGGGCTCGTGTGTGACTGCATGAAGCACGATGCAGGAGATAATGCCAGGCTAATTAAGTTTTAAGTGGCTTTCATTGGGCCAAGAACGTGCCTTGTGCTGGTTCTCTCTAACCCATCCTGTGCTCTCACACGTTCAAACTCCCCCTAAGACGTTTAACTACCCATACTCTGTGCCACATAACTGTCACCTATATAGTATGGCCTGCAGTAGACAGCATCCCAAAGTTGGGGGTGGGGGGGTGGGGGGGGTTCAGCTTTGAAATGCATCAGTCATTGTTGGCTGGATTATGTAAGAGGACAAACACATCTAACAAAATTCCCAGCTTTCCCTCGATTCCAGCTGTTTTTTGGAGGGGGGGGGGGTGCAGCGCTGCCCCACAGATCAGATCTAGGGGTTAAAGTAATCACTGTATCCCTGGCTGCTCTCTTTTTTTTTTTTTTTGGAGGTGCAATCACCTGTTGAGAAAACAAATGGAATGAGAGAGACAGACGGAGAGTGGAGACATTGTTGGAGAGAGAGGGTGGATGTCGGGGGTGGACGAGGGCTGGAATTATTAACAGAGGAGTGAGTGAGGGAGTGAGTGGGAGAAAGAAGAGAGGATGATGAGACACAGATGGAGAAAAAAAACAAGTGATAGTGTGACAAAGAAGGCCAGAGAAGAGACTGAGAGGCAGAGCTTTTGGGTTTAACTGCTTTTTTTTGTTTTGTTTTTTGCTTTTCTCTCTCCCACCTCCACTCTCTCTCTTTCTTTCTCTACAGGGCTGGAGGTTGCCTGTGCTTCCTGTCTTACCTGAGGCCACTTCCTCCTCTGCCAGGGACTGCCAGCCCACCATGGGCTCTCACCCTCATTTGTTAACTCCTGGCACCCGCACAGACCCCAAGACTCCCTCCGACTTCACCAAACCCACGCTGTTTTTGGTGGTGTCATCGTTGATATCATGCCAGTCGGAGCTGGGTTTGCTTCAAAGCAAAGTCACGCGTTTGTACTGAATCAGGATTGGATCACGCGTGCCATTCTGGGTTTGTACTCCCCAAGCTTCAAGAGGATTTGGGTTTGAGAACGTGTTGAGCACATTGATGCTACAGTTCCTCCCTGGGGAAAGGTGTTTGGTTTCATCATCCACGACAAACTGGGATTTGAATCCACAATGGTTCTTAAATGAGAGAACCACGAGGACACTGTAACTGAATAATTAATCGTTCAGTTTGGACAAGCTTCCATTTGGTAACAGCAGCATGGAACTAACCTGAGGAAAGTACAAAATCAAGACAATTTCACAAGTGATACCACAGGGACACCATGGGATTCTGAGAAACTGACAGCGTTTCCCCCTGGATTTCTTGGTAACATCATCGATCTCTTCTTGTGCCTGGTTTTGCAGGTCTGTGGATTGGATTGCGAGCAGAAACAGGGGATATTTTTGAAATTTGCAGCTATTTTCAATTTCATTTTTCATCTCTGCTTTGTTTTATTTTTTGGAAGAGGAGAGAATTCAGACTGGAGAGCTGCTCTGTCTCTCTCTGTCCACTGAAAGAAAAAGAAGAGTTTAGTGGGGAAGCAGTTCAGTTGCTGGGGATGAGAGTGTGTTTTGATTGGAGGGGTTGGGGGACTCAGCAGTCAGAGAGCTGCCCCTAGACTAGCACAGTCAGTGGTGTGGCGTCTGCATTAGCCTCCCTGCTGTTGTCTTCCACACCACGAGCAGAACGGGTCTTCCTCTGTCATTGGCCGTTAGCTGAAAAGCGTTGAATTGTGCACCTCGGTCCTCTGGCTTCGGCAGGGACACAGAGAGAGAGAGAGAGAGAGAGAGAGAGAGAGAGAGAGAGAGAGAGAGAGGGAGAGAGAGAGAGAGAGATAGCGAGAACGTGGCAGACGAAGGAACAGGTGCAGCTCTGCTAATTCTTTTTCTTTTGTTTAGTTGTGGTTTCTTTTTTCTTTTTCCTCCCCACTCATCTGGAGACATTTTTGAAATCCAGTTTCCACGGAGTGAGATTGGCCTTCACACATTGCAGAGAGAGAGAGAGAGAGAGAGAGAGAGAGAGAGAGAGAGAGAGAGAGAGGAGGAGCGGAGAGGCCTTTTCAGACCAAATCCGTATTTTCATTTATTCCCCCTCTCCCTCGTTTCGCCATCCGTCAGGGGCTCTGTCACTCCGTCACCCTCCATCTCTCTGTCGTTGAGAAAAAGAGACGCCATCCCCCTCCTCTCTCTCCCTCTCTCTCTCTTTGTTAATTGGCGGCTGAGGGATTATTTTTTCCCCTTTTTTTACCTTTTCTTTTTTCCCCTCAAAAGACTACCGCTCCTTTAGAGGTCAGCTGTAGGAGTCTGACATTTGTTTAGTAAACCATATCCCCTCCATCACAACCATCACACAAAAAAAGATAATTACACCACCCCCCTCCTCCTCCCCCCCAACGTCACCTCCAGAGCTGGTGATCACACCCCACACCTTAACCCCCCACCACGGAATTTTTTACCACGCTCACTCAGCCCCAGTGCCATTCCTGCTGAGGCTCTTCTGGCCGGCTACCACAGGGATCCATGGAAAAAGGCTCCTAGTATCGTCTGATTCATTCCGTGAGTACACCGCTCTTTTAATGCAACGCTTTCTGTTTAGAGCCAATATAATTTTTTTTTTTTCACTTTTGTCATGTTCCCTACCCGTTTGTCTCATAACAAGACATAATGTGTTCAACAGTTGTGTGGGTTGGAGTTGTGGAGTGTGTGTGCATGCGTGCGTGTGTGTGTGTGTGTGTATGTGTTCTTGTGTGTGTGTGTGTATGTGTGAGTGTGTGTGCGTGCATGCTTATCTATGATTACATACCTTGACGTATATGGGGATGGAGAGTTATTTTTATGTATGTGTATGTGGCTCCTTTGTGCGTGAATGTGTGTGTGTGGGAGGACCCGTTCTGCATTTGTATACGTGTGTGTGTGTGTGTTTGTGTGTGAAACTGGTTGTATCTCTACAGCTCACTCGAACACCCTTAAGTGTTAATTCCTTCGGGGTCACTTGTTTGGTCTCTGGGGATTTGACTTTGTTCTTCTGAGACTGCTGTCCCTAAGCGGGAGCTTTGTTGAATTTGTATATGCCTTGATACTGAAGTACCTTTGATGACTGTGAGGTAAAAAAAAAACCTAGATAGCAGCTGTGTATGACAACGCTGGAAGTGTGAAAAAGCAGCAGACAGCGCAAACAAACACAGCATCAAAAATGCTGCACTACCATGTGAGTCCACATTAACTTAAACAGAGGCATTACTCGACAGCCTGCTAAACTGTGGGTAGCCCCATTAAACGCACTGCATATGTACTTCTAGATTTTTTACAAGAAGATAACTACCGGAGAAATGAGGGACTAGGCTGAACAGTTCTGATTGGCTTACTGGTTTTCTATTGTTCCTACTACGTGATGGCTTGGGAGAATTAAGATTATAAGTAATACGATTACTGGAAAAGTCCAATGATAATGCTTTTTACATTTCCATGAACAGTGAAAAGGAGGTAAGATTGATCTTCTCCTTTAATCCAATCTGGCCCATTCATTCTGGCCCATCATAACCTGTGCCACCATTAGTGACATGCGCTTATTGCAGGTGAGCCAGGTTATAGATTTTGTCTTTTTTTACCCTAAGGCATGGTAATCACCATGATTGTGGCACTAATAATTGCAGAGGCGTTTTTCCAGTTGCTTTATTATTTTCAAATAAAGCTGTAAATCCATCACAGCGTGACTGGGGCCATCTGTTAATTCTTGACAGATTTAGTGCAGATCTCCCTCTAACTTAACATTACAGTCTAAACAATTTAAGTGATATATGTGGCACTTAAATGCTATATCCATGCAATGTAGTGTTTACTGATTGGTCTTTATTTGATGCAAACCATTCTCAAAACTCAGAAGACATATGTTTTTGACTTTATCAAGCAATTCTGGCTAGGTATTTCGTGTGTGCTTGGTATGTACCTCAGTTCTGGGACCTGGTTTTTCATCTGTAAATGCTTAATGCACTTTTCACAAAGCACATAGTCTTTCCATTTGTCAGATGTTAGATGCCTTACATTACAGTAATAAGGTCAGGTATTGATATTTTTCAGAGAATGGCACTAGCAGGGGACTGATGAGGAAGCTTGCGCCCAAGAATGACGGGAATGTTGATTTGATTTCTAATGCTGTGAGAGAACTGCATATGTCACCGGGGTGATATCTGTCGAGGACAGGCGGTCATCCGTGGAAGTGCACCGTGCACTGTTGCGCGGTCAGCAGCAGCGTGGAATGCTGGGTTAGGCAGTGCTACCATATTGGAACTAAACTGAGTGTGTTGCGCCAGTCTTCGCCAGCACTGAGAAGTGTGCTCTGCTGTATGTGGAGTAGAGTCAGCCAAATTGGGTTTGTCCTGTCGTGTCAGTGTCCACCACTCCATCACTTCACACCTAGCTGTGAATTTCCCCTCCACAACGGGTGATGCAGAGGTCTGAGGAGATCTGAGGCCATTTCCTGATGTCCCAGAATGCCTTTTGTTAAAGGAATCGGAATGGTAGATTTTCTCAGGAATGGCCAAACTTAACACAGTGATCAAAGGCGGGGTATTGTAGACCGGAAACAATGAGGCACCGCGGGTGGCAACGAAAGGGCGCAGCAGGAGGCTAACACCGCGCTCTCTCCTGCTAACCACCTCGGCGGAGGTGAGGTGGGAGTGTGGAAACAGGAAAGCTTGGGAAAATTCTGGTCCCACAGAAGCAGGGCCAGGGCCTGACTGTAGATTCCTGCATGCTGTTGGCTGGGAAAAAAAAAAAACCCACCATGTAGCTGAGAAATTCCAACACAAAGGACAATCATCGTAGTGTTGGCCCCAACCGATCTACGATGAAAAACAGTCCAAAAATTGATTGAAAGACATCAGGTCTTAGCATCCAGCCCGTTTATGTGCTAAAATAAAACCAAGGCACGGTATTTGATTTGACATTCCAAGCATTCATAAATCTACCTTGTCAAGTTAAATTGACTTGATGTATTCATGGCATGCTCAGCAGAACACTTTCTTGATGTTCCTTTTCAAATACATATTGAGTTTTTTTCAGAAATGTGTAATTTATTGTAGTTATCCATTTATGTTCTAATTTGGAGCAAATGTCACATGGTTATTGTAAGAGAGGAAAGTGACAGACAGAGATAATCGGAAGGTAGAGAAAAATCTTGACACGACCTCTGTGTGTAGAGCAACGGAGTGGATTTCTGCTCCCCTGAATTTCCTCTGACCGTTGACCATTTGCACCTGGGTTCAGCTGCGGCGCGGGCAGTGGCAGCAGGAAAAGATCAAAATACATTGATTAGCTGTCCTCAGATCAGTCAAGTGTGAGACACCACAGCATGCTCCTTTCACACCCCAGCCTGGACACATCACTCTCAGCAAATCATATATTCACAGTGTGTGCAAAGAGCCAAAATATTAAGAGATGCTCTTCAAATGAGCCAAATAAATCCAGCCACCAAATGATTCAGTGTGAAAATGTCCCAATGTGGTGATGACTGTGCATTAATGTGTGGTAGATGTTGTTAATGTCACTCTTATTAAAGCAAATGGTAAGGTTAACTTCTTTACATGGAACAGGAGTGTTATTAATCAATCAAAGTCTGTCAAATTGATGAAATTGTACTTATATATTATATACAGATGCAACATCAAAAGAAAAGGAGAAAGAATAACAATGAAACAAGGACAGAGAGCAAATATTAAAAACAATAAAATGTACTATATTTGAGATATCCTGAGAGAATGAAAAAACCTTGACATTTGCAACTGGTGAGAAGATCCTGAGAAAAAAATTCACAGAATACACACTTTTCTGATTTAAACCAAAGCAAATATTTTAAGAGCAAATCTGTCTTACCCTTCAGTAGATTGCTGAAAATAACTAATATAAACAGTAAGTGATACAGGCAATTACAGTATTATCAGTTATTGAGATACCCCCAAAAAAAAAAAAAAAGACTTTGAACAGCCAGGGGTGTTCACAAATTTTTTGTCAGACAGAGGCAGTCAAACTAGGCAGCAAAAGAAGCAGTTTCCCCTCAAATTGTCATCTGTGAATTCTTCATGGGGGATCGTCTTTGCCATAATTCAGACTAAAGCAGGTCCTCCCTGCTAATCATGAAGATGTCTTAAAATACATTTTTCACAGCATCCAGTTGAGAGCGACACGGGCAGGAACAGAGAGAAAGGGGGCTCTGTGGACCCCCAGGCAGTAGAGGTTCCATTATATTGGCTTGTGCGATAGTCTCGCAGTCTCATATTTCAGCCCACACGCGAGTGACATGTAGCTTGGAACCTTGGCAACAGCAAAGCTACGGCATCACAGCTATTGGTAAATGCAGAGCACACCACGAGGAGGAGGGGATATTAGCCAAGAAAGAAATGCCACCGATGAAAAAAAAAAAAGAGAGGTGGTTTTCCTTCAATGTTGGAAATCTACTACAGTCTCATGATTCCCACATAAGATGAAGTTCTGTAAATGACTCCATAATTTAGGGCTGTAAAACTGCTGAAAGGCCTATCACCTGTTTTATCTTCAGAAATTTTGGAAAGGACAAGGTAGCCATGGTGAAGGTGTATGAAGAAGAACGCTTTGTATGACAGATCAAGTTTGTTTAGTATATTGTAGGTGAGGAGTAGAATTTTGTCTGCTCTGTATTTAATGGGGAGACAGTAGAAGCCACTCAGACAGGTGATACGTGGTCATTTTTGTTTTAGAAAAAACCCTTGCAGCAGCCTTTTGGATTTATTAGACAGTGGGCAAAATACAACCTAGACTACCAAACAATGAAGCATTATGGTAATTTAGCCTTGAAGAGGGAAAGTCATGGAATTGTTTTTCCTGGATCTCTGAGAGACTGACAGCATTTTAGATCATTTCTGAGGTGAAAAAGGACACACTGCTGATGTGTTTTTAAAGTGAAATTCCTTGAAGAACAGCATCTAAGATCTTGTATTAACATTGAGGTTTCCTTTATTGTCCATTTTTGTGGAATTTGTCTGAAAACACAGCAGAATACAATACAAAACAAACCTAACATTACATCACGTTTTTAGAGTTAAATAAAAAATATGCCTGTTTTCAGGTTCCTTGAGACCTGAGGTGCATAATTTCCATTTTGTCATAATTTAGTCACTTAGAGTTTCTTCTCAATGACTGTGACATGCTGTTCATTGTTTTACTGGTACAGTCTCATGATTTTATGTGCTTTTTAATAAATTCAACAGTAATTTACATGACTAATATTTAGAAATGGAAATCAAATCAGTGATAGGATATTGTATCTTAAATTTACGATGTGATTCATGATGGATGGAGCCCCTTTTTCCTTGTTATCATTTTAATAGTCTCTCTGAGTTATACAATGTCATGTATTGTTAATCTTTCTTTATTTAGCCAGTCACACTTTCCATTTCTATATCTAGAACAGTCTGAGTTTCAGTGAAACAGCCATAACACACAAATGGATCCAAGTAATGCGAAAAAAAAAGGTTCAAAGCTTCACATCTTCAAAGCAGTACATAAATCTGCCCTGTGCTTCCATCAGTCAGGGGACAGTGCTTCTGAGAGAATTAAACTGTTCAAATTGCTTGGGCAAAAGGAATAATAATTGGGACGTGATAACACATGAATTATGAATGAATTCATAATAATGACAATTATCTGGCAACATTGATTAATGACTTATTAAAGAGATGCGAATATAATTTCCCTTCGTTTATGTCACTTATTTAACCTGTGCTCTCCGCCAGATTACAGTTTGGTGAATTATGACGAATGTTGCCCCAGTCTGGATCCTCTTTAAAACATCTCTCATCCACAACATCTCCCAGCTCCAACATCATTTTTTTTTATTTTGCTGTTTTCCTTTAATTTAAACCCCTGACACAGTAGTGAATTATTCATACAGAGTAGACTATACAGACCTGCCAGTCTTCCTTGTTCATTCTCTTTTTCTATCTGTAAACCTTTTCCCTTATCTCTCCCTTTACATTTCCCTCTTCCATATCTGGAACTTATTTTCTGTCTCCTCTTCTTTTCTTCCTGCTCCATTCTTCTCTCTTCTCCATTTTCCCGATTTGTCCATCTCCACACTGGCTGCTTTGATCTTTACTTCACTCCCCTCCTCATTTGCCTTCTCCAGCTGCTGCCTCCAAGGCCCTCTCTTCCTTCCTTTTTCCCCCGCATTATTGTCTTCCTTTTAAAGGTTCAGTGTCATTAACATTGCTCGACTGTTCTGCCATCATCTACAGCCTCTTCTTTGACCTCCATCTTCCCTTGCCTCACTCTTTTCTTGCACTCTTTTTAGGCTGGAGTGTCATCTTTCTCTTGAAAAATTAGATGAAGATTTTAAGGTCTTCTAGGCAAGTCTGAATAGAATCCCATCTACGACCGTATGAAAACAATAGCTACGTTTTTGGCAGATGATATTCAGGGTAATGGTCCTCACCCTGGTTATGTTCATATTCCAATAAGCTGTTTTCATGCATCATGAACTACGTCTACTGCTAATATCCCAGAATGTATGGTGATCATTGTAATCTATGACTCAGGATTCCTTGAACAACATAGAATATGCACAGATGTAAGATAGCAATTTGGAGTAAGGTGTTGTCATGACACAGTAATCTGGCTCCCAGAAGAATATCCCACATGTCTTATACTGGGTTTTTCTGGTTTACGGTTGACGGAATAAGGTGTTTACACACCTCATGTGATAGCTACATGAGAAAGGCATGCCAGTATATGAGACACCAGGTCTGTTTGCTCTCAGAATGTGATATCCTGGACTGAGGTGGATCCCAAGGGAATCGGAGGCATTTGACGGCCGTCCTTCTCACAATGAGATGGATTTGCACACAGATTCTGTAGCAAATGCATTCTGGGCAGTGCTGTAGTCCGTATTGCTCATGGCTTGTGGTGGAAAAGGTATTGCTTGAAGACTACGCCTCTGCACTTTATTAATTTCGCCTATGCCATTGTGTTACTGCTAAGAATTAAAAAAAAAAAAAAAAAGTTTAGTTGCCAGGCAAACGAGGTCATGTCTAAATTTTTACTAATGTAGTCTTTATTGTTTTTTATTGTGTTCAATGATAATAAAAAAAGCAACAAGGATATTTGTAATTGTACACTACTGAACTACTTAGTAGTAGTTCCCAACATTTAGCATTGGCTGCATGGTAGTGGAATGTGAATAGCTTTCAGTGGTCCTGTTTTTCAGCATAATTATTAATTTGTCTTCAGTGAACTTGTTACCCATGGCATTATGTATTTGAATTTGCAGTGTAATTGCACGGTGAAAACTGGAGTTCAATAACAAAAACTGTGTTACACATCTCCAGGGCAGCACACAGACATGCTTTAATTAATGCGAAACAACGGAAATTTGGAACAACATTCGCACGCTTTGTTTTTGCATCTAATTGTAGCATCAGAAGGGTAAAACTCAAATTCCAGATGTGAAAAGGCTCTAAATGTCTTAGCAATGTTGGCTATCCAATTCGCTTCAAGAGGCAGCCATACGGCTGGATTTTCAACACCTACGCGCCTACACTTTTCCATATCTGTAAAGCAATCTGCTGTCGTCAACAGTGAATGTTTTCGCAAAGATGTCACGACAGAGCTTCTTGTTCAATTACTTTAAAAGCTATGAATAGAACTGGAACAGATCGAACCAGAGGGAATTTACCGTCTGTGTCTGACAGCCCTGCCGCTGACACGCTTCCCGCGCGGAGACGCAGGCAGGTAAAGGAGAACCTTGGCTGCCAAGCGGACCTGTCTCCTAGCGATGAGCCGGCCTGAACCGCAGGTGCTCCCTCGCTCATCAGTGGCAGTGGCAAGATGTTTCACCAAGCAGAGGTGAGGCAGAAGACAGCTTTTTTTGTGAATTATGTAGGCTACACATCTCTCAGCCTCATGGTGCCTTCCGCCAGAACAGCTTTGGAGGCTGCAAGCATTAGATTTGCAAGAAATGATATAAGCAAGGCACATATTGTTGGCTCATCTGAAGTCAATGGGAACAGACAAACCCAGTTCCCTCTTAACCAGTCACTGTAAAAGGAAACATAATAAACCATCTAAACTAATTTATGAGGACAACCGTGGTACGTCCTGCTTTTTTAAAACAAAGCAAGACGCCGTTATGGGGGCAGGGAGAGGACAAAGACACTTTTAATTTCCAAAAAAATGGAAATTTCTGGAGCTGTATAAACTCCTGGGCAAACACGACCCAGAAATTCAAAGATGTCTGCTTGAATCAGAGCTTTTCTCAGCTGTGTGAGAAATAACATTGGATAGTAATCTCTAAACCTAGCTACCTCTGTTTAACTGTTATTTTCGAGTGAAATGATTCCAAAAGCTGCTCTCCCTTCGGGTGCCACACAGCTTTGCTGTTCTTTAACGCTGTCAGTATCTGTCAGTAATGAAGAACGTACTGTATATCTATACCATTGCCTGATCACAGGTGTTTCCGCTTGGCTAATGCTGCTTGTGCGTGGACTGCATTTGCGCTGGATCATACGCAGTTAATACCGTGCACTGGAGAACGCACAATTTATGTCCGCGGCCAAAAGCAGCCATGACATCATTCTCCATTCCTCAATCATCACTTTATCTCCTCCAGCCGGCTGCGGTCGCACAGAGATGTACGGTAGAGCTCCCACTCTAGCGCTCTGGATCCGTGTTAAGCATGTGATTAGTGTCAGCATTGCTAAAACTGTACGGAATTATCCCGAAGTGGTCCTGCATCGCGGCTTGTAACGGCATCAGTCTGTTTAGCGGGTGACAGATGAAAAGCTCTGGTTTTCAGCTCTCCGTCTACACCTGAGGTGGAAGACAGGTGTGATTATCACAGAGGCGGTTGGAATGAACACAGAGACACAGCTCTCAGCGTAGGCAATACTACATACCATTAATATTTGGCAACTAAGATATTATAGCGCCTAATTAAGGCTGTTGTTACATATTAAATGTTTAGATTCCACCATGGTTTGTGGCACTAAAGAACGACCCCCGCGGAGTTACTGAGAACACCGCTGCCTGTCGCTGAAGCGAATATAAGAAGAACATCAGTTCTTTCTCATACAGCAGCTGTGCGTCTTCTTCAATCTACTTTCACCTATGATACATCAGCCGTATTTATAAATAGAAATGTCAGCGGTGGCGCACATTAATGGCACGGCTCCTCGGGACTCTGTCCAGCTCAATGTTGCCGAGTAAGGGGGGGGGCACAGCCTCACATGATGGAGTGAATCAGAGAGGCTCAAATTGTGTTTTTTTGCCATCCAAACGCTGATCGTCTCCTATCTTGGCTTTTCCCGCATAATTTCATTTTCAGAAAATGGTCCAGTCCGGATGCCAAATGCTGACACAGTGATTAATCATGCCCGTGATTGTGACATAGTCCCCGCATTCCGCATAATCATCTACTGTGGATTCTAGAAGCAAACGGTTATGATGAGAGACAGCGTGAAAGAGATAAAATGGCCAGTTCAGTAGTCTCATACTGTTGGTTTCCCAGCTGTTGGGAGATGGACTGCTAACATGTTATTTAATTCAATATGTAAATGTGCAGGGGAGTCACATTCTGTTTGATAAGAGCTTACATCAATATTTTATGCATGATATAGGCATGAGAGAAATAAATGTTGCACTAGTATATGGAGGCTGAGACGAGGGAGATGACATATGTGGCAATACAGGGGTTTATTGTCATCTGGAATGTTTAGTAAGGAGACTCAATATTATTTTAAAACAAGACAGTAAATTGGCAGAGAGAGGTGGAGACTTATGGTAAATATAGCAATGCACACTGTCAGTGGTTTCATTCCTCCAGTGCTAAATGAACACTTTCCCCTGGTCTTTTCATTCGCTGGCTAACATCCAGTCAGCATCAGAAACTAAAAAAAATAAATGGGAGGCACGATTTACCAGCCATTTGTCAGGTTTGTTGTTTTACCTCCCCGTGCCATGGCTAACAGAATTAGCTGTGTGCTACTCTCGCCGTCCGAACCTGTCCCGGTTGATAGTGGTGTTGACAGGAGATTTCGCGTTCTCTGTCAGGCCTGGATCTCCTGCATCCCAACGGCATCACCCGCAATGGTGGGCCGTGTCCACGAGGCCCCTTTGAAGGGAATTGAATTGAGCTGAGAACGCTCTGGAGTGACAGGTGTCGCGGCGTTCCCTGTCAGCGGGGCGTAACCGCATGAGAGTAAAACAACACCTCTCCCCGAATTTCCTCCACCTCGCCGTGACACCCAGAGCCTCCGACACTCAGTAGAATGTGGGGTTCAGAACCTGTCGTTCCGTCACCGTGCGCTCAGTATAAATCACTGAACGTGAAAAGATAGAAAAGTACGCTTCACTGAACGTAACTCTGAAAATATCTCAACAGAGGAATGGTTGCTCTGGGAAGCATGCGATTTCATGCATGCACTTGATGCTCAGGGACTGTAAACCAGTTATTATTGTTATTGATGTTTAGCAGACGCTTTTATCCAGAGTGACTTACATAGGTTACAATTTTTTATATGTTACCCATTTATACAGCTAGGCATTTACTGAGACAATTCTTAGTTAAGTACCTTGCCCAAGGGTACAACATCAGTGCCCCAGTGGGGAATCGAACTGGCAACCTTTTTGTTATGAGTCCTGCTCCATACCACTATGCTACACTGCCGCCCTGTGACAAATACCACATGATTCATTTGTTTGGAGGTAAAAATGTTGACTGTTGAATTTTTCACACAAACATTCTCAGAGGAAATGAAGTCCAGAGCATCAAAAAACTGCCATAAACTTCAAAGTATGGACTTCACCTCCTACTCAGCCACTGCAAAAAGTATTGTTTGCCTTTTGAAAACAGCCAACAATGGAAAACACCAGAGGGGTCTGAGGCTTGTGGATTGTGCTGTTAAACTGTGTGTGTGTTTATGTGGCGGCAGATAAGAAGTTATTGTCAAGGAATGATCAGTGAAAAGCCTTGAGCTGGCAGGGCCTGGAGTGAATAAAAGTGAGCAGCAAGTGATATCCTATTATAGCCCTTAAATCTAATTTTACCATTAACACTCCCTGATTGACATGCTCTGTAATTATGGTAAAGAGCAAACCAAACACCCAAGCAGACAACATCAGATGTACTCCCAGGAGAGTATTTTTCTGTCAGAGAGTGTAAAATATGTCAGTAAATTTTTCAATTATCCACTTAAGATAAAAAGTTGGAATCATTCTGATTTTTTAACACAGAAAACAAATAAATCAGTAAGAATTTCTGGGGAAACCAGGTCACTCCTTGAAGTGGTTTTCTTGGCCCTGTAGAGGGAAGTTTTCACTCTGGATCAAACATATAACCAATAACCAATATTAGAGGTGGAAATATTACATTGCTGGGGCTGTCGTCTTTCAGATGCTACTTTGAGAGTCCTTAGAGATCCTTTGGACCTGCAAAGAGTAGGGCATTCCACACCATCCTGGCAGATTCCCAAGATGTCCCCCTCATCACTGACCGGTTTTAATTGGCCAAATAAATCCCTCCCTTTCCAGCTCATCTGATGTGTGATGAGCGTTCTGGCTTGAAATGGCTGCTGTGCACCACCTATGGAGCTGTGGTGGGCTCTGCAAATTGGTTGCGGTTGAGGTGATTTCCCCCATCCTTCATCGTAAAACTACTTTGAGGTCGATTAAAAGTGCACTTTAAATGCCATTCTTCTTCATCATTCCGTATGCAGAAGAATATCAAAGGCGCCTGAGAGTTCAAATATTTGAAATCAGATAAACTTAGATTTGCACCAAATACTGGACATTGCATCACAGTTTTGATTCAACAATTCCTCTTGTAAGGAATCACTAGCAGTGGGCATATAATTTAGCAAATTGTTCAACAAGTAGATTATCAAAGGAAAATAAAATAAAGTGTTTAGATTCCTTTTTTATTCATTACAGTAAAAATACAGTAAAAACTCCTCTGAAGTCATTTCAACTCACATACAGGAGGCTGTATATTTTTTCCCTACATTTAATCAAAGTTGCTCCTCAACTTTGGCTTGTGATTGAATGCACATATTACTTTCTCCTCCACAAACACAGTTTAAATGAAACCAGCAATAACCAACACAAATGAAAAGTTTTTATATTGAAAGAAGGTAACAACTGCATTTATGTTTAAAGTTAAAATTAACGACAAATGGTTGGCAGGGCATCAAAATGAACTAATAACACTATATACTAATAATGCCGTGAGCTTAAAATGCCGAGCTAGAAATGCTGTGAGCTAATAATTCCAAACTAATAATGCCATGAACCAATAATGCCAACATGGCCAACAATTCCTGACCTGGAATTATTTTAATTAGAAGTGGTGATGTGATTAAGCCCTTCTAAGAGTATTTATCAGGCTGTTTTGGACAGAGATTGCACTCTCGTCAGCCCCCTGACCTGCCCGGTGGTGAGTACACGCGGTCAGAAGCGAACCCAGTACAGTGCTGCACCAGCTGGCAAGGCTTTGCCGGCGGGAAGACCTTGGCAGAACAGAGGTCAAGTAAAGGACTGTCGCAGTCCTCTTTGACTTTCCCCATCTGCTTCTGCTTTTGTTCGCGTTTTCACTTAAAAGGGTCGTTTCTTTGGCCTTCAATATGTTGTAAAAAATCGACTGAAAGGGAAAGCGGCTCTAAACCGAAATGGTATACACACGGTATATGTGGTCGTCATGGTAATGTTAACAAATACATTGTGGATAAAAGACCAGTTGAGGTAAGCTGTGAAAGTGTGGCTATTAAAAAAATGACAATGCTGTAAACAGAGCACATCAAAATGTCTTCACCTACATTCAGGTGCTAATGTGGTGTTTTGACCTCAGTTTTTCTCAGACAGCCTTGAGGTTGTGTGGGTAAACATCACTTAAAAAGACATGAGCAGCAAATTTCAGTGCGACTGGAAGATAACAGCACAAATAGAGAGCGTTATCTAACAGAGATAACCCATGTAAAAACATAGAAATAGTGTACACAATGGACATGGCCGAACATATATATGCATAAAAAGCCATGAAGCATTCTCAGTACAATATCCACAATCTACCTGTTAAGCGTTTTAAATGTAAGATATACACTAGAGCTGTGCCAATGTCACATACAGAGCAGAGCAGGTTTTGGAAAAAAGAGAAAACACTGAGCCTTATGAGCTTTACTGAAAACAAGAGACTATTACAGAAAACACGACAACCCATTCTTTCTCACCGCCTCTCGGGCCTTCTGTGTGTATTATACATATCCATCTTAAGTTCTGTCTGTAACAGCTGTCTGACAAAGTTCACAGCTCTGCTGTTGCACTGTTGTAGTCTCTATAAAGTACAGGCCAGGGAGAAATTTTTATTAAGATACAAAGCTCTCGGAAAATAACTTATGATGTTTTGAATATGATGATGACCTTAAGATTTGGATACATGGATTTAAAGGACATTGTCATAAAAAAAATTAAAATGCAACATGCTGTTCCTTTCATTATGGTTTTGTATAGTAAATATGCATGTTGAAGAGCAAGGAACCACAGTGGAGAAATCTTTTTCCCATAAGAATGCCATGCTCCGATGTCAGTTCCTCAAAAGCATGAGTCATAAATGGGAATTTGATTTCTATCTCCCTGCAAGAAGGCAGTTTTCACCATATCTTATCTACGAGCCTTCAGTTTTGAATATGCCCATTTAAATCATTTACATACAAATTATTCTGACAATTTTAGTAAGAACTGACTATTCTCCTTCCGACTTTCTTTCTATATTGAATGCCTTCATTCAGATTCCATGTATACTGTAGTAAATCTACAGCTTATGATTTGGAGTCTTGATTCATGCTTTTGATTATTAAGAACATGTTTTAAAGAATGAGTAACAAATAGCCAGGGTTAAATAGCCTGAAGTGGGTTATGAAACCAAGAAAAAATTCCAAATTGCCTTGTGTTTGTAGTTATTAAATTAACTGAAGTGCTTTTTAATATGGATATTTTCTGTTGTAGAAGTAAGTAAAGGAACAGAACATTTCATTTTTAGGTAAGTTACCCTTTAAGGTGCTGTAGAGCAGTATGCCTTCAGATCAGCGAGGCCTTGTCAATGAAGCAGAACCATCATTTTATTTTACAAAGGAAGAAATTGGCCTCGGGGTTAAACACAAATCACCCATGGCACTACCTTTAAATCAGCCATGGCAGTATCCTTAATTTGTGGGATAGGTGCCATTATCGAATTCTTTGAAAGGAGAGAAAAAAAGAAGTAGTAGTTCTTAGTAGTAGTTTCTGAGAGAAACAGTTTTGTCACTTTTGCGATGAACTCACTGAGTAGTTTGTTTTATGTCCCGTGGGAAAGGTACTGTAGCTATTCCCTCTTGGGGAATATCAGACAGTTACCGCAATGGCTAATATAAGACTGACAGAACTGCTTTTCTCTAAGAGCTTATTTAAGGCTTGAATCACAGCTGAAGGGGATTTCAGAGTGATATGAAGGCTGGCGTACCTTTGGAAGACATGACTGATGAAAATTGCATTTTGAGTGAAATCTAAATGAATCAGTTTGAGGTCTTGGACACCACTGCTTCCTGCAAATTAATCAACATGGTAGTCTGTCTTTAAAATGCCTTCGGAGATTACTGTGTTTAACTAAAACTGTGGGCAACCATCTCTTGTTTTTTTTTTTAACATGGTCTGAGATTTAAACCCTGTTCATGAAATAAGGTTAACTGCTACTTGACATAAAAAGCCTCTTTTGTAGACTTTTTTGTTCCCCTACATTTTTGTGCCTTGCTCTTGAAGAAAACCATTCTAAGTGTCAAAGTATTGATGGCTTTGGTGACTGTAGAATGAAAACCTTCAAAGCAGTTTGGCTATTTGTGCGTATCTCTCCTCCGTCTGTGACAATTTGTGACAGTTTAACGCCTGTAGAATCTAAAGATCATAGAAATGGGACAGAACAAACCTTTAAGAAGTCTTGATGTGTTGTGATGGGAACGGTGCAGAAAAATATCTCATATCCTGGGGGCACTCTCTCCATCGACAGGCCGAAAGAGAAGAGTCTGTGTGTCTGCTGAGTGCAGTTCACTCAGTGGTGCGGTGTGTCTACATGGTTTATGAAGTGAAAGAAGTGAATAAATGTAGTTAATCTCGCCTGCTTTCCCTCGTTTGCATCAATATAATTAGAAGATGCTGTCATCACAGGTTAATGTAGATAAAACTGGGGCCAGTTTTCTCACTGCAAATATTGTGTAAACACCATGAGTTCGGTGAAGAAGGGCAAGACAAGGCGTGAAAAAGGACGCTCAGACACAAGTGACACCTGTGACATCCCCGAGAGACATGTCTGATCCGTTGGAGCAGGGCAGTCACCTCCATTTCGGCCTGTCTGAAGGCTGCTCGGCCGTCCGTGCCGGAGCGGGGCAGCGCTCGCCCTGTTAGGAGCACGTCCGCCGGCGTCTCGCTCTGCTGTGAGGCGGGGTAAGGTCACGCCCGTGGGCGGTTTTTAAATGCACCCCAGGCCCCCGCAGCCACCCGAGGTGTTATCGTCAACATTAACGGTCATTTTTTCTGGGGCGGCGTGTCTCCGACAGGGAGACGGCAGTCGGGGCCCGGCGGCGAGAATCGCCCCCGGTCCAGACGCCCCGCCTTTGCTCGCTGTCACGAGCGGCCCGGCCGTGTCAGCGAAGACGCCCACGCGCCCGGGGAGACTGAAGCGCCCTGACACGGGCACGCCGTGCGCCGCGGATATCTGGTCTTTTCTGCGTCTCGGTCCGAGCCACGAGCCTCCCGAGCGCCTGCGACAGTGCTTACAGCACTTTGGCACGTATCCGCTCAACGGGCACTCCTGCCCGGGCCGGCTCACGTTTTCCAAGCCTCACGCGTCTCGGTTTCTCATTTGCAATGCTGGACTCTGTCTGGAGAGACTGGAGGAAACTAACGTGCTCAAGGGCACAGCGGCTGCGTTGTCATTTGCTGTCAGAATTTCAGAATTGAAATAAGTCTGAATAAAAATTCGCTGTCAGCCGCGGGAGAGGTTTGCAGCTAAAATGGAATTACTTTCATAGGGCTGTCATACAATGCCTTCAGGGTGACAGTATTGGCCTTATGCAGAAATTACCATACATTCAAATAGGAGAGCTGTGGCAGTGATCATAAGGTACTATATCTATATTTACCATTACCCCACGGAGAACATGCACGCTGCCCCACTGTTTAAGAAGAAAAGAAAATGCAGCAGAAAATGACAGCAGCCCTTCATTGTGGTTCTCAGAGCAGACCCTGGGGTTTTCTATGCACAGTAATGAACTGCACAGCCTAAGATGCCCAGCAGGGAGCTTATTGAGGGGTTTTGTCATTTTACCTGGTCACACAGTGATACTCAAGGACCAACGAGGTTCGAAATGAGGTTCGTATAGCAATCATGCTGTTGGGAATCAGGTAACTTGGCTCCTTTTCCACGGTGAGCGATGTGCATATCAAACCTCACTGATCACGCTGTTATCTGGAGTCTCCTGCTGTAGGGATGGTTTCAGCCCAGCTCTTCCAAAAAGTGATTAAAGTGGTTAAATTATAGAATTAAGCATATCAGGAATGTGTATTTAATTCTCTGTAAATTAAATTTCATACACCTACATACACGGAAATTATAGGGAAAAAAATATCCAGAATGTTAGTCATTCTGATGTCATATGTCACATTATGCATGCTGTGCTGTATATTGTGAAAATGGCATACATTGTGATATATGTCCTATAATATGTGCATAAAATTCCTTACATGTGGGGGTTATTATTGAGCACTTATGACTATGACTATGTCAGTTTGCCTTGAAGGAGGATGCCTGGGACATTAGGTGTAATGGCACTGTAATATGTCACTGGTTGTGAACTGCGTGCCGAAGTACCATTTTATCTGGAATGTAAATGAGCTGCCTCAGAACAAAGCCATAATTTCCACACCCTCTACATGTATGGGAAATTATCATATACCCCTTTATGTTTACGTCTTTCCCTATATCAGTGTTAGAGAAGCAAGACCAGCATATGTATTTGTCTTTATACAAACAATATGCAGTAGGTGAGCAAAGCGGACTCTAAGAAAGTCAATGCATGTGTTGAAAGGATGAAAAGAAATAGTACGAATATGCTCTTTTTCTTTCTTCGGCTTTTGTGACATGTGGCATGGCGATGTCAGAATAATTTTTCTTCATCCAATATGCAGTTTCCAGGGAAACAATCAGGAAGTAATCATAGTGAAAGCTTGTTGCAACAGTTGCTTTAAGAAAAAAAAAAACATCACCAGAACAAAACACACCATCAGTAAAGAAAAAGCCCATTGTGCTGACAGGTATTTTCTGAAAATATAAAAGTATAAAATATTCTTTGAAGCATTATTATGAAAGCATTTTGTTTACAGATATATTTTTAAATGCCGGTTTTCATGTTCAGCTGTGCATAGTGGTTCTCACGTTGCTTTCAGGAAAACACATTGTCATACACTCTGCCTGTTATGCGGGGCCTGATTTTCCCAAATGACATCCAATCATCATTCAAAAGCTAACAAACTGAGATGGACAGTGACAACCAGAGAGTCTAGGTTCTGCATAAGAACTGTAAGAACAAGTGCAATATCATCAGTCATTCTCTGCATCAGAGTGTTCCTAGCAGAATAATCACCTGGAGAGTTTATGGGAGCTGTATGATGATCATGCCCGGGCCATGAGGTGGTCCAGACGGCCACCAGTTGGAATTTACATTGCATTATATTATTGCCATTTAGCAGATGCTCTTATCAAGAGTGACTTACATAGGTTACAATTTTTACATGATATCTATTTACACAACATATACATATATTTTGCTGAGGCTATTCTGGGTTGCATACCTTGCCCAAGGATACAGTGGCAGTGCCCCAGCAAGGAATTGAACCAGCAACCTTTTGGTTACAAGCCCTGCTCCTTACCACAATGCTACACTGCCCCCCCCCATTGCTACACAGCCACCCCGTTTGACGTTTGTGTCAGCTAGCTTGATGGTGGCCTGCAAAGCAAATCACACACAGAGAATGCAGCCAGTTTCCAGCGCCCTGCAATTAAATATACATCTCTCCCTCTCCCACTCGCTCCCTCTCTTTCTGTTTCCCTCTCCTCCTCTCTCGTTTGATCTCTCCCAATTCTCTCAATTTGCTCCTAACCTCCCATTTCAAGCTTGCCTCTCATTTATATTGTGCTGCTGTGACAGACAAATTACAATGGGCGAATCTGCGCTGGCGAAGAAATAAAGCATAAATCAAATTATCTCTGCCTTGTTGGCCAAAATAATGATCAAGGAAAAAAAAAGTTTAGGTCCACACTCTCGAGTCGTTCCTCAGAACTCTTTATTCTTCATCAAAGAGGAAGTGGTATCAGTGTGACAAAACCACAACGGTGTGCATCTGAGAACAGCAGTAGCCCTGTTCTCGGGATAGAATGCACCGATTTGCATTAGCACTTCACCGATTGGTGGATCTGTTGGGTTAGAATTCGGCTTATAAACAATGAAATGACAGTCATGAGCCGAAAATGAGCACAAATACCCTTCATTAGACACAGACCTCCATGCTATTGCTCAAAAAATCAATTAAATGACAGCCCCCCCCACACACACACACACACACACACACACACACACACACACACACACACACACACACACACACACACACACATATATATATATATATATATATATATATATATATATAAACAGGCAGAGACATCCATTACTGTGATTAAATGGGTCATTGTGTAACCACTGTGTCACTCGCGATAAGGGTATTCAAGAACCAAGTAAATAAAAGGACAGCCATGCTGCTGAAATATGCATACATCCAACATTTGAGTCTGATCCACTGAACTAAGTGGAACAAGGTTATGCTAATTCCCTTTTTTAGTGTTTGCAATTCACTAAAAATCAGGCTGTCCTTTTTGTTATTCATATTATCATATGGTTATTACCATAATGACGCAAACCTTCTGGGATAATGCAAATTTGATTCCTTGGGGCCTAAGCTGGTGGCACTGTATGCTTATTGATCATGGATAACTGATTATGCATACACAAGTAAGCATTTCTGTCATTCCCTTCCACATGTACAGTACATGTGTATATTGTATAGATGTTAATACACAGCATTCCCATGTTAACTCAATATATAGTTGAGTTACAAGTTATCTCAATATATAATTTATATATTTACATTTTTGTAAATTTTAGATGTGTAATTGTATGTATAAGCAGTGGAAATGATGTGAAATTTTTTTTATTGTAAATTACGTTAAATATAGTATGTATGAATTACAATATAGGAAATTACAATAAGGTAGATATGTGGTAATATTCTTTGTATGTTTTAATGATACTTTGACACATTGCATTTTGGATTTCTTATGTTGCCATATGTATACACATACATTGTTTTTTTCACCTGAGGTCATTTTTCTACTTGCCCTCTTACTGAACACAATGAGACATGCGTATATAGTTGCATCGACGTGCATTATGATGATGTTTTTTCCTCTCCTCGGTGTCCTTCATCGCTGTTTTTGAAATGACGCCGGTGCCTGGGGTTGACCGTTTTTAGCTCTCGTCGTGGGTGACAGAATTATGCAACAGACAAACAGCACAGACACCAGCCCCCAGGCCTGCTTCACAACACCACTGCTGGGTCCTGACCCCAATCTCGTATTTACCTTCTCTCTTTCTCTCTGGCGGTTGCCACGGTAGCGAAATCTGAGGGAACGCGAGAGAAAGAGGACAGAGAGAGGAGGAAAGTGAGCGCAAATGCCGGCTGATAAGCCCTCTGTGCGCGCGCGTGTGTGTGTGTGTTTGCGTGTGCGTCTGTGCTCACGTGTTCACGTCTCTGATATTGTGTGGAACGCAGATATTGCCATGTGCTGCCCGGCTCTGTGTGCCAGTGTATAGTGTCTCTTACAAAGTATTGATCGAGTGCTGTGTTGTGAAGCAAACGTACTTGCTTGACAAATGGGTCGATTGCACTTACAGTATGTGCAAGTGTTTTTAGCAACTGGGGGTTGTTGTTTTCTCAAGTTTCAGGAAGCACCACAGTTTAGAAGAAAAAGGCACCCTTTGCTACCATTTCATATATTAAAAGATTTCTCTGTGTCAGAGAGGCAATTAAAAAAAAAAACTGGATGATGACTAACGTTCAGCTTTTAAAATTCAGCTATTAAAAATATTAGGTTCACTTCCACTATTTTTTTTATTGCGCAATTATATTTTTAAGTTAATGACAGGTTACAAAACTGATGTCTTTTATCATAATATTACTCCATCTGTTGCAGCAACATTATGCACTGAACTGCTGTAATTTTAACCTTTCCCAGTCAGAACAACCCAGTAAGTTAAAGAGCACACTAAACAGCAGTGCAGGTCTTCCTTGTTTTCCAACAGTAAAGAGCCTGGAAATAAGACACACAGAGAATAAGGAGACAAGAAATCATTTATCATGATATGACTTTATTTTTTCAGTAGAGACCGTGGCGTGAGGCACAAATGGATGTGATGTGGCGGACATATTTGACATATGCTGCAAAGAGAGCAGATTGTAATAATTGTCCCTTCTCCTTCTCTCAACGCGGTCTGACTCTCTCTCTCTCTCTCCCTTTGGTCTGTCTCGCCTCTGCCAGCACTGTCACTTCTCCTCCCCTGACCCCGTCTGCCACGGCAATGATATCAAGATGTTACTGCCTTGTAAAAACTCAGGGAACAAATCTGCAAAAGCTTTCCCTTCCACAGCAAAGCGTGCTGTGAAAGACTAGAAAGAATTATCACCAAACCCAAAGGTATAGTTAGCCAGCAGGCGCAATCACCTCATGTTGGCCAGTAACGGATGACGTTTTTCGGTCATTTTTAAACTGCATTGCTGTTTTTTTGTTTCTCCTCTGCGCACCTGGCCAAAGTGGTGTCAAATTAGCCCTCGGCTGAGCGATCCAATCAGAGATGATTCGGTCTGCGTGTGATGAGGAAATCTCAGCTCATCAGGCCACTCGAATCAATCTGTTAATTACTGTGTCGTTACCATGCCAGAATAAGCGCCTGTGAGCCAATCTTGCTGGTCTGCACATGTCGCGCGGGTGGATGCAAGTCAGCTTGTCATATTGTCCGGGTCAAATGAGTACACGGTTCTTCCTCTTTGTAGTTTTTCGACTGCCCCCACATTGTCTGCCTCCTTGTGTGCGCGTGAGAGTTGGGGGGGGGGAGTGAGGGAGAGGGAGTCCGTGCTTGCCGCCGAGGCGATGTGGTCAAAGGCTGGCACACCACGATGCCTTTTTTGAAGCTTCCTCAACACTGACAGATTCTCCCTGCTAGAGAGTGAGAAAGACTAGCGGGGGCCTGTGTGAGCGCTTCCTTTCTGTGCTTGGAGCGGCCCACTCCAATCCCCCGTGAAAGCACCTGGGCAAAAGCTCTGCCCAGTGTCAGCACTTGTTTAAAGATGTATAACCTCAGCAAACAATGGTTATTTTGTGGAAACAGTGAATAGAATCCTTTTTTTTCATGACAGATGACATTAACGGTGCAATGCTTTAATCCCGCAACAATCACGCTGTTACAACCTCGCGTTTTTTATTATGACGGTGATTCATATTTCCCGTTATTACCGCTGTCAGATTTGAGTCCTGCTTACAAAAGCAAACAAATCGTCTGCCCCCTGAAGACTCCCCCCCCCACACTCCCCCGGGCTTTTTCTCTTCCTCCCTTTTCTCGGTGTGCTCCCCTCGCTTCACTCTCCCTCTCTGTCTCAGTGCCTGAGGGTATGAATTGTGTGCACATCCTTCTCCTTTTTTTCCCTCTCCCCACTTCTCTCTTAATAATCCGAATCACAGATTTTACGGTTTTCACCCTCACAATAGTGGCGCTGCAGACGACGGGGCGGCTGCCAAGACACAGACACACAGCCAGACACCTAATCACGGCACACTGGGACACACACAAACAAACACACACACAGTGCATATACATTCACACACAAACACACACATTACATTCACTCACTCACACACATGCATGTGCATACACAATTACACACTCTTGAAGCACACATGTACACACGTTCTAGACATCCACATCCAGATCCCAACTGTGTATTATCTAGAAAATTGACATTGCTCTGCAGTAGGTACCAGAAGTAATTTACATGCATGCACATCCACACGTATACACACACACAGGCACACCCAGACACACACACACACACACACACACACACACACACACAATACTCATACACTCTTATTGTGTGCTCCTTGTGAATTTTGATGTCAAGTCAGCGTTTTGCATTTATATCTTGCTGTCTCTTGTGATGCAATTTTCTGGTCCAACAGAGGTTGGAGATATGTATTAATCCCCACCTCCAGGAGTTGTCAGTAACTGTGACAGACGATGAACAGCACGCGCTGTGTATGTCCTTGACTATAGTTAGAGCTAAAGGCAAATTCTATGGCCATTATGAGTAATCTGTCCTTCTGTATAAGCCAATCAGTGTACATTGTTCTGGTTCACTGCACCTCTGAGTCCACTGTGCTTTTTTCACTTTAATAAGCTGCCACAAACTGCTATTGTTTGTGACTGAAAAGTGTGAGGTTAATGCTTTGTGCAATTATCGTGAAGTATTTATAGTTCAGTATACTTAACAATCACCGCATACAACAATCCCCCACCTAAAATCATGCAATACAATCCCCTTACAATGATTTTGTGTGCTGTCCTTCATTATTTAGAAATGGTCATATTCAAATGGCAACAAATGGCATTCAAGTGCAATAATGTTTTTATCTTTGGAGAATCTCTTAGATAACCTGTGTCCAGACAAAATTAAATGCAAACAGACTGTCTGAACACCTTAACCGACAATAAGATCACTTATATGCTTCTGAGAGAGAGAGGACGGAGGAGAGAGAGACAGAGTGAGAGAAAAGAGAGAGAGAGAGAGAGAGAGGCAGAAAGAAAAAGAGGGGTAGAGAATTAAGTATTAACATCACGGTTTTCAGAGTGATAAAAAGATGTGACGGTAAAATTCCTGTGCTGTGGGTTGTAACGAGTCCTCCCGTCCACTAGGTGGTGGAACAGGCAGCCAGAAGACCGTTCTCCATGAGGAGCAGTAGAAGATGCCGGCTCTGCCAGCGCTGCTGCTGTCGATTCACCTCGTCCTCCTGTTACTGACCATGGCCCCATCCTCTCACAGCCAGGCCCCCGTGCTGTCCTCCGTCAGAATGGGTGAGTCGCCCGATCCTCACTGCCAGGGGGGCCGAACACAGTGCACTCTCTGCCTCTCTCCATTAATGCAGCGTCAATGCATCAAAATAGGGGGGAGCGTGCATCTCTCTCCCCCCCACCCGAATGTCGTCCTCCTCTGTGTCCATCGCGTACGCCGCTTAGGTTTCGCGTTCCGAGGTGACTAACACGTCGGACCGGTTGCTCGTGTTTGTCCCTCCCCCCGGCCCCCTTCCCCAAACAGCGGCGATCCTGGATGACCAGTCAGTGTGTGGGCGAGGGGAGCGGCTGGCCCTAGCTCTGGCCCGGGAGAACATCAACAGCGTGATGGAGGGCCCCGCCGGGGCCCGCGTGGAGGTGGACATCTTTGAGCTGCAGAGGGATTCCCAGTACGAGACCACTGACATCAGTGAGTACCCCTGTGCCGCTCCCACGCCGCTCAGAGCATTCAAACACCAACAGCCAGCCAACTTTACATTTACATTTACATTTATTCGTTTGGCAGATGCTTTTATACAAAGTGACTTACAAGTGAGGTACAATACAACAAATTTGGGCTGATGATTCCAGAATTGTTTTGGGGGGGCTGAATTAGGGCCATGTTTTTGAAGAGGGGACCGTGTAAAGGATCAGAAAGTGATGTGACAGGGGCAAAAACATCAAAGTGGATTCTGTTCGGCAATTAAGCATTAGCTCGGTCTGACTTCTGGGGATTTAACTCTGCTTATATGATTCTGTCAATTTTAATATTTTATCTTATTATTGCTATTTGTATAGTTTTATAACTAAAACCGAAATATTTTGAGAATGTATTTGAAAATGTATTTTTTCTACAATGACCCTTTGAGTTTTGTTAACATGCATGGGGAGCCAGGTCACTAAGGTATCTGCATTCAGGATAACCAATGAACCATCACTGAAATATGACAGCATGATTTCTTGACTGTTGACTGCTGCTCAGTAAAACTCCATCCAATAATAGCTCACTGCAGTCAGTCATGCTTTTGTGATGAGACCTGTTATATAGGACCCACCACAAAAGAAAACCTTGAAACCCATACATACAGATCCTGTGCTTGGAAAATTGTACAGAATTGTGATGTGGAACAGAATCATAATAATCGAACTTCAAAAAATATTCAAAGATACAGTAAAAAAATGGATAAAGAGCTAATTCATCTTTTCTCTTCATCAGTGTGTCAGATACTACCAAAGGGTGTGGTCTCAGTTATTGGCCCTGCCTCAAGCCCTGCTTCTGGTTCTACTGTCAGTCATATATGTGGGGAGAAAGAGGTGAGGAATCCCATCTGCTTCTCAGTTGACCATTTTTACAGAGTCAAATTACAAATTGCTTTTCAGTGTTGGTGAGATATGAATCCATTGTCCATGTTCACACACACACACACACACACACACACACACACACACACACACACACACACACACACACACACACACACACACACACATTATGGTGCATTTCTTTCTCTTACAGCTCTCAGCCCACATTCACCTTTTCTTCCAAACACTTCAGGTCTCGTTTACAACAGAAATTTATCACAACCATAAAACAGTTTCAATGCTGGGATTCAGACACCCTTTGTAATTACATTTTGACTGTGACTGCATGTAAAACTATTACCATTGATTAACAATAATCTACCTACAACAGATACACATTAGATACAGCATGTACATTCAGTATGGTAATATTAGTGTGAGTGTATGTACACACACACACATATACACAAAGTATTCTGTTTGGTTTCCCCAGACAAGTAAGCTTGCTGGCTGTTTTTAGGTCAATAGTGCCTACAAAACAATGCACATTTGAAGGTAGATTTTGAAACTGGTTAATTAGTTTGTCATGATCTTACCAATCCTCTGTTCATCTCTTTCCATATCCCTCTCCCCCATCCAAGATCCCCCATATAAAGATCGGCCCTGAAGAGACCCCCCGGCTTCCTTACCTGCGCTTTGCTTCGGTCAGTTTGTACCCTAGCAACGAGGACGTGAGCCTTGCCATTGGGGCCATTTTGCGCTCTTTCAGCTATCCAACAGCTAGTCTCGTCTGCGCCAAGGCTGAGTGTGAGTATGTGGACAGTGCTTCTTTCAGCATGTATGGTAATTTACAGGTCAGATGCTTCTGTGATCAGCTAGCCTGGTCTGTGCCAAGGCTGGATGTGAGTATGTGGACCAGAGCTTCTTTCAGCACGTATGGTAATTTACCGATCAGATGCTTCTGTGATCACCTAGCCTGGTCTGCGCCAAGGCTGAGTGTGAGTACGTGGACCAGAGCTTCTTTCAGCATGTATGGTAATTTTCTGATCAGATGGTGCTGTGATCAGCTAATCTGGTCTGAATCAAGGCTAAGTATGATGTAGACCAGAGCTCATGTCACAAAACATGGTAATTTACTAATCAGGTAGCTCTGTGCTTGCCTAGTCTGCTATGTGCTGGACCCACTCATTTATATTGAAGTGATACCCCATCAAAACATGAATAAGAATTCACTGGATGAATGCATTTGACATGTACCCTAGATATCCAGTGCAGAGATGTTGAATTAACGTTTCTCCATTTTGGCTTGGGTTCCACATTTTGATTGCAAATTACTCGTTTTCCTTGGTGATCTCTCTGGCTCCAGGAGCACAGTTTTGCTACAGTAACAGCTTCCAACCTGAAGCACAATCATCAAAACCACTTTACTGAACCCACAGTTCCATTCATCTGTGTTGCTCTGGTGGGAATGTATATTTGGACTTAAGAAATTCATTTAAGTATACATAGAAGACTTTCAGTAATCCAGTGACAGGGGAATCTGAATATGGAGTACTCAGTACTTTTCATGAAGTATAAAACGTGTTAATGTGCTCACGGACAGCACATGTTTGGAGTCACTTTGCATTATTCTTACAATTAAAAATGGACTAATGTGGATTTGTGCTACCAGAAAGGACTTATTTAAGAATTCTGCCTGGATCGTGTTCAATTCACAGAGACAACTAGACATTTGCAATTATAATTTGGCACTGAAAGCAAAAATAAGGAATTCAAAGACTTTGAATATGTTTGATAAAAAAGTGAATATTTTACAAAATGCCTCCATCTATATTTGCGTTCAAGGCAAGAAAATGTTGAATGCTTTAAAAAAATTTCAGCGGAATATCACTTTTATCACACTCTACATATGTATTTATCTATTCAGATGTAATTTGCAATGAGCAAATGAGTCTCTGTTTTCTGGTCTGTTTTGTCAACAGGGATTAATGATGCTGTAAAGTAAATATGTTACACACACAATACTGTAATGTTGCGTGCTTGTACACACGGCACATCCACCCAACACACAGATTTGATAGTGGATTCAGGTTTTGGACGGGTACCAACAGCTCAGTGCTAGTTTGCTATTTTTTGATTAGTATGTGGGCTTTGCTTTGGATGGCGTTCCAATCCAAGGTGCCCTGTTGCTCTGACCCAGCTAACAGCTCTGGCTGTGAAAGGATTTGTTAACACTTCTTCTCAATGAGCTATTTTAGGGTCCGTGGCGGAAAACGCGGGGTTTATTTGACGGGGGATGATTCTGACCCTGGGTTACAGCTGCCCTCTTGACCGTGGTGCGCTGCTCCATAAATATCACAAGATAGCCTGTGGGATATTTTGAATGTCAAAGCTTTATCATCACAAAATAAGTTTTTTTTTTTCTGTTACGCTCAAGTAGGGTCAGCTGTCTTGGCTGGCTGTGGCAGACTGCGGTGCCCAGATTAAACGGATCCTCTGAACACCATCCAGCACTTTAGCTCTTACTGCAGGAAGCAGCCTTCATTGCCTTGTTATGTTTAAACCATAATGCTCTTATTTCTCAATGCGGTCTTAGATAGATGTGATGGGGGAAAAAGAGCATTGATCTGTTTTTCTGTTTTGGCTGGTTTCCACGATTAACACATTGCTCGATGGCCAGTTATCCATAAGTGCAGCAGTTTTGTCTCCTTTTTTTTTATGGCAGTTAGATCATATCGTCTTAATTACACTTGCAGTTCATTTTAACAGCTTTATATGAGAGCAGGTTCCATTACCTATTGCTCCTCCCAAAAGAAAGCCTTGCTTTTCCTCATCCCCAGGCCTGCTGCGATTGGAGGAGCTGGTGAGACGCTTCCTCATCTCCAGGGAGACGCTGTCGGTGCGGATGCTGGACGACAGCCTGGACCCCACCCCCTTGCTGAAGGAGATCCGAGACGACAAGGTGGCCACCATCATCATCGATGCCAACGCCTCCGTCTCCTACCTCATCCTCAAAAAGGTCAGCCTTGCCCCCGGTCACGGCAACTGCACCGGCACCCGTCCCTGACACAAAAGAAAGAGCCGTTAGATTAAGAATTAGAATTAGCAAGGAACATATTGACAGTTTGTCAAAATTCACTGAATATTTTTGAAAATGAGTCACATATTACCTCTTTACTACTTTGCCATATTTCCATTCTCATACATTTTCTGTATTGTGGAATACAGAATACTGTTAATGTTGTGTATAATGAAAAAACAGTGGTAGAGCTAAAATTAGACATTTTGTTTTGTGAAACGCATATGTGCTTTCTTGCAACCTGAGGCAGAGACAGACTGATGGAAATAGATGTATAATCAAAACCGATGGAATTGATCAGTAACCTGAAATTGATCAGTGACCAAAACATGGATATTGTCATGCATAGAACATGGTCCAAATATGTCCATAAATATCAAATTTAATCCCCTGTAAAATAGTCAGCATAGATTATAGATCTAGGTACAGCACAAAGGCAGTAAGGAATCATTCAGGTTTGTCTTTCTTGTTTTGCACCAATCAGGCATCAGAATTGGGGATGACATCAGCTTTTTACAAGTACATCCTCACCACTATGGTAAGACCCCCCCCTTCCCTGAAAACCCACTTTCTACACCAGAGCAATGACCAAGGAGTGTTATAGAACTGAGTGGTGGGAACATGTGTTGGGAGTCCAATTTTGAATCAAGGGTAATAGAAATATAGTCATAACATGATATGAGAGGTAATGCAGTCTCTTCATCCTTGGGTCCTGGATCATTGCTTTCTGCGAGACCGTCTCTCTAAATCCCGTCCCACTATCTCTCCTCTTTCTCCAAGGGCACTGCTAGTGTGCCTGCAAGCATTATTGACTTAGGCCCTCTCTCCCTCTCCCTCCCTTTCCTTTTTGGTCAGTGCAGTGTTAGTGTTTCTAAGCGTTCTCCATTGTCTTGACTTCTCATTCCCTCTCTCTGTGAGTGCGGCGTAAATGTACCTCTGTATATAGCACTGACCTCTCCCCCTGTCTCCCAGGACTTCCCCCTTCTCAGGTTAGACGACATCGTGGACGAGCAGTCCAACATCGTGGGCTTTTCCATGTTCAACACCAGCCACCCATTTTACCTCGAGTTCATCAGGAGCCTCAACCTCTCCTGGAAGGAGGGGTGTGATCTCAGCCCCTACCCCGGGCCCGCAGTGAGTCCCAATGATTGCCACACTGTCACTGGTACATACAACACAGTACTGACTGACTGATACACTGGCACTGATACATACAAAACAGCACACGCTCTCACTTAACATTATACTGACACTGGTACATACAACACAGAACATTCCTTCACTAGCTGCCACACTGTCACTAGTACATGAAATTCAGTACACACCTGACTGACTGCTACAATGACACTGGTACATGCAACACAGCACACTCTCTCACTGACTGCTTCTCTGACAAAGTGGAATCACAAACATACTGTGTACTGGGAGGCAACCACGGATACTGACAGGTATAGTGCAGTGCATGCCTTGACTAGATGAATGACTGGTATGATGTTACTGATGTAGATGATACAGTGACCTTCATGAATAGATGACTGTTACACTGCCACTGATACAGACAGTATGGTACATATACTCCTGGTTGACTGAGTGTTAAACCATCATTGATACAGACAGAATAGTAAATCTGCTATTTGGATGACTGTTAAACCATCACTGGTACAGACAGAACGGCACATCTCCTGCTTGGATGACTGTTAAACCATAACTGTTACAGACAGAATGGCACATCTCCTGTTTGCATGACTGTTACACTGCCACTGATACAGACAGTATGGTATATATACTCCTGGTTGACTGTGTGTTAAACCATCACTGGTATAGACAGAATGGCACATCTCCTGTTTGGATGACTGCTACACTGCCACTGATATAGACAGTATGGTACATATACTCCTGGTTGGCTGAGTGTTAAACCATCACTGGTACAGACAGAATGGCACATCTCCTGTTTGGATGACGGTTAAACCATCACTGTTACAGACAGAATGGCACATCTCCTGTTTGCATGAGTGTTGAAACATCACCGGTACAGACAGTATAGCATACCTCCTGACTGTAGGACAGCTACACCGCCACTGAGTGCACAGAGTGCTGTCTGATCAGCTATATGTACCGACGCACTGAGAGCCAGACCCGCTGATTAGCCTTTCTAAATGACTCAGTGAGGCCGCGGGTCGGCGGCTCTTTGATCTGACCGGCGTGTGTGCGGTCGACCCCCTCCCCCCCTCTCACAGCTGTCCTCCGCCTTGATGTTCGACGCGGTGCATGTGGTCGTGGGCGCGGTGCGGGAGCTGAACCGCAGCCAGGAGATCGGGGTTAAACCGCTCAGCTGCACCTCGCCTCAGATCTGGCAGCACGGCACCAGCCTCATGAACTACCTGCGCATGGTCAGTCCCCCCGGCCCAACGCTGTTCTCATGCACGTCCTCCCCGCGAAAATGCAATAAAATCATCCAAAGTGTAAGATATTCATTCAAAATCGGGAAAATAAGGTATTCATTTTTATATACAAAATATATCAAAATGATATCATTTCACACACACACACACACACACACACACGTGATATAGTATATAAAATATTCAATTATTTGTGTTTAATTCAATTATTGCAAAATATATTGAATATTAAATCCTCTATAATATATTCTACAATTTATGAATGCAGTTGCATTTTTAAATGCACCAGTGGTTGATATATTCTGAAATAAATGCCACATATTTTTAGATCATTAAAAAAAATGTTCCCGATAGTTTGGATTTTATATTTTACCATACATTGAGAACATTCATTAATTTTTCAGGGGGAAGATGTGGCTGCTTGTGTTCCTTGTCCTGAAATGACCCGATATGGATGTTCTGTTTGTGTTGTCTGGCTGTGTGTGTGTGTGTGTGTGTGTGTGTGTGTGTGTGTGTGTGTGTGTGTGTGTGTGTGTGTGTGCGTGTATCTTATCTATGATTACATACCTTGACGTATATGGGGATGGAAAGTTATTTTTATGTATGTGTATGTGGCTCCTTCTGTAGGTGTGTGTGTAGGAGAACCTGTGTATGTGTGTGCACATAAATGCTTGCATGTGTGTGTGTTTGTGTTTGTCAGGCTCTGGCATTTCCCTTCTTTGCGCTCCTTTGTGCTCCTGTCTGTCCCTGGTATCTCTGTGGAATTGTACTTATTGTCCATATTGTCTGTCCTTCTAGACCCCTGGTTTTGCAGCCATCATTTTTTGACATCTTTGATTCAGATTCAGAATCCCTCTCCACTACTTCTCTCTCAGTCAGACCCCCTTTCCTCCCATCTTTGTCTTTTTTTGACCATGTGTGCAGTTTTTTCTCTTATTGCTCTGCTTTTTTCTCGTTCTGTCATTGTCTTTGTGTTCGTCTCTTGCCAATTCTTTCGCTCAATTTCCCCGTTGTTACTCACAGAGCCAGTTTGTCAGTTCCCTCTCTATACCTCTCTCTTCATGCTTCATTCTTGTTTATGTCTGTTCACTTTTTATTCCACTCTCATTTTTTTCTCAGTACGCCTCTTTGTTCCTTAAATCACCACCCCTCTCTTCAAACACACCCAAGCATCCAGCCTGCAGGGGCACCCCAACTAATCTCTCCCCTCTCCTCTCTCTGCGTCCCAGGTGGAGCATGATGGTTTGACTGGGCGAGTGGAGTTCAACAGCAAAGGCCAGAGGACTAACTACACCCTCCGGATTCTGGAGAAACACAGAGGAGGACACAAAGAGGTCAGGGTTCACAGGCGGTCATGAGAGATGATGCGACTGATGTGGGCTTTTGGGGTGAAGATGCTGGGCAATAAATCTTCAGAGAGCCAGAAATTTCACTGCAAGTCATTATCAACTACTCTTTTTCTCTCTATCACTCACTCTTATTCCCCTGTTTCTGCCCCCTGGCAGATTGGGATTTGGTACTCCAACAACACACTGGCCATGAACTCCACCTCTTTGGACATCAATGTGTCTGAGACGTTGGCCAACAAGACACTCATCGTTACCACCATATTGGTAAGGGCAACAGAGTGCAGTGACCGCTCTGTGGAGGCCATGTTGGTGAGGTCAGGCTCTCCTTGCTGTGTGGCTCTACTATTCAAGTAGCATGGGAGTGTACACTTGGCAGGCACCTCCTCTCTGCATACATGTGTCCTCTCTGCTTGCCTCTGCAGGAGAACCCCTACGTCATGCGCAAGTCGAACTACCAGGACTTCCAGGGCAATGACCAGTACGAGGGCTTCTGCGTGGACATGTTGCGGGAGATCGCCGACATCCTCAAGTTCTCCTTCAAGATCAAGCTGGTCGACGACGGGCTGTACGGGGCCCCCGAGCCCAACGGCTCCTGGACGGGAATGGTCGGGGAGCTCATCAACAGGGTAATTACCACAATCCACTCACAGGGGGGAGTGCCATTCTTCCCACAGTTTACAGTCTCACATTTTCAGACTTCCAGCAACGAGGCCTCTCTGCAGAGATCGGTTCGCAGCCCCCCCGGTCTACGAAAGACTACTTAGCGGAGCGTTGAGAGGCTCCTTGTAACTAATTGCCCTGTGGTACACTTCAATTACAGCGACCCTCCCCGTGCGGCACCCATGCGCGACCGACACTTGCCGTGCACCCCCTGCCCCCCTCAGTCGCGGTGCTTGACGGAGCCGAGTAATGAGATCCCCCCCTTGTTAATCAGTTGGGCTGTAATTAAAGCATCAGAGTGGAATCTGGGGTGTGTTTCCTTCCCCCCTGTGCGCACACACACACAGGGCTCGGATGACTCTCTCCCGCCATCTGTCTTCCCTGCTCTCTTTCTCTCCCTCCTGCTTTGCATCTCTCTGGAATGTTCCCTCGCTCCTCTTTCTCCCCCCTGCTGGCTTGCTTCCACTGATCTTTTTGATTCTGGTTTTCTCTTTTTTGGCCCCCATCTGCCCCCTCCAGAAAGCAGACCTGGCAGTAGCAGCTTTCACCATCACGTCGGAGCGAGAGAAAGTCATCGACTTCTCCAAACCCTTCATGTCACTTGGCATCAGCATCCTCTACCGAGTCCACCTGGTAAGAACGAACGACAGGAGAGGACACAGGAAGTGCGGGACAAGTTAGCATTGCTAGACTAGCATATGTGGTATAGTTTTACTCTGGCAATTTCCTGAAAATGTTCAGTTCTCAGTCAAAGAAGTGAATGATATGAACTGTATGCAGTTTATAGTGCTGAGATGCTGCCCCCTTGTGGGCCTTGAAGGAACCATCTGGAACAGAGGCTGATGGCCCTGTGTGTTTCTGTCCCCTCTGTCTGATCTTTCAGGGGCGGAAACCAGGCTATTTCTCCTTCCTGGATCCATTCTCCCCAGCTGTCTGGCTCTTCATGCTGCTGGCCTACCTGACCGTCAGCTGTGTTCTCTTCCTGGCTGCTAGGTAAGACCAAACACGCATACGTAAAAGCAATACTTACACCTACCCCTGTTGCCAAAAAGCCCTGCAGTGCCAAGAGCCCAGAAAACTCCCCTCAGTCAGCAAGTCATGCATCTTACTGCACTTATCCCCATCGACACTTATCAGGTTCATAATAGCACCATCTCAACCCAGGCAATCAGTCTACCAAATTACATCGCTGAACAAAGAATCACCCACTCAGACACTCACAAAAGCACAAAGCAAATCAAAAACAACCAAAAAAGACCCCACGCTGTAACACATTGTCTGTCCATGGAGAACGCTGTTGAAAATTATTTTGACAAACTACCGAGCCGGTGAGCACGCCCTGGTCATGAAGGGTAACCGACACAGGAAAACCCTGGGTACACTCAGGGTACAGCCTGTGCTCGCGTCCCAGTCAAGACACAGTTGCGCTTCGTCGCATAGTGGGAAAAGTGCCGGGAAGTAGGAGACACTCGCTTCCCAAAAATAACACAAATCCATCCAGAGTTCCCTGTCCGGCCTGACATAGACAAATCGCCTGTCCTCCTAGGAGAGGAGCAGAGGTACACTGCACTGGCAGCAAGTGATGCTGCAGCCCGCTCGAGCTACGAGGGACAGACAGTGACACAGAAATGCCTCATTTACACCATAAACACATAAGGTTACTAATATGACTTTATATTATTAAATAGCAGTTGTTCTAATTGCAGTTTATATGATTCTTAAATGTTTTTTAATTTTTAATCCATTAATGTTTTGTAATGATTTTTTTTTTTGTGGTATTTTTTTTTAGCTGTTGTTATTGTTCGCTTGTGCTGTATGAGTATTACTGTCATTTCCTATGTACCTGCTTCGGCGAACCGAACACATTAGGTCAGTTAAGCAAATTGAACTAAATTGAGAGAGAGAGAGAGAGAGAGAGAGAGAGAGAGACAGAGACAGAGAGAGGGACAGAGAGACAGAGAGAGAGACAGAGAGAGAGAGACCCTGTTACTGCTGCAATTAGCTACAATTAAATTTTAAGTAATTAGACTATAAAATATCAAGGGAATGAAGTGTATTACGTTGTCAACAGTAACAGCAGGGGTCTAGAGGTTTAAGCTTTCACTGTACTGTTCTGCACTGTAGTACATGGTAATTGTCTATCTGGAAGTGGCCTTTTCAGGTCATTGGCATGGCAGAAGAGAAAAGATCGTGTGGTTTGGGTGGAGACAGAGAAAGATAGAGATGCTCTTTCATTGTTTATGCACACATTGTGTAATTCAAGACAATTATGACAGTAGTTACATTTATGTCATTCCCTGAACATAGGCATAAAAGCTTAGAAGGATTTAACAACATTTCAGAGGTATTTATAGCATCTGTCACAGCTGTGCTGTCATGCAGCTGTCATGTCGTTTCTTAGACAACGGGAAATAATCTTCTGTTGTTTCTTATCTGCAACGGAGAATGACAATCTTGATAGAAGTTAAATGCCTTTTACACTCTTACCAGCTGTCACGGAGCTGAGGTTGGGAGAAAATTTGCTCAAACGTACACAGCGGCACAGAGGTGACCTCCTGAGCCGTTTCCCGCTGGAGAGATGCTGAGTTTTCACACAGGCTGGGGATAAGGATAATCTCCCTATTGGATATAGTGGTGGAACCTTTGCTGACTCCTGTGCTGGTGACAAAGTGATTGAATGTTCCAGGAAGTAAAAGTAGTTGGGCTGAATATCTGTTTATTTGTGACTCTTTCAAAAAAAAAGGTGTTAAATCTGTTAATCTGTATGAATGAGGAATGCCACTAATGTGTAATTTGACCTGTACTTTTAGGAAATTTCTAAACCCATGCTAGAATCAGTTTAATGCTGAGGTTTTTCCAATTTTTTTTTTTTTAAATTTGATTTAAAATCTACTTTTAGGAGGATATCCCTCCTCTGCCTCCCTGGAGAACCCTACACTCCCCCTTTCGCAAATGCACACCTCTATTGACAGATTCCCCCCCCACAGTAGATTCCCATCTGTCCTGTTGTATCATTAACACTGTCATGTTGTGTTGGTAATTGGCAGCATGAGCATATGGGGCTCTTCAGGCTGATGGTAATGGGCAGTACCATTTCACTCTGACCCCACCGTTCCATCCCTCAGGATGAGCCCCTACGAGTGGTACAACCCGCACCCGTGCCTGCGGGAGCGCAGGGACATGCTGGAGAACCAGTACACCCTGGGCAACAGCCTGTGGTTCCCCATCGGGGGCTTCATGCAGCAGGGCTCCGAGATCATGCCCCGGGCCCTGTCCACTCGCTGCGTCAGCGGGGTCTGGTGAGTGCCGCGCCCGCTGCCCTCTCCCGCTTTCTGGGAGTGCCACGCCCGCCTGCTCCCGGAATGCCACGCCCGCCTGCTCCCTTCTCCCGCTTTCTGGGAGCGCCCCAAGTAAAACCAGCAGTTGAATATGTTTCAACACAGGATTCTCCTGGCTTTCTGACTTCTCCCCCAATATGGAAAAAATATTGCAAATATATTTAGAGAACATATATTTTTTAGCTGAATCAAGATATTTTAAATACGTAAATTATTGAAATTTGGTATGTTGCAGTATATCTCTGCTTTGCAATGTATTTTAAATGTGTTTTCAATATATTCTCGGGCGGAATAGCATATTTCTCAATATATTACAATGTAGTTTATTTTTGTATGGGCTCAGTGTTATGATAGCAATATACTGCATACCAGATCACGTACTGCAACACAGTCTATGACAGCCTCCTCTACACACTCCACCACATATGGACATATAATATTTTATTAGATATGCTAACACACTGTTTGGTGAGGTAACACTGATGCGCTGCACCCCCTTGTAGCATGGACATATATGTGTAAACTGACTCTCTCCCTACCTGTCTCAGGTGGGCCTTCACCCTCATCATCATCTCTTCCTACACGGCCAACCTGGCCGCCTTCCTGACCGTGCAGAGAATGGAGGTGCCCATCGAATCGCCCGACGACCTGGCGGACCAGACCAACATCCAGTACGGCACCATCCATGGGGGGAGCACCATGACCTTCTTCATGGTATGGTCCGTGTCTGTGCTTGGATTGGTGGGTGGCTGTTGGTGGTGACTGAGGAATCAGCGTGGGTCATGGGCTTAGTCTGGGCTTGTTGCTTGTTTTCAAGTACAAAGTGCTCTCTGATTCTCCTCTAATTCACCCAAGTGTGCACTGCTATGTAGCTGCAGTTGATGCGTGTGTAGGTTTGGAGAGAATGTACACTTCAGGTCAAATTCTAAATTTGGCCAAACCAAAACTGATTTGTCAGGAGGAATTAACTTCCTCATTCTGAATTAATAATGTACATAAACATGACATTAAATGAAATAGTCTGTTAATTTCGAAATAATTACAGTTTAGACATATAATTTAAGATCCTTTCAAACTGTCACTCAATCAATGAACCAATCAACAGTTAATTTTCTTGCTAATCAAGTCACATAATTTGATATAATCAAGTAATGTAGAGCTCTTTGCAACAGAGTGCCAAAGCACAGCAGGCGTAGGTCTAAACTTGGCAGAATAATTTTTACATCTTAACCTCTAAAAAATCTTGCTCAGTATAAGCAAATCCAAGCAAAAGATTCATTTAAAGATAAATAGGATGTGTTCTGTATTTGTGTCTCTGTCATTGTGAGTAGGTTTGTAGAGCTAAACATTTCAGATTCTGTCTGTCTGTCTGTCTTAATCTGTGTTTGGTGTGCTCTGATGAGGGCAAATTTAGCTGTTTCTGTGTTTATTTCTTGTTTGGGTTTATGTCTCAGTTTTCTCTGTTTATACATGTTAAGTTGTTGAACGCCCGTGTTTGCTTCTGTAAGGTATTCTGCATCTTTGTTTACAACTTTCTCTGTCGGTGTTTGTGTACCCAAGTATATCTGCTGTTGCCTCAGTCTGCTTTCATTGAAAAGGTCATAAATATATTCTCTTTGTAATTATTTTTTCTTTGATAGTATGTTGTTTCCTACCTTCTTTGATGTTCTCCCACTGTGATGCTTTGACTCAATGATTTGAGTCATTCAAATGACTCAAACTCATGATTCAATTTGAATCATTTGTGTAACGATTCCCCCAACACTTATTGGCAAGAAATCAAATTACCCTTTCCTTCTGCTCCATTGTCCCTCCCCTGCTCTCCTTCTCTTTTCTTTCCACCCACCCACCTGTCTCTTTTCCCAGAACTCCCGGTACCAGACCTACCAGCGCATGTGGAACTACATGAACTCCAAGCAGCCCAGCGTGTTCGTGAAGAGCACGGAGGAGGGCATCGCCCGGGTGCTCAACTCCAAGTACGCCTTCCTGCTGGAGAGTACCATGAACGAGTACCACCGCCGCCTCAACTGCAACCTCACCCAGATCGGCGGGCTGCTGGACACCAAGGGCTACGGCATCGGCATGCCGCTGGGTGAGCCGGAGATTCCGGGGGATTTGCGGGGGGATGGTGGCGGAGGGATGGAAGGGATAGAGAAACCGAATAACTGACAGCCGATTTATGCAGGCTGGGGGATCTGCAGGATGAGATCTGAGCCCCGCTTTGTTTGGTTAAAGAGGAGGCTTGTCTTGTGACACGGATGAAATTCGCAAGCGCTAATCTGCCGGGCTCTCTGAAGAGCTGGCATGTAGGAGAGGACTGAGAGCAAAGTGAGGGGCAGCTGGCCCCCACGGCAGTTGGAACGGGTTCAGGCTTAGATCCACATGCAGGGCTTGAGGGATAAACTACAGCAGAGCAGGACAGTGGATGTATCCAATCTGGCAAGGTATAAAACTCCAGCTACACTTCAATGTGACCAGTGAGAAATTAAAAGTTTTTTTATCGTACTACATGCATTCCTCCTTTGATCTTGACATTTCCCGAGAGACAGATTTACAGGTGCTTAATGTTCCGCCTGACAGTTTCCCTGGATTTCATTTTTTCCCCACAAAACAAAACCGGGTGCAACTATTACCCTCCTCTGCATTGTGCTGCCTTTATTTCAGCCATGCTCCTTCCTGTCTGTGTGAGGGCTGCAGAGGTGCTCATTTACATTACATTACATTATTGCCATTCAGCAGATGTTCTTATCACAGGTTACAATTTATATGTGTTATCCATTTAAATAGCTGGATATTTGCTGAGGCAATTCTGGGCTTGTCCAAGGGTACAGCAGCAGTGTCCCACCAGTGAATTGAACCAGCAACCTCTCAGTCACAAGCCCTGCTCCTTAACCACTATGCTATACTGCCGCCCCTAGTTTATTGCCCATGACTGAGACAGACAGCTCTCATACCCTGCTGCAGCAGGAACTGAAGCTAACCGACTGCACAGCTCCGAGCTCACAGGCCCAGCATCCAGACGGCTCACCTTGCTCTGCTGTCTCCTCTCCCTCAGGCTCTCCGTTCAGAGACGAGATCACGCTGGCTATCCTGCAGCTCCAGGAGAACAACCGGCTGGAGATCCTGAAGAGACGCTGGTGGGAAGGGGGGCAGTGTCCCAAAGAGGAGGACCATCGAGCCAAGGGTCAGTGTTGTGCAGGGAGACTGGGGCTTAACCTGTAGTGCGCTTAAGGCAGGTGACTGACCTTGGAGTGCCCTGTGTGGAGTATGTGATGTATTCTGTAGTGCCCTGCCTAGGACAGCTGACTGACTTTGGAGTGCCCTATTAAGGGTATGTAACTTACCCTGTAGTGCCTTGCTTAGGGCAGGTGACTGAATGATTTAGTCATTGTGTTTGTAACTTGCAGATAACATGAGTGGAAAGCGAGCAGGGAAAATCAAGGGAATCACTGTCTTTTAAACATACAGTGTAGCTTAAAGAAGGCATGTTCTGCTCATTGTGTGAGATACAATTCATGATTCATGGGAAATATTTGATGGCCTTGATGTAACAATGAGCTGTTAATGTAGTATGTGTGAAAATATTTTCATGCTGCTCCTACCTTTCAGCACCAGAGAGAGAGAATGGAAGGTGTATTATTTGCACTGGCATTACATTATTGTCATTTAGCAGATGCTTATCCAGAGCGACTTACATGGGTTACAGGTTTATCCGTTTATACAGCTGGATATTTACTGAGGCAATTCTGGATTAAGTGCCTTGCCCAAGGATACAGCAGCAGTGCCCCAGCGGGCAATTGAATCAGCAACCTTTCGGTTAAGTTCCCTGCTCCTTACCACTATGCTACACTGCCGCCTGAAAGAAACGTGTCTTCCATTGCATTTAGTTGCTTAGCAGATGCTCTTATCCAGAGAAATTTACATAATCTACTATTTTTACATATAATCCATTTATACAGCTGGAATTTTATTAAGCCAACTCAGGTTAAGTACCTTGCCCGAGGATGCAACAACAGTGCCTGAGCAGGGACTTGAGCCGGCAACCTCTGAGCTGCAGGACCTGTTCCTTTCCACTACACCACACATGTGCCCTAATGTGATTGCTATCCCTTTGTGGGTGCTGTACATGTGCTGGGGTGTGTTCCTCAGGTCTGGGAATGGAGAATATCGGGGGCATATTCGTGGTTCTGATCTGCGGTCTGATCATCGCCGTGTTCGTGGCCATCATGGAGTTCGTGTGGTCCACGCGGCGCTCGGCCGAGACGGACGAGGTACGCCCTCACGTCTGCCCTGGCCGAAATCACAGCCACTCCCCAGTAGGTCACTATGGCGACACGCCAGTTCTTAACCTGTCCGTGTTTCGCTGTGCACACCTGTAGGGGCCGTACTTTTCCGTTTGTGTCTGAGTGCTGTTGTGTTTCTCACGGTGGTGCTGCTGTATCTGTCTGAATGATGTTGTGTGTCTCGCAGCGGTGCTGTATCTGTGTGAATGATACTGTGTGTCTCATGGTGGTGTTGCTGTATCTCTTTGAATGATGCTGTGTCTCATGGTAGTGTTTCTATAGCTGTGTGAGTGATCCTGCATTTTTCACTGTGGGGTGTTGTGTGTTGAGCACGGTGTGCTGGAGTTAGTGGAACTGAATCAGTGAGTACAAACTGCAATCACTTCTAGATTATCTGAGCTCATGGAGGAGAGCCATTGTGCGGTAATGACCCTTATATAGGCTGTGATGCTAATGCAGAGTGTGCTATTATGCTGGGAGCCAAACCGCCCTGCAACTCTCTCCTACTAGATTCCTGAAACTAAGCAGGGTTGGGCTTGGTTAGTATCTGAATGGGAGATCTATTGGAAAAATCAGGTTGCTGCTGGAAGTGATGCTGGTGGGCCAGTAGGAGGCAGTCTTCCCTCTTAACTTCACAGTAATCCAGTGATGGGGACACTGTGTTAAATGAGATGCCATCTTTCAGATGGGACATTATATGAAACTCTTTGCTCTCTGTGGTCATTTAAGAGCCTTTGGAGCTTATCGCAAAGATTAGGGGTTTCCCTGGTGTCCTTAGTCTCAGTCAGCTCTTTCAGTCTGACCATCTAGTAATACTTCAGGTTAATTGATTAAATGAGAGAACTGGATCTGAGTTACCCCTACCTGGTAAAGTGAGGTTTAAATAAAAAGTAAAATAAGTTGTGATTGTAATGCTGTGATTTGGTACTCAATCATGCATGCTGCCTGTCTGTGTTGCACATGCTGCACTGCTTTAGCTATTACTGTGTGAGTGTGTGTGTGTCTCTCTGTGCTTTTGGATGGAAGTCATCCCTCTCGCTCTCCTTCTCAGGTGTCGGTTTGCCAGGAGATGCTGACAGAGCTCTGTAACGCCGTCTCCTGTAAGAAGACGTCTCGATCCCGGCGACGGCGGCACTTGGCGGGACCCGGGGGCCCCCGCCACCCCGCACGTCTCTCGCTGGGGGCCCCGCGCCCGCTGCGGCTGGTCCGGGAGATGCGGCTCAGCAACGGCAAGCTCTACAGCGGCTCGGGGCCCCTGACGGGGGCCGCCGGGGTAGGCGGAGGCCCCTCGGACCTGGGCCCGGGGCCGCAGCGCCTGCTGGAGGACCCACTGGGGGCCAACACCACCCCCCCCCCCGCCGCGACCCCCCGCGGCTGCGCGCACGTGCGAATATGCCAGGAGTGCCGGCGCATCCAGAGCCTGAGGCCTGCTTCCTGCAGGATGACCCCCTCGTCCCGCCTCCCCCGCCGCCCCCCTCCGCCTCCAACACAGACAGCGAGGGGGGCGGGGGGCCGAGCCCGCGGCGGCGGAAACTAACCCCCCCGCCCCGCCCCCTCCCTCCCGCAAAGACCAGCGCCAGTGCAGACCTACTGGGGGAATAGAACTGGGGGAAGGGGGCAGAGGCCACAGGCAAGGGGCTTTGCAGAGGCACACTCTGATTTAGGAGGGACTACATGCCCCCGTGTTTTTTGGAGGGGGCGTCCAGGAGGCGGACGAGGAAGAGGAAGAGAGAGAAAATGCCACTGAGGGTCAGAGACACCTGCATCCAGTGCTGCAGGTGTCCAGAGGGCCTTCAGTCGGACAGATGTTGAGAGAGAAGGCGCGAAATTTAACCCTTTCCACGCTGGATCGACTCCCACTCAGCCACAGCCTCTGCTCTCCTCCTCACAGTTCGTCACCACCCCGCCGTTTCTGAAAACCACAGCGCATCTCCCGAATGGCGTGTGACGTAACACCACTTCATTTGACGAGACCCTCTGTGCGCTACAAGCGGCCATTTCAGCGCTGAGGGTCCCAACCATCTTAGCATGGGTGGGACCTGCCTGTGAAGTGGTACGGACGTGGTACACTCAGTGTGGTTTTCCCTCTCTGTCCCTGCATCACCTTAAGCTGCAGGACGGAAATTAGCCCTTTTTTTCTGGACTCAAAGGACCACAGAGATTCTTAGAGTGGTAATTCATCACTCTGCAGCACAGAAACTCTGGATATAGGAGGAGTGCAGTTCCCCCCCTGAGGAACTGAAGGAGCTGTAGGTTGAGGTGATCAGACACATTCAAAAAAAAAAAAAAAAAAAAAAAAAAGGGCAACAAAAAAAACCCAGACTGGATATTTTTTTTTTCTTTCTGTCTTTCTCAGTTTGTTTCTTTTAGGACTACGTAGACTTGGGACCGGTTGGTATGAGGAAGAACGCAGAGACTTCAGCTATGAACAGCCGTCAGCCTGTTTGTTCCCCTCAAAGCTCTTGTTTCCTGTTGGACTGCCACAGTACGGGCTCAATGAGGTCTGAGAAGGGCTTGCCTGAAGCTCAGTAATATTCACGCTTCTACTACATGCATAAACAAGGCATTTACACACACAAAACCGACTCATACACATTCGGTTGTGGTACCAGTAGAATTTGTGCATTGGAACAGTGTGTGTGTAAGTGTGTGTATGTGTGTGTAGGAATATACTCTGTTGCCAGAGTGCAAGTGATTACTTTTCTGAAGTGCTCCAAGCAGTCTATCCAAAAGTTAAATCTCGCTCAAGAGAAATATCACGAACCCAACTTAACTGATCATGTCACACAACGAACGAAAACGGGCAAAATTCTGGTCAGTGGTTGTCGAACATAAGAACAAATCTTTGCTTTGATCATTTGCTACATGCTCCAGAGTTATTATAAGTGATCTGTATCTTATTTCTGGACATTTTGTAAAATAACTTTGAAATGAAGGTATGCTATAATCCCTTACAAAAAGTAATATATGAAATATATGAAAAATACATAATATATGTTAGGGTGAAATAGGAATATACTATGTGTTTATAAAACATATTTCTGTTGTTTTTTAAATATATTCCGTACATTAGGAAATGTACTAATAATTGCTATTTTCAAATATGTAAGTTTATGCATATATTTTATCATGTACAATGAAATTATTTAATTTTCATTGTTTTGGGTGTAGATCATGTGCTCCTCGCTTTACAGAAAATTCTTTAGCGTAATGGAACCCATGACCAAAACACACTAAGCTACTAACTCTGTGTTTCACTGACTGTGATATGCTAGACCCTGCTTGTGTTTGCACTTGAATTGAATTGGATCTCATTGATCAAATTAGATACCAAGCTTACTTTCACTTTTGTAGCTGTATGCAGATTTGGCCTCTGAATCAAAATTGAAGTTCATCTTATCTGAAGCTGTGCACTGCTCTAGAAGAAATAAATAAAAATGAATTGAAAAACATCAGCATGCTTAGAGAGCAGCAGGATAGTACCGATGATCAACAAATACACTAAAAACAATGAGACTTTTACATATAAAGAGGGTACAAACATAGAGGAATGAAGTTTCAAGAAAAGGCCATGATGACCATCAAAAATGAAGAGTGCAACCTTATTACTGTATTTGCAACTAATGCATTCTACAGTTTTTCTGACTCACATAGTGTTCATAAGATCAGGGATAGGACAGGAAATGCCTTTCCTTCGTTTGTAATGCCTGTCCTCCTTGCTGACTTTGTCCAGCAGCATTGACCTCTGTTCACTCATGCATCTTATGAAGGCTATTTGAGTGAGAGAAACCTGCACCTGTAGAATCAACACAATCCCCCCCCCCATTGCAAGTATAGTGATGGCTCTCTTTTCTGTTTTTTGAACTCAGATATATTGCAAATTATACTCTACAATCTATCCATGGAATTGATGATAGGGAATTAGTAATCATGAACATGCTTTGCAGAATATACCATAAATGTTACATTAACATTCATTCCTTGTATTTAGGGTTTTATATATTGACATATATTACTTTTTCAAGGGATGTACAGTAATATGCAATGCCAGTGTGCCTGAAAAGTGAATCTAAAAAAAGGGAGAGACACTATATAAAGATAAAATATAGACTGACTATAACCTGCAGATATATTAAAACTGAAATGAGCAGCTTGGTGAAAGGACTCCCTTTATTGTGTTTTAAACGTGGTAATATTTTAAAGTAGCAGCACAAAAGATATAATAAAATGACACATGGAAGACAAATGTACAAGTGAACTGACCACTGGATCCAGTCCCTTCCCCTACTCTAAATTCTGAAGGCTGTGCTAGAGATTTCCACAAAAAAATACAAACTGTCTGAGTCATGTATTGTTAGAGGCTTTCTCTATGGCCTGGCTTCATACTGTCAAAAATGTAATGTTATGTAATGAACCCTTTTTTCTCTATCTTTGGTCACCTGGTCACTGACAACACAAAGCTTAGAAGAAAAGAATTCTAAATCTATTTCTTCATGCAACAGTATTTCATTTTATTTGTCAACCTCTTTGTATTCCCCCTTCTATTCCAAACCAATTAATTATAGTTTCATGGAACCCTTTTTCACAGAACAGTGTTAAAACAAAACTAAGAGCTCCCTCAGCTGAATTTTTAATGTGCTGACCTGACCCTTTCCACCCCTGTAACCACTGCTAATCTACCAACAAAATACAGAATAATGTACACCGACATTAAATAGTGAAATTCTTTAGAACTCCTGGGGAGCTGTATATAAACAGCTTGTACATAAACAGCTTGATGGGTGAGCATATATAAAAAAAGGCATATGCTCTTACTTTACATTGATATGAATCTGTTGGCTCCATCTTTCAAAGACTCAGACAGATAAAAACTAGACAGTGTATTCACAGCATGGTTTCATGGTTCTGTCCCTGAACTAATACACTGTATAAAATAATAACAATACCAAAAAACCCCCAATAATCAACGCAGAAATCAACAGACCCCAACACTGACTACACCTCACACAGGCAAGCCGAGGATAGCACTTCAGCAGAGTGGGGTATCCAGACAGACACAACTGTGATTTATTGTTGTGATTCTAATTGTCAGGAGAGGGTTAGGATGGACAGAGAGTGAGAGGGAGGAGAGGGGGTTGTTCTTTAACAGAAAAAGATACATTTTTTCAATCATCTTTTTTTCTTTATTATTTTTTAAAATTTCTATACTAGTGCTAAATGGATTATTAAAAACCATGATTATGAATATTATCATGATTATATTGTTGTTATTATTATTGTTGCTATTGACGTGAAGAGGTCAGGAGGGGGACAGATCTTTTGGGGTTGGTAGGGTTGGATGTTGGAGACAAGATGTGGGGTGATTGTGTACTCCCCATCACAACACCATGATGTTAAACTTATAGACACACAAACACCTTTGGAATAAAAATATTCAAACTGTGAAACTGTATGTCTCATCTGTAATCATGCATTCATGCCAGGTTTCTTGCGTGTGTCTGTCTACTCACTTTTGAGTGTATGCTTATTTGTTTGTCACCAGCTGTCTGTAGGCCATGTGCCAGCTTAACTGTTGAACTACCTGTGAGTGTAAAATGTGGTCTACTCCCTTGTGGAAATATATATGTTTAAACATAAAACCCAGAGTCTAAGGGAAACCTTTTTAATATATTTGAAAACACGCTATCTGTTCGGGGCCAAATACTTTTTTATTTTGTTATTATGAGGAAATGTATATAAATGTTTATTTATATAACGGCCATTTTGTGACCTATATAGTTGGAGAAATCACTTTCTCTCCAAATGGTAAGATTAAAAAGCAGGAGAATGTTACACAAAGCAACTGTGATGTAATGCTGCTTTGGAATCATGCTTGGGTGGTTTGTGATGGAGTAACTTGGCTTCATTTTGTCAATCAATATCATTAATGGCGGGCCTATTTTTGCAAGTGTTTTTGTGACTTGCAGAGAATGACTGCTTATACTGCTTAGATTTATACTTATACTTATGCAGGGACAGGGGCACATTGTGTTGGAAAGCAGATGGTGAAGAAGTACAATATGTTGAAAATGATGAAGGATGGATGGGTTGGGCCTCAACACCTCCATGGCTCATTCCCTTTTTTAAATTTGAATGCCCAATGCTTTTGGCCATTTTCTCTCCCCAATTTGGAATGCTAAATTATCAAGCCCCAAGTGATGTCAGCAGTCAGGGGTAGGGGAAGAAGCTTACAGGTTCCCGGTGTGGTTCTGATATGAGCTCCCACTGAATGAGCCCATGCAGTCTGCCTCAAGCTCCTCCAGAGGGCGCTATGAAAAAGGTTAAGAAAATGGGACCTTAACTTGTCCCAGGCAACACTGAGGAGTTTCAGGCACCCACTAGCTTGTCATACACGACGTGTGTGTGATGTTTATACCTTGCTACTGTATATAAATTTGTATGAATCTACATTAACATATTTCCTCTCTAAATCTTGATTGTAATTTCAGTCAAGATCCCACAACGCCTAGCCTTTCGACAAAACCCACGCATTATGCTTCAAATATTTCTGACTGTGACATTGTCACATGGGACATGTACCAAAATCAGTCCTGAAAGGTGCTGGTGTATGGGTCCTGATTTAAGTACTAAATGAGGAATGGCAAACTATACGTTGCTGCAGACGGCTGTGAGATGTTGACGGGCTTGTCAGCAATAGTTGGTGAAATGGCTTGGTGTCTTGTAGGCCAACAGCATGACAATCAGGGAAAATCTCTATTGGAATGAGTACCAAGATAGCTGCACCAAGTTTCCCCCACCACCTCCTACATTAAAACATCCAATTAATGTTCATTGCCTTTTGGAAAGATAACGGTTGTGACAGTGAAAATGAGAAAGGGAAAGTACACATTTTACGCATTGGAATATATTTTTGCAATTCACGTTCCGACTCAACCTTGTGACGTCGTCGGAGACGCCTGACTACAAATTGTCACATCATTGCAAGGATGCAGTGATGTACCTGGTGCCAGCGAAACCCTAAAGCAATTTTGGGACAACATTCGAGACATATATGAAGTTGCCTAAACGTAGCGTTTAGGATGATTTCACATTTTAATACATTTTACATACTTGTATATATCCCACAATCGTAATATGTTTTGAATTCACAGAAAATGTATATTTTTAATAATTTGTCACTGAAAACGTAAGAATGTGTTGTGTTTTTATGATGATTTATGAACTCAATGATGTTTGACTTCGTGATTAGGGATCAGTCTATTTAGATTCCTAAATAACTATAACTTTAGAATAGATCAGCTATTATTTGAACTCTTTAAATTAACCGACCATTTATTCCTATCTTTCATGAATTGAGGTTGCTTATAAACCTTTTTGAAAGTCTTGGTTTCTCCGTGGAGAAAAGGCATTAGTTTACATAATGTGAAACATTGGATTGCTTTGAGCGGTTTCAACATGTTGAGGTTAGGTAGTTATGCTGAGGCATATGGTGCAAGTTAGCCTTTTTCACAGAAGAACGTGATTAATGTATGGTGTTTCAACGCTTTCTGTGCAGTGCAACATCAGTTCTATAGAAATCTAAATTTAAAATTCAAGAAAATCACAATTTGGATATATTTTTATAGTAAGGTGCATAATTGGTGCTTAAGTGATAGAATCCTGTTCTACAAAACACCTGATAATGTATCTGAAAATAAGGCCGCCCCATTAATGCTGTCGATGTAGTAACTGCACCTACGTGTTCGAGAATAGGCGGGTTTCGCGGGGATGACTCCCACGGGGTGTGTTCCAGGTTACTTTGTAACTCTGATACTCTGCAGACAGCTTCAGTGCCGCGGAGAGGGCTGATGTCGAACCGAATGGATTTGCACAAGTTGGGATTTCTACAGGTGCTTCTGCTGTCAGCGCTAGGTAAGAGAAACACCTCCACGTTTACGTGTGTTTAATTTATGTGACGCGAATGTCTGTTGCGCACTATAGAAAACACTATAGAGGTGATGACTTTCTAATTATTTTAACTTCAAAGTTTGAGTTGACTATCATCTTGCCCACTTTCTTCCCAGGGAAGGGATTTTTTGAAAGTAGGCTATTTTTATTTCCTCGGATGAAATATATAAACACTTAAACAATGTACTGTAGCCAGTGAATTTTTTTGTTATGACGCTGAAAAGAATCTGCTGCAGGTGCGGATGTTTTAGGTTGGCCCCACAGAGAAAGAACTTCTGCGGTGTTGTGTACGAAGTCAGTAAAGGCGACGAGAACATCACATTTTATTTGCTAGCAATATGCTACATGACAAAAGGTTTTATGTGTTTTGTTGTGGAACATACTTCTAGTAAACCAGCGACCGCTGACTTGTAGATGAGCAGTTTACAGTTGTCCCAGGATCTGCAGAAACCGCGGGTTGTCTCGTGTACGTGGGTTCAGACAGAAGAAGCTCAGGTTCACTGAGGCTTTGGTGGAGTCCACATTTACGACTGAGAGCGATACAGCGATACAGTGGAAATTCTGTATTTTTTATATAGCAAATGCAGTCCTTCTGAATCACTGTAATATTGGTCACAGTATTTTGCAAAACATGCCCAGTCTTAATTGTACAAATCCAACTTCCACACAAGAATAACACAGCATTATGGCGTTTGCCTATCCAAAACATTTCTTATATCCAGGTGCTCATAGATTATCATGGTATACTTGTATACTGGTATATCATGGTATCTCTAACACCTTCCATTTCATCCAATTTTAGTTTGTATGCTTCAAAAAAAAATCTACTGTACATGAATGGAAAAATTGTTTGTGGGAAAAAAGATTACAGTAGATATATATTTTGTTCTTCACTGTGCGTCTTATCAGTGCTTTAGCGGTAAAATAACGTTTTGTCCCCGCAGGTTCCTGCGCTGGCCAGCAGGCGCTGCCCCCGGGAGTTAGGTATGGCGCAGTGGGAGGGAATGTAACGTTTACCACTACCATCGACCCCTCAGCTGGCCAACAATTTCTAACCATATCCTGGACTTTCAATGGTGCCCCCATTATCACCTTGACACCCACAGTTGAAAGTCCCAGCGAGGCGTACAAGGGCCGGGTCACCCTGAGCAAGGCTACCGGTTCCCTGCAGCTCCGGCAGTTGACAAACAGTGACTCTGGGGATTACGGCGTGAGCATGGTTACTCAGGAAGCGAAAACCATCGCAGGAGAAGCCACGCTCAAAGTGTTCGGTAAGTTCTAAGTATGTTTGTTATTTTATATTTTTTCCTGTTCGCGGATTAATGTTGGCACCATACACAGAGCGCATAGATTTAAGATCTTTAAAAATGCAGAGCAGCAGAGTTACAAAGTAATGGAAAAAAAAGAAAAAAATCAGACAATATCACCAGAGACGAACCTCAATAGTAAATCTTTGCATAATGTAACCTGCCTCTTTGCATAACAGAAGCCTGATTGGCTTGTTCTTGCCCCAGACACGATCCTCCTCCAGTCCCCAAAAGCAACTATGGGGGGGATTGGCAAGTATGGCATTTTGGAAACCATTCACGCATGCATACCCCACGCACACATAGCCATCGTTGTGGGTGCAGGTTTTTATCATTAAAAAGCTTGAAAAAAGAAAAAAATTGCTATACTGTCTATCAAAACCAAACTTGTCAGTACTACAACCCGCTTAATCCTGTATTGACTGTACATTTGTTGTAGCTTTCAAAGTACACTGCATATATCGAAAAATATGCCAAAACAATGCCCATACTATAGAGGATTAATACGAAATTATTTTGTAAGGGCAGAATTAGAAGTGAACAGTGCCGCGCAGCAGTGGTGGTCCTGATAGTTCTCATCTGGGTGTGGCATTTTGTCAGGTTTGTACAAAGATTCACTTGCTGTGTATTTCTGTGTTATCATCACAACACACTTAATACTGGCAGATATTTCCTGCTCATCTGTGTTTGGAAAGTATAAGGCAGGACTTATGTGAAGCACCATGTCATGATCAGTGTCAGGGTAGACTGTGAGACTTTTGGCAATTTTTTCTCAGTACGTCACTGTGCAGTTACCCAACAGGTTTTTTTTTTGAAGTAAGTCGTCAACAGGCAAATGATGAAAAGGCATCGCCGCGTCTCTGGTATTGCTGCGTGCCGAACCGTGAGACACATTTCCACATCACAGAGGGGCAGCTGAATGCGTGAAGCGCACTGGTCTTACAGCGTTCTCTCCGTTTGCCGCAGGGCCCATCTCAGACGTGACGGCGAAGGCCAACGCAACCGAAAAGCCCATAGTGGAATTCAATGACACCGTCAGCCTCACCTGCAGTGCCGCGGGCTCGGACCTCAGTTACCAGTGGCTGACCGGCGCCTCTGTCATCGCCAGCGGAGACCGCATGCGGCTGAGCGACAAGAACCGAACCCTCACCATCTCCAGAATTCTGCGGTCGGACCAGGGGCCCTTTGCCTGCGCCGCGTCCAACGTCATCATGGCAAAACGCAGCGAACCCATCCTTTTAACCATCAACTGTGAGTCCCCCTCAGAAGTGAATATCACCATGGTTGCAGGCACCTGAGGGGTTCAGACAGCGCTTATATTGTAACGCACCAAGGATAGGTTGAACTGCAGCCTACCATGACCATAAAAACAAATATAATTCACTTCTTCGCATGTGTGAAAGGAAGGAAAGGGAAGTGTGATGTTCTGTTTATGTTGACATGCTGACCTTAAACTGTATCTTTAGGGCTTTATTTCAGCTGAGTGGCTCTCTAGGAATGAAGTGCTTGAAAGAGTCCCTGTAATGACTTCTGTTCGGTGTTACAACCTAGTGTTAAATCTCATGCCAGCTGCTCATAGTAATGAAGAAAGCTCACCATCTATACACTGTGTATGCCTAGAATACAACACTTTTTTCCTGCAGCTTATTGATATGGCTTTTCATTGTGCATAGCTTATGTCATAGTCTAGCCACTGCCTGTGCTACTGTTGTGCAAATTCTATCATGGCATTTAGGAGCTAGTCCATGGACAGCGTTGTGACTTATTCCCCCAATAGGGTAATAATGCATAACTTTTACCAAAACCCTTCAATCTAACAACTGTTGACCAGAACCTCAGCTAACCTGAGCAATGCGTTGCAGATGGACCGGAAAATGTTAAGATGACCGTGACTCCTCAAAAGCCGATCCACAAAACGGGGTCCAACCTCAACCTGACCTGCTCGGCCGAGTCCGTCCCTCCCGCGGTGTTTGGGTGGGTTTTCAACGGGAACCCCCTCAAGCAGGAGGGACCGGTGCTCCAGCTGACCAACATTCTCGAGAGCCAGAGCGGCAATTACAGCTGCGTGGCCCATAACACCGTAACCCTGAGGTACATGCCATCTGAAACCTCTCGGATCAACGTGCTGGGTGAGTCAGCTCAGTCTTGGTGCTCCTGGGTTGTGCCGGGGTGATGTAGGCAGGTGTGGGGTGTGGGGGTCTACCGTCCTCAACATGTGACCAGGACAGAGCTGCTCTACTCTGGCTCTGGAAGGTCTCAGTCAAGCAGGTTTCCCTGCACACTTTACAATGCTGACACCCTCAGAACCTGGGATGGGAAGCTCAGTTTGGGTCAGTCGGTGACTCGTTGGATCGCAGGGGTGAGTGCTCGGTTGTGGTTGCAGGCTGCAGGCTGTGGTGACTCTGCAGGACCAGGTTTGAGTTGTGCAGCTCATAAGACACTGGCAGCCCTGTGCAGGTGACCATAGGGCTAATACACCTCAGAAATTCATCAGTCAGTAAAGCGGGTGATTCCTGTCTGATCTCCAGGTGCAGTGAGTACACAGCATAAGAAGTGTGTTCCCCTGCATCTGAAGCATAGTTTTTCTGTAATCCTTCAAAGCTACGCATTCCAGGTAAAGCATCAGAAAGGCAGGAGCAGCAGAGTGTGTCTATTTTGGGCTAAAAACAGCAATAATGACATATAAAAATATGTCAATAAATGGTAAACTGTGAAATCCTACGTATAACAAATGTGCGTCAGGTCATTGTCCAAATACATGGTGGATGTTGCAAAACATATCACTTATTGCCAGTTTCATTTTTTCAATTTTATGTATGCACTACTGAGTACATTTCATATCTATGATCTACATCTATATTTAGAAACATGTATTTACATCAACTTTTAAGTTTTGTTGAGGTATATATATTTACAATAAAGTTTCTGATATATTTGTAGAACTATATATACATTAAAGCAGGTAGTGGAAATTAGTATTACTTTATCATAATTGGTGTCTGGTATCTTAAGTCTGCCACTGATGTGGTTTACAATGGGGGTGGAGGTGTAGTATTTGCAATAGATTAGTTTTGAATGAGTATGACTTTGAATAATTGTTTTTCATTCATTGTATTGTTAGTTTCATTGTGAACACATTATATTTGCAACCTCTTGATGTTAGCAATATGATTAGAATTTCAAGGAAACAACACTCACCCAAACAGTCAACCTGTTATGGAAAAAAAATCTGAGAAACCTCTCATTCACGACCTAGATTCTTTCACTTGGAACACCGTAATCATCAGTTGACTGATGTCATTTCAAGACTTATGTGTTCTTCATGAGACATGAATTAGCCTGGATAATTGGAATACCATGAATCTGCCGCTCTTCCCTCAAGGTGCATTCATATGCATTCCTAACCGTTACACAAGACCCTAACAATGAGCACCAGCCCAAACCGAAACCAAGTGGAAAGGAACAAAATGGCGATCACCTGTACATGGTTCTCCATGGAGGTGGCTCTTCTGTACTGGGCTGAAGTTAGTTTTAGTGTGCTGTGGGTGAATTACTGCAGCTTTGCTATGAGCTGTTTACATGTTGTGTATGCACTTCATTTTTTTCATTGAGATTAGTAGTAAGCTTTTAAAATAGCTAATGCTTTCTTCCGAATGTTAAAATTGGCTCTCAGCTTTACAGGGAGGAGAGAATATTTACTTTTAATGTAAAATGCAAATATGCACTTTCGCTGAGTAGGTTTATATTTCTCTATATGTTAAATTTTACTGATTATGTTTGCAAATACGCGCTTCTGCTCCCTCAAATATTAAACACTTTATGTATATTATTTTATGCATATAGATGATAATGCATAAATGTGTCTCTACTGAATAGACTATGTGAAACTGGCAATAATTGATAAGATTTATACTATATGTTTTTTTTGTTTTGACACATTGCTAGTAAAGGCCATTGCACTGTATTGCTTCTCATTACATTTGACCATATTTGGCATCTTTTTCGGTTGCCCAGAAGGCATTGAATGACTCAAAATTGCCTCAATAGACTCAGGAAATGCAACCCTCTAAAGAACCGACATACAAACCATGGCCCCTGAATAATGGTGTTTTCGCAACATCAGGATGCCATTGGGCAAGAGGGAAAACAGTGTCAGTGATGTTAGTCATCCTAACAGTAATCTCAATCATTCTGTGAATGCATGCCGGGTTGGAAAACTACAGTGTCTGCAGGGTAATGATGATTACACCGCTGTGACAGAATGCTGCCCTGTCATAAGGAACTGCCCCTGACCTGTTGTCTTTGACACAGAGTAGTCAGCATTTGACAGATGTGGTTTTTGCTTTTGAGGCACCAAACTCCCAAGCAGCTGGATACACAGCAGTTTTTATGTGATTAGCTATCGTTGAGTAACTATTTGTATGTGCTTATGTGATTAATTTTATGTGATTTTTATGTGATGTGGGTTTATTATTTCTCTAATATGAAATATTTTGTGTGCTTTTCTCACATTTTTTTCCACACACCTTAAATGCTACAGAATTTCATATGCAATGCATTTGATGTTCACAGAGGGGATTTCGATAACAATTAGCATATGCAAATAAAACCATTTGTCTTCTTTGTTTGTAGAGGGAATATCAGGCAGCACAATCATTGGCCCCACAACGTCACTGATCGCAGGAAACAGCACTGCCAATATGAGCTGCCATGCAGTTAGTGGCACAGTTGCCAGCAGAGAGTGGAAGAAGGATGGAAAACCACTGTCTCCTAGCGACAGGATCACCATCGCTGCAGATAAGAGCTCTGTGTCCATCACGCCAGTAGAGAACACCGACAGTGGAGACTATGTGTGTGAGCTCTCCAATGCTGTGAACACTGAAACCGCCAGCTACAAAATGACTGTCAACTGTGAGTATGTGGCCAGCTGGGCCTGTTTTTTTTTTTTTTTTTTAGAAAGGTCAGTAGATTCAAATATGTTTCAGACATACCCAATTATTATATAAAAATATTATACAATATAATAATATATAAAAATAATATACTGTATTAAAAAACATGGCATTCTGGATGGTTGTCACTGACAGGTATGTGTGGTACCTGGGCTATCCATGACAGCTTGTATATTCAAATTACACTGCACATGCATACTCCTAGAGGAATGTCAAGGAGGTACTGGGGTAATGTCAGGGAAACATTGAGGAAATGTCATGCCTGGGTCAGTGAGGACATTATACTGGAGTTTTTCCTTCTTTATTCAGGCTGATGTGAAGTGGGCTTTTGATTGTGACGATCCAACCATTTAGCTTCTCATGGTAGTATCTAAGAAACCTATCTTTAGATGTTTTCAGTTAAGTTTCAGGAAGTGGGCGTGAGGTGGGCGGATGGCTAAATTGTTGAGTGAGTGAATTGCTCCATAGACAATGTATCAACAGGAAGAATGAAAAGGAATATAACTTTGAAGGAGAAGAGTGACCCAGAACACCAAGCTTGATGGCAGGAAATTGGTTTGCAGTCATGGGAACGGTCTGTTGTCGTTGAGGGAATGTTGTTATCATCCAAATTCGTCTTCTTTGCTGCAAGTCACTCAAGCTAACCGGCAGCATGGATTTATTCTCTGACATCATCAGGGAATGTCTGCTGACATGCCATGTCTTTGCCAACAGGGACAATTTTATGTGTACATGGTCCACCTCTAGAAAGAGTTTACATTGCATTACATTATTGGTATTTATCAAGTGCTCTTATCCAGAGAGACTTATGTAGTTAAAATTTTTTTACATGTTACCCACTTATACAACTGGATATTTACTCAGGCAACTCTGGGTGAAGTACCTTGCCCAAGGGTACAACAGCAGTGCTCTAGTGGGGAATCAAACCAACAATCTTTCAGTTACGAGTCCTGCTCCTTACCACTATGCTACACTGCCGCCCATGCTGGTCTTCTGTGCTGATGTCGGTGTGTTGTGTTTTCAGATGGGCCGGAGGATGTACAGGTAAAGGGGGAGGAAGCGGTGGAGGTGGGGGACAAAGTGGTCCTCGTGTGCTCTGCTAGGTCACTGCCCCCTGCTGCGTTCAGCTGGACTTTCAATGGAACGCTGCTAGGGGTGACGAGCGCGGAATACACCATCGGCAGCGCCGTCTATGGCCAAAGCGGGAGGTACGCGTGCATGGCCAAGAACAACGTGACCGGACTGAGTCTCTCCGCTGTCCACACGCTGTCTGTAAAAGGTAACACAACCCTTCCCAACAGTATCTCATCTACATACCATCAAAATGCCCTTTATTGTACTAGAAGGGTTATTGTGGTGCATGCCCCATGTTGCACTGGGCCACAATGCATGAAAGGGAACAAGATACATTTGGTTTATCCAAAAAACTTCAACTGTGTTTTATGTGACATAGCTGGCCACATTTCATGGCCACATGGGTGATGAAAATGATGGTGGAAAAAAAGTCTAAGTGCAGTGCATTGTTCCTTTAGAGTCTAGGTGCAATACATTGTTCTTTCAGAGAGTCTAAGTGCAGTGCATTGTTCCGCCAGAGAGTCTAGGTGCAGTGCATTGTTCCGTCAGACAGTCTAGGTGCAGTGTATTGTTCCTTCAGAGAGTCTAAGTGCAGTGCTTTGTTCTTTCAGAGGAAGGAGCGCTGGAGGAGGAGGAGTCTCTGTCAGGAGGAGCCATCGCGGGGATCGTGATCGCCGTCCTGGTGGCTGTGGGGATCATCGCTGCCGTGGTGTACTACATGAGGACGAACAGGAAGTGAGTGCACAAGAGAACCTGAGCATGTCACTGGGGTGTCCTTTAGGCCCTGTCCACACGTACATGGGTATTTTTAAAAACGTAGATTTTTCTATGCATTTAGGCCTTTCGTCCACACGCCAACGGCATTCTACTGAAAAACGGATCTTTTGCAAAACGCCTTCCAGGGTGAAGATTTTCACAAACTCCGTTTTCAGTATTCAAGTATAGACAGGGAAAACAGAGTTTTTGGCTTGTGACATCAGAGTGTGCGCCGTAATAACTTTTTTTCAGACTTCTGATTGGCCAACATGGCTTTACGATTAGTTATATCGTCGCCTGTTGGTTTGGCATGCTCTTGACAGCGTGTGTTTCCCTTTTTGTGTGGATGGAGAATTTTTTTAAGAACGAAGAAGGAAAACTCCCGTTTTCAAAAATACCCATGTACGTGTGGACATGGCCTTAGTCTCAAGGCGGCCTGGTGCCTTTAAGGTCGCCGGTCACCTTCAGATGCGGTCACGCAGTGGCGTGTTTGCCTGTTCTTTTTTTTTGCCTGTTCACTCTCTGCCTGTTCCTCCGCCCTAGCTTCTCCTCCCCCCTCCCCATTCCTCTCATTCTTCCACATCCTGTAACTTGTGAACAGTGTCATTAGCCGTCCTCACCCCAAACTGTAATCTAGATTGGGAATCCCCCTCTACGCACAAGCACTTGTTCACAGTGCAGCTTGTTGACGTCCAAAAGCAGTACTCTTTCATACTTAGCTTTGCCTGTCTGTTTGTAAAGTGTTAAACTCTAACATGACCTTGTGATATATTTCTTCAGTTTAAAGGCACTGAAGCAACAGTAACTTATAAATAAGATGTATTTGCTGTTTCTTAAGTTCGATTCTGGAGTCCTTATCAAAGCAGTTCTACCATCCTAGGATGGTAGAACTTAGGAGAGGCTTAAATTACGATAAGCACAACTTCATATTATGCGCCTTTACCTCTTAGATTTGCACACAATGCTGTGCCCTATCCAAAATCTTTGTGTGATTATAAATTGTTACAGTCCTTCACTGAACTGTTCTCACAAAACGTTGTCTACTTGTCTGACACACAAATTATTGTTTTACATAAAATGTATTCAAAGTTCCCCATTTAGCCCAAGAGGCAAATGATATGGAAAATGCAATTATTCACTTCTGTCATCAGCACGATAAGATGAAGCTGGATTTAATTTATTGTCACAGTGAACCTAGTAGGGTTTTTTCTCAAAGTTGTGAAATAGCATAAGATTCATGCCCAGTCCTATTACCTGCTTGCATGGATCATAGCTTGGGCAGTAGCCCACCTGGACACAGCTGGGAACCTGACTCTGTGTTCTTCCACACCTGTCCTGAGGCTGTTTGACCTTTCACCTCTTGCTATGACTTCCTCACTCCCATGCTCACATCATGTGCTTAACACTTACTGGTGGTTTTCAAGTGTGCATCTGCCATTCTTACTGGCTTAGTGAGTCATGGCTGCTTTGGTTGCCAGCTGATCAGTATGTGTGCGTCTCAGTCAGTGAGCTAATCAGGGCTGCGTCACTTTAAATTGACTTAAAAAATTAAGTCCTAATTCAAGTCTCCCTGCTCCCATTTTCCTTTGCCTACTCAATGAGTTTATTCTGTGTCAGCTTGAAACAGTGGGAATTCTTTTAGGTTGTTATTTAAAGTAAGCGCAATCCAGCAAAGCAGGTTGATTGAATTCCTCCTTGAGCATGCTGCTGCTAGATGGCCGTACTGGCTTTTCTGTGGGTGGTGGTTGTGGGTTGTAACACGGTCACTGGCTAATTAGCAAACTTACATCACATTTAGTACAAGGACACTGTAGGCTGGAAGTGCTGGTTCTCTTACAAAAAAAAAAAAAAACAGCTGAAATTTGTCCCTTCTCCGAGTGTCAACAGAGTCAAAAGCACCTGAGACCTGAGTTTCAAAGCCATCTGTACAGCCTTGCTGTGGTTATACTGTCAGTTGCAGTGATTTGCCATAAGCCCTAAGAGTTAAGACAGTCTTCTGACTGCACCGAGGAGTGTAAAGACACCACCTCACACGCATTCTTTAGACAATGCAAATGGAGCTGACAGCCTCAGGGATCATGGGAGGGCAGAGAAAACCAGAACAACTAGTCTCCCTCTTCCCCTCCAGCTCACAGTTTTGTTTGTTTCAGTGACAGTCACGTCAAAATAATGTGGATACCCCCCAACTCCCCCCGCTCTTTCTAAGGTAACGGCAGTGGTACAGGTCACTGACAGGACTGAGAGAAGAGCTGTTTCACTTCGTCTTTTAGTGCTCATAGCTGCAGTGCAATTTGTCACTCTTCAGGATGCAGTCTAAGAATGTGCATCTTGATCCATTGCTCTGTTGCTGTGCTTACTTTTTGAACGTTTTTGATGTCAGAACGACTGAGAAAAAAACAAAACAAAAAGAAAATGCAGGTGGAAGGAGATGCAGTTAGAAAGATAACAATTTAAAAGGAACAGTAGATTCCAGCGTACCTTGTGTTTGTGATACATAGTCAGCGGTATTGTGGTTCTTCTTTCACTTTGCAGTGACATAAGGGTAAACAGCTTCAGTGAGATGTTTCATGACTACAACTGGTGGAATTCAGCACAAACCAGCAGAATCAGCTTGCACTGGCCCTGGACTGTTGAATCCCTAGTTAGATGGAAAATTAGGAAGGAACGCCCCAAGCCATTTCAAGAAGAGACAGGATTGGTCAGCCTTCAGCTGTCATACATAGGGAGTGAGCATTGGTTGTGATTTCAAAGCTTGGTCTGTGAGTGGATAGATTGCAGGGGGGACTGACTGGAGTGTCCGTGTTAGAGCCAAGGCTGACAGACTCTATTGGCCGCACCCACACACAACTGATGCCATTTTAATTTACCACATTAGCATTAGCAGCTCTCACTGGCAGGTGGATGGGGGAGGCAAGTGAGTCAGTGCACTCTCCCAGCTGTCAAACAGGACCAAAGGGCACTTCCAGCTAGTTGGCCTGTAGCTGAGCACTGACATTGGCACTAGTGCAGCTGCACACCTACTGGATGTCCCGCGTGGGAGAGATACAACAATGCTTATATCCCCCCCCAACAGAAATAAACCCTAAAGGACTGGTGTGAATGACTGTACCCAGCTCACCTTCCCACACCTTTTCTTAAGCCTTGATGGATTAAGTCTCTCGGTTTCTGTATTTTTGAAACACTGTCGAACCACATTCCAGCACAGTTACAACAAGCTCCGGAGGAGAAGATTCCTGTGCGAGAGGCGGGCCCGCCCCCTTTTCTCCTCAGAAGTCTTAACCCGACAAAATGGTGTGCCGCTCTAGAGCAGTAGAGAGGGCCAAATGGCAGCCTGCTGCATCAAACAATGCCAAAAGCAACAATAAGAAACAATTGCACAAGGGATGTAAGTTAAAGCTAGAAAACTATCGAGTTCATCACTTCAAAGTTAAAAAAATAAATAAATTCCTCCCTAACTGAAATAAATATTCTGCTTCACAGAGCAGTTAGGTCACATCCAGATTAAAACAAATAAAGAGGAGTAAAAAATGTACTCTCCCTGTATGAATGTTTGCAGTGTTGTTTGTGACATCTTGCTTAGGTAGGATGCCTCTGGGCATCATTTTAAGGTGTGAGGTGCATGCAGCTTAGTACCACTCACTCTACACTTGTCATCTGCACTACTTTTGTGAAATCGCGTACCGCTGTGGTTTTGATCTGTATGAATCTGGCTTCCAACTTCCATGGTCTAATGCTTCCTGGCCATTGTATGTCAACGACCCCTATTGGAAAAACTTCTTGTGTCACCGATCAGATAGCTGTTAGCAGTAAACCAAACACCAGGATAACAATCAGCGCCCATAAATGAACCAAACACCAGGATAACAATCAGCGCCCGTAAACGAACCTCTCTGGAAACTAATGGAGGAATTTTCACCTTTTTTTTTAACACAAAAACAACCGAAACAACACTGTTGAGGAGAGTGGGTTTTTCCTCGGTTTGAGAGTATGAGAGGGGAGGTGGTGGTGGCGGAGGAGCAGCTGCAGGAGTATGCCTGGAATGCTTAGACCAGCCTGCACAGGCCCTGCTCTCCCCTACTCCCGCTCGCTCGAAAGCCGCAGGGGGAAGCTCAGCCTGCAGAGTGCTCCACCATGTCCCCCTTCACCTGTACCTGCTGTGTAGCCTTACAAGTTCTCCCCCAAAACACACACACACACACACACACACACACACACACACACACACACACACACACACACACGTACAGGCACAGGTATGCTGGACACACCTGTCGGCTGTGAAGGTGCGCACTCTGGATATTTATGATGCCCAGGTATAATGAATTATTAGTTGTTCTGGGAGGAACGTGCTTAAATCGATATTGCTTTTGAAGGCCAACTCTGTTGGGAAAATAACACCTGAAGAAAGTGCATTTACAATGACAGCATAAATCTCCATTTTATGTGCTGTTTGTCTGGTGTGCCTGGTAGATCCAACTAAACTCAAATCCTTGGAGATCTTTTTTTAAATGTCTAACTCTACTTTCAAGCTCCATATAGACGTGCATAATGAACTGTAATTACTTAGTGTACTGAAAATGCTCAGTTTGGAATTAACTCTGTTATGGTAGTACATTTTGCGAATATGTACTACCATAACACTGATGGATACTTTCTTTTGTTTCTCTCACAGCATTTTCTTTTAATTTCTTTAGGTTGTGAAATGTATTATTTCCTGTGTGACATTCTAACATGACTGCAAAGAGCTGATTCCTTCATGAGAGAAAGGGGAGGGAGAGACTAGAATTCATGCTGTAATCAAGTTCACAATTCCATTCATTCATGTTTTTTTTTGAGTATTTCCAACAGCACCACATATAATTCCCTTTTCTTTCTTTTCCATTTTAGGATTGAATCGCCATACTAGCCCTGGAAAACCTGGTAAGCCATGTTTCAGTGTTTTACTTGTTTGCCCTCACATACATGAATAAACTGGTCACCAGCTATCAATACAGTTTCCGTGGGTGCACAGATGCTCATTGTTGACTGTTGTATTACGTGGGCGGTACGCTCCGTTGCAGATGTTTGCTCTGGGTGTCACTCCCTCCAGAGCTTGTTCCCAAGGCGCCCCTGGCTCTTATCAGTGTTGACTGTGTTGACTGCACTGGAGCAGACTTAGGGGGGCCCTCCCTCAATGGCGGCCGTATTGGATGTTTTTCCTACTGTTTCTGCCCTCATGAAAACATAAAGCATGTTAATTTTGGTCAAAAAGTAAAACTACAATATAAGGGGCATGTCTTAAATATATGTGGGAAATTGCCTGTGTTATGAAATCTATACTATATACATGTGCAATTTTCCCAAGTGCAATATGAAATTAATGTATTGTACAATGGTCATACCAGCTATAGGTTTTTCACTGCTGTTTTGATTTTAGGTGCTTTTATGGATTGTATCTGGATTTGGAACAGTGGTCTGCTACCTCAGTTATCAGTTGGTTTAACTTGAGTTTAATGTAATTGTTTCCAATCTGGTATGCTAGTTTCACTACCACGCATACCTTGTCCACTGCCTGCCCCAAAGTATTTGTGTGCAGAAGCAGCTGTGACAAGAAAGACGCATGCCAGATTGTCGGGTAAAATGGCGCAGTCGTCACGAATTTATGGAAGACCGAGGCAAAGAGCTGCCGGAAGCACAATCAAAACGCTCAGCAAGAAAAACAGCTGCTTCCCTGGAAATGCATGAACTCGAAACGTCAGAAACATTTTCATTTTTTACTCATGATCTGTTTTGCCTGTGAAATGGAGACGTGTGGTTAAGGAGGGGCTCCTGTGATGGCACGTTACGCGCAGGCGCCAAACAGAGATGGCTCCTCTGTCATTAATCACCTAAAGTGGTGCTGGTTCCAGCATGTGTTGTTTTTCTGCTGTCTTTGCTGGCACCTGGGGCTAGGTTAATAGCATTGTTAGTCAATGAAGGCATGTTGATAGCGTTAGCATTGCTGTTGATCGCCATCTGCACAGTGCTGTTCTGCTTAATGCTTTGATTGTGCAGACCTGTTTTTAATCTAGATGTGTACATGATGGGAATTTGTCAGAACAGACAATTCTGTTGTGTGTTAGAACAAGAGAGGAACAGATGAGTACTAAGGAATGCCAGAAGAGCCATGTGATAGTGGGAAATGTGGCATAGTGGTTAAGGAGCAGGACGTGTAACCAAAAGGTTGCCAGTTTGATTCCCCGGTGGGCACTGCTCCTGTGCCTTTGGGCAAAGTACTGAACCCACAGCTGGCTCAGTAAATATCTAGCTGTATAAAAATGTAAGTGATGTAAGTCGCTCTGGATAAGAGCGTTGCTAAATGCCAATGATGTAATGGAATATCATCCCATGGTTGGGGCTATTGTATTTTTTATCAAATGCAGCACATTTATTTAGTATGGAGATTATTTAGTACTGCTACACTAATACATTTTTCATGAGAGCTTGTGCCTATGTTTGCAGCTCAGACAGTGACCTCCAGACTTGGTGTTGAGGCCTTAGGGTATATGTGAGGCTCACAGTCTGAGATCAGGTGTATGTGTGTCGTGTGCATCCATTCTACTGCTGTTTTACTTGGCATCCTGCCTCGTCACGGGGGTAACTTCAGGTAGTTGCATTCAAATCATAAAAGAAGATCGTCTGGAGGTGAGCAAAGAACTTATGAGCCAGCATTAAATAACAAGGAAATATGGAAATGGGATCTGTATCAGATATGAAAATATGTCTGCTGTTGCCTGTTGCATGCTAATGACAAAAGCTCAGGCAAGCCATCTTTTTTCTCCTAAGAGGAAGCAACTGAATGAGCGCTGTGATCTTTCCTCTCTTCTCAGGATTTGAACGACAACACAGACATCAGCCAAATTTCAGAACTCTTAGTGGTGCAAGGTCTGGGCAGAGGCACGGAAGAGGTCCGTCAGAAGCACTCAGGCCGGCCCGACCACAGTATCCAAGACTGCACGCAAAACCAAGCGCACTGAACTGAGAGCCAACACCCCTCGCTATCAGTGTGGTTCCCCCCACACAGATCAATGATAACTCCCAGGGAAGACTGGAGGGGCAGGCTGGTAGGGGCATAGTTGGCTGAGTCCAGCACTCCACATCTGTTTCCCCTATGCACTTGCTGAACCGACCTGTTCCTTTCACTGCTGAGTGCTCTGAAGTGCCCAGGTCATCCACCTCTAAACACAGGAATGTCATTGTTTATACCTCACTTCCTTTGATGTTTTGGAGACACGACAGCGCGCTGTTTTTATTTGAATGATAACCGTAAGGCCCCGTCTGTAGCCAGTATTTTTTTTTTTTTTTGTCTGTCTGATGCAGCAGACGTTGGGAAATTGGCTCGCTGTTGAGTCAGATCCTGGGCTAAGAGCTGTGATTAGTGCACTGAGGGACTGTGTGATCTCGCCAATCCTCTTAAACCCTGCCCCTGAAATGAACAACCTCACAGAAACCACAGTTTGTTTCAAAGGCCACATTGAACCATGTGTGCTGAGGGCTCAAACACACTCCAAAGTTGTGTGTCATTCATTGATAGTTTTTTTTTTTTGAACTAGATAAAATGTTTGTATATTTATGACATTTTGAGATTGAATTTCAAAACAGGGTCAGCAGGTACCAACATGTTATGTGTGTTTAAGTCAAGAGGAATGTGTTGTAGGCAATGATATTCCCCTGTTCTGGCGGGAAAGTTTTGGTGTCTTCTTGGGTCTAACCACTAAGATTTGTTACATCTGAAATCCTTCAAATTTGTGCAAATCAAAATTGGATTCATTTGGATGTCTTTTTCTCTTTAACTGTAAGATGGCCACTGAATCTTGAAACAAAGCACAGTTTTGTGTGTTTAAGATCGAACAGGTGGCATACATGTGTATAAATGTATCCTAGGTCTTTTGTAAATATTGAAGAATAATACTTTTTACAGGCCCTCTGATAAATGAGAAGCTAGTCTGTCATTAAAATGTTATAGATTTTGGTCAAGACTTGATCCATCTGACATGTTAGCACATGAGGTCAAGTGAACTTTGTTGCAAATACAGGGGTAGTTTTTTATTGTTGGTGGTTTGTGGAGACACAACCAGAACTGAGCCACAAATTGTGAAAGCGTTTGACTGCAAATGATGCTTTAATATTGCTCTTTGTGTCCTCTTTTGTGAAAAGAAAACTACTAGTCAACCAAATTGCACCACAACTGAAGGTATTCAAATAGAGTATTACAGCTGAATGGGCTGGTGTTAAAAGTGGCACAGTATGCTTTGTTCATTGTAGCCGAATAGTAGTTCCCTGTAAAAAGTGAAGTAAAAAGGCTCAACAGGAAATCACAACATCATTGACACATTTGTAAATCTTGGCCCAAAACCCTAATATTCATTTTTTCCACACAGCTGGAAAAGTGGCTGATTTATCACAAATACATATTGTTTTCTGCTGTGTTCAGTTCTCTGTCTAGATTTTACTTTTATTTTGGTGAATTAGCACTTGTAAAATGTCAGCATGCCTGATTGGGGTCATTACAATTGTGGTGTAAAAACATAACTGGAATGAGCCCAACTCCTAGGGGCATCTCAACTCCCAGTACAAATCCATTTTCACTTGCATCGGTATTCTAGGACAGACCCATCAGCAGTGTAAGAAGCAAAAAAGAAAATGCTAAGCAACTTGCCAACTGTGTCATTTTGTGAATAGTAGTGGTCAAAAGTTTGATAAGATTGTAATCATGTATATTATGTATTGCAACAGAATCTAGTATGAATTAGTTTAATTTTGATTAAGTGCCTTGTCTTTTTTTACTGGGGGGTTGGGGGTTGGGGTATGAGGGCTACCTATGTATCATCATTTTTTCATTTGTATTTAGCCATAAATGTTCAGGGATTGTGTGTGCTTTATAAAAAGGGATTACTGCTAAAGACAAAAACGCAACAGTAGCTTTTACACTATGGGAGTAAATATGTTTCAGTAGATGCTCTGTATGTTTATTTATTTCTTTTTTTAAAATATTGTTTTTATCCCAGATTAATTTAAATCAGCAGTCCTCTGGTCAATAGTCATTAGAGTACATTGGAATATTTGTCGTAATACCTAGCACTTGATTTAATATCACATGCCATGGCACTGAAATGAATGTGCTTTGAATTATGGGATACAAACAAGGTAAAACAGAGGCTCTGAGACGCTGTGTGGCTCTCTGTGTCTCCTAGACGAGTTTCAGCAGTCGTCTTGCTGCATGGTGTCTCCTCCTCGGCCACACCCTTCTCTCTCTGCCTTTTTTATGCGAAAGGTATGCCTCTTAAAGCGGCCGTAAAAACAGCTATAAACGCACGGAAGGGCCCGGGGGCGGGAGGCAAGGGGAGATGCCTGTTCCAGGCTCTCGGGTGAAAAACGACACCGTGCGTGTGCGTGCGTGTGTGTGCCGTGCAAATCCAGAACCGCGTTTGCGTGAATCTTCATTGCGGCGCTCTATGAAAATCAGATCGGGTTCTAATCCTCAGCGCGCCCAGCAGACACCGGTATTGTGTGTGCGCGGCATGATGCGCTCAGCTGGGGCTTTCCCAAAATATGATGGAGACTCGCCTCTTTATTTCCCGCCTGTCCAGACCTGACGCATCGGCTTTCACACCATGTCCCGCAGCCACTCTCCTCATTCCTGACGGTCAGGTTAAAAAACTTGAAAATCCTCTCATGAGATACTTGTGGGAAACAAAAACATACTAGGGGCTAGCGTAGTAAAATGAACCTGTCATTCACTCGTTTTTTTTTTTCCTTTGTTTTGGTTTTTAATTTTTTTTTTTTTGCCTTTCACAAAAGGTGATATTAACCAATGACTGCAAATCCTTGATACAGAATTAGTTCTGATGTTAAAATGGATGCAAATAGAACAGGCTGAAATTATGTCAGGTGCAATATGTGAGTGCAAAGCTTCCATGGCTTTTCTTACCATAGAACCAAAGCTCAGGATTTTCAGGGTTAAGCAGCCCTCACGGCCTAAGAACCCATGAGCGTGTGAACATTTTAGGTAGGAAGACAGAAAACCGAAGGTGTGAATGTTGTCACACAAAGGGAACACTTATCCTTGATTTGGTTGGTGGACAAATGCAGTTGTGAAGGAGATAATCCTCCTTTTATTCAATGCTGCCCAACAAGTTCATTATCACTGAGTCAACAAGGGCTGTACTGTAGCGGGTGAGGTTGTTTGGGAAATCAAGACTGCGACATCACATCACAACTGCTTGCACTTGAATGTATGACAAAAATGAGGAAGCGTAAATGTCAAAAAAGAAAACAAAAGTGACAACCATTTGAATCACTTAATTCAATTTTGGCATGGCACACGCGCTTCTTTCTCACACATTTCACAAATTTGACTTTTGTCCTGCGTGTCAGAAACCATTCTGTTCCATGTGATTTGAATAAGAGGGTGCAGTTTAGAAAATGGTAGCCGTTGTAACGTTTGTTGAATCTGTTTCTCAATTTGCATTAGTACCAATGACATCATTTCCCTGGGGTCAGCCTTGCTCTCATACTTGACTGCAAAACATTTTCTTTGTCTGTAGTTTTTTTTTTTTTAATTTGGAAACAAAAGATGTAAATGCCTGTTGTATGTAAAGCACCTATTTTTATATGTTAATAAAATGACCAATAACAACGGAAAAAATGCATTCATCGCTGTGGGAATGGCAAAAGAAGTCTTGGATCAAGTTCATGTAAGCGTGACCACTCCCAGTTGTACTTGGCCATGTATTGTATGAGGTTTCAGCTAAAAGCAGTTTTACAGACAGCCCGCAGTCATAAATGAAGAATTTCAGGTTTATTCACTTGCTGCCGTACAATAGTATGTGATTCGTTAAAACAGCTGAGATCCACTGGCTGGTGAAGTGTGGGAGTCACACTCAGCAACAGTTGACTCACAGATGCATCTTTCAGTACCACAGGACTGTTATTAAAATAACCTGTAATTACGGTACTGCCCTGAGTATATGTTCATGGATGTTGTTTTTGTGGAGCGCACATTTGAAACGCAAAGCTGCCGCTAAGCCTCCGACTGTTTATGGTGTTCGGTGTGAAAATGCTCATATGGAGCTTTCTTGGTACCGCTTGACTTGGTTTCATCTGCTTACCTGGCCTTTAAGCAAACAGCAGCTCTTGACCTCACATGATCCTTAACAATCAGCTATATCAGGGAGTGTTCAAACATACAAGCTGCAACGGTTGAGCTCATGAGGCAACTCCTAGGTGTGATTTTTTATTTTCAGATCATTCACCTGCACATGCCACAGCAAAAAAATGGTATCTTATTTAAGCTAAAAAGTCTTGGTATACCTGTGGTGAACTCCAAAATGTCGCTCTTACAGAGGGGCCACCCAACATTTACATTGGAAATATTTCCAGTTATTTCAGAGGGACATGGTTATACAGTACGTCTTAGAAAAGAAAATGCACATTATTCAAACTGTCAAAGGCACATATTTTAGGAAAATGAAAAAAGCCTTTATTATTTAATGCAGCACGAACATGGAAAACCACACTGCTCACCAGGAAATCATTGTGGTTGCAAGTTGCTTCATCAAGACATGGTGTGCTGTGGCATTCAACAAATGTATAGAGGACACCATAACACATTAACGACCGGAGACAACAATAGAGAGGATGTCCATTTTTTAATGTCCATGACATGCCAGGCACACACCAAGTTCACTAAGGAAGAATGCACAAGATACGCTTAGGTGCATTTATTTAGAGTAACAGTAACAATCAGAATGCAGAGGCAGCATCCTTTGGCATAAGCCTGTGGGGAGAATCAGCACAGCAGAGAAGGAATGCATGGCCGAGAGTGACTTCGCTTGAAGCAGAGGACAGATCAGCAGCCAGACCTAAATAGTGGGCCCCCCAGTGGAGGATTAAAAAAAAAATTAAAAAGCACTCTACACTAGTTTAGCACTTAACTCTGTATTTTACTGACCTCTTGTAGTACTTTTCCACAACTACTCTTAGCATTGTGATGCACTTATTTGGAAGTCACTAAGAGTGTCTGCTAAATGACGTAATGTAATGTAATGTAATGTAATGTAATGGGAAGCAGCAATGGAGAACGGGTCTGGGTCCGGTAGATATTCACAGGTTCAGGAACCTGCGGTCAGAGCAGGAGGAGCTGGGGAGGAGGAAGGACACTGATGTAGCAGAGAGCGGAGCAGGAACGAAGGAAACGCAGTATTTCACACACCACGGTGACATAAGCTGTGTGTGGAACATACTATCCTTCCTGAACCATAGCTACAGTTATAAGTCAACTCAACACTTCCCTGGGGTGTGGTGACATAATAATTTCCAACAGTTTGTGCCATTTTGCTCAATTAGGTCCATAGTACCACATCACGTGGAACTGAAAATGAAACATTTGTGCCTTCGATTATGCAGGGTACCTGTTCTACCTGAATAACACGTTTAGCTTTAGGCACCTGCATTTTCATGCAAGCACTTCAATACACAAATTCCCAAGAATTCAAACCGTAAAAGCTGCAGTTTCCAAAGGTTTTTGTTCATTTCCACATATAAAAATATATTCATTTTAATCCCCCTGCCACAGAGTTTATAACAGAGATTGTTTTGTGATTTAAATTTGATATAATGAAAGCAGAGGAAGCTCATTAGCTTGACAGAGCAGAGGTCAAAAAAACGTTACCTTCAAACTACTAATTTTCCTGAACCTGTTTTGTTATAAAAAAGGCCTGTGGGCAGCTGATCCTTATTTGAATTGACAGTCTTGTTTATCAAGCAAATAATATTTTAAAAACCTCTGGCTCAAGGTAATTAACAGTAAATAAAAGTAGCTTTGTAGCCTTTCCTATTTCAAAGCTCAAGAGGCTCCAAGGGCCAGAAACGTCTCCTCCTGTGCCACTGCCTCTCTCCTGTCTCCTTGCCTCCACTGCTTTCATTTGGCTTTTGCAGAACCGACAGGAGTGCATTGCCTCAGGTGAACAAAAAAAAGGGCGATCAGTCTGGAGACACGGAGATGCCACAGGAGTAAGGATCACAGAGCGGCTGGCTTGTCATTACAAGCCTATTCACCAGAGTCGTGGCACAAAGCAAACACAGAGTGACAGGGAGATCTTTTCTCCCATCTGCGGCGCACCGCCAGGAAGGGTTTCTGGGACCGCCCATTGGTTTTAGAAGCGATGTGATTGGTCGGTGTCAGTAAGTTACCGGAGTGGGCTTGTTTTTAGTTTGTTGTTTTAGACAAAATATCATGCCTCAAAAAGCAGCATAGTGAACAGGTAATTCAAAAACATTTTTTAGCATACCACACAATGACTGTATTGTAAAATAGTGCAAATAACACCTCAAGTGCTTTTGTAGTCATCAGATGACACATAGGTGTGTTTTTTTTCCAAATGCCATGTGATTAAGCTGCTCCCAGAATGGTGCATGACGTTTGCTTTGATTAATGAAAGATTGTTGGCTCAGAAATTGTATCATATTTTTCCTTGAATGAACCCACTGAAGACTCTTGACTGTGTTGTTCCTGGGCTTCATTCCAGGAACTGGCCTCCGAGCAGACCACCAGGTTATAGCATGATTACACAACTGAAAATCCTGCATAAATGCTCATTTCAGACTGAGAAGAACAGCCCTGTTCAACAGCATTGTGAAAACCACAGACCAATCAATCAAATGCAATGGCCATCTCAGAGGTTAAGAGGAGACTTCAAAATAAGCAAGATATTATGTTCTCCAGCCCTTCTTTTTCAAACCAGTCCTACTCTGAAAGATTGCCACAACATAATAGGCTATTGGAAAAGATGGATAAGTCAGTAATAGTAGTGTAACTGCTCCCTCCTGATCAAGTATATATGGGCACCGCTGACTGCATGCCTTCAAGTGTCATGATCACCTGGGTATTGGAGTCACTTTGCAATGGTGGGAGACCACATGTGGCCTCATGAGCCTAAGAGTGGGTGGGGCCACCATGAACTGCCACTCACCGAGTCCTGCCAGTCAAAAGCACACTGTGACTGGTTGTGTTAAACGCCGTGATTGGTCGAAATCAGAGAAACACTGATATCAGGTGATAGCTCCAGCCATTTTTGGGTTGGCAAAGAGTCACTCTGCTGTCACGTCTTCTGAGGTGGGGCGGGAGGATGAATTGCACTGGCACACTGCTGCCCTTGCCTCAGATGGCAGAACAGGTCTACGGCACAGGACATGACACGCCGTGAGTAATTAGAGAAAAATGCAACAGTGAATTATTCAGTCTGTTATCAGGTCTTTGTGCGAGTCAAACACCTGGGAAATGGGATGATACCAGAAAATACCGGAGCTGGAGCAGCGCTTTGACTCCCACAGTGAAGAGGGGGCTGTGGACTGCGAGCATCGCCCTCACTTCTGAGAGACGGTTACAACTCGCCAGACGAACAACACTGCTGGAATGTGGAGACGATGGGAAAGGGCGTGTATGCGTGTGTGAGAGAGGGAAGGAGAGAGAGAGAGAGAGCTAGAGAGAGGGAGTGAGGGACAGAGACAGGGAGAGGGAGAGAGACAGGGAGAGGGAGAGCTCTGGCTCCCTGCCTGTTCCTTAACATCAGTGCTTCGTAGCTCTTCCTGACACCTCTCTGACAGAATATCACACATGAGCTGCTTCATTGCTTCACAGGTCTACAACTAAGTGAACTCTTAGGCTTGACTTTCTGTCCTGCACAGTGACCAGTGCCCCAAGCCAAGTAGCAGGATTGGATCTTGTGCCCAAACAACATGTATCTTTAAAGCTATGGCTGAAAAAGCAAACAAATCAATCAACTAATCAAACTTCACCTAGAACAGCATTCATGTCTACATGAGGGTTTAAATATGTTTAAATATGACAGCAAAGTCCAACTCTCATGCTTCTTCCAAGAACTACATTAGGTAAAGCATACAGTTTCAAAAAATGTACTGGTAGTCATAGGAACCAGTTCTCCAGTGACAAATAGATAGTGTTGATTGGTTGGTACAGGATGTACAAGGAAGAGTTTGTTTAATAGTGATGAAATATCTGTTGGAAGCGTTATGCTTGTCCCTGGAGGAATGAATAAGCAGATATTTCACAAACAAATTCACCATGAACAGGTTGGCAACACAAACCGCCTGCAGGTTTGTTTTTTTTTAAGTCCACGTGTAGGACATGAATGTGTTGAATAATTGATGCATGATGATTGACTACAAAAAACTAAGTTGTGGAAGTTCATGAAGAACAGATGCAGGTTTTATAAAAATACTTGTTTAAATGCCTTGCTTCTACTGGTCTCTTTCAGATCCTATGCGTTGTATACCAATTTTTTGAACCTCTGCCAATCAGAGTTTAATTGTTCTTGGCCACTCCCAGAGTTGGAATATAATCAAAAAGGAAGCTTCTGTGTTTTTTTAATTTACCAACTAGTAGACAGCCATAACTAGTAAGCAGTATATACTTTCAAGCACAATACACAAAAAGTTTTTTGGATCAATGTGTTGATTGTCAGTGTAACAGATGTTGGCCATCTTATAAAAATAAAAATCAGTAGAAATAATTTCTTGATTAAGTAAACAAGCAAACAATGCATTAAACTGAAACCATTCAATTGGCTTACAGCAGTGGTGAGGGTGTAGGAAAAATACTTACTTCATGGTGAAATAGATTGGGGGTAACTATGACCTTGTTCCTTCCTACCACACCTAAAAATAGCTGTGAGGCCCACTTCCTGCTCCTAAGACGATTGAGTTGACTCACAGTATGGTAAGCAGAAGCAACAAGCCTCTGTCAGTATCTAATGAACACTAACTTACGTGCTGTGCCCAGGAAGTGTAGTTGACTGGTCATAACAGTTCGCAGCAGGAAAATTGACGGATGACGTATTGCATTTCCAGGACTTCATCCCGGCTAATGAGCAACACGATTAGCTGCAAAGATGCCAAGCATTATCTCTGGTTTCTCAGAAGTACCAACAAGCGTTAAAATGTCAGTGCTGTACCAACTTGACCACATCCACCTGTGAGAGAAAAAAAAACAAAAAAAAAAACAAGCCAGCAGTCGACTGAAGTCGGGCACTGCTTTGGTACAACAGTTGCCTTGCAGTACCGCAACCCTTCTGTTACCAGGGCAGTTTTACTAAAATTAGAATGAGCTCTGCTCTCTGCACACACGGGGAGCATGGTCTCTCATTCAATGCACGTATGTGTGAGGGCACAGCGGAGTCGCGTGCAGTGGACAAGTTGAAAGAGAGGTGCGTGTAAGTGTGTTCCAGTGAATTGTCTGTGCCCGACAGGTGCTCAGGTGTGCCATGCCAGGCTCAGGTGTGTCTAAAGTACACAGAGATGCTCTTGGCAGCTGCTAAAGGTGTTGCTGGACTGGGTCTAATTGCACTTAGGTAATACAAACGTGCCAAAGGGGACTGGGATAGATGATCAGAGCTGGGAAAAGCAAACTTTTTGATTTTGGCTGCTGAAATCTCCAATCTCTGCTTGTCTTCCTGTACTTACTGTACTCCGCTGGAGCATTCCTGTAATTGAGAGACGAACTGGTCAATTATGTGGTAAAAATGACAAGTTTAGCAAAGGTCAGCGAACTACTCCCTTATCTGACCTGTGGTCTGTTGTCTGTCTCATGGTCATTAGAAAAAAAATTCTCAAATCAACATGAGTCTGCAGTGATGGGAAGACAGCAGCGCTGGTAAAAATAGCCTTCTGCAGAAAGCCTCTGTGTTGTCATTCATCCTTACCCAACTTAGAACCAGGTTACATCATTGTTCCTCCTACATCTCCCCACTTACAGGAAGTGCATGTGCAGCATAGTGTATATGTGGCTGTCTTGCACCATTAGGGGCTGGGCTTTTCATGTGGGGAAACAGCTCAGGGCTAGAAACACTAGAACACTTTGAATGAGCAAATACTAAACTCCCCATCATAAAAAAAACAAACAGCACAAACTAGGGACTCGGGGTCTGGAACAGCACAGTGGTGACTGTAGATCATGCTTATCTATCTCAATGAGGGGTTCTGGGCAAAAGAAAAACACTACACTGCATGTGTTCCCCTTGTTTTGAGTGTGGCCTGGTTAGGTACCTTACCTCTGCCAGGTGTCTCACAGCATGGAAATGAAGGCTTGGTGAAGCTGGACACTGCGGTGCTGGAAAAAAAACCAACTAACAGACTTTGACATAACAATAAGGCCCGTGGCAGACCTTTGCCTGTCTCCTGTGAGAGATGCTTTGCAAAACAAATATAAACATGAGTCAGTGTGTGATGTTCAGCCGGCAGACAGTACGTTTGTTCATGTTTGAGTTTTAACTGCAAACTGTCTGTGCAAACTGCAAACTGTACACAGACACAAAAGCTCTCTTTAAATGGAGTTCCAGCTCATAAACTATAGAGCTACCAACTAGCCACAGAAGTCACAGACTTGTCAGTTATGTGCGTCAAAGGGATTTAAATGCTAATCACATTTAAACTATGAAGAGGATGTCAGACACGAATATGCATATCAGGATTGAGACTCGGTTGAGTATGCGCTCTGAGTGCCATACTAATGAGCCTGGCTCTTTGGCATTGTGGTCAAGCTGCAGGTTTGGTACCATGTAGCCCCAGGTTCAAGGCCAGGTGGGGTGACTGCTCTGTCCCTTTGCTTCAAGGATATACTTTATGTATTTTTTAGTTGATCACGTGATCTTAACTTACTGCAGTTACACCACTGGAATTATAGCATTTCACAATTTTACAGCAGCATATGGAATCTCCCTCTTATCTAGGTTTGACAGACCCCGTGGCATGCAATGCTGCCTGGTGCAGAGTTCTGCACCTGTGCATGGGCAGGAAAGCACCACATCCCTACATCCTTCACAATACATTAAGGCTTCTCCCACGCTCCTGTGCAGTCAGTACTCACTCCTTCACAAAGATTGGCTAACCATGCTCATGCGGGCTGATGAATTGAGATTTCCCAGCAGCGATGGGTCAGTGTGGGAGTGTCAGAGCAAGTGTATTCATAAAAGTATGCATCAACAGGATGTGAGGAAAGAATCAAAGATCGCACAGCCTGAGGTACGTATCAATTAGCAGAGATACACCAAGAGGTGACTGTAAAAGAATGCAGGAACATGTGTGTGATAAGAGGCTCTGCATAATCAACAAGGCAAGGTGTGTGGCCTCACTGTGTTACGTGATGATGAAGTTTAGGCACGAGCAGGCCGGGTGTATGAACCGGTCCTCCTCGTCCCATGGCTCTCACCTGAGGTCACCTGTCCCGCCTCACCCAGAGTTGCCTTCGGTTACCCATGAGTAACATTTGCTCAACAACCACCCACACATATGCATGCATGCCTGCACAAACACACACACACACACACACACACACACACACACACACACACACACACTCACTCAACTGGAACTGTGCCTGTAAATACCTGACACCAATGGACACTGCGCAGGAAGGAGATGGGAGGAAGGGGGAGCAGAGAACTATTTTCCTTCTCTTGGCTGCAACAGTCCCCTGCAGACATAGAACATTATTCAGCTGCATTATTTTGCTGGTTCAGTATTTGTCGCAGTACCCTTCCTCCCATGAACGTCCGGTATGCACATTACTCCACTCTATATGCCCCCCAGAAATATCAGCTTTCCAGGAAAACAAAGCTTTAATCGCTTACTACAGATGATCACATCAATAATAACGATGCAGTTGTGCACACCCATTCTTGTAAACTGGCTGCAGCATCTTGGGGAGATGGACCTGATTGAAACATGATAAAGGCCTTTTATTATGAGTGTGTCTGTATGAGTGAGTGTGTGTGTATGTGTGTTTGTGTCGGTGGGTGGGGGGAACAGATAGACAGGAACAGGGAGAGGCTGTTCGAGCAACCTGTTACCTTCAGCTGACAGCTGAGTCTGAAAACCATGGGATGAGTGATTAGCCACACCACATAACAATTTTCTGTCACCATTTTCCAGTTTTTTCCAGTCTTTGCCTGATGAACAAACATACAACACACACACACATACACACACACATACACACACAATGCATAAATATGTGGCTTTCTGCCATCCCGCCCATCGGACGTGAGTCATACAAAGCCTGTCATGAGCGACTCCTGATGTCGCAACACTCGGGAGCCACTGGATTTCATTTCTTATTCATAAAGAGCGGCACAAGTATTGTGGGCTTTGCAGTGGCAACAGCAGTTTACCACACAAGGAGGGCAGAGGAGTTTCCCTTTCTGCTTTTTGATACCAACACTATAAATCACATTTTTCTACTCTGTTTGGAAAAGGTTCAAGCAGAGCGTTAAAGCCAAGGAGTCAATCTTCAAAAGGTCGACAGGATAGGGAGGAATCAAAACAGTCTTATCTGGCTATGAATGCTCCTTTACTTGGCCCCTGGTCAAAAGTAACTTGCGTGTTCCAAATTGGTGTCATGATCATTATGTTTAGATTAAAAAGTCCTTAATTAAAATTCTTTACAAAATTCTTCAGTGTGATCTGCTATCTGTTGAGCTGTCCAAGATGTAAGCTTTGAATGATTCCACAGGTGTTTTGTAACAGAAGACGTAAAAGATCATAGAGTAGCGTAAATACTTCTTGGACATCAAAAGATATTCATGCATAAAAGAAAAAAAGAAACTATTATACGTGGTTATCACTGAGTCTGCGTTTATCTTTTGTTTTGAAAACATGTTTAAGCTTGCATGTCACAACTACGCTGCACATGAAGAAAAAAATTCTCACAGGACGGAGCGCTGAAGCAACGTGGTTCTGTGAAGATGCTGGTTTATGAGAAACAGAGGCCTGACAACTTCAGACGCAGTAACAGGGCACATGGCTTTTGGTGACCTCGAGGAGGAGAGATAGTCTATCACTGGTTTTAGGAAGCTGGAAGAGGTGGATGACCCAGTGTGAAAGATAAACCGGAGGTCATGGGGGAGGCTTCTGTGCGAGTGAGGTCTTTCATGCTAAAACCCAGCCTGCTTTGCCCGTCTGCACAATAACATCCACAACCCTGGCACTTCATTTATCTGTGTGTGTGTGTGTGTGTGTGTGTGGGGGGGGACAGAATGTTCCAGGTCTAGCAACTAGCCTCAGCTTGCATCAGAGACGCCTGATGAAGGTCATTCGATCGAAATGTCAGTGATTTGTAATTGTGCCCTAGCTTTACATACATTGATTTTAGGGTGGCCTTAGATGTTTTAGATGCTGCCAGGGAAAGAAGCTGGATTGCAGACATACCTGTACAGTGGAAATGATGACAGAGAAAAGAAACATTTCCTGTCATGTTGACACAACTGTCTACAGATTTGTCACTAACCTATGCAGGTTTCCTCATAACGTGTGTATTTGTCTGAAGCATGACGTGTGCTAGCATGAACTGGTTAGACAAACTGCAGTATTTGATAATGCAGTCACACGTATATTGTATAGAGAGCGATGTGTGATAATTAATATTTGAGCAGACTAGTGATCAAAATGCAAAATGTCACATGGGGTTTTACACATACATAGACAGTGCAAATGGAGCAAAAACTGTGTATTCAAACAGGTGAACAGGTATAACTTCATATAACTATAAAGACACCAAGGCAAAGACTCCGCCACTGCAATTTGGTCTTCACTCGGAATAAGAAAACTTTAGCATTTAATGCTCACTGGACTAAAGCAGTTATAAAATATTGAATGTTATTAATATAACCTGATTATCAAAAAAATCTGTTGCTGAATTTGGCTGTAAACCTCACACAGAATATATTAGCATATGGCCATTTTAACATTCCTATTCATTATCATAGCTTTAGGCATTTTCATTAACTACCATTTCCATAGTTTATTACAAAGGAAGGTGACTCAAACATCGTCCGACTACCCTTCCCTCCAGTGGTGTGATTCTCAGGAAAGTCTCTGTTGTTTAAATGTGTTAGTATCGTGAGTTTTTCTTCTCATTTGCAAGATATTTTCTTTGACATGTCCTCAAGTTGCTTTTCCTGGCTTGATGAAAATGATATAAATGTTCCATCTTGGATAAGAAGAAGAAATGTCAATGATATTTTCTTTTATAACATATTATTTGATCATTTCATAGTGTGAATAAATGTAACCCTGCTCTGTGCTTTGATATGAAGATTAAAGCATAACATTTCTAAAATTGTTTTCTGAAATGATCCATCATGGATGTTTTTCTTTTATAACATATTATTTTCTTGGTTAGTGGGAGTATGAATATGGAGAGCACTGTAAGTTTTATGTTTTAGCCAGTTTGCTTGAGTCTGTTCTGTTTATACAGAAATCTGTCCAGAAATCACATTGTTCCACATTCCAAGTTCCATAGTCCATAAAAAAAAAAAACCCCACCTCCCCACACACCTCAATCCGATGGGCAGCGCCCAGGTGGTCCCAGGACAATGGTCTATACAGAACGAGAGCTTATTCCATGGAGGAAGCAGTCTGGCCCAGACGACAGTCAAATCCACAGCTGTCAGATACAGATCTGCACTCTGGAGCACAGAGCGCTGATAGCTATCAGTGAGTTCAAGCGCAGACAGCCATTTGTTATAGCTCTGTGCTTGCTTCCTGATGGCTCTGTTTCCTCTTCCACTTCAGCTGCACCGACAGAGGTGTGGGAAAGAGGGACTCCCTGAGCAGGGGAGAGTCAGGGGAGATGCCCAAGGCAGCAGGCCATCACCCTGTACAAATCCCTGTGGTGAGCTTGACCATCTGGCCTGGTAGCTGGACATCCAACACTCTGAGTTATGAGTGCCCAGGAAAAGAACAATTCATCTTCCTTTATGCTACCGTTTGAAAAAGCTTTCACTGCTTTTACACGCCTTTGGGTACATGTCTGCACAGTTTGTCTTTGGCTATCTGACAGTCTCAATCAAGTTCGTAAAAAGCAGTTCTAAGATTATTACCTTGGCCAGTACCATGTTGGCCCGGAGCCACGGAAAAGTGATAGTTTGTGCTTTCATTTCTGCAGGTGTTTCCATTACAGCAGTTTCAGAGGTTGATTTTCCTTTCACCCCACCAACGCATGCCAACTGTCAATACAGAGTAAGAGACACCTTACAGTTAACACTTCTTAGGATCTTTTAGGATTCAGGATTAGGTAAACATGCACTTAAGGATCTGAGAGCAGTTTAACACTTAGCTTACAAAGTGTTCATATCTGTTCTTTTGAGGTAGTGACATTCTCATGGTAGGTGATCAGCTGAACTAATAATTGATTGAGGATTCCTTGACTGGGTGAAAGTATGCCTGGCTCCAGTCCAGTGTTAAGCAGTCCTTTAGCTCAAAACCCTGCAGATCCAACAGCAGCACAATGGAATAATAGCTGCTTAAAACAGCACCTCCACACATGCAAATTCAGTTAGGTGGATAATACAGCTATCTTAATTAGGGGCTCTGTGCATTATGACATGGATTTTACTATGTTTCTTGCATTAACACAACATGGATGATCACAATATAGTATATTGTGCCTGAAGGTAATGTGACTATCAAAAAGGGGGAAAAAAACTCTGCCATAATGAGGCATAGCTGAATACACATTAGTGGAAACACAAGTGTAGAGCTCTATAAAGGAGGAGAATGGAACAGGCTACAGCAATGCCAGCACATTTATCATGGACTGCTCCTCACTGCCACCTACTGATGTGAGAGAGGCATGTTGCCTTTATGCATTCCTCATGGACAGAAAACTAAGATAACAGCACAGTCATTACACAGATTACATCATATTTACTTACTTAGCTTTTTTGTCATTTCAAATGTGATTGCACAGTGACGTACAGCTGTAGCAGTACAATTACCACGTCACTGTGATATAGAAAGTAGGACTGCTTGTTCCAAAGGACAGCAGTGTAGTCGGCTGCTTTAGATTTATTTTTATCGGCAGGTTGAGATCTTAGTTAAAGCAAAACAAACAAGCACACAAACAACAATAAAGATAACCCCTATTCTGGCTTCTCCTCACTGTCTCCAATTAGAAACTTAGTAGACCTCAGCTCCTCTCTTACAAAGTGGTTGAAACTGCTGTCCCACAAGAGGTTCATGACTGATGTTAATGAGGCTCTGAAGGGAATATCTGTTTCACCAGAGCTCAGTCTTTCATATAATCCTGCTAGACCCTTACAGTGTCAGACAACAGCCCACCTTGTCCTTCCAAAAAATTCTAAGAAGTTAGGGCAGGTAGTAGCACTTTTACTTACTGGAGAAATCCCCAGCATCTCACTATGGAATAATGTCCTCAAAATATTCAAACCGAGACTTCAGACTCATTTTTGGATTCTCATACATACACAGCCTTTCTCTTATCTCACAATTGCTGAAAGGATATTCATTTTTGAGAGAATTAAATGTGATTCTCTCAGATTTTCTATTTCCCTGTTCTAGTTCATTATTCTACTATGTTGTCAGCTCACGCACACGCGCACACACACACACACACACACACACACACACATACACACACACACGTGCGCGTGCGCACACTTACACACACACACACACACGTAACCCAGCTTTAATTGTGTTTTGTCATATTTGTTTTAGCTTGCTTGTAATTTTAGTTTGTGCATCAAAAATGTGCATCAAGTGCTCAACAAGTACATGCTATTATTTTATTTATTCATTTTTGAGTGAGCAGGCAATGCGGATGACTTCAGGGAATTGACATGCGTCATGTGTAACCATTAAGGCCATATGTAAAGTACATACCGGTTTTTACCTATTGAATGTTGCAAGAGGGCGAAACTGTTATACTATCCAACCATCCTTCTGTGGAATCACAGCCAGAGGGAATCACATCACATGAGTTTTGAAGAAATGAGTCATACAGGGTGCCCTCACTTCAGCACCCTGAAGCCATTCCAAGTTATCTGAAACTGCCCCAAGTTTAATAAAGTCGGAATTTTCCAGCAGTATCACAAATGTTGTGTTACCTATTACAATGCACAACTGCACTCTATGAGTACAATTTCTGTTATGTTTCATTCAAGAGTTGGATTTTTTGGGGAAATCGCCTGATGCATGTAATATAATTGTGTATCTTCAGCAGGGAAGGCAGTCTGTTCAAAAGATGTTTTGCTAGCAAAAATTCTGCAGTTGCCATTTTAAATCCCCTTGGTCTTCCATTTACTTGCATGCATATTTCATAAACACAAATGGTACAGGACCATGTATGCATTTAAAACAAGTCTACATCAGTAGTTTTACATCTAGTTGTTTTTTTATTGCAATTATAAAGTAAAATTATAGGTTTCATTGTGTGGCCTGAGGCATATTCATGACAACACAAGAGAAGTGGGAAAAATCATAGCTTGCATAAACTGTTGAGTTAAGGTATTTGAAATGAACAGGGGGGGAAAAGTAATGGGTTAGAGAGAGTTGCTGGTATTTAGCAGATGTCCTTATCCAGAGCAATTTACATTAGGTTACAGTTCTTATGTGTTTCCATATATACAGCTGGATATTTGCTGAGGCAGTGTCCCAGTGGGGAATCAAACCAGCAACCTTTCGGGTACAAGCAACCTTTCAGGTACTGAGTTGTCCACAGTGGCATTCATGTAACATAAACTCAGATTCTGACTTCATTGCATGGACACATGAAGAGCCCTGGAAATGATTAAAAACAACAGCAAAACAACTTGGCTACTAACAAAACACCAGCAAATGAGCCAATAAAAGATTACTTATCAGAGGTATGCATGCTACTTATCAAAAGCATGCGTATTATTTATTGTTATTCATTAGTTGTGGCAAATCTTTTTAGCCAGAGCAGCTTACAAGGGCATCATAGCTAGATACCTTGCATATCTTGCGTATCCCAATAGCAACAAGAACAAAAAGAACTTAGATGCAGACCAGCCAATAACAAGTGGTTAAACATCAAGCTGAAAAACAGTGTTAACATACTACCATACCGTGATTGTTTCAGCACACATGTAATTTCTAATAATAATCCACCAAGCCCAATAATACTTACTACCATAGCATTTAGATAGAGGCCAACAATGATCCATGACAGCAACATTACCCTGCATCATACAGTAGTACTCCAACTCCCTGAAATGACTTTCAGTAGCAACATTAAACTGGGACAGGTTTCACCCCAGGGTTTGAAGTGATCAGGTTGTGGGTGCTAGACACAGGCCATGTCCCTACTCTGGGAGCCAAGGGGAAGCACCTGCAAGGGGGTGTTCAGTCTGTGTCAAAAGGTGATGAGTGATTCCGCATTGTGGATCGTCGCAGGTACCCCATTCCACTCATGGCAGGGTCAGTTTGTTCAGGATGTGAGCCGGCTGACAGGGGCGAGGAGGAAGAGCGAGTGATTGGCTGGATCCAGGTTTGACCTGCAGGCAGTGGTTACTGAGAAAGACGCGCTGTAAGTGTACGTGGAAATATATGAGTCACAGCAGGACGGGAAAGAGGTACCTTTCCTGTAAATGAATGAGGGCTGATCATACGTTCACCGTGCTCTGATGCATTTAAATTCGTGTGACTTACAGAAACAGGCTTGATAAAAAAGGATTTGATGTATTCCCTACAAAATTAGTACAGAATGTAGACATTTTCAGTATCAGTTTGCTACAGTCTCCAGCAGCTTAATTTCCCCTCAGTCTTACAGAAGAAGTGTGAGAATAACAAGTGGGTTGGTGTTAGACTAGTATGATGTTTTGGCCTTTGATGTATGGCCCTAAGCTAAAGAAAAAAATGCTTCATTTTACAGAAAGTGAATGATGATTATGTTCAAAGGCTGCATATTTGCTTATTTTCAACCTGTGGTAGATTTGAATGATGGCTGAATAAAGCAGAAGGAAGAATAACTTTGTTATTGCAAAAATTGAATCGGTGTGTTTTGTGTTTACAAGCTCAAAGCTGGTGTACACTAGTTAGCACTTTAAAGTAAGCAACAGAAAATTGTTATAAAATGGCTATTACAATACCACCAACCAGATAAGGCAGCATTGCATGTCAACCTATGTTCATCTTGAGGCTACAGACTGTATGTGTAGAATATCTGAATATAAAGCGTCAACAATGTCCAGAAACCTCCAGTTTTGTCAGTTATGAATGACAGTCATCAGAGTCTAGCGGCTGAAGGTTTTATCTGAGTGTAGGTAGTAGCCATGTCATCTTTATGTTATGTTACTGGTTTTAAAGCATTAGGAGCCTGCACTTCAACTGTGAGCCAGTAAACTCAAAATAAATACCAGTCACTTTTTTCAAGATCAGACTTGTCCTTCCATCTTTATTCGTTGTACAAGGGCTGTCATTAGAGAACTTTTTTACAACCTGTATCCCCACCTCTGAGCAGTGAGCTGAAAACAAGCCCAACATCGCCCTCTGCCTGTGCAACTGGACACATGCCTGTCTGTTGCAAAAAAAACTGCCATGTTTTTTGCAAAAAAATGTGTTGTATTTCCAACCTAAATTCAAGATCCACAATGTTTGTGAGCTTTGAGTCATTAGTTTGTTAAGTGTCTTCAATTCTCTTGCTTTTCTCATCCAATCAGCAAAATGGGTACTGTAACTCTTCCTGAAAATTTTGAATCAGAGAACAATATGCATTGTTTTAACAGAACAATACAAACTGCCAAAAGTTAATTTAAAAAGATTAATCACAGAAATGCCTGCTAATGGATGCCATGCACTCCTCTCCATCCAACTCCTACTCATAGGAATGTCATGACAAACACCGCCACCTAGTGGTGTCAAATGTGACTAACATTGGTAATCGATGTGAACTATGTCAATCTGATCCTCATTCATTGAAAAGACACCCGAATGAAAGCTCACTCTGCAACTGAAACCTATTAATTCAGTCGGTAGAGTCGGTATAGATAATTTAATGTGTACACTTATGTGCATAATTAAGTTGAGATTAAAGGTAAGATTTGATTAATGCAAAAAAAGAAAGCATTGGTTTTTCATAGGTGTTTAGGTGGATGTACAATAACACATTAAGTCTTTACATGAATGATTTGCATTATGCATTATGTTCGGATGATCCAAGAAAACTGTTTGCCTGAGTTGTTTTTTCTCCTAATAGAGTGATCACGTTTAGCCTTTTAATGTTTTGGCAACAGCAAAAGGAAGAGGGTGAACACTGAGTCTAGCTCTGTATGTGCTGACGTTAATAAGGACTGGGCTGCAAGAGAACAGGGTGAATTGGGTCAACTGAATAACTAACCCATTCATAAAACAGGTGGTTTTCTTATTCAAAATCTTTATTTCCAAATATATTTGTGTAGCGTATTTGCATTTCATATATATTTATATGTACATACTTATTCTTGTTCAAGTTTTACATTCAGCTTATGATGTTGGCTTACACACACAAAAGAAAGGGCATTGCAACCAAGTACACAGATCCAGATAAATAAAAGTGTTAGGAATATATACAGCCATAAATGACAAATCCCCTAAAAGAGCTCTTATTTACAGTCTAACAGACATACCAAAGGCCAGATTGATTCCAACATTTTAAAACATGTGGACCCAATCCACTATTATCTCTAACTATTATTAATTATTATTAATGGTACATTAAAGCTACGGTCAGTAGCTCATACTGGGCCAGTAAACTTTCAATATATATATATATTCAAATTATATATATATAAACTGTACATTACAAACTGTAAAATACCACCATGGCAAAGTAACTCTCATAAAAATGGTGTTCCTGTGCAATAAATGATCTTTATGGTCCAATCTGTTGCAATCTAGTGTTGTTCAACTGGATGCAGAGGTAACATTTATTATATAGTGCTGGACATGAAATGGCATGTTTTATGACAAAACCAAGCATGTGAGCAAGTTAGAACAGAAAGGTCAAGGTTGTGACAGTAAGGATGATAAAGGTTACACCCCCTTTCTGCACAGCTTTTAGTAAGTAAGGATGCCCTCAACTTCAAAGTGCAATGCAATGCTTCACAACAATCTCTATAAAATGCCTTAAGTTCTAAAACACTGTATTTTTGTGTGTGTGTGTGCGTGTGTGTGTGTGCATGTGTGTGTGTGTATTTACTGACAGAGCCCTATGAAGGTTCTGAATCAGTACTCTACATCTTAGCAGCATTCTGCATGGTCATGTGCATGAGAGCCAACAGCAACCTATTATTTACAAAATCACTTCATGTCGGCTTCATGTAGTTTGTTGAACAGGAGTACATCAATTATACATCATGCTATCATCAAACTAAATAGATATTCAGATTGTAAATACAGAATTAAAGCAAAAGTCCAACCAAATGAAAACATCAGTTACAAGATTACAAAAGTATTTTTTTCTTTAAAATATATAACATACAATGTAAGGATATATAATTTTCCCTTCTCTAGTAGTAATCCTACAAAGCACCTTGGGTACAGTATACTGTATGTATCTTCCAAGATAACTGAGAGTCTTTTTTATTAAAAAAATAATAATAATATGAACAAGTATATCAGTAATATTTGTACCATAGAGTATAATACATTTTAAGTATTGATCTTAAATTCAAGTATAGGCCTCTATATCCTCAATAGACTGTGCAGCTGTGAACCATTCCCCCTTATAGGGGTTTTACAACCTGGACACCGCGGCCCTAAGAAAGTACATGTAACTCCACACTTACCTTCCACCAGTCTTAAATATTGATAAGAACCCATTACCAATCAACAATTGAACTACACAGTATTACACTGCCAATCCTATCATTTTTGTATCTCTATGATTTTTCACCAGTCTTGTATAGATGGTGTATTATTAATACCTTGAATACCTTAATAATAATACCTTTACTATATCTAAACCTTTACTGTAGACCTTTACTGAGAACCAACCCCTGCTCAGAAACCAGAAGAGGAACCAGGCTAGTTCTGTGACAGTGCGGTATAAACCGTAAGTCTGGTTTTCAGTAGGCCTTTTGACATGACAGACAGGACTTGTGCAACAGCATTGGTGGAAGACTGGATCTTGAATTGACAACTCTGCAGGTAACTAACACAGCAGAAAATGAAGACCATTTAATAGACTACAGCGTGTGTTGGGTTGTGTTACAGCTGGGCCCAATCCATAAGGCTTTCTTTATCTGTATGGCATATTGATCTAGGTGTGACAGCACTTAGACCTCATACACATGTGCAGTTAAAACATTTTGCAAACACTTTTTTTGCTACACCATTTGAAAAACATTGTAAACGTTGTAATCTATACTAACACAAATATTCAAAAATTTTCACTGTAGATGTGTTCATGGAGGGGTTTTGAAAGGAGTTTTCCACAACCTTCACTAACATTAGGCTATAGCTCCCATCTGCAACTGCACTTTACTCTCATAAATTAAACAAAGCAGAGAACTATCAACTGATGTCAAACCCAAATCAGCCATCAAGCAGCAGCTCTATCTGTCCTGACTAATTGAGCCCAGCTGGAATTTAAAGCAGCACATATAGTAGTATACAGCAGCAGTCTGATTGAGACTGGGTCAAAATCATCTCACCTGACTGCGAACACTGTATTAGCCAGACACTGCTGGCCATGCACCAGGAGGCATCCTGAACAAGTCATAGTGCCATCACCTGAGCCATATGAACAAAGACACTGTGTTCACTGTGTGCACTGTGTGCGTAGTGTCCGACGTGCCTGTTGCAGCCATAAGTCTAGTGAGAACCAGCCCCAGCGCTAACGCTAATGCTTATGCAATCATGGTTCAATTTAACCAGACTCTCAGAGCGAAAGCGGGGTCCTGATGTCCTAATCTATGAGTGGTAGGGAAGGCAACACGTTAGAGGACAGTCATATCATTTACACCAGTCGGGCACTGTTACATTCTTTCAGTACTGTGTGGTATTTGATAATGGGGCTTGTGTATCCCTGTCAATAGAAGTCTTTTCTTTCGGGGGGGGTATTTTCCTCAGTGACAGGGGTCAAAGGGGTATTTGGCGATCCCACCGTGCAGCTCCACCACAGAGTCAGTCCAGGTGATGACATCACCGGTCATGTGATTTCCGCATGTGGCCAGGCCGTAGATCTCCTGAGAGGTCAGCACGTGGGACCACAGCTGGAGGTCGGAGATCTCCCCCACAAAGGCCTGCGTCGCATCGAAACGACCGCCGAGTGTGTCCTGCACAGGGAAGAGAGCATCATCAGCTGGCCTTATATAACAAGAGACATGGCGGGGGGAAAGGGTTATTGGATTGTAGTGAAAGGGTACTGGAATGAGTACTTGAGCTGAGAGTGGGGACTGTGTTATTATAGCACCTAATGAAGCGTCTTATCCTTAGGCGTGCCATTACAGGCTATGTCCAATGCTTGACAATGTAGGCCAAGTGTATGTATGCACTTAACACGTGATGAGTGTCAGAATATAACCACATGTTAATGTTGTATTTTTACATGAGGTATTTGTTTTTCCTCTAGGCTGAGTTTGCAACTTTTGAAAAGCCAATGGTCAAAGTTATATTTAATGTAGTTATTTAATGATTATTTACTCTGGGCCAAAACAAAACCAATGTCTTATGGTTATTTCAGCATAACCAGCAAATAATTATGTTGATCATTTAACAATGATGTCACTGGTACGGTTTTGATATGGACCTGTATTAATGCCATTTTGTGGTGAGCACATTACTTATTGGAACTTTGCAGCTTGTCTTTTTGATGTGTGTCAGACTATATTCAGAAGCAGAAGTCAACTGGCATTAATAGTAGGCATCTGCTGCATATAATCAAATGATAATAATAAAAAAAGGTGTTTACCTGCTCCTGTCCCAGAATGAAGATCCCACCCGGTTTGACGTGGTGCCAGGTGGAGAGGTTCTCCCCGGACCCCCTCCGCACCCCGTCCTGGTAGGCCTCCCACAGGCCGTCCCGTGTCGACCACGTCACACACAGGTGGTGCCACTTCCCGTCGGTTATGGACAGAGGCAGTGTCACCGCCTGACCAGAGGGTAGAGGACAGCACAAGAGGGTAGGGGAGAGCACAGCGCAGGACAGGACATGAGCTTTGAGTGAGTTTCACAGCAGTCAGGCTCGGCGCCCGGAGAAAATACAGAGGGGTGCACTTGCAATCCACGGGGGGGGCACAAATGTCATATCTTAAAAAAACGTAATAAATACTTTATGGACATTGGGATATAAGGAGACAACTAAGGGTGCACTGAGGTCCCCCTCAGCACCCCTTAGCACTGGCCCTGACAGCAGTCTCTTTATTCCTAACTGCAATTAAATAAGACTGTAATATATTAGCCAGTCATTTCAGATGGGAGCTAAAAAGTATTGACTGGACTACAGTACCAGTCAAAAGTTTGCACACACCTGACTAAGATAATGAGAAGCATGCATTCAAAGACATTTTGATCTGAAGACTTATGCTTAAATGCTTGAAATTAGTTTCTTAGGCAAATATAAATAGTGAAGTTGATGCCCACGTGTGAATTTCTTTCCCAAAAATATTTATTTTTAAAAACATTTTTGGCTACTTTGAAGAATCCAAAAAATAGGATTTGTTTAATACTTTTTGATCACTGCATAATTCCATTTGTGTTATTGCATAGTTTGATGTCTCTAATATTATTCAAAAATGTGGAAAATAGTAAAATAAAGAATAAAAGTTGTGTCCAAACTTTTGACTGGTACTGTACATCTCAGTTCCACAGCACTGTAATGTTATGATATGGCAATATACGGTTCCAAACATGCGCTAATGTACATTTGCTTTGTACGTCACTCTGCTTAAGAGGGTCTAACAAACGAATAAATGTAAAGGTATCACATGACTCTGACTGGTGTACTGGTCTAAGCGGCTTGCCTTATCCTATATGGCTTCATGCTATTAAGACGGATGATGGTAAGGAAGAGCCACTCATTTAGGGCGAGACGAGGTGAGCTTGGAGCCAGGGCTTGGTCAGCCACAGTTTAAGGATGAGATATAAGTGTTCCCAATCCTTATTGGATAAGAACGTCAACAAGAGGGTGACGGTCAACGCAGGGAGACTGAAGGGCATATTGTGAGCGCACGGTTCTTTTGTGCGACACAAAGACTGAAGCTGATGTCTCTACGTGTGTGCGTGCGAATCTAATATGGAAAACAAGCACCTTTTAAATTTGTTTAGTTAGCTATTCAGTCTTATGACATTAGGTGCTTAAACATATAGCTTAAGCAGTTTTCTTCTTACAAGAATGAAGATCGGAACCTACAGTATTGTTCAGGCAGAGACTACAAGCCCAATTTAGTTGTGTTCTGCTAGTACCTGTGTATCAGATACTGTAGAAGTTAATGTTTGGGAAAAAAAATGAAGGAAGTATTTAAGTGAATAAATATGCAGTTCAGTAGGAATGTTTTCCATCCTGAAATACTGCCCCTAAAAACTGGACCACATATACTGTATAGCCTATAGTATTTTACAACCATTTAATGACTATGTGGATAAGTGGGCAAAGGGGCTTCACCAGGTGTTGGAATAATTTTAAAATTTCCTAGTATACTGTAACAGGTTTGTTTTATAACTGGAATTCTTGCTGAATTCTTCTAAATGAAAAATCTTCATTTTTACAGGATATATATAGTTTGCCTTCAAATTAGTATTCAAAAACATTGTTTGATTTTCATTCCTACAAACATGTTCACAGTTATAACAATGACTTAAACGGAATTGGGTCACTTTCATATAACATGCCTGTTCGATCATACTTTTTGTAACCAGTACCTTGCATGTATGCTTAGAGAATTTTTTCACAAATGCATAGATCTGCATCTATGCTCTCTGAAGCAAAAATTGGTAAGAATTGTGAGCGGAATTAAGTTATGGGAAAGTCTCAATCTCCTTCAAAGTCATCTCCTTACCTTGTCATTGACAAGTAGCTCCATAGGGTTGTTCCCCCACTCTATCAAAACCAGTTCGTTAGCCTGTCCTGGGACCGAGTAGGAGAAAGGAGTTCCCAGTCCTGGCCCCGCACCCCCTTTCAGCCACAGGCAAAGTGTGAAGGCGAAGATTTCGTTGAGGAGAGTTCGCTTGATGCGTCCGTACATGTAATTAGTACGCATGGGGAAGCCTATCTGGAAGGCATTTGGATTCTTTGGCTTTGTGCGGGAACCTGCTGTTAAAAAGACAAATTTAATTGTTTTAGCGCAGCACAATGACATATAGGTGATTATAGGAACTCTATATGTGCAGTGTGTGTTAGCTTTTTTAGAACCTCAGGTGGCTTTTATGTATGTGGTTGTATTGTCAATTTGACACCAGCTATTCGCTTAATCCATATTCAGTATGACATTGGCTATTATTACACACTGTGTGATAGCTTGACACATGTTCAGGTGTGGTCTTTTTGCTTTCTGTGGGTACTGGGATTTATGCAGCCTCATTATTTACACTGGATTGGACTGTTTATTATTTATTATTTACTGATAAATAATACTCATTATATGATTTATTATTTACACTCAGGAGTTTCGGGAGTCACTCTGGATAAGAACATCAGCTAAATGGCTAATTGTCTGTGTAAACATATATACGAAATCACATAATAACAGTTCAGTTATGATAAAGTGTCATAAACAACTGAGTTTGAATCTAGTTTATGCCACTGAATTTCAGCTGAGATTCCTCAGTTCTATGAAGTACATTACCAGAGTCCGAGCTCCTGTGATGCAGGTGAGTAAGCATAGAATCCAGTTTGCTCAGTCCACGGGAAGCAGTTCTAGGTCCCTTTTTCTGGTAGGATTTGCGGGGGCCATGGCCCTGCCCATCTGTGTCATTGTCATGGTGACCGTCATCATGGTGGTCATCATGGTGATGGTCATCGTAGTGGTGTTCATAATGGTGGTCGTGGTCGTGGTGGTCATGGTGGTCGTCGTGGTGGTTGTCATGGTGGTCGTCATGGTGGTCGTCATGGTGACCGTAATCGTGGTGATGGCCGTGGTGATCGTCATCGTCATGGTGGTCCCCGTTGCCATGTAAAGCAGGGTGATGGTGCAGCTGCTGTTCCAGAGCATTAATTTTTCTACGCAGAAGATCCCTCAGGGAATTGGAGTAGGAGCTGGAGGTATTCTTGGACTGTATGAGAGAGACAGAGAATGGCGAGGTATAGCTGGGGACAATGGGGAAAAGTTGTAAGTCCAATCCAATGTGGACATTGAAGGAAACCAGGCATAACACTGAACAATAACGCAATGAGACACAGTTCATTTCATTAGGGGCTGGGCACAGCTGCACTTTCATCCATCAGTCCCATGCGCTTTGAGTTTTAGATGCTAATTATGTCACTCCTCTCAGAAGTGAATCAGTTATCTGGTGACAAAAGGCAGGCAGATGAGTGGTGAAATGAAGCTGAAAAATTGCTTGAAGTAAGTAAATATATAATGAAATAATTAAAAATATGAAAGATCTGTTTGCACTAGGTTATGACACTATAGTAGAACACTGCTGAAACTAGAGAGAATATTTTTCTGTACACTCTGTGCTAAACATATGATATAAAATTTAAGCACATCCATATGTGTATACACACAGAGATTTGAGAGGTATGTCAGACCTTTATGTAACAATTACTTTGACTTCAATCACAGAGGATGAAAATATCAGATAATGCAATATTGATCAAGCAAATGGATAGAATTTGATTAGAGTGAGATATGAGCCAGGGTCTTCATGATGACAACATAACCACAAGCATATGCACACAGGTGCATGACCCACTGAACCAATCCACAAGGCTGATGCAACAGTGACATAAGTGTCATTTATTGAGACAATACTTATGTTCTGGAAATATATCCAAATATAAATATATTAAGAAAGGCCCAAATAAGCAAGGCATCTAATGCTTACAAAATTTGCCTAAACCCAGGTAAAAAAATAATCTACAACTGAAATAAAATAAAATGAAATAAAATACTTCAATGACAACATGCTAAACTATTCTTTTCCAGGAAAAAAATGTCAGCTGCAGCTGATTTCAAGGTAATTGTGTATAATCAACAAGCAGTAAAACCATTCCTTTTTAGTATTGTAGCTGTAAATAGTGTAGCTAACAATATACAGGCTAGAAATATAGCTTGCACTTTATCCTATATATCTGTTGGCTGTATGACAAAGTCATACAGCTATACCACAGAGCATTCAGCTTTTACAGTTTTATGAACATAACGTTTATACAGTGTATGCTTTATGTGTTTTCCAGTAAATAAAAAATTCATTATATAATGTTAGAAAGATAGACTGGTGGATAGACATTTAAAATTGATATTTGAGCATTTTCATTTATATATGTTGGGAATCTAATCTGGACACATTACGTATAGTAGTTTGTTTAGGATGGCCATTTCCAGAGGGATCAGCATTGTGAGGTAACTTTAGACTGGCTTCCCAAATAAACTGGATTGGCCTCACAAGGTAATTTTGGATGGGCTTTGCGATCTTACTGGATCATCTGTGCAGGTGACTTTGAAGAGTAAATTGCCTTTATAGTAATAAATTGCATTTAAATAAAAGCTTGTATCACTTTCATGGATCCAAAAGCACTTCACAGTAAAGGGGGTGATTCAAACATGACCAATCTATAGCACCCCCCAGGGTAATACTGTACAACCAGAGCACTCACCACACATCAGTACAGGTAGAGAGGAAGTGACTTGTTTAGCCTATTAATCTGGGGAATGATTACACCATCAAATTGCATAATTTATCAGGGCTATCAGGGAACCTATCTGCTCCTTGAAATAAGTGCAAGGGGATCTTTAATATTGACAGGGAGTCAGGACTTCAGTTTAATGTCCCATCTGAAAGACAGTACCCTTTATGCAGTGGGGTATTGCTATTTTGATGAAGATGATGGTGAGGGAAGAAACTGCTTTTTCCACAGAAGATGTCCCATCTAAGCACTTGGTAATACCAGTCCGTTTACAAGATGGCATAACTGTTTTCAGACCTTAACTGAAACTATCTGCACTTGGTTTTCATAGGCTCCCAAAACTCTCAGAATTATATAGCATCAGTTGGAAGCAGATACCTAGAAGGCAAATAATTCCCAACCTCCAACAGTATTTTATAGAAATATTAAACTATAGTACCTAGTTTAATAGAAAAACAGGTATAGTTTACCTCAATTACCTCTAGAGGCTGTACAGTTCTTATTGATATCTTAAACATACTATTGGAAAAATATTGAAGAAAAAAAGTTTTACCAGTGTGATATACAATATTTCAGAGTAGGAATAATTTGATTGGTTTTGACCACTTCCTTCATGTTTTGTTGATAAAATGTACATATACTAATGATGTTATAACCTCTGTTAGGGATGGGGACAATAGTTGAGAATTGTACAACAAACAGCTCACTATGGCAAAACTTGATAGTATAGCCATATTTATAAAGGCAAAAGCATTGCTCGCTTCTGTCTTTTGTATTTTTGCACTCATCTTTTTTCATTGTGGTATATTTGTATTTTTCCATAGGTTTCTCAGCTGTGTCATGTTGGTTGTTATTGATTTTTTCCATTGAGACTTCAGTTTTTTAAAAGCAGAGCCAGAGAAGAACAGAGCAAAAATGCCTAGCCTGCTTCAACATTCACCTCCAGTTCATTGGGGGCCCCAAAGAGCAGATAATTTACAGTTCCAGAGTTCATGTACTACATTTCAACAAGAATAATAGCAAACTCATAAATATTATAAAATATATATTAATATATGGTTAAAGCTGCCCAAGTTTTGTCTACAAATGACTTGTAATGCACAATGATAGAACTAAATCAAAATGTTTAATGACTAAAGATTGAAAATTTTATTTTGCTATACATAATGTTGTAAAGAAAAGATTGCGACAATTATACCAAATCAGAGGCCTTTGACAATGCTGCAGTTGAAATATTGCACTTGTTAAGACAGGAGTGTAACTGTCCGACCATAACTTGGGCCACCTTTGTTTTTAGTTTTGGTCAAAGCACTGTAACAAGCATAAGGCCTATGCGTATTGAATCATTCAGAGCCCTCAACAAAGCCATCAAAGGCACCTTGCAGTTAGACTGAATGCATCTTGGTTTGGATTAGAATGACCGATACCTGTAAAAGTAAATACTCTGTTGCTATATTTGTGATCGACTTTCAGGTCAAAATATTTGATTTAAAATGGAATTTTACTGGCCGATTACGTATAAAATAAAAGTTTTGCATTGCACATTGCCAGAGAAGTGTGTTCATGTGAAAAGGAATCGACAAGAAAGCTGGCAAACAAAATGAATGACTTAGAAATTAATATTCATGTCATTATTATCACCCCTAATCTATGAATGGTGTACAGTTCATTCTACACTCAAGTGATATTTGGGTTTGGATACATTCTACTTTGCACAAGATTGTATTGATGACAAGGGTTGGTCATGATGAAAGACTAATAATTATCAATAATTATTGCTAGCTAATAGTACTTACCCTGCAAATATTAAAATTAAAAATTAAAAGTTTTGTGGATACATTAAAACATACAAGGAACAGAACTTCCAGCCATTATTAATATTCAGCAAAACAGAACAATTTATTATATCAGATAAGAAAATCTTTATAGGTGCATTAATAATATCAATATACACATTTGGGACATTTGAAAAGCTCAGAATTAGAATATACTAAATTCAGTCATTAAACCTATGATAAAAAAGACGCCCGTTTTAAATGTTAGGGGACACCTTATTTATAGTTTCAATATATCTCATTTCCCATTGTGTAAACGCTGTCAATTATTCCATTTGCAAATAATTTAATTGCCGGTGCTGAAGTACACTCCGTTCTGACACCCCTAATCTGCCGGAGGGTCAATGAAATGGAACAGATCCTCTTGCCGGCTTTCCTTAACTCCTTTATTTTTTTCTGCAAAGTCATCACTGAGGAAGAGAAGCGCAATTTTGTCCTCAGCTGCTGGAACACGCCGTGAGCCCATCGCTAACCCTCTCCGCCCCTCACCTTCTTCTCCTCTCTCTTTCATTCTCTCTCGGCCATCCCTCCCAAATCCGGCTTTACTCGGTCCCCGAGTGTCTACCCTGATTAATGGCTCGTCAGCAGAGATCAGGCTAATTAACGCTGATCTTGATCAGCGCCGGAGGCCGCGCTGGCAGGTCCCCGTTGCGCAGGCTTTCTCCCGGAGGCGGAGAGACGCGACGGACGGGGCTGATGCAATAAAAAGAATGACGGCGACTGACCTCAGAGCACTCGAACCGTCACGGTCGATAACTTGTCGTCCTGTCGGTCCTTTCTTCAAGATTAACGTACATACACTTTGTTACCCATTTATGAAATCTAGATTTTTATAGATTTTTCATTACTAAAGTATGAAAAACGTGACTGATTATCACTTCATAACTTTGACCATGAGCTTGCTGAACATTTTCTTTCTGAGTGAGGCTGTAGACCTCTGATAATGAGAAGCACCTGCATTCACTTCCTGTTATAAGACACTATTTAAACAACAGTAAGTTAATATACAATAACGCTGCATGTACAGTGATCAATCAGATTAATAAACACATGTCACACAACATCTTTGTGAATGTTTTTTGGTGGATTGCAGATCTCAGAGTTTTATTTTTGAATGATCGATGATTCATTTTTATTTGCGGCATTTAACAATTGGTTAAAAACTTAAAAATCAGCAAACCCGATGCATGTGCTGGATGGAAGGAGTTAGAGTATGGAACTAATTGCCCTGCTGTATGAGCACTGTATGAGACTCACTCTCCCAGCGGGAGAGAGACTTTGAGTGACATCGCGTGACACGCTGCCCAGGGAGTTCAGGTCACTAGATGAATAAATCCAGTCTGTGGGAGAGATTATGATGCAGCGGACAAGCTCGTCAACTTCATACGACAGAAATTTAAAACATCCACGAGTTTCTCCCTCCCCTGTGTGCCTGTCTATCCCCAGCTCTTTGTCCCATTGTTTTTTCTTACTTGTTCCCCTTGCTGAATTTGTGTCCCCACCCGTCCTTACCTGCAGGTTCTCCAGCCGCTCCTTCAGGGTCTGCAGCATTCTGCCCAAGCGTTCGGGGGAGTTCGGCCCGCCGTGGCTGTCCCCCGTTCCCCCGGTCGCCTTGCCCCGGTGGTGGGGGTCAGAGCGGTGACCCACCAGGGGGTAGTGAGGGTCCGAGTGGCGGCCGTTGTCGGGAGGATAGGGGTGGTGGGGGGCGGGGTGGTGCGGGAGGTGCGGGCCGTGGTGGTCGTCGTGCCCCCCCGCGTTCCTCCCGAACCCCTCACAGAGGGTGAGCTTGGCGGTCAGCTCCCTGATGGTCTCCCGCTGGTCCAGGATGGTCTCCTTCTGCTGCACCAGGGTTTCACGCAGGTGCAGGATGGTGGTTTTGGCCTCGTCCGTCATCCCCCACCAGGCGTTACTGTTCGGGCCCACGCCTCCGGGCCCGTGGTGTCCGTGATCACTGGCCCCGTGTCCAGCCCCTTTGGCGCCCCACCCTGGGGAGAAGCAGCTGGGGTCCACGTCAGCCGGGACAGGGGTACAGACCAATTTGGGATGCGGCCCGTAGTCATATTTGGCCCCTGGCGACCCAGAGCTGGGGCCCAAAGACATAAGACTGGAAAAGAGGAGATGAGGGAGGACCTTACGCAGAGAGAGCCCTTCAATGATCCTTTTCCTTCTGTCTTTCATGAGTCCTGCGGATGGTGTGTGGAGGGGGAAATAGACCAGACAGTGGCTTTGGCAGTTACAGATTTGAGGCTTACCTCTTTATCTTTGTGATGAGCACCATGAGTAGAGAGTCGCAGAAGAGAGATGGAGACTGATGGAGTAATACTTGAGTCAGACAAAAGTGTTCCTTTCTCTTCTGATGTTACATTCTCCTTAACACCTGCACCCTAGAAGCTCCAGCAGGGCTCGCCGCTCTCCGATCAATCCGCTGTTACAAAGTTCACCATCCAGCATTACATCCAGTGAAAAATCAAAGGCTTCCTTTCCTTTGCATTCCAGTCACGCCCTTTCTCCTCTCCTGCTGCTGATCACAGGTACATGGGTCTCTGGATCAGTAGGCATTGCGGATCTGAATTTTGGCAGCCAGTTTTTTTCCAGTGTTTCAGTTTTGGATAGAAAAGTCTGGAAAAAATAAAATAACAAAAAAGAGCAATGAAAGATTCATGCCTAATACATTCTGGACAAAATGTTCACAAAACACCAGGACACACAGTGCTGAAAGATGCGCTTAGAAAGCAGAATCAACTTCACCGAGCCGAAGAACATAATGGACATATTGGAACTGATGAGTCATGCTGTATGCTGGAGTTAAAACATGACATCTCAGATATGGGAAAAAGACAGAAACAGGAGAACAGAGAGGTAAGTAAAGCAGCTGAATTAACTGAGACTCTGTTCAGCCAACCGAACAGTAAACACATTGCCTTCACAAAGTAGGTCCCATTGAGTTAGCGGCTCCCATAAACAAATGAGTCACGAAAACGCCTAAAACCCCCTGGGGAGTTTAAATCAGATTACGGCCATCTTAAGTGGCGCGGTACAATGTGCCTCAAAGTCAGTACATTTTTTTTTTCCTGCTCTAATACCCGTGTAGAGGATACGCATTATCATGTTGAGATGCCGCAATTAGAGTATGCACATCACTTTAAAATAAGCCACCGCATAATTAAAGAACAGAGTGAGGAGAAGACTGCCGCAGGTGCGAGCGGGGGCGAGTGAGGACAACTTCCACGCGGGCTGTGTCATGTGACCTACACTGAGGACTGCTTGTACTTTGAAACATGGAGGGGAAAAAAAACACAGGTGATTCAAATTTCAGCCGGAAGCCTATCACATTTAACATCAGTCTGCAGCATGGTCATTAAGTAAATCAGCTCACATTCTGTGAGTTTATCATTGTTCAAGGACGCATCTTCTGAACCTCTTTACGCTACTACCTGTCTTTTAAAACAACATTAGGTGCAATCAGATACAAATAGAAATGTTGTCTTAATGTTATAGCTCAACCAAAACTGAACATATTGACCCAGTATCTTAACTGTAATTTATTTTGGCCACATTTTTTCCACATGCAGAATAAAGTCATTGACTGAAAGAAGAAATGGCCAGCATCCAACGCTGCTGGAATCGGGTGTTGGATTGTGGCCAAGTAGACAGTTAAAGCCAGAGTCACTGCAAACCACAGCACACACAGTGACGGCCATGTAAACTCTTTATCATTCTGGCCATTAAGCGTTAGCCAAACTCACAATGACACTTTCAATGGCAATTATAATGGGACATATCGTAGTTATAGCATACAGTATACACCACATTTAACTTTATAATGTCAAGCCAACGTCTCCCATTTGCTCTGACCTAACATATTCTGGAAAGACATTTATTAGATGGTATTTATGGTATAGTGTCAAAAGTATGTAAAATAAATCAATACTGATGACATGATAAGGCAGGTTTTGTAATGTGAAGGTTGCATGTTCAATTTCCAGGTGGAGTGATGCTGTTACACCCTTGACTGAGGTACTTAACCTGAATTACCTCAATAAATCCAGCTGTGTAAATGTATAAAATATAACCTATGTAAGCTGGTCTGGATAAGAGTCTCTGCTGAGCAAAATGAAATGTTTGCAATGTAGGTGAAAGACTAACTATACTCTTTAACAACAGTATCTCTTTAACAAGAAACAAAGTTTTGTTTGTTATTCTATATTTTATTTGACCTTATTTATCTTGTTAATTTTAGCTTGCCCTAAACACTAAATAAAAATAAGAGGATGACGTGTAACATATTTCTATCTGTCACTGACCTGTCTGCGGTTGTAACTTATCGAGGATTGCAGTCCACTTTCGAGTAGCTGGAATTTTAAAGGAACACTCCAAAGAGGAGAAAGGGCTGCTGCAAAGACGCACACTGGCTGTGCCATCTTACAGTGGTCTCTCCGGGACAGTCCTCCCTCCCCATGAGGTTGACATATTAATTGGATTTGGGGATTAGATAGCTGGCAGGCCAGCCTGGCACACAGACACTTCAGGCATCTGTGTCACGTGCCAAAACCCATAACTGTCAATTACACAATGAGTCAGTCTGAAACTATATGAACCTGTGCATGCCCTTTGGCATGTTTAGTCTTGCATGTTCTTTTTGGTACACAAGCTTCTACACTACTGTACTTTACGCATAGTGCACAACCAGTACATTACATTATTGTCATTTAGCAGACGCTCTTATCCAGAGCGACTTACATAGGGTACAGTTCCACATATTATCCATTTATACAGCTGGATATTTACTGAGGCAATTGTGGGTTAAGCGCTTTGCCCAAGGGTACAGCAGCACTGCCTCAGAGGGGAATCAGCTCTGCAACCTTTCGTTTACAAGTCCTGCTCCTTTTCCACTGTTACACTGCTGCTCCACAGCCATCTGAATTCAGTAACAGAACCCCCTTCTCCAATCAGAACATTCTTTGCAAGTTCACACAAGGTGGCCCCTTGCCTCCTGAGAATGTATAGATCAACTAGATATTACTCTCCATCTCCTTGCGCTATAGATCTGGTACATGACTCAGAAATGCTGATGTTGATTGAATTCAATGTTGATTGAATTATGTATTATGAATTTACATTGAATTTGACAGCATAAATTCAAATTGATATCATCAGCAAATGGAACCAATATGTACTGATCAAACAGAATTAAAACTCAAAACACAGATGACTGATTTTTTTTTAAAGATGTCCCATAAGGTGTATAATGGCAATGAGATTATCAATAAAACATCAATGTCAATGAAGGGGAGCAAAAAGACCTCAAAAGAACTCCAAAGTTTATCATGTAATATTTCACAGTCTCCTCTAGGGAGCAGCCAGACCTTTGCCGTCATTACAAAGGGATAATGCACAGCTGAAAATTAACATGGGTTCCTCAGAGGATTTAACAAGACCAAAACAAGTCAAACGTTTGTCGCAAATGGGATCAGCCACAAAAACGTAAATAGAGATTAAGCTGTAGATGATCCAGTGCAACACACCAACAGCATCACAGCAACAGCAAAAAAGGTCATTGTGACTGGCCCTTAAATTCCCTGTAATGAGAACAAAGTCTAAGCCTAGGCATGTTTTCAAAGTGTCTGAATTGTTACTGTCCTGTCAGTCACATGTGCCTTTGGGCAAAGGTAGGAAAAGGCACAGATGCAAGGAAATTTAGCCACTGTGATTGGACAGAGAATCAGAAACATCATCCTATTACTGGCAAGCAAAGCGCTGCAGCCAAACCAGTATGGCACTATATCTAAAATCTAAATAGGTGATTCTTTGCAACTGAAAAGAGAAATATCCTTCACTACATACCTGCCTGAATTTTGCATTTCATGTGTTTCAAAAATAGAACATGTTTGAGCTGCAGATGCCACAACAAAGTTACTTGTGGTGAGAAAACAAACCATCAGATTGATGTGGGAGAAACCTGTGTTTACAATGGCATGAAACTGTTGCATCTGTAATCCCGTCTGGTGTTCTTTTCCCCTGATAACTACTTCCAAATTATTTCAAGTGCCCAGTCAGCAGCAGTAGCTAGGTATTGAGGAACGTGTAGAACAAAACTACCTGATTTGACCAGAACAGTTGTATGACCACCACAGCATCATGGAAAAAGTAGAAGGCATGCTAGAAAGTCTAGCATGTGCAAAGCATGACATCAACCCTTTCACAAAATAGCTGTGTTACTGGAATTGTTATGCATTGATCTGTAGTCTAGCATAGTCGTAGCATAATGCTTTCTGCTTAGACACTGTATGTATACTTTACCATAGCATGAGTAACTATGTATAGAATGAAATCTAATTTATATATAGTTATGATCATTCATAAAATAATGTCTCTCTCAAATGTATGTTACAAAACCTGGATTTTAACTTACTTTTGATAGAGATCATGAAATGTAAAAGATGGTCTTGTGAATGAAACATAAAACACAACTCAAAGAAAATACTGTGGGATTTCAGGACAAACTCCATGTGCCCACCTCTCCCTATGCCACCCAAGGTAAAGTAAGATAGAAGCATTTGTTTTTAATGAATCTATCAGCAACTCACTAGACATATAGATAGACTACTGTAGCATCTGGAAGCTGATAATAAAGTTACACTTGTTTTTGTCTTTCAGTCTTTTGTATGTGAGTATGAGTATGATTATGTGTAGGCAGGGTATTGACGGTATATGCTGTCAATGACCAGTCAACAGCTAATATCCATATAGATAATCATGCATCGACCCAGACAATAGCACTGATCCTTAGACCATCTCAGATCCTTATTGGAGATAACTGGGGGAAGTGCTTATAGATTACATTTCTGCAGGAAATTCTGAAATATTAATAAATTAATAAAATTAATAAATGTGCAATATTTTGGTCATGTGTCATAGGTATGAATACATTTGTAGGTCAAAACTGATTTCCACAACCATTTTCTGCTTTCAAGGGGAATTATCCCTGAATTACTTCTCTATGTTTAAAGGTATAATGAGTATCAGGAAACATGTAACACACTCAAAACAGAAGCTGAAAATCAGGGTTTTGGGGTAGTAGATCGATGCCACTCTTTCTGCCACTTCTGTTGGCTGTGGTGGATTGAAAAAAAAATCATGTTCAGTACCAAATCGTTATTGTAAGGGCACTTATACATATATGTATCACATTTAATTCAATGTTCAATAATTGAGAATCATCTTCATTATGCATCTAATACGTACAACTTGCAAAGTTTCTGCACTTTCTCTCCTCTTAAAATAAACTTTGATAGTCAGCCGCATTGTAATGCAGAGCAATTTCTTGACCAAAAACTGATCACACTTTTTTTCTCTGCAACAATTGCAGATGGGGAAAGGGGGTCAGCAGCAGGTTAAAGCTCAATTACAGGACTGAGAGGGGGATGGCAGGAAGGCCACTTGGCAGAAATGAGTCTTACAGTAGGCTATAAATAGATTAAGTCATTTTGAGTAAAATTTAGAGCAAGAATGAGAAGAGAGACCATGCTAGACTAAAATGTATATAAAAATACTCTCAGCAATGAACACAAAACCTGTGCATTTCAGTGGAACAGCAGTATTACATCTCACAGGGGTCTTCAGTTATAGTATTCAGGAGGGTATGCTGTAAATCTGTCTTGCTGAATGGCAAACCCCTGAGCATAACACATGAGCATGACCAGATTGAAACAATCAGGAGAAAATATGGTTTTCTGACTGCAAATATGGCTTAAAACCACAAAAATCAACTATCGAGCTAAAAAAAAACCCCATGAAAATTGGCTACATTAACAACTTCCTGTAGTTTCCTGCAATGACAATCTCACTTTGTTCTGCAGAAATAAAAACTGTAGACAAAATGAGAAGTAAATAAAAAAAGAACTAAAGCTAATGGCAAGTGATGATGATGAACAAGTGCATGTTGGCGCCATGACCTTTCATTAACTCTACAATGCATTTTTGAAACCTTCATGGTTCTTTTTGAACGGTGAGTGCAGTAGTTTTCTTCTTGAAGAGAATATGTACTGTATTAAATACTTTTTCCCTCTGTAGACCCAGACATCACCATCAGTCTCAGGCTTGGTTAATATCTATCAATGTGGAGGGCTTTTTAAGAAGATTCTCTTCTATCATTTTAAGAGATCACTCTATCTACCTGTGCAATACTTTGACTTGTGTCTTCATTCAAGGAGGCTTACCATTTTACAGGTGTGTTTACATTGAAGTATTCAAATACTTCATTTATATGTATTAAAATTCGGTCAGTCATGGACTGAGTGTACAGTCATTTTAGCTTGCAGCTTGCTGCTTGTACATTATATCTGAAATACACTTGAATCTTTACATGATTGCTTGTACAGGCATGAATTCAACCTCACAATGCAGTTGCTTCATTTGAGTATAAAATATAAGTGTGTTTTTTCATTTTACTTTCTAACCTGGGCTTTCCAGCATTCCAACCTGGTGTTATTCCCGGAGTCACATGGCATTGTGACCTGAGATACAAACTCCACAGCCAGTTCACCAGTATAGCTAAAGCTCCACATATTGTCTTTGTATGCAGTATTTCTAAACTTTGTGGGTTACTTTGGAGAAAATAATATTGGAGCAACAACCATTAAATACAAAACATTTACAACTTTTCTATAACAAAAATTTAAAACTTAAATTTAAATAACACTTAATCAGATGAAGAATATCTTGGACCAATAATAGATCACAATCATGAAACATTTCTCCAGAGTATTTTACTATACACATTCATTATTGCACTGTCCCATAGCATTATATATCTATTTCATGTTCAAGGCTGTTAAAATCATGGATTGTAACCCTATCATCTGAAAGAAGCTAACAGATTTAAATGTGAACTTTTCTGCTGAATTGATGCTAGGCTACAGTGCAAGACTCAATATATAAAAAGTGCATAACAAAGACGATTTCAGATGCATACATATAAATAGCATTAAGCACAAAAGTAAAACAGTTATGTAATGGAAAAGGACAAAGCAAAGAGCCTGGGAGTGGCATTAAACTAAGCATTGTGCAGTAACACAACTCCCATTAGCACTGAACAGCTTAGTATACAGGTAACATAGAAAACAGACTATCTGGACATCCATTTATTTGGTCAAATCTAAACATGCTTCTGATCAGTTCATCAGAGAGAGCATTTCATCTCATACCTGTGCAGTGAGGAGCCACGGAAGTCACAGGCTTGTTAGACCATCTCAAACACTGATCAGATTGAGAGAGATTTACTTCCAGGAGATAATCTTAACTCATTCGCATACGCTCACACTCTTTCGCTCTCTCTGTTCTCACACATACGCATGCGCACACACACATACCCACCCACGCGTGCACACACACACACACACACACACACACACACACACCCACACACACACACACACACACACCCACACACACACACACACACACCCACACACCCACACACACACACCCACACACACACACACACACACACACACCCACACACACACACACACACACCCCTGTCTCCTCTGCTCTTTTGCTTGCTGTATTACATAACAGCTGACATACAACAACTGTGGGGTCACTCTGTTTAAAATAAAAATAATGGACCAAATAAAAATTTAGAAGCACGTTAAAAGTATCAACAATCCCAGTGGCACAAAAAAACAATAAATGCCTATGTCTCAGGTCCTCACTTTAGATTAAAACCTCAGATTAAAATTTGAGACATGAATTCAAGCAAACATTATGATGTTTGATTCCTCCCTAACATTTTACATAAATTGCCTCAAACAGCCCAGGTAATCTAAGTAGAACACCGTACAAAAGGTAACGGTTGATTAACTTTGCACTTGAAGCTAAAGGCAAGCAGCAATGCAGTCAGACTGAATCTGGTTCCTAATTAGATAAGTGGCCTAATCATTTCCCTCTCTCCAACTTTGAATGTAGCCAAACCCACAGATCAGCTCAGAGGAGCTGTCCATGCTACTGAGGATGCAGTAAACAAATAAACAGCCAGGGGAAGCAAGCAAGTCCAGATAGGTAGAGAGGCTAAGTGGTGGCAGTGTAGTTTAATGGTAAAGAGCAGGGCTTGTAACTGAATGGTTGCTGGTTTGATTCCCCATTGGGGCACTGCTGTTGTACCCCTGAGCAAGGTACTTAACCCATAATTGCCTAGGTAAATATCCAGCTGTATAAGTGGACAACATGGAAAAATTGTAACCTATGTAAATCGCTCTGGATAACAACGTCTGCTAAATGACAATAATGTAATGGAATGTAATGCTGTCGGTAAGGCCTCCATCCTGTAGTGATGGATGGAGAGAGATTCAGCTTACCCTCTACAGGGCTGTAAATACAAAGAGTATAGCAACTTGAGCAAAGTTTGTTATTTTGCCATATCAAGACAGAATACACTATGTTTCATATTGTTATATTTGTGATTAAATCAATGATGAAAATATACAGTCATTTATAGAAGTTTCTCCTCTGTAGCTAATGCAAAATACATTTACATTTATTCATTTGGCAGACACTTTTGTCCAAAGTGACCCACAAGTGAGGCAAAGTACAACACAAGCAAAAAGCCATATAAGGAGCAAACAATATTAGAAGCGCTGCAAGACCAAATTTCATTAGTTGGCCAGACAAGGTACAAGCTAGCTGGTAAACTAGACTACTCTCTGTGTGCTCTTCCCTCTGCAGTCCCTTTGCTTTGTAAATTGCTCTGGATGAGAGTGTCTGCCAAGTGAATATAAACGTCAATGCTGCGCTGGTCCCATCCGGAGTGTTTGAGATCAGTGGGAAAGATCCCAAGAATCCTACATGCCCCAACCCCTCCTTCTCCAGTGGATGAGTTCATATGAGGACATGCTCAGACGATTACGTAGATCATGCATACCCTCTCTGAATGGAAACATTAGTCAGTAATCCTTATGATTGTATCATAACCCAGATAGCAAAACAAGTGAATTCAATTGATTGTTAGCGGACATCTTACTGTACTGGGCTGAATGCCTGTATCTGAAGTTCACTCGTCAGTAGACGCACAGACAGATATTAATAACTGCAGACAGATAGACGGACACATAGCGAGCTCACGGATAATCATATCACATGTTGCCAGATTATGAGATTTAACCGAAGTGCCTTTTAAAGTCAAAGCACCGCACTAATTCTGCCTTCACATGCTGGGAGCGGGGAGGCACTGGCTGCAAACAGCACTCTGTCCAAGGATGTACAGCAGTCCAAAATAGAAACCGAGCTGCCAATAGAGTGCTGGCACACTGATACATGAGCATCAAGTATATGCTGGCTTCAGTAGCATGGAAATTCAAAATTAATCACTGTTTAGCACAGACTATCAGTATGTTGAATAAAGCGCAAGGGTGACAACACTTTCTTTCATGCACACCTTTTGCACAAAGTGCTACCATTCCCTGTTAATTCACTCCATTGACTGGACACTAGATATGTTGACTGTGGGAGTTTACTGGCTGTATGTATATCCTTTGCGGTAGTGTTTGGGGACCACTGTCCAAGAAGTGGTGAAGACTAGAGGGGAAGGGGGGAAATTCAGTGCTGCTCAACCTAATGACAAAAGAATAGAAATGACATCCATTAAAAGTTAATGAAATGCATGGGGAGGACGTCCTCCAACCAACCATGTCACACCTAGTTGCTTTCCACCATAAACAATAGTTTTGTTTTGCTTTGTTAATTCCAGACTAGAGAGAAGTCAGTCACTGCACAGGATAAGCACAAAATGCAAGGAATGGAGAGAATGGACATAGCATTTAACTTTCTTTTAAGGCAGCCCTCTGCTGTCCAAACCGAATACTTTGACAATATTTTGATATGGTATTGACATTTTCAGTCTGGGTAATTAGATGGCTTTTGGCAGGCTACTGTAACTGCCTGGTCATTTGATACTCTGACCAACTGTGATATCAGCTATGTTGTTACCCAAAATCCATGTGGAAGACCTGGATATGTGTAACCCATTACAAAAGCAATGCTGCAGGGCTTCTGTGTGCTCAAAGGCAGGGGCTTGTGTACGCTTCAGTTACCTGTGAGTTTATCCCTTACAGCTGACCATATTGTGTTTGGAGTGAAACAGTTTAGCCTCCCGTACACTGAGCCAACGGCTGGCCGGTAACAGGAATGAAGCTAATGTACTTAGCAACCACAACCCGGTCTGGTTTCTTTGCTTTCAGTGATTTGTAACAACAGCAGATGTTGAAAGTAATTGATTGCACTAGTTCACAACCAAGTTGTCTTCTTAAGAGATGCAAAGCAACAAAGGGCACCTTCACAGTGCAAGGGTATCTTTTTATGTTATCCAAGTGGCCAAACTGCACTTACATTTAAGGGAGATTTGTACTTGATCTAGTGTGTTAAGATGTATTTAAATATGTGTAGCATTACACTGGCAGGAACCAGGCACAAATTCAATGATCAAAATGCAGTTTCTATTAACATATCCAGCAGAATGGTATTGCAATATGACTGTATATATATGCAGTAACGAAGAGAATAAGGGCAAACTCACTTCTGGCTTCTGTACAATTCTGTCCAATACATAAACACTGAAATACAAGCATTTAGCTTTCACATGTGTAGGCCTATTCAGAATTTTATCCAGTTTGTTATATATCCCCCTCATTATTATGCAAAACAGTAAAAAAACATTATAGTCTGTTATTATGGTATAACAAAATAATTATATAATGGAACCTTGCCCGAAAAGCTGACTAGCTTAAGATACTAACAATAGAAATAACATTGCAAGTTGTTAGCCCTCCAGTTAAAGCTCCTGTTGCATCTATGCATTCAGATGAACTAAAAACAAGGAATTTTAACTTATTTGGGAAGAGAAAGACATACCTGGTGCTACACAGACAGCAATCAGTCACATAATCAATTAACAAAATGGTTGCCTCTTTCAATGTTTACCAATGAAGCCCCCAGAGTAACACACTGGGCTGTTCAAAGGAATGCCTGTTAAAAAATAAACGTAACTCAGAACATTGCAAATTAACTTATTACAAAGCAATGACCTTATAGACGGACAACCTGAAAGAAATACAGAGGGAAATGCTGGTGATTAAATGTGAGAACAAGGCTTTGCCAACTACAGTAATCATGGAGGGAAAGATGAAACAGTTGCCAGAGTGCTGGAAGTTTTAAAGTACAACAAAATGAACCGTTCCTAAGGATATCTCAGAAAGATGATTCGATTCAGTAGTGGGTCAGAATACACCTGTTATCATAAATCAGATTGCCTGAACTTTTTGCTAATTATGAGTAAAAAGTGAAAAAAATCCCCTTCATTCTTCCAAAGGAAAACAAAGCACATCCGTTACAGCAAATGCACCTGCAATGTATGTCTCCTGAAGAATACCAGGTGTGTGCTGACTTCAGTAAAATATGCCTCCAAAAGGGCAAAACAAAGGGACAGTATGGTGGCAGGACTGGGCTAAAGTCTTCAAGTGGAGGAAACCAGCACTCTGGAGTGCAAATATATCCCCAGGTCTGGCATTATCAGCACTGGCAGAGAGCCCCAAAGTAACACAGTGAGGACAGACCGCCGCAATGGAGTGGAAGGTTAACACAGGTCAGGAACCAAGATGACATCATAATAGGCATCAGCACCAGGGACTGGAGATGAGGTGAACTTGGGACAGCATGAGGTCACGGTGAGGCAAAATAAAAGTGTATTACTGCAAGCGATACAGCACAGAACCCATACAGGAGGAGCCATATTTAGTTCAAGGAGGAGGCTTAAACAACCATCACATGCTAGGTCAAAAGCAGGAAAAGGCACTGACTCTGAGTCACAGCGGAGAGTTGAGAAAGTGCCTAATTATGTGCCTGTGTATACAATGGTAACTTAAAAGATATTAGCAAATTAATTTAATGGCACAAATATTTAATACTAGCTGTGTGGTGAAGTGTAAATTTAGGAGTCAGATGAGAAATTCTGAGGTGTAGTTTGGTATTGAGCTAGGTATTAGTTGCAATGAATAGTACATCAGAGGGTTTTGACCGCATTTTGTTGGCAGCTTCAGAATAGAGCCTAGCACCGTCGAACATGCCAATATTGAAAGTGTTTTCTTCTTATACATGTGTGCTCATTTTACTAAACCTCTTTCAAACCAAGAAATTCAAACAAAGCTGTTCCGTGAGGGAGAACTAAGTGGACTTAGCTTTGACCTTAAGCCAGGCTGGAATTTTAATATCTGTCCCGGACATTTACCCAGACTTGTGGGTTCCTTATTTGCTTGCTTAGTCAGCTGGGCTGTTTGTTGGTGAGACTGAAATTTAAGTAGTGAAATAGAGGTTACAGCATTAGCGTCCCACCCAGGACTCAAAGTCCCCCTCACTGATCTCAAGCTAAATACTTTGAGCTGCTGAACACCACCTCAACCAACACTGTCCCAGCATTCGGAATTTTCCGCCTTAACTCAGATGTGGGATACAACTCCACTGGTACGTCCAGCTGTACAAGAACTCAAAGAGAAGGTAAATGCACTTTGTGGCATACAACATTACAGCTTTCTGGAGGAGTGTAGTAACCTCTTCGTAATGGCCTTGGAGGCAGTCTTTGATGGCTTTTGTGATGTATACTATGATACACTTCTTGCTCTTATGAACGTATTTTGATTAACAGGGGGCTGAAGTCTTCTATAGCTCCAACACGACATTTGGACCTGTTTAAATCAGCACGTGGGACCATGTCTCGCTCAGAAGAGGTCAACAAGGTGACGGAAAGTATATACAAGGTAACTTAATTGAAAAAATTTGATGGAGATTTTCTTAAACGGCTGTAGACTATTTTTTTGGAGTACTCATTCTCTGTGTATGAGTTAATATTGAGCAAAACATGTTTCTAAACAGTGTATTTTAGCACATATGTTGTTGCTGTTGTTGTTGTTATCATTATTTTTATATAATTTTTTTTTTGGATTTTAGTATTAGTCCTAATGTTAATTTTAAGAGCAGCTATTTATAGAGATTTACAGTAATAAAAACAAAGTAGTGCTCTTAGACTTGAGTCTAATATGAATACTTTACACTATAAATTTCTTTGTCTGTATTTTGTATGTTGCAGGGGATCCTGGATCAGTTTAACCCTGGACTGAAACATTTTGTCGCAATGGGGAAGCATTATGAGAGATCCCTGACAGGTGACACCACACTGTTAACGCCTATAGTTCCACTTCAGATCAGGAGTATTCACCTCCCATTTTAACCATTCAGATTTATTGCATTGCACTGTGGTGAGGACTCCATCAGTAAAGGTTTATTCATCTCTATCTGTGCCCACTAACCCACAGGGGTTATGGTTGCAGCCAAGGGCTACTTCGACGCCATGGTGAAACTGGGAGAACTGGCCAGCGACAGCCAGGGGTCCAAAGAGCTGGGTGGGTAAAAGACTGAAATAGTGGGAAAGAGGGAGAGGGAGACACAGTGAAACAGAGCCAGGGGGTGAGAGAGAGGGAGGGGGAGGGAGTGAATGAGAGAGAGGGTCCATTGTTGTGAGATTAATAACAACCAACAACCATATGACCGTATTGTGCTTGTTAAACAGTGGGGTAAGGAGAGATTTCAAAGGCCAAATCTCGTGCCACACTTTGGAAAAATCACAGTTTATCCATCAGCTTACAGTAATCAGACCAGTGAATTAGGTTCAAAGTAATCAAATCTAATCTGAGGTCATAGCACGAAATTGGCCATTTTCAGTATAACAACTGATCTAATTCCTTCCTGTATACATAAACAATCACATGCAAAAAAAAGCATTACAGCATATTGCCATGCACATTACAGTTCACTATAACACTAAAGACAAGAATACATTACTCAATAAAACACAATTCAGTGTTTTATCATTCATTGCACTGAACAGCTATATACATGCTATATATATGGAGCTATATACATCTAAACCCCTGAGTGATTGATGGTCTGATTAGCAAGACTAAACATATGTAGTCTTCTGTGTCCATTAGTAATCCTAAAAATGGTTTATTAAATACATAACAATTATGAGGAAGCTGAAACAGGTGATGAAATGCCAAAGATACTGGGCCGAGATAAGCCTGTCAATCAATTAAAAAACAAGGATTATGCATGCAAAATTCCTAAGAGAAATGTTCTTTGCTTTTCTGCATTTTGATATTACCAACAACACTCTCATGATCATTTTCATTCAGACAGTCATTTAGACTTAAAATGATTAATTTTTTCCCCCTTTTCAGGCAACACATTATTTCAAATGGCAGAAATCCACAGGCAGATTCAAGTAGAACTGGAGGAAGTGGTGAGTCTCTAAACTCAAAACATTGTGGTGCTGCTGCAGCATGGAAATAAAGAACAGGATGCTATGACACCTAGGGACGGTCAATTCACTGTGGAAGTCATTGGTGTTGCTGTTTGGCATGCACTTGTCCCTAACTTCCAGGGTTATTCTTGGAAGTGTGTGATCACAAGACATGCTTTGTCTCGAACCAGCAACGTTCATCGACTGTCTTGACCTCAATAAAATAGTTATCACAGATATTATCTGTTGCTCATATGTTATCTTTTCATAACTTTTCATATCTTTTCATGTGATTTCTATATTGATAGAAATTTCATGACGGTTGGATGCAGTTCAGTCAATAAAAAGCTCAGATAAAGTAAAATTTTGACATTTGAGTTGAAAGTTTAAGTGTAGATTGTGGCAAAGAGTCAATGAAGAGCTAAGAGATGCTATGGTGGCAGTACCTGGAACTACTACATTCATACATATATTATTGACATTTAGCAGAGGCTCTTATCCAAAGCAACTTACACAGGTTACAGTTTTTTACGTTACCCATTTATAAAGCTGGATATTTTCTGAGGAAATTCTGTGTTAAGTACATTGTCCAAGAGTACAACAGCAGTGCCCCTGTGGGGAATTGAACCAGCAACCTTTCAGGTACGAGTTCTGCTCCTTACCTGCTGCCCTCTGGCACTCTACTCTTGTTATTAAGCAGAGCTGTAATGTAGTCAGGACTGACAGGATTCTTGAACTATCAGGTGGGGATATAACAATGTTTCTGATCAGCAAAGCTGGTTTTATGCTAGTCTTAAGATCCTTGCTATGGATGTACCGTGTTATGCGGTGGGTAATTATTTGTTCTGGTCTTTTTACCTGCAGCTGAATGTGTTCCATTCTGAACTCATCTCCCAGTTGGAGCAAAAATTGGACCTGGACAACAAATTCCTGACAGTTAGTGAAGCTTATTTTCCACTAAATTTCAACAGTGAACCGCCTCATCTTTACCACCAATCCCCCTGTACCTCCTCCCTCTTCCTCAATCTGAGACTTCCACTGCTGGCAAATACAAAAACTGTAGGCGAATATGACTCTACTGACTCTATCCCAGGCTTCCTTGAAGAAGTACCAGGCGGAGCGCAAGACAAGGACCGACTCCATCGAGCACTGCCAGACTCAACTGAAGAAGCTGCGGCGAAAGAGCCAGGCCAGCCGCCACCCCAACAAGTACAGCGACCGAGAGATGCAGGTAGACTGGCCTGACCCCCCAGAACACACACAGGAAATACTCATGTGGAATTTGGGTTCTGTTTGTACTCATCTAGGAGAGAAATGGATTATGGGACAGGAGTTCACACATGGTCTGACACAGCTGATAAAAAGACAGTGTTTTTTTTCTTGTTTTATTTGGGTCTTGGCAGTGTTGTTCTGCTGACAGGATGCAAATTTTTCGTCTTATCTGAAAGGTCATTCTCTACCAGCAGGCAGTGCAGTGGTACATTACTGTGTGTGTGTGTGTGTGTGTGTGTGTATGTGTTTTATTATTAATTTGTCACACTTCCAGAATATCATCTTAAAATTATAGTGCCGAGTAAACCAATATATGCACAGTTGTAGTCCCTAACGAAGAAATAAATGAGGGCCCCCCTCAACCATAAATATACTGACTTTTGTGGAAAATAAAAATGTATATATGTACGCATATATTCTTGTGTGTCTTGCTAATATGCTAATGTGCTAATGTGTCTCTTGCTCCTTTTTCCAGTTTGTGGAGCTGATGAGCCGGCACCAGGGGGAGCTGGATGCCCTGGTGGCGGTGGCCTTCCGCTCGGCTCTGACGGAGGAGAGGAGGAGGTACTGCTTCCTGGTGGACCGGCACTGCGCAGCCACCAAGCTCTTCATCAACTACCATGGCAAGGTGGGCCCCCTCCCTGTGAGCCTGCAAACAAAGCATGGAAACCTTGCTCGCTCAGTGCTCTGCTTGAGGGCTTCAAGAAGGGCTGAAAACAAAACAAAAGCACATGCGCGCAAAAAAAAACAAACAAACAAAAGACACACCCACACTGACAGACGGGAAGACAGAAACAATACAAGCAGGACCTCACATGGAAGGACTGTCAATTTACTATGGCAATTCTGGGTTAAGTACCTTGCCCAAGGGTACAATAGCAGTGCCCTAGCAGGGAATTGAACCGGCAACCTTTGGGTTATGAGTCCTGCTCCTTACCAATACCACTATTATTAGGTAGTCTGACCAGTTTAGCCAGTGCCCACATTTTACCAGATGTTACTCATTTAAATAGCAGTTTGAGACTGAAATAATACTGGGATTTCACCCAGGGTAACAAAATTAATGTCATCCCTGAGACATTCCCTTATCTGTAGCTTCCTACATTTGTAAGGTGTTAATACAACTAAGAAAAAAACGGAATAACCCTAGACTGCACTTTGCTATACATCCAGGTGAGGGAGCTGTTGTCCCAGAAGCTGTGCTCATGGCAGCAGTCCTGCTCACAGCCCACGCGCCTCCCAGAACGAGCCCTGAACATCCTCCGCCACACGGCCCCTCAGTGCGCTGGGGCTGCTGGGATAGCTGAGCTCCTCCGGCAGGCCAAGCTGGGCGCGGGGCAGCCATTGGAGCAGGTGAGAGGGTGGTGGGCGGGGCTTGATTGCAAGCCCACTTGAGTTGTGATACATGCCACTTAATGTTTCAGGCAAAGTGCCATTTTCATTTCCACCGCCTGGGTCAGAGCTATTATTAGATAAGTAAGAGGCATCACATGACTAACGGAGAGTACATGAAGCTGCATTTCACATGTTGTTTGACTTCATGACACTCTCTCTGACTCAAATCAGAACCCATGATGGCTCATGGACTCAAAACAGAGGAGGCAGGACAGTATTACCTTGAAACTGGTAATTTCTGTCAAATTGGTTTTGCTTATCCTATGTTTGTTTATGGAAAGTAACTTCAACAACAATCAAGCACTTAATTAGCGGAATAATCCTTACCAACCCTTACCTTTTCTTCTACTTGCATTGTGTCATGGTGTTCTTCTTTGCACTATGAAATTTGCGCAACAACTGCATATATCTTTTGTGGATGCACATACTCCTTGTTGTCTGGGCCCAAAACCAGGACATGTTGACACAGATCACTTTATCACTGCCCAGATCTGCACAATTCATGAAAACGCACCTTTCTAAATGGAATTTGTTCACTTGCTTTTGTTACACCTCACTCTCAAAGCTGATATGCAATTAAGGGATGATTTCCTTCCTTAAGTTTAAAGTGTCTTTGTAATGATTAAATGGATTTCACTAAATAGAACTCTGTCTCCTTAAAACATGATGGGAACACATAATGTGACAAAGAGAATGACCTTTTTTAATTGTTTGTGTGTAGATCATTCAGCTAATTGGCATACTATGCAAAACAAACAAAAGCAAGAGCAGTAGTAGGTTTAAAGGAAAGATTTGTGGTTTGTGGATTTTAAGGTAGAGAACCACCAATACTCCACACATAAGCATTACAATTCTCTATCCATCTCTCTTTCAGAGGCTGTCAGTCCAAGAAGTCCAGCCTCTGCTTAATGGAGACCCCAACCCTCGTACACAACGTGCCCCTCCTTCTTCCCAGAGTGAGACCCCTACCCACAATTCTCCTGGCCCCCAGACCCCCCACTCCCCGTACATGCAGACCAACCATACGCTGCAACAACACAGCCCAAACAACATGTGCTCCAGCCTCAGCAACAGCACCAGCCACCTTAGCATCTGCTCCAGCTCGAGCCAGACCCAGCTAAACTCGCTTCCCACAGTCAGCAACAACTGCGGCCCCTCACATAACACACCTGTATCTCCTGCCGTCTCCGGCAGCCAGTGCTCCCTGACTAGCCACAACTCCATGAGAAGCTCAGCTGCATCCCAGAATGCTCCTCAGAGCCCTCCTCCATCCGAAGGTGCATCTGTCTCTAAGACTCACACACCAGTAACCCAGGAGTCCTACAGCAGTCCTCCAATTTCCCACAATCCCCTGCTGTTGAAAGCAGCTGAACTCTATGTTACGTCCACCTTGCCTCTGTCCCGGAGAACAGTCAGCGAGTCACGCATGGCGTTTCTGGGTAAGATAATCTTTGTGTCTTTTTTCTTGTCCCTCTCAGTTTCTACAAGCAGTCTTAGCATTTGTTATGACAGAGCGTGACCTGATGTACCTGAGCTAATTGCCATCTCTTGCTCTCCTAGGAGGAACCCTGCCAAGAGTACTTCCTGTTGCCCCACCCATCCGAGTGGAGGCCCTCTTTCCGCACGTCCCCGGAGGGGGCGAGGGTGGTGGGGCTGGGGGCACCTGCCTCCTGCACTTCCTCCCCGGGGACACTCTCACTCTCCTCATCTCTGAGCCTAAAGATGGATGGCACTATGGACAGAATGAGAGGACTGGACGGTCTGTGCCTCTGCTGTTTCTTCAGTCCGCTGTGTGAACGTCTGAGCATTATGTGGCTGAGTGGCTTCAGTGTACCTGCGTTGTACCCCAGTGCCTCCTTGTCACTGTATGATGTTCTCTTTCACTGTCACAGAAAAGGCTGGTTCCCTATCTCCTACACTCAGACCTGCGCTATGTCTCCAGAGCCCCTTGGAAACAGGTCTGCCTGCTGACAATACGATAATAAGGAACTTAGCACAGCACACAGCTAGAGAGATCTGAAAATTATTACATACTTAACTGTGTCTTCACATCTGGTGTTTACCCCTATCTCTTCTGTCCTTCCTTTGCCACAACAAAACTCCCTCTGTCCTTCCCTCTCTCTTGTCCTCTTGCTTTACCAGCTCTCCCCTGCTCTCCAAGGGCAACAGCGCCAGCACCAGTTACCTGGACAAGATGACCTGCCCTGGAACGCAGCACCTCAGTGCAGAGCCGGGAGAGGGGTCCGGCCTGCCCTCTCGAGTGAACACTTTCCGCCGTCGGCCTAACAGTCTGGCCAGCCCTGATACCACCCAGGTCAGACACTGAAAGGGGGGCCATAAGCGATTACGTAAAGAAAGGGGTCAAACTGTGCTGGCAAACCTGGCAAAATATTTTGACAGAATGGTTATTTGTGCACCAGCTATATAGTGGAATTTATGTATTTTTTTTCCAAAAATTGCCCAAAATCATCTTGATTTAAAAAAAATCCAGATAACTACCAGCGTGGTGTAGACTGAACTGCAAACATGCAACAAGCAGGAGGATGCTGTTATTGGCAACAGACTATCAACCTGTTATAACACTGTAAAAAATAGTCTATAATAGGGGTGGGCAACTCTGGTCCTGGAGGGCCAGTGTCCTGCTGGTTTTTGTTTTCATCTCTTAGTTACCTGCTGATTTTCACCTTGAAAACAGGTGTGCTTGCTCTTCAGCCAATCAGAGATTGTATTTAGTTGGTCAACAAGAAAAACAGCAGGACCATGGCCCTCCAGGACTGGAGTTGCCCACCCCTGGTTCCTGTGTTGCTGCTACATATTATGCTTTGTAACTATGAAAGAAGCACATTTAAATGTGTTCCTTGTAGTTTGTTTCACTGGCCTCTGTTTTCCTCCCTTGTGTCCCCAGCTCACAGCAGGAGGTTCTTCCCCACCATCCTCCCCAAACAGGTGACATTTTCCTCCACGCTCAAGAAAATTTTTCTCTCAATCTCCTGTTTCTTTCTTCCCCTCTCTCATTCTTATGCTATTGATCATGTAAAATCGTTCTTGGGAAGTTATTCTGAATAAAACTCCATGTCTTCCCTTGTAGGACCAATCCATTCGCCCACATTCGTCTCCGTAAGGCAGTGACCAATGACCGCTCTGCCCCTCTCATCCAATAAGATTCTTTCAAAAACAGAATAAACTAACGAGAAAACAATTTTCAATCTTACATTTACAACAGATAATGAAGATACGGACCATCGAGTTAACAATACATATCCCACAGTGAACTTTTTTTTAGAAATTAAAAATTTGTAAGTTTAGATATCCAAATGGGACACTAAGAGAATAATATGTGTTAGGACAGTGGAGTCTCTGAGATCTCTGTTCCATAATCTCTTAGTTTCTGTACTTTAATGACTGTATAGTTACCTTAACAGCCTGTGATTCCAATTCGTTAATTTGAGGCTGTAGATGAATAATGTAAACTGGACATATCCAACACTTTATATACAGTAAAATGTAAAGTTAATGTCATCTTAATCCTTAATATTCCTTGGGGTTTGATGAGAGCTGGGATTCAGCAACAAGGAGAAGCACCAATGGACCAGAGACTGGGAATTATACAAAGTTTTCCAGTTAGTTGTTTTGTCACATTTTTTGGCTCCTGATTGGATCTTAGCAACCTCCTACTATGATCAGGCCAATCAAGGTCATAATTTGGGTAACCATTTTCATCATACTAAATCTGGACGTTGATTGGATGAACATTTTCATTTGACTCTTGAGTCTTTTTTATGCACCTCTTCCTTTGACATCAACCTTCAATAATAAATCTGAAAAAGTGCAATATAATGGTTTTACTAGTGGAGATAAGCGCTAAGTATATGGAGAGGTTAGTGCTAATGATAATTATTCAAAAATAATTTTGAAAAACAAATAATGCTATGTTCATAAAGGAACAGATTGTCTGAATGATAGACCTAGTGTATAGATTTTGGTGCTGTCACTTCTAAGTCACGCAAATGTCACACATCAAATTGAAAATTGTGCCGAAATGTCTGAAACCATGAGCTACGTTGTAGTCTTTATCAGTGAAATGCCTTCAGATAAAAAGCCCTTAAAACCATAATGACAGCACCAATGACTGTGAGGACCACACCCGCTTCTCTGCCTTACAAACCAATCTAGCATATTGAGGTGTTTCATTCCCTGATGTTGTTGTTGTTGTTGTTGTTGTTGTTGTTGTTGCATTTAGACATTTAAGTGGGCTAAACTCCTTTTAATTTAAATTCTACCACTGGCAGGACCATTTGTAATATTGTAAAATTGTATTTGCTTAAAATGATATTTGCCTGTTTTTAAACAGCATCTTTTGAAATATAATTCTACAGCCTGGAAACCTGTTATCTGTCATCAGGACTTCTGTAGGACAAATGTTTTTGTCTTAAAAGGGGAACAGACTCAAATGTATTTAGGTCCTGGCTGGGTTTGTTCTGTTTGATTGCCTGTTCTGTTTGATTTGTTCTGTTTGAAAAGAATGCATCAATTTGCTGTCTTTTGAACTTCTACAAATGCAAATGTAAAGATTATATTTGGAGTATTTCTCTAGTCTTTTTTCAAGGTTCATCCCAGTGGGTTTTTTTTTTTTGTAGTCATATTCTGCAAATCGTATAACACAATCAGAGATGCTCTGCATGCATTTATTGACTTTGTACAGAGCACCAAGATGGCAGCTGAGACAGATCTAGAAACAGCAGTTCACTTTATCAGTGCACAACTCTTTTTCTGTTTCTGTGAAGAAAATGTTCAATTCTTAGAATGCCAATGAAGTCATGTCACTGAGTCTAACCCTAACCCTAACCCTAACCCTAACTCCAACAAGAAAAATGCTGATGGTTAGCTAGCTATACAATGTTTAACACCTGCAACACATGGCATGACTGCAAATATTTTACCTACAGTAATTTTCTTAGCAAGAGAAACAATTCTATTTTTGTTTTGTTTTTTTTTTCCAGTCCATTTGGAATTAGACCATTGCCGGCTGTATGATCTCATGTTCACATTTTATTCAAATAATTGGAATTTTCAGGATTTCATGTGCATGGCAAAATAATAGCCTTAATCATCACTTACATTATTATGTTATTGTCATTTAGCAGACACTCTTGTCCAGATCAACTTACATAGGTTACAAGTTTTGCATGTTATCCATTTATACAGCAGGGTATTTACTTGCCCAAGAACACAGCAGCAGTGCTTGATCAGGGAACTGAACCTGAAACCTTTTGGTTAAAAGCACTAGTCCTTACCACTACGCCACACTGCCACCCGCTTGTAACATTTAGAACTGTAAGGTACTGCAATTATTTAAACCCAGAGAACTGGCATTTTACAAAGCTGCAAGGAGCTTGTATGGGTTGAGTGGCTTTGTTTCAATGTAAAATTAAATGTCAATCACAGCATGCATGGCCAAAGAGTGATTATTATGAATTACTTGCCTACTGTATTGCACTAGATTAGGACAAGCCATTATATAGGACAAAGCATCGGAATAAATGTCAAATTTATAGTGCCTGGCTGCAGATTTTTATTGCCTTATTCAATGACATTTCTTGAGCCCTACAAGATGAGTTTTGCACATAGTTATCATAGTTTATAGTAAATCCTGAAAAATTCAAATGGGACAATATGCATGTAATTTGATTAATCATGTTCGCATTAGATGTTGTCTTTTTGTTGGAAAATCAGTGTGAATTTTAAAGGTTGAATTAAATGTGGATTACCCTGCCTTGTCTCTAAATTTGGTCTCCCAAAACTGACGAATATAACTAATAATTTGTGATATAAGTATTTCTTATTAAAAGTGAAACACATGAAGAAGATGGAAGTTACATAAATGATATGTGGTTGTTGCACACAGTTGCATTGTGAATGTCATCAATATTTTTTTTCTAAAAACTTATTTTAATTAAAAGCAAAGTACAAATGATTATTTTCTGTAATATAAGAACCATAAGACACATCAATGTAAATGCTGGCAAGGCATCTTTGAAATTAGTTAAGAAAACTGAAACCTATAAAAATAAGTTTCACAAAAATACACTTACACAAGAAATACACAAGTGGGTCTAGCCTCCATCTCTATATTTATTGCTATCAATGTAACTGGAAAAGGGGTATATTTTGTAAAATTAATTTGTACAATTTCTTACTGTTGTGTCCACAGACAGCACCAGTAGTATATATTTGTACACAGTTTTGCAGCTGAAAAAACACACTAAATACATTTCTAGAAATGACACAAGGAAACAGTTTTCTGCCATCCACCATTTTGGCTCTACGCACCAGATATATGATTGAAAAGACAAAAGATGTGAAGCACATTGTGATGCTCTGCATATTTAGGGAAAGCATTATACTCTACAGATTAAACATGGATTTGTTTTGCTTTGCTTTTGAAGAAGTGAGGTGTTATTGAGCAAATACAATAATTAAGATGGCCTCATGAGAACGACTTGCATTCTTTGATCTTTAAGTCTTGCCTGCTAGCCAATATTATCAAATGAAACATGACAGAGCCACCTAATGGTCTTTGATTGTCACTGCAACCCGCGCATAAACAGTTGCTCTCCATTGAACAAAATACTGTACACCCAGAAGCTTTGAGGACGCGTGGAAGAACGGAGCGCGGTGAGTTCATTTGCCAGCTGTTTGATGTCATTGTTGGTCGTAGCTGTTATGCGGTTGATAGCCTTTATATTTCAGCTGTGGGCTTTGGCAACAGATTTAGATCACAGACGAGGAAGAGAGAAGAACAGAGAGTGATGAGATGTATGTGTGATATGTGGGCAGGGTGGCTTTGTGGGAACAAAGAGCGAGATGATATGAAAATGACAAAATGTAGAGGGAGAAAAGACAGTGAGATCATATCAGAAATCCACAGGTTTGTCTGTTAAAAGGGAGCGTTTATACCTCTCCCAATATCCAATCCTTATGTCTATCGCCATGCCAAAGTCAAACTCTGTCTCTTCTCCTGTGATCTCTGTCTCTTGTCCAGAAAAATGCGTACGATGAGCTGTGATGTAGTCACAACAATTTATGTAAAACAGAAAAAAGAAAATGATCACACCATAAAAGTCTTCAATACAGTGTCCCCCTCTTCTACTCTCTCTTAATGTCATTAACAGGTGGTTGTTAAAAATAGAATGGAGAAACACACACAGACTGACAAAAGGACACATAAATTAATGTAAAAATGCTGGCACATAGACAGAGACAGACAGACAGAAACACTCAGACACATACCCACACATACGGGCACTAATGTATATGCATGCTTGCAGAAGCACAGCCAGCTGTGGGATGTGTGCTGATACTGTATGCACATTTCTACCTGAAGGGTCCAACCATACACGAGTCTCAGCCTACTCCCTCCCTCCCTCCCTCCTGTCAGTCTCTCTCTCTCTCTCTCTCTGTATGTCTGTCTGTCTGTATGTCTGTCTCTTTCTCCCCCTCCCTCCCTCCCTCTGTTGATTTAGAAGTGTGTCTCTCTGAACTGATCTACACACATGAAACAGGTCAGCAAAAGTTCATTGTTGTGATTATTTAAGTGGTCTTGGTTGTGGTCAAGCACATTCTCCTTTGCAGGTCAGGTCAGTCATTCCTTTTGCAAGTCAGGTAAATATTGTGATATATAGTATGTTTAGCTATATATATTTAGCTATATATATTTAGCAGCAAATGCTATTATTAGCAGTCATAATGACGAACATGTTTTATGCTATGCTTGTACAAATAAAAATAATTACCCTGAACATTATTTTTTCACATTAGTATTTCTTAGGAATTATAAAGTAGGGTAGTATTTCCGAAAGAAATTGATGTAATTGGTAATACTGCTTATTTTGGACAGTGTACTTTTGATATGCATCAGGAAATGTGAGATCCTAAAACTTTACTGTATATCATTGACTTATCATATCTATTTATGCATATTCACAAGGATATTCTCATGCATAAACGTTCGCAAACATAAATGTTTTCAAACTAATAGAAGCAATCTTCTTGGTTAAAATACAGAACTGTAGTACGTATTTCGGTCCTTTGCTTGCTCTGTTCCCAGTGTCAACAAGGCAACCCAAAACTTTTCCTGCTGGGTGCCAGAGCAATGGAGACCAAAACAACTTTTGGGTTTCGCATTTCCTGGTAGTTTACTTCTCAATGATTTGCATGCAGTCGTGTTCACAACTTACATCTAGGAATGGCTGAGTCCTGATTGAAATAGTCATTATTGTTGTTCAGTTTGTTATTCGGTCCTTCTTCCGATTCAAGTATTACCAGTTAATGATGTTCAGGTCAGCATGCAAGACATCGGAAACCCCACATATGGCAAGAAGAGTTTTATGACTACAGAGATAGTGCGACATTTTACAGACGACAAAGTAGAGGCAAGCGGATAGGCAGTGGGCATTTTGGCTAGAATGTGATACTTGATAACCATTAACCTGTTGAGTAACTCTGTTTCTTGCATTAGCTTAGTGTTAGTGATGTCGTTGTGATCGCCAGCATTCGCATTGGATTAATGCATTTGTACTGCTTTGCGCTTATTTCTTTTTCAAGCATGGATAGGCGCTTTGGATCACTTAGAATGGCATGTTGATTTTCATCAAAGCTTCAGACTGGTGAGTTGGAACCAGATTCTTCAGCCAAAAAAAATGTCCTGGTACCCGTCCAGATTCGGGGAATTGCATTCTTCTCGGCACAAGTTTCCTGTCAAAACACGAGTTTCTGTGCCAAACATACAGATGATAACTATATCTGCAAAACAATGTTTCATCTAACCACAAAACATGGCTCCAAGCGTTATTAAGATGCACCCCAAAAAATCTGTTCTTCTTCTTCCTTGTAACTCTGCCATCGTTTCCAGATTCGTGCAGTGGAATGCCAATTTTTTTTTTTTTTTTTGGCGTATTATTTCCTGATGATGTCAGCCCAGGGGCCTGAGTTTGCCTGCCAACTACTTTTTCCACAGTACAAATGCGGTACATTTTTGGCGTCCATTTCTGATGTGGTTGTGATCCACCAGCCTTCATCTTTTAGATAATTTGAGCTATATTGTGAACTGGTTGGTTCAGCTTTTTGGGATTTTTTAAAAATTATTTTGTTTGTTTCACCTTCAGCTAAGCTGTGGAGTCTATATGACCCTGAATTTAGCCGTAGTTATGGATTTTTAATCCAATCCATTTTTATGTAGTCATCAATGCATCTTTTGTTACAAAGACAATTCCTTTCGTTGCTTTGTGTGCAGGTAGTAAATATTGCAGTGTTGTGCTTGTTATTGTTACATTTACATAACCAGGAGAAATATTGTGAATTTATAGACATTCATTCGGCAGACATTCTTCATTGCTCTGGATAAGATTGTTGTAGTAGTGACGTATTTCCTGAATGAATGACTCTGACAGATTATTTAACTTTGTCCAGTCCAGCAGCTGTCTGTAATTATAAAACCAATCTTCCACTTAGTTATTTGGTCAGGGCCAATTGTTTGCCTGCAAAATGCCACTACATGCTGTCACATACAGTGAGAGACAGCTGATCCAAAATAGCTGCCAACTGTATTTAGTCTAGCTACTCTCTCTGCCACATTGAGAGGGTAATGAAGATTGGTATTAGAAACACTTGAAATCACGCAAGAGGACTGCAGTGTCTGTGTGTCAGTTTAACCCATCATAGTACATAACTATGATATGACTGTCCAGGACTCACAATTCATTGGGGTATGAAAAACTATTTTTGCAGCACAACAAAGCCAATCTGTGTGTAGTAGTTTGTCTACATCCTAGCTTATGTACGTATTTAAGTATTTTGTCACTTAGCAGGTCTTGACAACTCCCTCTAGGTGGCGATAGTATTTTGTCCTGTCAGTCAGCTTGTATCACAGCCACTCCGCAATGGTTCGGGGGGGGGTGTGTGCAAGTTGTAATCTTTTATTCCAGATCAATTGAGCATCCTTCCTCAGTACTGCAGCTGAAAGGGATGAATCATTAGAAATTTTGAAATTCTTTACATGTTTTCTTACTTTGAAAGCAGACAACAGTCAGAGAGAATCTGCAGTTCTGCAGAAATTCAGGGTTTCTGTTTGCATATTATTTAGTGTTCCGTTTAATCTTGTCTCTGGCACCCCGGTTTTCATCTTTTATTTTCACCAAAACACTGCATTTACTCTGAGGCCCCATCTGCTTTCTCCACTCTGTTATTCCACCTGTCCTCTCTTTTCCCACCCTCCTCACAGTATCTAATTCATTTTTCTCTGTCTGCACTCTTCTCTCTCTCTTTCTGTCTTTATTGTGTTCACAGAGATAAAGTTGCCATGTGGTCCTCATTCATGCGGGAAGAGGAGGGGCGTGCGGCGGGCGGGGCTGGGGGCGGGGCCAGCGGACTGGCAGCAATGATGGGGCCGCGCACAGGCACGGGCAAGCGCCGGGCGGTGAAGAGCTCCGGATTGAGTGACAGTCAGGAAGGGCAAATCAAGCTGGTGTTTTTCTTGGCCATCATTGCCGTGACACTCACTGTCTTGGGCATGGGCACGGAATTCTGGGTGGAGCTGGCCCCGCCCAAGACACTCTCCAACAACGAGACGTGCCTGATGGCACATTATGGCCTGTGGAAGGGCTGTTTGAAGACACTATGGGCATCAGACATCGACCCAGAGAGGGAGAGCTGTGGGCCAGCCAGCCTGCCTGGAGGTGACTGGTCTGTTACTGTAGGGCTTCAGCAAAATTCCCATACAATTACATTATATTCATTCATTTACGAGACACTCTTATTATTACACTTATTACACTTAACTAATAACTTGAAGGTTACTACAGACAGTTATGGGAAAAACACAATATCTCAATGATTTATGTACGAGCTGGAAGTGCAGCTATTGTACCATACAGTGATGTTATTCAAGATTTACTGCAAAGAAAAAAATGAACATGGGCTGACCTACTACACTGTGTTATAATAATTATCATAATCATTAATATAAAGCACTCCTCTGACACTCAAGACACATGGCCACATAGAACCAAAGGTAACCTGGAATAAAAATGAAATAAAAATATGTTATTGCTAGAATCTTTGCTAGTATAATGCAGAATATTAAGGGTTTTGTCATTTTAAAAATGAGTGTTTTTAATCAGTTCAGTGGCAAAACACTGTATATAGCATTGTCTCCACAACTTGCAGCATACTGATGATTGTACACACCTTTGTGGAACTCGTATGCTAATTCACATAGTTATGTGCTTCCATACCTAGAACAGTTTCTAAATTCTGAGTATTACTATGTATCTGTTGAAATTGGTGGTCATTCTACCAAATGCAAAGCAATACTGGTGGTTTAATTTTATAGAATGTCACCTTATCAGTAGCACAAATGATGAAAAAATATTAGGTGTCTAAAACATATAGAGGAAGCAACGGATAGCAGCCGTGACGAAGTGCCATCTGCCATATTGAAGCCAAGGTGCTTTTCTCTTTTACTTTTTTCCATTACCTTGCAAACACAGGACATTGTAGGGCACTGCACCTTCTGTCAGCTGCACATAATTCTTAGACAGTCTGTTTTACCTGTAACACACCTGTAATGCATCCTTAAAATCATATCTATTAATCAGGGGTTGATACCTGTATGTATCTGTAACTTATCGCCAGTTGCATATGTAGTCCATGTCTGCTTTTGACCTACCAACTGATTACAGTACAAGGATTTACTTCATTTACCCACACATTTGCCCAGTCAAACATGTACTCTTATCACGTCAAAATCAGAAAGCAGTAGTAACTGTATGACGATATCTAGCTGTGCAGTAAAGACATTAAAGACAGCCAGCTGCCTTCCCCACAAGTGGCAAATCTGCCCCCAGCTGTCCGTAGTGATGAGGTTCACACTGTGTTGCTCTGTGTGATAAAGGGGCCTACGCCTTCACCACTGCGCATAGCAGCTGTCCAATAGCTGTCCACTCACTGCCTGACACAATGACTGAATGTGACGGCCATGTTTACTTCTCAGTGTAAATAAATGTGTTTCTTTTTTCCCCTCTCTTACTCTAGAATCAAACTGTACATACTTCAAGTACTTTACCTCAGGTGAAGATGCGGTTATGTTTAAGAAGACAACGCATAAGAGTAAGTGCGTTTCCTGCTTTCTGTCTATATCCCTCTCTAATCCAGCATGAGGCCCCCCTCTCACCCTCAACCTCAAGCTTTTTCAGGATTAGTGTTAATGTCTCATCTGGTCATGTCAGTCATAAATAAGTTGCCAGCATGCACTTAACTTCTTTTAATCCGGGGTAATTCAATAACACGTCAACAAACCAAAGAAAAAAAAAAATGTAATCACCTTGACTAAGTAAATGAAGTCACTTTTGTGGAGGTCTTGCTGTTTGGTTTGACATATTCTTTCTCATAATGTCTTCTAAAATGACTGCCTAAAAGGATCAATCGCAAATGCTCCCCTTAAATCAAATATTCTACTTTGGGGGCCATTTTTCTGTGCAACTCATAACCCATTACAGTACATCAGGAGTCGTAAATAGGAGTTGGAGCTGTAAACACCAGCAGCGTTTAACACATCTAATTTAGCTCTGCGAAATCAAGTCCTGCTGATTAGTCAGAAGGTGGGCTGTGTGCTGTGGTAACCAAAACATTACGGTCTCAGGTCTGAGCATGGCAACAGCTGTCCTGGCTCTCCTCAGTCTCCTGATGATTGTAACAGCTGCGGTCTGCATCACCATGTCCCTCAGTAAAGGAGAGATGTTCTTCCTCAAGCCTGCGTCTGTCTGTTTCATCCTCTCAGGTGAGACGCATCATCCACGCCCAAAATCACATCTCCCCTGGCTCTCTGTTTTGACACCCCAACCTTGACCTTTCACCCACACCGCATCCGCTCTTATGTCCTTTCTGTCCTACAGCACTGCACAAGGCACAGGGAGTCATCAGATGCATCAGCTACTAGCTAAACAGTAAAACAGTAGAAACATCTAAACAACATGTCCTCTGTAGTCGCCCCAGATGTGCAAGGACAAATTGTCTTATCTCCAGTCTTATCGGTCAGTGTTGTCATGCTAACGGAACCTTCTCCATGACTCACTGATCCTTTCTCTTCTCTTATGTCACTCACAGGCCTCCTGGTCCTTCTGTCTCTCATCGTCTTCCACCAGTCGGTCCTTTCCTTCCTGGCCAGTGACCACTCTGTCCCACTTCATCACGAATTCTCCTGGTCTGTTTCCTGTGTGGGTATAGGAGGGGCCATCTTAATTCTGGCTGGAATCCTCTTTTTGCTGTTCACCCTCCCATATAACCCCTGGGAAAGGTGCCTACCTCACTATCACAGTGACACCTAGTGGCATGGAGGAGTGAGTGGATTTTTACTGTTTTAAATTGTGTTATTTTGCTCATTGGGAAGTACTGTAGGCTGATAAACTAACCAATCAATAAGAATGTGCTCATAATACAGAAATTATTGCATAGGATAATAGCATTCACACCCCATCAGCTAGATAATATATGGAACAAAATAGAGTCGGCAAATAAGGAAAAGACTTGAGTAAATGCTGTATGGATCTTCAAAAAGTGAACGTATGACAAATAATTAAGTTTACGTGAGCAATACTTTTATTCTGTGACCCACACAACAAAAGTGTTTATATCTATATGTAGTAAAACTTTGAGATTTACGCTTCAGTATTGTGTATATATGGTTAATACTGGACAAGCCTTGCATTACCAAGGGTCTAAATGAGATATAGAATTTTTAGGGGGGCGTTTCGGGGTGTAAAATTTAGGGTATCCCTGGGTCAGAAACTCAGACTCTTTCCTATTCCAGGGGACTCAAAGAAATCAGATCCATTTTGTGACTTGGCTGTTGTGCTCTTAACCAATTCATCTCAGCTGCTTCTGTTTAAATAAAGCTGTGATGGCTTATAGAACATGTAAGGTGATAAATACTCTGATGGAAGTGTTTGCCAGGTATGTTCTCCCTTTTTACTGTAAGCAATGTAATAGGATAAAAAGTGAGGAATTTGGGAGCTTGTGTTGTATGCCTCATACTACTTTTCTAGTTTGCATTGACGTTTTTAATGTGTCAAGTAAATAAAATGTTCTCTCTTTTGCACTGTATTTGAAGTGGTGTGTGCAGACCTGTCTTTGCATGTGTCTGTTTCATTGTATTTGTGCAGCGAAGAAATGCTGTTTCCTTTACGGGTTGTTGGGGTTGACCATGGTATGACATTAGTACGTGCATGCAATGCTAAAGATCACTGTCCTTCACTCTCGTATTTTTTTCGTATCTTAGCCCTCTCCTGTGTTTCAGTAGCATATCCCCCAACCACTCTGAAAATGTTCTGTTCGGATTAGGAGTGCATACAGATCACACACATACACACACACACACACACACTTACACACACACACACCTTTGGTTTGGACTGTTTATCTTTTGGTTCTCTGACACATGCTACCTATCTCATCACATCTAGGCAGACCCCCCCCCCAGGTAAAAAAGTGGACTCTTCCTTTTAGAGGGGAGGACAATGCATATGGCAAGAGAGTATTTGGTGTCATTTCAGAGCAACTGTGTTATTTTTATTTGGGGTGAGACCAACAGATAGTGTGTGGGTCCATGACTTTGAGGGGGTTATTAACCCAGTAGCACATTATGTACACGCCGTTTGCTGAACTGGACGCCGACAGGAAACACCTGCCCATCCCCCATGAAGACAGCTGTCATCGCCCCCGCATGGACACTCTCAGGGCATTTTTCATGGTTTCCATTTTATTTGATTAAACCACACAACACTGCACTATAACCTGAGGAAGGCTGCCGCACCATGCCTGTTCCTTATTCTTTGAGCAATGCCCAAAGCAGCAAGTACCGCTGAAGTGGATAGGTAACACAGATACTGATTTCTAACCATGATCTCTGAATGTGCGCTCCCTGCCAAGAAACACACACACACACACACACACACACACACACACACTTTCCACCTGCTCAACCACATTTAACCCTGCTCTATCCCATTTCAGCCTGATGTCACACCCTCACTTTCAGCGCTTCCCCCTGCCAGCACACACACACACACACACACACACACACACCTGCTCAACCGCACGCAGTCTTGCTCTACCCCATTTCAACTCGCTGTAACACCATCTATCTACACATGGCCCCAAATCTCTCTCAACAGCCACCTCACAAACCCAAACCCAATCTCTTCCACCCCTCTCAGGACCATGTTGAACTCTACCATTAATTCCCCACAGTGTTTCACCTCTACCCTTAATTCCTGCTTGCTGAACCCCCTCCTTTTCCTCGGCTTCTGAAACGCGAACCAGTCCGGTTACCTGACACGCTGCCCAGACTGTATATTTAGACACTTAATAGTTTCACACTGGTGCTCTGCAAGTGCATGAACGTGCCTGTGGGCAGAGATTTGAGGGTACGGGGACAGAGGGAAATAGAAGGAGAGCTGGCACATTGGTGGTACACAGCACCACCTTACACAGAAAAGAAAGCAAGTCGGTCCCATTACCTTCTCACTCACCTGGCTGAGGTACTCCTGGCGGTCGCGCAGAACGGCGGTGTGGTTCGTTTTCACGGATGTTCTTTGCACGCTTCCGCCCCACTGCTCGGCGCGCGAGACACCGACACCAGCATCTTCTCGACAGGTCTTACCTCACGTCACCTCTCAAAGCTCTCTCTCTCTCACTCCCTCCTACCGTTAATTCACACCCCATTCACAGTGTTCCGTCAGGAACAACAGAAAAAAAAATAGGCAGAACTCTGGGGGTTTTTTTCCGCTCTCTTTTAGTACAAATTTCATGCAATACAGTCTTTTAGTTTATCACACAGTTAGATAGATCTTATTTATCTATCTATGTATCTATATCTATATGTATGTATGTATGTGTGTACATATACCTATGTATATACATACATATATATATGTATATATACAGACACACATACATATATATTATTATATAACTATATTCGCTATGTCGCCACACATATACGCTGCCTTGGTCCTACAAAAAATTATTTGACATTGGACCCTGGTAGCCTTCATTTCCACACAATATTGCATTCAGTACTGGCCTGGGCTATTGTCAGATAGACATTTGTCAAGGATTTGGACAACGTTTATGTATGTATGTGTTATCATGAAGATAAACTTATGGTCAAAAGAACTCGGGGGGGTAGAATTTGTCTGATTATACAACACAGTGTGTTTCTAAAGTGCGCTCACCTGTGCTGAACTCCCCATCTGTGGGGAGCTGATGATTACACACTAGAGGGCGCCAGAGAGATGCCGCTTCTGAATACTCTACATTAACAAAAATGGGGAGCTCAAGCTCTGTATCGGTACTTTTCTGAGAAAAGTATATAATCAACACAAATATATAATCCCCTCAAAAATTTCAATATACTTTTGACCATCAGAGTATCCATATATCAAAACTGAGGTTTATATAGTTGTACATAATTATAATATAAATATTATTTTTTTAAACTTTAATCTAAAATCATTTTTCCACACATATTCTTTTCATATGTCATTTTTAAATGATTAAATAATAGATTATTTTTTTCTTTTCTGGTGAAGTCCATTGTTTGGTATCATTCCCCCATTATAAATTGTTATTATCAGAATCTGAATCCTGTATTCCTCCTCTGATATTTCTGAATTGTAGAAATATATTTTTATGTAACCCCTCAAATTCACACTTCTGTTAACCCCCCGCCCCCAAAATTACATCAACTTCAAACCATAACAATTAGAATATTACTACTACTACTACTAAATAAATAACATCAATTCAAATAAAAATCATGACAGCTCTTACAGTATGTCCATCTAATGGTTTGTCAGTCATTCACTGTATCAGTCAGTAATTGTAAAAAAAAAAAAAAAAAAAAAAAAAAAAGATGAACAGGTCAGAATTCAAAGATTTTCACCAAAAATAAATCTTACATAAAACTATTGTTATTATTTGAAATTATAATAAAATAAAAATAATAAATTCACTCTCACATATATGCACACGTGCTTGACACTTAATGACATCATCAGATTTTGTGTCACTGTGCAAGGAATCACAGTTTCCTCATTTTTAAATAAAAAAATCATAAAAAAACTATAATTCCAAAAAAGAACATTGCAATCACAGATCAACCCAGCAGTAACAATTACAACAATAACAACAACAGTAATATGGTAATATTCAAAAAGTTACAATAATCTAGAATATAAAGCACTCGGAATTAAAGAAAAATAATAACTAAAAGATTACCTTTACAGCCACACGTGTATTCTTTAAAATAATGAAAAATATGTAATAATAATGTTGTTGTTATTCTTGTCATTATTAATCTTTTTTTCTCTCTTAGTAACCTACTCACACTATTTAAAGACAGAGAGAGAAGGGAGGGTATGGGCTCTCTTCCCTCCTCCTATTGCACTTCCTGTTGTCTCATCCCAACCCATCTCTCTCTCATCCCTTTTTTTTTCTGTTCATGTTTATCGTTTCTCTCGCCCCTACCCATCTCTCTCTGTGCCTCTACACTGGCGTTGTCTTCCTGTTTAGGGTGTTGGAGTTGGAGCTCTCTCTATCACCTTTCCCTAACCTATCCAGGGTGCTCATGCCCCTGTCTCTCTCTATTGTGGAGGAGGAGAGAGGAGGAGGCTGGGAAGACGGGGCGGAAGAGGAAGAGGTATTGAGGGGAGCATTGCTATTGGAGGAATTCTGGGCTGACGAGGGGTTGTTAGACTTGGACAGGGAGGGCAGGGTGCCGCCCAGTATCACCCCCCCTCCGCCGCCCCCGCCGCCCTCTTTCGGGAAGCAATTATGCAGCTGGTACAGGGTGGCCCTGTCCACCGTCCCGTACATGGGCGGGCCCCCCAGAGTCCCCAGGCCGGCCAGTTTGGGATCCCGCGAGAGGGTGTACATGGAGATGTCGCCCCCCAGGGCGGAGTGGGAGTGGGCGTGGGGGTTGGGCAGGGTGGAGACGGAGATGGGCCCCACGGGCCCCTGGGAGAGCAGCGCCGACGGGGTCAGGCCGAAATTCTTGCCCCCGCCGCCCACGGGGGAGGGGTCCCGGGAGCGGGAGGGGTCGGTGGAGCGGGAGCTGGAGCGGGAGCGCTGGCGGAAGCGGTAGCTGGGCAGCCGCAGCATGGCGTGGGTGGTGCTCTTGAAGAGGTCGGTGTGCGAGCGGCAGCGCAGCTCCTTGTTCTTCTCGATGTAGATGTTGACGGCCAGCACACCCACCATCTCGGCCAGGATGAAGGACAGCCCGCCGAAGTAGAAGGACCAGCCGTAGGAGTAGTGCCACTTCTTGTCCTCGTCCTTCTTCGGGGAGATGTCGCTCAGCGCCGCCGAGATGTAGACAATCACCCCGATGATGTTGCTCAGGCCTGGGAGGAGACGGGAGGCGACACAGTCAGGAGGAAAAGCAAGGAAGTGCAGAGGAGAGGGGCCGTATGGGGCAAGGGGGCACACGGGGTCATGCAGGGGAGGGGTCATGCAGGGGAGAGGGGCAGTTTGAGGGAGGGGGGAGAGAGGGAGAGGGGAGCAGTATATGGGGGGGCAAGGGCATAGGGGCAAGGGAATGTGGGGGAGAGGGGTTGTATAAGGGAGAGAAACGAGGTACAGTATGTGGGAGAGAGGCAGTTTGGGGAAGAGGGGAGAGGGGAAGGGGTGGCACGGGGCTGGTGGGAGGTACAGTATATCATAGAGGGGCAGTGTGGGAGAAAAGCAGGCAAAGAGGAGGGACTAGGTGATAATGGACTAGTGATAGGAGTGGTAGAGCTGGCTTATGTAAGGAGGCCTTACAGCAGATGCAGAGGACAGTCTGGTGGTATCAGTGATATCAGAAACACACACAGAAACACACAGACCAAGTCTGAGACACACTACCTGCGGCCACAAAGAGAATGCCTGCGCCCAGGATGATGTTCCTCTTGCTCTTGTAGAAGCGGCTAGCTGCAACACACACCCCGCCCAGTAGGAGAAGAATGGCACTCAGGATGGGGAATATACTGGACGCCCTCACCACACCTGTAAAAAGGGGAGGAGGGGCTGTCAAAATTCGGAGTGCCAAAAGCCTAGTGCTGCAGTGCCATTACAGTTTCCCTGTTCCATCTCGCATGGCAATTGTTTGAAGACATTGTGTGAAAAGGAACTTCATCACTTTGGAGTCTGTCATAATCGAGTGTATATTACATTACATTATTGTCATTGAGCACACATTCTTATCCAGACAGAAGGGTACAATTTTAGATTTTATCCATTTATACGGCCGGATAGTTACTGAGGCAATTTTTGGGTTAAGTACCTTGCCCAAGGGTACAGCAGCAGTGCCCCAGTGGGGAATGTAACCAGCAACCTTTTGTTTGCAAGCCCTGCTTCTTACCACTTTGCTACAATCCCACCCCCTGTATAACAGGTGACTGCAGCCTGCAGGATCCAGATATAAAGACATTCCACTATTTCTTCATTTTCATGTGCCCCATTCCTCTCTTGCCTACACTGCCTCCCTGCCCCCTAAAATCCACCATTCCTGTCTCTGCCCCCTTTTCCAGCCCCCCACCTCCCTACCTGTTATGTCCCATCCCCCGGCCCCGAATCACCTACCCTGTCTTCCACCTTCTATCCTCAACACCCCCCAGCCAGCCTCCCATCCCCCCTCCCCAATTTGCAATCTCTGTCGCCACCCCCACCCCCATAATGGAGCATGTGCAGCAGCTACTCAGACTATACATCCCCCCATGGTGTTCCCCAGTCCCATGAACTATGGATCCCTTCCTCCTCACTGCCTCCCTCTCAGTCCCTCTGTCCCTCTTACGTAGAAGGTACTCCGCCCCGTCATGGTCATAGTCAGCATCCTCAGGGAAGTGATTGATCTGTGAACATACTCCTCTTTTCAACCCTGAAACAGAGAACAGAGGCAGAGAGAGGGTCAATGCAGTATGAAGAATGACTGACTCAGTGCGCACTATGGTATATCTACACTGAGACTACATACGTCAAGAGAAAGAACAATTAATAAACACAGTGTCCGCACACTGACTGAGCTGACCCTGATGACTGTATTTTCTAGTCTTAAGAGCAACAGTCATCAGCTATTGATCTTTCAATTGCTTTCCATATAAGATTAAATCCACCCCAGAGTACAGACTAGTCACTTCAAATCTGCAAATAATATGACGTTTACAGTATTGACTCTATTGATATTGAATGTATTATTTGTAATGCCCTATTCACCATGCCACAATAGACACACATGGAAAGACACTCAAGAAATGCAAACAGACTACCCAGAGCAGCCTTGACGTTTTATTTCAGACAGACAGATGGACTGTGATGACAGCAATGACTGGTGTAGATGGATGGACTCAGCAAATGATGGAGTTGTGAGAGACAGACGGAGGGAGGGATGGACACATATGGGGTCTTGTCTTTTCAGGGCTGGCCAGCGAGCTGCCTGAAAGAAAGAGATGGGTGGTATAACAGGGGGTGTCAGTTCAGCCGAGGAGACAATGGATCTCAGGGTGCTTCATTAGCTCCGATCTGACAGGACTTACTGGAGCAAAAGGGCAAATTTAATTTCACTCACTGCTTTCTTGTCCTTTTAAATCATGTTCAGTTAAAATAAAAATGGCACCAAAATAAGTTGGGGCTTTTTCAGAAACTGGTGCTGGTACTTTGGAGCATGATTGCACAGTGTCATTTTAAAAAGTGACCATTTCCTATTAAGAAATTGGAAAGAAATTAAGAAAACTGTCTTTAAATAGAGCTTCTGTCTCTGTTCCTGCTTTTGTAAATGTGTATATCCTGAAAATGCATTTCTACTCCTACAAATTTTATATGGAGGAAAAGGTCAAACTACTAAGGTCTTTCTGATTGTTTACAAACAGACAAAGCTGTACTTAAACCCTTGGATTTTTTTTGCTTGTCCAACTGCAATGATGTTTGATCTTATTTTAAAGCTACTACATTTGAATTATAATTTTTATTAGGACAATGGTGCTGGTGGCCCCATCCAAGTCTGCCATCTTGGCAGTTTTAGTAGGAAATCAAAACAGGATGCTCAAGTGTTAGAGGGATAAGACAAATCTGTTTACAGACGGGGCTTTCTCCATCTAAACTCCATAATCAGGCTTTAGTTTTTCAGCTCCTGGCTTCCAGACAGGCAGTTACATCACTTAAGTTCTTATTGTAAGGGATCTTCTAGGTGAAGTGTTCCAGGAGTAACTCATGGATGCCTTCACGCTTTGGAAAAGTCAGGGACCAGCAAATGCATGTGTTTAGCAACCTGCTTGCACGTTCCATGCAAGAACTGAAATGAAAAATAAACTGAAAAAAAAATCAGAAAGCTGCTCCTGACCACTCCCAGGCTGAATTTCTCACAACCCCTGGGCTTATAAGCAGGAACACTACTGCTGTAAAAAGCTTTACTCTCAAAAGAACTGAACTGAAGTTGTATCTTACGAGCAGATTACTGCACGCACAGTAACTTCTGCAATGTTGCTTCAAGTCCAACCCAAGTTAGAACATCTGTTGAACATGCTTCACCTCCTTCCTTACCCTTTGTACCCATTGTACAATGTAATTTACATCAGCCATACAAACAGATGGGTTGAAATGAAAGTTCAGTATATGATATATTAAACATCATATACAGTAATGGTATATATGAAAATGTATCTCATTTGATTTCACACTTAAAAACAGTTATAATTGACAAATTTCACAAAGTAAGAAACAAGTTTACATTGATTTACAAATATATTACAGTACATCCTGGAGCTGTGGGATACAGATTCTGCCAGTATTCTTCAAAATACAGATGCTACAGATGCTATTTAATTTAGAGCATCCATGTATAAAATAATAGATTGAGGAGTAAATGCCCTGAAACAAATAATAAAATTGATTTTAAATATCTAAAAAAATGTCCTTTGCTGCTAGTGCATATTTAAATGGAATATACTTATTTAGCCCTTTTCACTCTAACTGACATACTGTTAAACCTTCTTCTCTGCCATGTATGTCTAATGGTAATGAAACAACATTGGGAACATGCTCACCCATTCAGGGTTTGAGCAACAAGAGCATGACAGAACCAGATACGCCAATTTGCTTAAAATGTCCAATGCTGATCAGCCTTCACCAATTCTACCTTCACATCCAGGTGAAATACAAGGTATTTAACCCCAGTCCTTCAAAAACAGCACAGCTGCCTGAACTTCTACCACCACTGAACCAAAATGGGAGCCGTTTCAGCCACAAAAGATAGCCCAACGCACTGCAGTTGCACAGCCATTTTGGCTCGATACCCTTATTGACTTCAACAGCCACATGCTCTCTAAACTGGGCCAAGAAAGCAGGGGCTGCATTCCATACACAGAGAGCAACCACAGTAGGAACTCCCAGGCAGAGGAAATCTATTGCAGAACAGCGCGCTATCTGAACAACACTGCTTCAGGGAGGCTTCTGAGGTAAAAAACCGAAATGTACCACATTTAGTGCAGTGACGAAATCAAATCTCTCCCCCACCCTGTCAGCGATGACAAAGAAAATGAAAGCTTCATGCTACGGAGCGTTTCGTATTTTCAGCCGCCGCCGCCGCCACAAGGACCACAGCTGTCCTCCCTGGCAGAGGCATCCGGCCATGAATCCCACAGAGCCAACCAGACCCCACCCTCACAGCTGGAGCTTGAACGCGACCCCTGACCTTCCAGGCAGCAGATCCTCCAGAGGCCGGAGTGCGTGAGGGCGCCGGGGTCCTTGCGGTCCTTGTTGTGCGGGTCGTCCTGGGTGGAGTTGGCAGTGCTGTTGCAGATGAAGGCGCGAGCGTACAGCCAGTAGTCCGTGCCGATGGCCACTGTCATCAGGCCGAACGCCGCGAACGCCCCCACCGTGGTGAGGAGGATCTGGATCCCCTTCTCACACCACACCATGGCTACCGGGGGGGGGGGGGGGGTTGGAAGGGGGCACAGACGTCCGAAAATCAGGTGGTGTGTATGGTGTGGGGTTCCGGGTCAGGGTCAGGGTTAGGATTCGGGTTAGGAAAGGGATATTGAGATGCGTAGAAGGGAAACAGGAAGCAGCGGACAGGGTCAATGGAAATGAGTGAGCAAGCACGTCGGTGTAGAATCGGAACAGGAAAAGAGGGAGTGAAACAGAGGGAAATAAGAGGAAGAACACCATGAGGGAACCAATCGCGACAGAGAGACCCAGAGATGGTCAACGCATCAAACACATTCAAAGTACGTCACACGAGACCGGATTAATGCGGCATTTGCATACAGGGGGGTGTCGAGCGTGGAGCTCACAGAAAGTCACAATACTTTCAGCATGATGACAAGCAAGTGCGTGACACGGCGGTGCTGGGAACACAGCAAAGTCATGTAACGCCTGCGACACACTCAGACACAGAGGGACAATGTCCTTCAAGGTGTAAATTGCAAAGTACATCACGTAACATCAGTATTAGACAAACGTGTGACGCTGCAGGGAGCAAAACATGGGACTATGAGATCATCAACAAGCCCCTGGGTTTTAATGTGGGACTCTAAAACCTGAAGCAGTTGAGCATGTGCAAATTCAGAGAAACAGTGGCTCAGAATCCACTGCTGCTGCCCCATATTTTCTAAAAATTTAATAATCTCAGCCAGTATTATTTTAATTTCCCTCATAATTGTAACGAATGCCACATCCACAAGAAAAAACACATTCTCCTCTTCACGACTATGCAGCAAAAATGTCCCAGGCTGCATTTGCATATTTAATTTGCATTTCAAACACCACCTTTTCCCTGACATTTGCATAAAATCAGGTGGGTACAAGTTTCTACACAAAGTAAAACCTGGAACGGTATCCGTGAACCCCCGGTCAATTTCCTTTCGCACTAGTTACGTGATAACAGGTGGAAATTTCACAAATAGGACTAGCCTTGATGCAAACCGCAAGCTGTAGTAATGAATTTAAAACATGAGGAGACATGGGAAAAAAGCTAAGTGCCTACAAGCAGTTCTACCTCATAAACAGCAGAGGACATGAAAAGGTTCAGCCTTGGTCCAATTTGGCTCAAAAAACTCTACATTTTTTAAAGTCCCCATGTGGACTAAAGATGATGCCTTTTCCATGTTCATTATGTAATAGCAGAATGCAAAAAAATGCAAGACAGTTTTTTGCTGTTTGCTGTTGCTGCATAAAATACAAAAGACTTACATTTGAAGAACTTAATTCCCTACGTGAAAAAGGACAGGTAATACAGAGACTCTAAGACCACAATGCCACTCAGAGGCTAAATCAGTTTGTTGGACACAGCCACACACCACCCACTGTGCTATCACATTTGGTAGTTGCCAGAAACTGGCCTGTGGTTTTAGACCGGAAGAATGTCATTTCACATTTTCCTACTGATTGTCAGCAAATTATGCTGTAAAAACTGTCTTTTAAAGTATATCTCTTATGTGTGTTCATGGTATAAAATGTCCAAAATTAAAAATATAATCGCACAGTGACCATAAAGACATGATCACTACAGTACAACTGAAAATGGAAAAACAGCCTTGTATTTACTGCAGGCTGTGGTTATTGTTGCTCAATGTCAGGATGACAGGATTATACTATTGGCAGGACATGAAATGGTCCAAAAAACATTTACATATGAATCAATGACATTGCTATACTCTCTGCATTTTCCTCAGACTCAATGACATTGTGCTCTTGTGCAAAGTTTATACTTAATGTACACTGCAGCACCCCCACACTAAATGCCACATTCTTTACGGTGAATGAATACAGTTTATGATATTAAGTGACACGATCAAAAGAGAACAATGTCCCATTGTTTCTGGTGTTTACCTGGAGGCGTGTTTCTCCCCTTTCCCTCAATTGTTCCTGTCTTCTTTTCCTCGTTAGTGAAGAATGTGCCCTCCCCTCTGTCCAAGCAGCATCCATCGACCGTTTCCCCTTTCTCTCTTTCTCTCTATCTCTCTCTCTCTTTTTTTCTCTCTCTCTCTCACTGTCACTGTCTCAGAAGCTCGCTTTGGACCGGTGTAGGGTTTTTGGGTCTGTTCCTATTTCTGTGTGTTCTTCACTTAACTGGAGTTTTCATGACAGGACTCATAGCTTTGTTCCTGAAAAAAAAAGAAAAAAGGTTAAAGAAACTGGGGTTACACAAAGTAGTAGTGGTATGCAGATATTATTAAAAAAACCTGAGACAGTTCATCCCCCTCCTTAATTGACAGAAAAAAAGAGAGCAAGTACGTTAGTATCCATACAAAGAGGATGGAGAAATGTATGAAGAAGTTGAGAGAGAGAGGGAAGGAAAGAGCATGTTCTATCCTGTTGCCATGGCAACATTGAATTCCAAAGTCTAGATCAGAGGAGAGAGTAGAGAGTGAGATAGGCCAAGGGAGAGAGAGAGAGAGAGATGAAGGGGAATTTTGCTTGGATTACACAGCATATAAATGCTGCTTTTGAAGAACAGGGCAATATATGAACAAGGGACACAGAAATGTTCAGGCCATCGTTTTACACTTCTGTACAATATTCAAAAATGACATCTACACTGAGGATGGAGGAACCTACAGACACCTTAGCACAACAGTGGTACACGTCTGCATCATGACTCTGTCCTAACCTGATGGGAAATGTAGTTCTTTCAAAATACTCCGTTATTATTACCTTTCATGCTCTACTCTCTAGTGATACCATATCCCCTGTATATATACAGTGCATGCATATTGTGTTAATAGCCAGCAGGTCATTTCTGAACACACAGACAACATCCAAACGGATTTACAACCTGGCCATGGCACAAGGTATGTCATGACAAGAATGGTGAATGTTAATGAGAGCCCAGAAGAATGGGTGAGAGGCCTGGAGGAGGAATGCTAAACTGAAAGGTTATGGCCATGCTTCCTCCTTGACTTAAAGGGCATCTGGCATTCTTCTCTGAAAAGATTAAACCCATGGAAAGTGTTTAGCTGGATGTACCAAGTATTTATAGATCCATCCTATAAAAGCCATCTATTTGGTTTATCTGCCAGGTATGTCCAACTGAAGACATAATCTGGCTTTCATTAAAAAACACATATTTAATTCTCCAATGGATCTTCATTTTTCAAGCTTGCATAGCTCTCTGTGTATGTACAAATGAGAAATAACATAAGTTTGGCGAACCAGTGATAATTCTTTTGAAAATGTCAATAGTGCGCTTTAAGTAATATAGACATAATATACATAAGAGATACTTGTTTCTTTCTCCTATGTTTGTGTTGTGAAAACAGTAGCAGAGAAATGTACAGGACTATATGACAGCACTGCATGCAACTGAATATACACATCATGTAAATGGCCTCCTATTGAATGTAATGTATGCTGAATTCACATTTCATGGGTAAATGCAGGCCTGTTTTAGCCATAAGCTGTTACAACACAACTTCAAATGTACCAAAAGAACAACTGTACATACAGTTAATATAAATACCCATACATATCGCCAGACATGTATATATTTTTTAATGCAATGCTGCACCCCTTCTGCAACACCCCCCTCTAACCCCTTGCCCCCACCCAAAAAAAAAGAACCATACCCATGATTTTCATGACAATTATATGATATCATCAAAGATGACACTTTACTAGCCTTCACTGGTACGCCGGCTGAATTGTAATGCTACCTCTCCCACAAGTAACAAGGGCCTTTCCAGGCCGAGACAACCCTGTCCCTCAGCATTGTCTGTATCTCTGTACCTTCAAATGCAGGGTGACAGAAAGCCCTTTGGTCATAAAAATATACCCCGCTCTCCTCACCGCATCGCTCATATTCGGCTTAACTAAAGTGAATCTCCACATCCTTAGCGCTAACGTGCGGTATTTCACACAAACGCCGATACATCGTTCTTTCACACGTACAATCACAAAGCTATAGGTGATAATGGCAAAACGGCACTCTGTACTCATTTTTGCAAGACCGGATTTTGGCAAAACAGAAAGTACAAAAGACGAGCTGGAGCGTGATTCAGAAGCAACAGTACACCGCATGCATGTCATGTTGGATAAGAACACAATGGTAACAGTAATTCCTTAAATATATGCATGTGTGGCCAGTATTGATAATCAATGTTACATTTGGAGGGCTTTTGGGAAAATAGTCAATACAAAAGACAATGTGAAATAATTGTATATTGTCCGAAGCATTCATTAAACCAACAATGGAACTATGATATCACAACAAAGACGCAGTGGTTCAACTAGAGTTGAATACTTATGTTTCCAATCGCACGATTATGCTGTAGCCTGTGCGTTGCTGTGTACATTACTGGTTTCAATACACAGACCGAACACCTGTGAATTTTGACAAGCGGACACACAACACTACATACTGCACTAAATACATATGCACACGGTATACATCACATGCACAGCGCTATACCGCTGAAAATGGACGCCTTGTGTTATATACGATCGGTTTATTCGTTCGTGTAGCAGCGTTTCACATAGACGTGCCACTTTAAACGCCGTGAAAGTGGATTTCTTTACAGCAAATGGCCACATACACAATGTTAGAAAAGAAACTATGCACTACGCATCTAGCCAGCAGCACGTTAAATAATATATATATTTGGATTTGCGTATGCATTTGTATATCACTATATGTCCCTGAGCAAAACAATGTCCATATTACTGCATTAGCTATCTAGTCAATATATCTGTACTTGTGGGTTCTCGCGCATTGGCAGTTACTATACATACATATCAAGCCTATGCGACGTGCAAGTGTGCATATAAACGGCTGTTTTATTTCGTTTTATATTTAGGTGTCCATGTTGTTATTATAACAGCATTCCAATTATGCACCTGGAAATTTACGACAAACCAACATGTCCTCACGTGTCCACATAGCCCCATCAGTCTCTTTTGATGATAACAGTACTTATTGCAATACAACATAGTCATTAATGTACAATAAATTTAATGTCTTACCTCCACAGTCTGTTTCTCTGTAGCCTTTTTGGTGAGCGGACTTCAGCGAGGGAGAGGAAGAAGGGACGGAGAGAAAGGAGGGGGGGGGAGCAATAAAGGACGGTGAGATCGAGAGAGGAAATGGGGGGATAACGCATGAGAAGCTGCGTTTGTAATTAACCAATAAATACAGTTATAGTGAGACAGGTCTACCATAAATATTATTGTGCACACGCAGGCGCTCGAACTGGGGTTTTCGCTCTGTACGTGAGTGTATTCTTGGTCAAATATGCGTGTCCCTCTCTCTCCCCCTATTTCGCGCTTTACACTGTCTGTCTGTCTGTCCTTCTCACACGCGCAGACCCCGACGTAAGCAAATCGTCGCGTCCGACTTCTCAAAGAATGTGGGCAGATTGCAAAATATAAAATTTCCCCGAGCGCCTCTGGCATGTGTGTTTAAGCATTCGTTTACCTGCGCATTAATTTCGTTTCTTTCTCCACGACAAAGCGTCGTGCGTTTTATGTACAGTCTATCGTGCTACAGGAATGTGCGCGTATGTTTCTTGCTGTTAACTTGTTTATTACTTAATGCTGTTGATATTACAGTTGTGACAGTTGCAATGGAAAAGATGGTGGAGTGCTTAGCGGAGACGCAGGCGGACCGGCATCCCATGCCCCTCTCTTTCCAGTGAAATGCGGAGTTTCTCCTGCCGAAGTTAACGCTATGAAGACCGAGCTCTGCAGAGAGGTGGGGGGTGTATGAACAGAAAGAGAGAGATGTGCAGACCACGTGTATTACAGAATTGCAGAAAAAAACGAACGAGAAATGAACCGCTTATTTCTATGTGAAGCGCAAACTAGTATGGACAGTCACCGAAAGACTTCATATCTTGTGCCACATCAAGCCACTTCGTGATTAAAAACTGACCGAAACGTGTAAGAGAGGGTCTTTAATTTGCTTCTGTACACTGGTTTACAGTGTTCGGCTCTGGATTTGCAGTGCATGAGTCTGGATCGGACCGTGCATCCCTGACCTCTAATCTGCGTTTTCAGCATCTCTCCCTCTCTCTCTTTTTCTCTTGGTCTCATTCAAGATTAAGAGGGAGAATCCGCAGTGGGGAGAAAGTGAGAGAGAGAGAGCGAGAGAGAGGGAGAGAGAGCTAATACAGAGTGACAGGTCTTTCATGCAGTAATGGTGATGAGGGAGAGAGAGTCACTCACCCACACACGCACAAACACACAGGAGAGAACTTCCCATTGACTTCCATTATCCGTGCAGAATACTTAAATCCTACCAAGACAGACAGAAAAATCTGTCAGGTTTAAGATGAGGGCATTTGCTCATATGAAAAAATATATATGTTTAATGAGGAAATTACTCGCTCACTGGCTTGCTAAATAAGGGGATCTTTATTTAAGGTGCAGTGTATACTCTATAATAAAATAAAATATGGTATGTTCTGAATTTGCATGTTTTGACTGATGTTGCATTAACGCGCGCACGCGCGCGCGCACGCCCGGGGAACAGATCTGATCAATTCAACTGCACAATGCCCTTGAGCGACTGACTGCAAAACTGCAGCGCCGAAAAGACAGTGTTTAACACTCAGCTGCACCTCTCTGCACGACGAAGCACTTTTTTCTTCACGCTCCACTGTGTCGGCTGTGCACTGAACATGATACTTTGTTTTAACTATATTTATACCCAGCGTAAGACAGGATTTCACCGAATTCACTTAACCTCTGGTCATACTGCAACGAATAAGAAACACTGCAATGAGCAAACTGGGACTTTTTATGCACAGAGACATAAATGTACTAATTCTACTCTTTTAATAACAAACCGTCTTCGACATGTGCTTCATTATTGTCTGATCATAGACAAATAAAAAAGATGTGACCTTAAGGAAATACAAAGACTCTGACAGTTTCCCTCAGTTTTATTCAATAGCTGAGGATAGTGACTTCATAATAATCATTATCATATTAATCATAATCATAATACATATTCTCAGGTATGAACAATCTCTGATTTTTCAGTGCACCATTGAGCAAAATAAGAAATACATAATCAAACAAAAACAATAAGAATTTGAATCATTATGATTGAATATTTTAGGAGTGAATACAGGCAGAGTTCCCTCACAATGTTAAAAACAGAAAGGGGGAGAGAGAGAGAGAGAGAGAGAGAGAGAGAGAGAGGAAGGAGGACAAATGATACAAATGACAAAATAAGAGAAAATGAGCAACAGAGACAAGAAGTGAGCAACTGAGCCCTGAAAATGGAGAGAGAGAGAGAGGAAAGAGCAGTGCAATTTGAGAATGGCAAACCCATGTAGGTAAAAACAAGAAAAGACTGAGTCCCCAAGGTACGGAACAGGGAAGATTAGAAGGGGAACTAATGAAGGGAATAAAATGAAGGAGTTGCACAGAAAAAAAGGAAAGGTAGATGAGCACAATGTGCAGGAACTGATTATAATTACACAGATGTGATCGAATCACTGAAACCAACCCAGTAAAAATATAAAACTTATACATTTTACAATCAAGTTAATTAGATAATACAAAATAATTTTTAAAACATATGCTAAATGAATTGGACAACTATTGTGTAAAATGAAAATTGATTCATAACAAAAAATTAATCACCTTTCACTTTCTGACACTTTCCCTTTCTCTCTCTCTCTCTCTCTCTCTGTCTGTCTCTCTCTCTCTCTTGCTCACCATGGATGTATTTTGTTTTATGCTGTTTTAATAAAGAAACCATACCACTACACTGTGCTACTTGTTTTTTTTTTATAATGACACAATGAATTATAATGAAGTATAACTGTATTTCCTTTCCAGCAGGAACCAGTCCTGGTCATCAATAACACATCCTAATACTACTGTATTACTCTAGTCTACACTATACAGTTCTGCATTGGGTTATAAAAGAAAAATATAAAGCTTATATGCGTATGTATATAAACAGATTGATATTGCAATAAAATAAAGTAATACAATGGTTGCAGAATTGGCATATAAAAAATAATCATAATAACAATATTATTTCATTTCAACCACAATCTTTTGGTCAGAATGTTTATTCTTTATGTCTTGTCCAAGATAAATTGACAGGTGAAGAGATTTTCAACATTATAATGCTTTCCACAATTTGTTATTAGTGTATACAAACACGTCCTATATATTAATAAAATTAGTTTCTGCTATTTGAAATTTCATATGCAGTTCTGTCTTGTTTACTCCCCTGGTTAGTGAAAACTGTCAATTGGAAACCAACCAACCGAGCCTCATGAAACCAGGTATGTGCAGTTACTATGAGACACTTCACACCAGGGGGCAGTAAAAAACCGCAAAGGCCAGAGGATAGAAAATGCTGTTCCTCATGAAATCACTTAAAATAGGCTGTGTCACTCAGTCTGTTTTGGTCTTTACAATAATGTAATTGTCTCTACAAGTAATATTTAAACCCCACGCTGCCGATTTATCTTGGACTCAACCATGAGTCATTCAGTCAACAATGGATTTACAGGTCAAAGGTCACAGAGAAGCAATATTGATGAAAACACTCCTGGGTGACAAAGTCCTCTGCATCGCTTCCTATTTTGCATACTTAAAGCTGCACTGTGCAAGTAATTCAATGATATTGTCAGTGATGATTCACATGCTAGTCGTAGATATCCTTACAGCACAGGAACGCGTGTGTGTGTGTGTGTGTGTGTGTGTGTGTGTGTGTGTGGTGTGTAGTCCGTGCTGCGTGATTGTCTGCACTGCACTGCGTGTCTGTGACAGGCGTGTAGTGTACTGGCCGTCCGCTGCGCAGTGAGGCTGGAGGACGGCGTTGAGAGGCTTTGCTCTGCGCGCCCGCACCGCGTCGGCTCTGTCTGCACTGCGCTAGAGCAGGCGCAGCATGCTGCATCGCGTTTCAGCCCGGCTGCAGCGGACTGCGCAGCTTCGTTTGCGCTGTGCTGTAACGAGTCTAAAGTACTGTGCTGTGGAGCATCTGCACTGCGCTGCACCCCCCGTCTCTGTCTGTCAGCCGCGCGTGGAACGCCGAGCAACCACATTCACATTAAAGCATTTACATCACTCACACCGTTACCTGAATGCCTTAAAACACCGCACCTATGCAGGTGTTTCGTACCAGTCGCTGTACATTAACCTGACCTCGTCCGTCAGTCAAAGTGTCCATCTGTCTGTGCCAATGGCTCTTCAGTATCTATTTACAATAGAGGTTATTTATAATTTACAGAGTGGTTGTTGTAAGTAGATTAAAAAATATCAGATTTTTTTTTTTAGCTATTTTTGATTAGTCTGTATCTCACTCCGTCCTTGTCTTTCTTTCACTTCTTATATTCCTCTTATGTTGAGTCTTATAATACATATTACATTGTAGCATGATATCACTGTATCATATGTCTGCATTGCTATTATTATTATTATTATTAGCAGTAGTTGTGCTGTAGTATAATGGGATACGGGTCAACATTTTGCAGATTGTATTTTAGCTGGAAAATGATTATACCAACTTTCTAGGTTGGCTGCATGCAGAAACGCCATTTGCACTCAATCATAGTGAATTAATTACTCCATCAAGCATTGTGCATGTCCTGAGAAAAAAACTTTTTCATTTACAGAAGAGGTCAAATCTTAGCAATTATAACAACTACTATTACTACTACTAATAATAATAGCCATACTTTAATTCAAAAGATTTAATAAATTAATAATATTTCTCAAGAAGGAAAGGAATGGAAAGATATGAGAAGAAAGACATTTCTAAGAAGTCAGGGAAGCATGAAAGAAATGATTTGACAGTATTAAAGGTAATAACTACAGTCAGTTTACATACAGTATATGTAGAAATCTATACGCATATACAATTGTTCTGTTTCTTTCATATAAGATAGTGTTTGTTTTGATTTTTCTTCAGTCCCCTCCCCTCTCCAGTGTATCCCTGTGTGTTGACCCCTCTCTCCCCTCTCCTTCCCCTGTCCTTTTTTTTGGGGTGGGGGATTTAGTAAGAAATTATTCATCCCCTCCATCCTTTCTGCCTCTTTCAAAGGAAGTTGAAGTTTCTGTCCTCACCTTCTGCCCTGTATGAATTATGCATCCCCAGTCCACCTCTCCCTCTCCCTCTCCCTCTCCCTCTGCCCTCGCTCTCGTTCTCTGTCAGTCCTTTGAATGTGTATGTACAGTGTGTGGCCCTGCGCCAGTCTGCCCACGTTCCTCTCACCCCTTCACTCCCTCTTCCTAACAGGGGGAGGCGCTCATGCGGAGGTGAGTGTGGTAGTGGGGCGGGGGCACGGCCGAGGGGGGCATGGCGAGGGGCAGGGCCTGGGGGGCGTTGCCCGAGTGGGAGGGGGCGTGGGACAGGGTGTGGGTGGAGTGGAGGGTGTGGGAGTGGGGGTAGGAGGCGGGAGGGGGCAGTTTGTAGCTGGGCCCAGCTGAGGGGCCAGAGGACGCCCCTAGTACCCCGGCGGCGGAGGGGGGCTTTTGCGGGGGGTTGGTTTTGGGCGGGGGCCGGGGCGTCTGATTCAGCTGGATGGAGATGTCGCTGGAGACCTCGGAGGCGCTGCGGCCCCTCTGCGGGGGCGGCCAGGACTCGGGGTGCAGGAACTGCCCGCTGTAGTCGCTGCACTCGGACAGGCGGGGGCGGTAGAGAGCCGGATGCGGTCTATACATCTCCTCCTCGGCGTAGCGCTTCATAAAGAGGTACACAGACATCACCCCCGGCCCCTGAAAGAGATAGACGGGGGGTGTGGTTACTTTAATAAAGCCGTGCTGGCTGAAAGCAGTGGACTAGACAACACATCGCATTATCACATTAGGACTGACTCTGAGGAAGCGTGAGTTACAAAGACATGGTGCACACAGCACTGAATCAGTCTGCTCAGAGGCCTGCTCACACAGCCAGTGTAACTACCAATGCATCTGTCAAGCATGAATGCATTATTATAATGTGATATTCCAAGTTATACAGTAGGTATAGAAATGCAGCTTCAATTTGTCTAACTACCTGAGAAGGAGGAAATGAGCAGAACTGAAGAGACCCGCTGACTACATTAAACACAGCTATGTGCATGAAGGCCAGGTTCTGTGTAACAAGCAAGCTGAGACACAGGACATAATTACAGCCAGCATTTTCTGAATGGAAAGAATAAGTACTGTCTTTAAGATGGTAGGAAGAAAACAGTACTAGTGTGAAAGGTGGTGAGTGCCACAGATCAAGAAGAATGAGTGAAAATGAGGAAATTGGCAAATCATTGTTTGAATTCACAGCTAAAGAGGCCAATCATATTTCTGAATGTAAAAAAGTGTATTGATATTTGCTACACGTTGCCCATCTGTGACAAATCAGCATTTCTGGAGAGCTGCCGCAGTGAAAATGATGGGGCTTACCAATAAAGAACGCTAGGTCACAACTCTGGCACCAGGAGGCATGAACTGAATAATTCAACATCTGCACCAAAACGTATTAGCAATTTTATTTTAGTTGCACAAAAATTCAGATAATAAAAGGCCTGCAGATGTCTCTTGGCTTGCAGTGATTGCACGTACTTAACAGACTTATTCCTGTCAAACCAACTATGTCTCTACCCCTTAATCTGAATGGTCTTTGAGGTAACAATGTTTGAGGGTCAGTGAAGATTAGATGTAGAAGTTAGATTTGCCCATCGTGTGTTATTCATATTGTCTTATTTCCATTGTGAATTCCTTTAGGAGTCAGGAGAACGGGAGACTAAGATTCAGAGTCCCTGCCAGCTCTAACTGCTCTCAAAGAGGAAGTTATAATAGCTTTTAGCATTAATTAGCAAGGAAATTAATTAACTGACATCTGCTTGTACATGTTAGCCACAGTTAAAACCATCCCGATCTTAATTTAAAATCCACATGCTCGTCTTTCTCTGCAGTGTCTAGGATCAACAAAATTAAAATTAAATACTGCATGTACCACCGACAAAAGCATATGGCATGATTCCCCAACACAACAGGGAAGGATGTCTACGCATTTGATTTAAAATCAATCAGAGCTTCTGAGAACAGGATTGTACCCAGAAGCTATATCTAGTGCAAACCAACTCAACGTTGAGAAAATCATATGTCTTGTCAGGGGATTGCGGGGAACTGGGTCTCATTTGAGACCTCCCACCTCTTCTTAAAACTCAGCTACAGCTGCACTATCAGAGTAATGGTGCCTGCACAGACTGTAATGACACAGTACTGAGGTTCTCATTTTGAAAAGTGTCCTATTGAAGTTCTTGGACGCTGAGGACAGTGGTGTGGTGGCGGTGGGCAGCGGGCAGCGGCAGTGACGCTAACGGGCAGCGATGGCACCGGACGCTGAGCTCTGACCTCTTTGAGCAGGAAGGAGCTGGCGGCGAAGGCGAAGGACCAGCCGTAGTGGTAGTGGAAGAACTGCTCGGGCTCCCGCGGCCGGTTCATCACCTCGTCGTTGATGCTGGAGATGTAGAGCACCAGCCCCACCACCAGGCTGAGCCCTGCAGGGGGGGGGAGTGCACAGCTCACCGAAATGCACACACACACGCACACACACACACACACTCTCACACACACACGTGCACACACTCACACACACTCACACACACACGCATGCACGCACACACACACACTCACACACACACGCACGCACGCACACACACACACACTCACACACACACACACGCACACACACACACACACACACACACACTCACACACACACACGCATGCACACGCATGCACGCACACACTAATGCACACACACACACTAATGCACACACACACGCACGCACGCACACATACACACACACACACACATGCACGCACACACACACCCACACACACTCACGCACACACACACTCTCTCACACACACACACACACACACACACACACACACACACACACACACACACACACACACACACACACACACACACACATTCTCAGAGGGGGGGTCGGTTCCAACGGCTCACTCTGAAACTGCCTGACTTGGGAAATTTAAGTGATATTTTACAGCTGTCACAGCTAAAAAGCCCAGCTGTTTCTATCTATTGTGCAATGCATACAAATGTGCATTAGTTACTGCCACTGACCTTGGATGAGGGCATCTTTTGACTAAACTGATCAAAGGTGTGCTATAACTACAGCTGCCTCATGTTAAAGAGACCCTGCTCTGTACTTTCAGGACCGGAAAGTCCTAGCTGACTGAAATGTGAGCAATATCGTTTTGATTCAAAAAATGCAGCCAAAGCCAAAGAGTATTGTCCCCTGTGTCACTCTGATGTGATGTTACCACGGCGTTACATTTGTACTATATGCAATGTAACCCTATGGTCACCCCACACAGCGAAAAACCTATCCACTTTCCCAGTAGACAGCCATTCTATGTGTGGCATAAAGGTTAATGAAACAGGATCGTATCCAGGGTACTGCAGGTCCTTTTCCCAGGGTGCTACTGTTCTCCTGAGTGTTGATATTTTACACCCTCAGTATTTAACCTTAATTACTTGAGTACATATCCAGCTGCATAAAGGGATAAATTGTCAAATCTGAACTCTGTCTCTAGGCCCTGGATCAAGCAAATAATAATAGCAAGCACTGCAGGGGGTACAGCAGCTGACTGTTCTACAGAGACAGCAAAGCATCTTCATCTGAAGCGAAATGCTCGTGACAAGGAGCTTTGCGGGAATACGGTGTGCTGTAACATCACCAGCCTGAACCGGCGGCGTACTTTTATCTGCTAGCAAGCGAAAGTGTGCCGTCCTCCGTTACCTGACAGGATGAAGAAGATGCCGGAGACGAATGCCAGGATGGTGCGCTGCGGGCGGATGTGCCCGATGTTGCTGATGACGAAGGCAGTGAAGACGAAGAGCAGGGACACCATGGGGAAGGGGGTGGCTGTCCTGACCATCTCTGACAGACGGCAAAGAGAGAGAGGGGGGAGAGAGAGGATGGATACAAAGGATAACCAGGCACCTCCTCATGTGTGTTAAATATACAGTATGTGTGTTAAGTATACAGTACCAGTTAAAAGCTTGGACACACCTACTCATAGAAGGGTTTAAAGCATTTAAACAAATTTAAAGCATTTAAGCATAGGTCTTTAGATCAAAAAGTCTTTGAATGTATGTTTCCCATTATCTTAATCAGGTGTGTCCAGACTTTTGACTGGTACTGTATATGTGTGCCAGGAATCTCACTGGCTGCCATCAAAAAGAAATGTCTTCAGTTTAATCACAAAGTAAATGGTTCCATAGCAATCCAAACATTCAGGATCATGAAATAAGAGGTCTCCCAACATGCTGCCCAATATTTACACCACTCGCATTTGCCACATTGTGTACACAGGCTGTTCCTACAGATCTGGTGCATGAAGGCTTTTGGAGGTCCAGATGGTGTGAACATACCAACACAAGATTTTTTAATGAGGCCAAACTGTGGAGGAGGGGTATGGCCTCTCCCTTTCCAGGAACTGATTGGGTGGAAGGAATACACAAATACATGTTTTTTTGCTTATTAATAAATGCATTCACGCAGTCATTTATTTGTGGAATGTATTCATTCATGTATTTGACACACATATATATGGATTTATTTTTCAAAATCTGATTTCTTTTTCATCTATTTAGTTGTATCAATATTCATTCTTTAATTCATTCAGCTTTTGATGTTGGCAGGAATATCCCCCATATGTTTTGCTCTGTTGGATTGACAAGCTGTTCTGTGATTCTCTGCTTCCCTGCTGAGTTCACAGCCAACTGATGGCTCCTTGACCTTTCTCCAGAGCCACAACCAATCCAAGCCCCCCACGCTCTTCAGTAGTGATGTCAACAGGAAAAAAAAGTACTTGGCGCTTTCAGTGGAAATTGTAGCCATTCTTGGGGATGGATACATACTTCAAACACATTTATATGGGTGGTTTAGACTTGTCCATGAGGACACTAAAGCACTCGTATGCATGCGCTGTGAGTTTTTAACTGTTTTAGAAAAAGCCCTGATGCCTTGTGTGTATAGACATCACCCCACTGTAGGTCTTAAACAATAAAAAAAAACTAATGCGCAATGAACTTACTCAATATGTTAGCAGTGTTTTCCGTTGTGATTTCTATCTCTGGCTCAGTGAAATACTCTGATGCCACACATCTGCCCTTTTCTGATCCTGTGAGGAAAAACAGGCAGATAGACAGAGACAGACAGACAGACAGACAGACAGACACAGATGAGGGTAAAGGTATCACTCAGGTCGTCTTCACAGACGGTCCATTTCTTTCACACGCCACATGCTGTTACGGCCTCCACCCACAGACACCCCACGTCTAGAAGCGACCCCCAGCGGGCGGCGTACCGGCCACGAAGCAGACCCTCCACAGGCCTGAGTGCAGCGCCATCTTGACCTCGGTGGTCTGGTTCTGCTGGAGCACGATGCCCTCCTCCATCAGGAGCCAGTAGTCGGTGGAGACGGCCACGCCCACCAGCAGTAGGCCGCAGGCCCCGAACACCGAGGACAGCAGGGTGAGGGCTCGGCTACTGCACGAGCTCATCTCTGCGTGCGGGAGGGGAGGGGAGAGGGGGCGTTACAGTGTTGTCTCCTGTGGGGTTCGAGGCTCTCCACAGGAAGAACTCAAACCACGCAGGAACAGACCACCAAAAACAGGAGCTGAAGCTAAAGGCTCTGCAGGTCAACACACTTACTAAGAGAATAAAGGGAGGGGAAAGGGAGTGTTACAGCGTTGTCTCTGTGGGGTTCGAGGCTCTTCCCTGGAAGAACTCTAACCACGCAGGAAAAGACCACCAAAAACAGGAGCTGAAGCTAAAGGCTCTGCAGGTCAACACACTTACTGAGAGAATAAAGGGAGGGGAAAGGGAGTGTTGCAGCGTTGTCTCCGTGGGGTTCGAGGCTCTCCACAGGAAGAACTCAAACCACGCAGGAACAGACCACCAAAAACAGGAGCTGAAGCTAAAGGCTCTGCAGGTCAACACACTGACTGAGAGAATAAAGGGAGGGGAAAGGGAGTGTTGCAGCCTTGTCTCCGTGGGGTTTGAGGCTCTCCACAGGAAGAACTCTAACCACGCAGGAACAGACCACCAAAAACAGGAGCTGAAGCTAAAGGCTCTGCAGGTGAATGCACACACTGAGGCAAAAAAGGTGGTAAGCTGCAGACTGTCGGCGTAAGGTTTGATGGAAAGGCAGAGGCTTACTGTGAAAAGCATCGACAAACCCAACAGAGGGACACTCTTCAAACACCACCTTCAACTGAAATGCCACCAAAATCCGCTAATCCTCGGCATTATCTCTGTCTCACCAGAAAGCACGCTGCTGCCAATTCATATTTTAACCTTTCACACTACTGTTGCAATGGCCTGTGGTTTGTCATGCAAAAAAAAACTTGTGTGCTGTATCCCAGGTTTCTATTTGGCACGGAGCCTGGAGTTGGTCCCTTTGTAGAGATGCAGGTTCTTATTTAACCATTCAAATGAATAGTCCTGTCATAATGCATGTGGAGCAATGGCTGGACATATTTTGTCAGTTAAGTTCCACATTTCCTAAAGAGTGCCATTTGGCACAGACGCAGCGTTTATTACAGGATGGGCTCGTTATGAAGCACTTCTGTAATTAAAGGAAGGGATGAAGCACGACCAATGTTATGGTGCAGACTGGCCAGTTAACTCGTAATGAATAAAAAGTATTGAAATATTTCTTTCCTACACCCATGTACATGAGTGGGGAAGAGAGGGTGCAGTGTTCCTCATTTGTCGTCATTACGAGGCACTGCTGTAACTTCAGACTAACTGCACTGTCAGTTCCAGTGGTGGGTACTGATTCAGGTACACAGTGAATTTCAAACGAACAATTGGAACTCAAGATGAAAAAGGCCAGGAGGGCCCAAAATGAGGGGGAGCCAGGGAAAAAGAGTGAGAATGAATGTCCCTATGCTTTTGAGGAACCGAGCAAGAGGAACTACAATATTCATGTTAGATTGAGTGGAGGTTGCAGATAGTGCCGGGACGGCAAAGCCCTGCGAGGAATGCAATTAATCAGAGATGAATACCGAATGAATAGTGAATGGTGCTCTATGTGGGGGAGAGAGAGAGAGAAGGAGAGCCGGTGAGAAGTGGAGGAAGGCAGAAAAAAAGATAGAGGCACTGACTCAGTCCAGCACGTGGAGCTGTCCACTGGAGTGGTGCTGAAAGACTGCAAATGAATGCCAAGCGGAGACGGACGAAAAAAGATAGAGCGAGTCATTCAGGGAGGACTGAAAGAGAAGAGCTGACAGGCATAACTGGCAGTTGAGTTGATGCACTGTAGACGAGGTTAATAACGGACACTCCAGCACGTCCATATTGTCCCGCCTCACACTTACACAGTCTCCCAGTTCTGATTCCTGGTCTTGGTAACCAGACAGCAGGGTCTTACTGCCATTGTGTTTGATAACCGGTGTGTCAACGCATGGAACAGTGAGCAGGTTTTAAGCTCAGGTGTGTAAAAAGAGATAAGACACAGAAGGATTGTGATGTTGAGGGACAAGGACGGGGAGGCCCAGATAACTGCATGAAACAGAAAAGGTAGAGAAGAACAATAAGTTCAACAATGAAGGAGAGAGAGAGAGAGAGAGAGAAGAGAGAGAGAGAGAGAGAGAGAGAGAGAGAGGGGAGATATAAGCAAATAAACGAAAAGACCTTAGTCCAAAAATTTAAAGAAAAGGAGAATTCACACTGCACACACACACACACACACACACACACATTTTCATGTTGTTATGCTATGCAGCACACACAGTACAAACTCAGCAGCTGCATGTTGACCCCGCACATCTATGCACACACACGTACGTACACATGTGCAGACACACACACACACACACACACACACACACACACACACACACACACACACACACACACTACACACATAGAGTGAAAGAGATACAGAGAGAGAGGAAGCAAGCAATATTCATTTTTACACAGCATTTGAAATGAATCAGGTACACATGACACAAAGCAAAAAAAAAGGTACAAAAAATGAAAACGAAAAACCAGAACGGTTAGTGCGCGCGCACACGCACAATAAGAATGCAGCATTAAACAGCATAACCTTTAGCGCCCCTACCACCATAAAAACCGCTGAATGTATGACTCTTTCCGTCTCTCTACATACTTATGGCATACCAATGTGCGTAGTAGCTCTGCTTCATCGAAGATATTCAACGTGCCTTACATGCACGAAATGCGACACACACAATTGTTTTAGCAAATGCCCACTCGTATACAAATTAATGAATTAATCATTATAATATTTTGAGACAACGCGTTGCCACACATGCGGACGCACAGAGAGGGAGACAGAGAGAGGGTAAAGAAAGAGAGAGAGAGAGGGAGAGAGACAGAGAGAGGGCTGAAGGCAATTTATTATACAACAATAAATATCCCTTTTACAGATCTAGAGTTTTAGACAGATGAATATTAAGTGGAATCCATCCTCTCATGCATCTTCTCAACATGTCAGTATGTTAGCCATTAACATAGACAGACTGACAGAATTAATACGGCACGCGCTGACAGATGGACATTACCTTAGAACGTGTTCACGGATACAGCTAATGACAACAGTACCGGTATCGCATAGATAACGATCGAAGAAATTATGGTAATTTTGTTGCACAAAGATGGTATTTCAGCCCCGGGCACTTACCGTTTCTTAACGACAGACTGGTGTCGAGAGAAGGCAAGGATCCTCGCACCAGGAAGGCTTGGCAGATTTTGCAGTTTCTCTCTCTCTCTCTCTCTCTCTCTCTCTCTCTCTCTCTCTCTCTCTCTCTCTTCTTTCCCTCCCTCGTATGTGTTTCTCCCCTATCGCCCCCTTCCCTTTTTCTTTCTCGCGCCCTCCTCACTCTCTGTTTCAGCACTGCGGAGAATCGGTCGACTGAGCTGTACCGGGGAAGGAGCGGGAGACGTAAAGGGGAGACATGCACAAGGGGACAGGGGAGAGGGGGAGGAAGACACAGGAGAGAGGATAAATGCAGAAAAAAAACCCCACAAAAGAACAGATTTTAATGAGTGACATGATAGGAAACAGCACAGCTCTACGGCACACGAAATCAAGTACAGTAGTTAATACTCCGAAATACACAGGAAAAAAGAAGAATACGAATGCTGTTGAAAAATGACTAACAAGGCATACTATGATACCAAAATATCATCACAATTGTTCATTGATAATAAATTGAACTGTGTCAGCCTCAGTTGCACTATTGTGTCAATGCATGCGTGCCTGCACTGCTTGGTAAGTTATTTTGAATGACTGTGAATCTAGTATCTAGCCTTGATTAATGGTCCTCACTTGACTCGAAATAAAAACACAGAACATACAGTGAGATGCAATGCTAAATACACCTGCTCTATTAAGACCATAACTGCAGGACTGGCCCAGCAATGAGAAAGTTATTGAAACGTGAAATCATTCTGTATGCCACCACTTAAACAGGGAATATGTGGGAGTGATCCAGCAGGGGAGAGGAAAACATGAAAGAGAGAGAGATTCGAAAGCGTGGAAGAGACAATGAGATGGCAGCAGCTTCAGCAGGGCCCGGCGCTTTCAAACAGGAGACCAAACGGGCGCTCCCGTCAGGGGACGGGAACGGGTGCGAGGGAGAGCCAAAAACACAGCAGAGCCAGATGGACAGACACGGGGTCGAGTGAGGAGGGAGTATTGTCATTCAGATGAATGCCCATAGATTTCACCTGCTAATTGCTAAGCTCAGTCAGATGCACTGTTTCAACATCAAACCTTAACTGCTCAGAGATACCAATCTAGGCTCTGAAGAATTCTCCTTCAGTGGCCCACCACTCTCCCACCTTTCCTTCCTCCTTTACCTCCTGCTGCATATTCATTTCTCTCTATTTTTAGATCTGTGGCGGGGGAAACCCTATATCGTAGTAGTGATAATAATAGCACACTGTATCTGTACACTGATTTATATAGACAAAGACAGTGTATGTTATGTGTTTATAATCACATTCACAGGGGGAAAATTAATATAATAGATAAATTAGCTGTTAATACTTCAGATGTATGGATGTTGTCAATACCATGGCAGATGCAGCACCAGTTGAATGATTAATGAATATTGATACTTGAGAAACAGCTTCTAACACATTAAAGGACTGATGGTTTGGTCTCATTCACACACACACACACACACACACACACACACACACCACAGACATCTGCGGTTCTGTTTTCAAACTGTTGTCCCACAAATCCCTACTCCGGTGGCACCCATAATTCGTGTATTCCAGGCTATAATCCTGTTGCTGTGGTAACAAAGCTTAGAAAGAAATGCCATCAAGAAGAGAACGGAAGAAAATATGTGCATTCAGCTAAACTTAAGCTACATCACAGGGAACAACGGATGGGGGGGCTAGGGGAAGAGAGGGATGAAAAAGAGGAAGAACCCTGATATAATAAGGGCGCGGTTCTCACAAAAACATACAGATCAAGGCACAGTGAAAAGAGAAGGGTTGCAGAAGGGCGTCGTACAGGACAATACATATACAGGCATACAGAGAAGCTATTTTAATCTGAGCTGACAATGTGGAAATCTAGAGCGTCATTGAAGAAGAGACAGGAGGAATGAAGGGAGAGAAAGCAGATAACAGGACTATGAGAGGGGAGGCAGGATTGACTGACTGAAAAGGCAGGTTTTGCTGTTTCAACAACTACTGAATGGAATGGTCAGCATCTTATGAGACAGCGGGGGGCGGGGTGGGGGGGGGGGGTGAGGGAGAGGGAGAGAGGGAAAAGGGACGGGAATGTAGACAGAAAGGAATTGGATAGTAATAAGGGGAACTGGAGAAGGAGGGAACAGGATAACTACGAAGAAAAACGATACATTATAAGAGTAAAGAATGGAAAAACGAGGAATGATAAAGATAATGAAACAGAGAATTGTACTTACTGCACTGCAGGGAGAAAAAAGAGAGAGACTGAAGGGGGCAGGGACAAGGGAATGAAAATTAGTATTTTGGGAGAATTTGCATATATTTGTTAATGGATTACATCTATTTCTAAAAAATATTTGACTTCTATAGCCTAACCGGGTGACTGTAAGATAGTCAAATGCTTTTCCATTTTTAAATTTAATTACTGACTATAAAATGTAACATTAATTCAAAAAAGCAGGAGGAATGTGAAATGTGGGTGTGTGCCACTAGGTATGGCTTTTTAGTTTAGTTTCGGCCATTCTTTTTTTGGCGCTCAAGACTTCTATGGATTTTCTGCAAACTAGACAACATTGTATTAAAGACAATATTGTCAATAAGACAATGTCAAACCAGTGAATGTAATGAGAGGTCATTCTGAAAACACAACCGCTTGTAGAAGGCTATACTCTTTCCAGTTAGGGTTTAAAGGCCCATCTGCATCTATCAAGAATTAAGCTGCAAGAAAAAAAAAATCATAAATATGGATAGCAATTACTGATAAATAGCTTCTGAAGTCATGCTTCAACAGTGTCAATAGTGGCTCACTTAATATGTAAAAACGTGTGGTTTGATATAACAGCAGGATGCCTTACTGCTTATCTCGAGTCATTTATGAGCACATGTTCACTGTTTTATTCAGTTTAGCTTTAGCTGCCTTTGACATTTAAGTCACCAAACCAGAAAATCTTACAGAATTTTAATAAGACTTTGAAAAAGAGGGTAAAAAAAAAAAAAAAAAAGGCACAGAAAGAAAACGTCAGAATCCACCACGTTGTGTCTGTATCACAGCGGAATCATTACAGCTAGGTATGAACGGTGGGAGACAATTCAGCAAGTAGAGTCATTTGCATGATGGTTTGATATTGAAATGTGCTTGTTCTCACAGGAAAGACTCTTGGGTAAGGAGAGGCTCAGTGGCATAACGCCTCGGGGTCTATCCACCACAGCCCCTACATCAAAGCCAGGCTGAGGGAGAGAGGATGAGGCAGAGGGGGAGAGGTCACAGGAAGCTGCTCCAGGTCAGACAGAAAGGGGTTAACTCAGAGTGCCAGAAATTCATGTGAAGGGAAAAAAGGAGAGAGAGAGGGAGAGAGCGATAATGAGGGACAGAAAGGAAGGGAGGGAGGAAGAGTTTTCTAATTAACTGCAAGTACAAGAAAGACATTTAAAGACGGGAGGTGATTTACCTTTCCATCCACTGTTGCATGCTTATGAACAAAAATTACACACACACACACACACACACACACACACACACACACTCTCTCTCTCTCTCTCTCTCACACACACACACACACAAACTCACATACTCTTACTCTCACACACACACACACACACACACAAACAAACTCACACATTCTCACTCACACACACTCTCTCTCTCTCACACACACACACACATATTCTCACTCACACACATTATGTAACCCCCTCCAGTCAAAACTCAAAAGCAATCTGTTCTAGTTAAGCACCCCTCCCCCTGCCCACAGGACCGCCAATGGCCCTGTTATAGGAAAGTATCTATTAATTACTTTATTAACACACTGAACTGTACTGTAATTACAAGGAGAAATACCCTAGAAAGCTAAATGTAACTCTTAGCCCGTAGCTGCATTGCACAAGATGTACTACTGTGGAACAGAGAAGTTCATTACAGAGCTGCAATCAGCTGCAGTACAGAGAAGCAGTGACATCAGTATCAGTCCCGGGGGGATTTACGTTTTAGCATAAAACAGTCTTGCCTGCATCACAGTCAGAGCAGTGCACCAAGCCCTGTGAGTCTACTGTCTGTCTGCACACTGGGGGATCAGGGGTGCCCAAAACATGATCCGCACCTTCACTGCAGACTGCATCGCTCTCCCCGATTCCTCTGCAGGGTGAGCCAAGGAGAGGGGGGTGAGAGGAGAGAGGAGAGGGGAGGGGTGAGGGTGGAAGGGTGGGGGGTGAACAAGCTGCTGAAGGGAGGAAGGGGAAGGGAGCTGACACCAAAATACAGGCCTCTGGCAAACTGTGCAGGTAAACATGCCGCAAATTGGCCACAATCCCCCTGGCAAATATTTGTGTCCATTTTGCAGCAGGTTCATATTTTCGAAGCACATTAGTTTTCTGGCAAACAGTTGTAATGACATTATGGCAAACAGTTGTGGCAAACATATGTGAAAGGTTTGTGGCAACATACTTTACTGACTGGATTAATTTATTCAGACTCTACATTAAAACAGACGATAATAATATGACTATGATAAAGTCTATGTGCTCATTAATACACATTTTAAAAACATTGGCTTGCAAACATTTAACACCTCTGACTAATACAAACAACTCTGTGAATCACTGAACGAGATTCTTCTAGTAAATACTGAAATGATAATAAACTGTCAATCAATCATCCTTTATTTGGTCATATCACGACAATGTGCTTTACAGTGCTCTACTTCCACAGGGAATAAAAAAAAAAAAAACCCAAGTTAGGGTAAATGTTAAAAATTTAAAGCTTATTCCTGGGTCCCTCATAAGGGATTCAACATTACTTCCTGGGGAAAAAGCATGTGTGAAAAAGACACATTACATGCGTATGAGTCATCAAAGTGAGTCACTGAGTGACAGTCAATCTGTCATGGAGTCATGAAAGAGATAAGCCAAAACAGCAAATATTTGTTAGTAATTTACAGTAAAAGGAATACAGGCAGTTCTCACTGATTTTTCTATAAATGCAACATTATCAGCAGGGGTTATGTTCCTTAGCAAAAGGCAGATATTTTTTCCAAAAAAATGACTGGATAAATATGAGACTTTGTCAAATATTCATAATATATAAATGCTTGTATATTTCAATAATATATTGAATACTTGAATAATTGTAAATAAACTATTTGTTGTAAATAAATATGTGTACATTTAACAGCATGCACATACAGTGCACAAATCATGATTCTGAAAGTATTGTCTAATTGGCTTGTTTGTCCGAGGTTTATTGGATGCACATTAGGATTTTTTTAAGATGAAAGGGTGAGGACAGATTGCAAAGATGGAATCAAAGAGGAGAGAGAGGGAAATAAGGCAAGGGGCTTAAGCAGAGAATTTACATGTGCCATTTTACACACAGTTGTTGCAGTAAATGCACCGACTCCACAGGAAAAGGAACCACTTACACAGGTGTGCACAGATGGCATCATTTACCTGTCAACAAATGAAATTTAACGCTAAATGATTCTTAAGTTTCGTTGACTCTTCTAGGTCATGTGATCTCCTATCAATATACATTTTTTTGGCGTCTATTTCCCTCCCCTTAGTTTCACTCCCCCAATGAGTCTTTTCGGGGGCACATCTGCTCCTCTTCTCAGTAAATCAAATAATTCATGCATTACATTCTCATCTGTTTTTGGCATTGAGATATACTATTCTCAATAAATAAAATACGTGACACTAAATATTACAGACTAACGACACGTTCAGAATGTACTTGGCCACTAAAGCACATACAGACATCTGGGAAGAGTCTAAAATTACACACACTCTGTGCAACCATCCCCCAGGAACTTCTGACCCCCTCTGTTCCATCGCATATATCTATGTACCCAGTGATCCACAAACACACAGGAGATGTGCTGCGAGAGAACCACTCTGAGGAGGCCTGGAAAGAGGGAGCCTGGGAGGGATATAGCCTGCAGACACAGTCATGGGGAAAGGAAAGCCAGATGGGTTTGGAAAAGAAGCAGGAAATGAAGGAGCTCTGCACCCAGCTCTGAAAACAGCAAATACCGTACATACGCTTTGAGATTTCCCGCAGCTAACAAAAAATATATTTCCAAAAGGAAATCTTTTACCACTTAAAGAAATTGCATTTCCTTATCATTAGAGGAAAAAAATCTGTAGTCTGTAAAAAAAAAATAAATAAATAAATAAATAAATAAGAACAAAGTAAAATACAAAATGCTTTAGATGTTTCTGACGTATACCAAACAGAAAATCTGCCAAGAAATTTCAGTATTGTGCTTTTGCTGCCCCCTCGTGGTGCTAAATGCAAGTCGAGATGTCTGTGAGTCATCGTGAGAAAACGTTCTTGCACATCATGCAGCAGATATGCTGCCTGCACAGATCATACACGTGAACTTAAAAGCCAAGGATATACTGAGGTTCGGGCAAAATACAGCCAAAGTTGCATTGCTTTCTGATAGACTGGATAATACACCAAAAATGCAATTAAAGATTGATGACAATCTCTGAAGGTTTATGTAGGTAAGCACAAATAATCTAATTCAATGTGGTTTTCCATATTTTTACAAAGTCAAAAATGAATTACACATTCACACAGGTAATTTCCAGAACATAGGTTTAGCACAGATTTTTTTTTTTTATTTCTCTTGAAAAGAATGCTGATTGGCTGGTGCATTCTGCTAAGCAACTGACTCTCCACAACCACTCCAAATCCAAGCTGTGACGTTCGCCCCGCGTGGTGAGGTGAATGATCTGCTCAAGCAACTGAGCAGCGCGTCAGTTTGGAATGGTCACGGAAGAACAGTAACATTCATGTGGATATTACACACCACCCGAAACAGGAGCAAAAACAATTAACAAAAATGCCCCATGCCCCACAGTTCCACATACATGTCACTACTAAAATATGCTGGCAGGTGTAGTTCACCAGTAGTTTCTGATCCCTGAGCTGTACAGGTATTTAGAAACTGGAGATACACCATTCCATCTTCTTCACTGGATAATCTACTGCCTAGTCAAGAAAAAATGTCATCAGCTAAATTAGAATTCTCACAATGTTCATGACTTAAATAGGAATATTACTTACATTGTATTTGATACTGTATGTAGAAATTTGCTCTTCATAACAACAAGAAATGCAAAAAATAAATTCTTTCTGCTGACATAATGTAAAGTAGTAAGGGTTAAGCAGTTTTATTGAGCTTGTGGGATGGTACCCTCGGCAGAAGATGCATGCACAATTGGACAGACTCACCTCAGGTAAAGTATTTGGCTGAATCGTTAAACAGCAGTACGCCACCTGGTATTCAGACTTGCAGCCTCTGCTATTCTAGTCCCCTATCCACCATGTCACACTACCAGATAAATGAGAGGGGGAAAAAACAGAGATGACAAGTGAGAGAGAGGCAGAAATCAGGACCTGGAGAAGAACAGGCAGTCAATGGTTTGAAATCTGGGTCTGTCTCTGAAAATCTGGCATGAGAGGCAGGAACAGCAGGGTTAGGTGGAGTCTGTTTCACTGTTAATCATTCCAATTTTCAGATGTATCACTTACTCAAAGCAATGACCTCAACTTTGTTTGTGGATGTGTCACTTCATTAATTAAAATTAAAATAAAAATGTAAAAATCAATAATTATTTCAATAATTGTCATAAGGGGCTCAAATTAACAAAACCAGGATTGAAGCAATACCTTTTCTTTACCTTTACTTATTATTTTAGTCACGAACACACCTCCAATAACGTAGCTCTTTTGCAAAGGACATTAAGCAGATAGCTGTTAAGAAATGTCACATTCAAATTAAAGTTCAGTTAACAGCTCAAGCAAGTCTAATCAATCAAGATGTCAGTATGAAGGAAAACCAGAATTCACTAGAGGTGACTAACAATGACTTGCAGTCAAAGTGGAGTCAAAGTTGTGATGCCATAACCACAAAGATGCAACAGTACATTTTTATGCTGTAACACTGACACATTAACAACACCTCTAGGCTGGATGTGAGAGGGTAATGCTAGCATGGGGAATGACAAGTAGTTCAAGTGGAACAGAAATTACTAGAAATATGAATATTGTAATCCAATAGTTGTGGTATAGTGGAAGTGACAGTTTAATCATAGCAGGTGAGAATAAATCAGTATGGATTCAGAACCATATTGACCATAGTTTAGTAAAAGTAATCACAGTAGTAACTGCCGCAGATTGTATCACTAGCTTGCTATTAAGATCAGTAATGCCAGTAGAAACAGCACTACCCTTCAATACAAATATATGCCGACCTTATCAGAGATCCTTGTTGCACTGAGAAGTACAGTGACCCTTACCATAAAGCTCTTCTGAAAACTGACAGCCGCTCAGAAAGCCATTTGCAGGGTTGTCAGGTTGCACACACTAAATTCCCGATTCCTGCAAAAATGAGCAGAAAACCCATAGCCATAGAGAATCCAGGTTTCAGTGTTCTCCACAATATCATTTGAGTGTACTTTGTGCAAAACCTACGTAGAAACAGACAGTGAAAAACACTGGGACAGCTTGATGTCGGGTTTGAATCTGTAATCTTGTTTTGTGCTCACAGTACCCCTCCATTTTCCAAAGATGGTTACCTGCAATATAGGATGATTAGTGAACATGATAACTTCACTAGCATTAGCTCTTTGAGCAATTATTATTTCATAATTATTGAAATTATTAATGTGCTGTCTGTGCAGTTTGAGGTGCACTTACAGTTCACATATGGTGCTGACAGTTCCCCTTGTGTATACTTCCAAGCTTCTCTGGCTGTAGCAACAGCCAACACGAGAATACTAAAGCACGAGCACATCTTTGTCGCAAAAAAAAAAAAAAAAAACAGTATGTGAATTTATTAGACTAGATTAGCGCTTATGTAGCAGAGCTGAGTAGCATGGGAGAGCATGTGAGACTTCACTACAGAAGGTGAAATCACCCACTAGCACCAGAGCAACACTAATTAAGCAACTGGGCCTTAAGCTCAGCAAGCTATGTGTATCTTTTTGTAACGCTGTACAGATGGCAAGGGCCACAGTTGCATTTCAGTGCCACCACAGGAAAAAAAAAGAGTAGCAGTGTAGCAGCTTTCATGCCAGTCATACAAAGCACCGTCGGTTTAAGAAGCCTGGCTTTAGCAGCTGCCTGTGCTGATATAGAAAATTTGGGTTATCAGTCTATTGACAAGGTCGTCTGTGCGTTCCTGTTCACAGCTGGGCAGATTAGTGTCACAGAGTGAATGCACCCAGCTAACACAGAGGGTAAGTGCATTAGCCTATCTGTCATGGCTGCCCTTTATTTCCCACAGCTAGATTAACATTCATTAATTCCCTAATTATTCCAACACATACAGATGTGGTAGGATTTTACTATGATGGGACAAGGTTAGAAGACTGGCAGCATCATGTATAAAACACAGGTCTGTTTAGCGGAGCCACTGATAATTTCTGACATAATCAAATCAGAGGACATAAATCTTTCATTGCTCTGCAGGGATACCAAATAATAAATTGAACAAAGTTCTTGCTGATTTTAATAAAGTGTGTTAGAGCCAACGCATGCACACACAAACACATACACAGAAACACATGCACTGGGTCTGTAACAGTCTGCACCGACATACACATAGGACTATATACACAAGTGCACGCAAACACAGATATGCAAACACATATGCATATACACAGATGCGCATGCACACACAAACACACACGAAAACACAAATGCTCATGTACCACACACACACACACACATGCACACGCGCACACACACACACACACACACACACACACACACACACACACACACCACACATACCCACACACACACACATGCAAACTCACACAAACTCACACAAACACACACACACACACACACACCAACACGTATGCACCCCAGTAACCCTCAGAAGGCCGCTCAATGATTCCAACACCCCATAATGAGAAGGATCTTCTTACTAAAACCTTTATTCAGATCTGTTTGCTGAACAGTACTGTGACCCGCAGCTCAGCAACACACTGCAATACAGCACAGCATAGCCAGGTCTCCTCCAGTCCAGCACAGCAATGCTCCACACCCTACATAATACAGTGCAATCTCATCACAATACTGCTGCTCTGCAACCATATTGTTCAGTACAATGTACAGTGCTGCACACTATTGCACAATAGAACATAGCAGTGTTTAGTACAGAGTAGCACAATGTCTTCGGTATGATACAGCACTGTCGAGCACGCCACTGTCAAAACGCCGGCCCGGCAGAGGTCGGGAGACGCCACACGGTGCCGCTTTTTTCCGGAAGGCTACGGCACGCCGTTCATCAGTGCGTAGTGTGCTGTACAACGCGGCGCCGTCGCTCCGGCCTTGGCGGAAATGGTGCCGCGTGAGGGTTCCAGTGCTCCGTGTGGTTCCGGGGTGCGCCGCACGGAGACCCCGCCCCCAGGCACTGCAGCGAGGGGGGGCGGTCCCATCTCTTGGCGACAGTGGCATGGTCATTAGGTACACCGTTCACATTATTAGTTGCGTTGCTACATCGATCATCCTCAATGGTCGGTCAAGGAGAAAGAACACAGTATCGACTGGTCTCTCTTTTTTTTTTGCCAGAAGAGAAAAGGAAGGAGAAACAGCAATGGAGAGGCCGAGGCATAGATAATAACACACAGGAGATAAACTTATGAAAATACAGATTAAAGTACAGATAGGCTGACAGATCATTTACATTTTTACAGATAATTGAAGGAGATACGGTTACGAGTAGCACAGCAAAGAAATCTAAATAGAGGAGGGGTGAGAAAAAGCACACTTAACAGTGACACCAGGAGAGGGCTTGAAAGATTTACAGTGCTCGTTTACATGTCAGCATGGCAAAATCGAAAAGGCAACGCCAAATGGGCAAATTCCTTTACTGCTACAGCTACTATTTTGCTGCACAAATAAAAATTCATAACACAAAATACTTTGGATACATCTGGTGTACGTACTGCTACAATGAGGCCGTTCTAACTCCAACAGAATATTTTAACCAAACTTAATTTTCATTTTAACTTATCTACAGTGAACTGTATTAAAGTATTTAAAATACCCTGTATGTTTATTAACTTCCTCTCCTTAATATCATAGATGTTGACTTTAGCAGAACGAGAATGATCTTAAATTTAAATGTTATTCTTTGTGTTAGAACACGATAAGTTGAAGCAATGTACAAAGCAGCACAGTGCATTAAGAGAAAGCTAAATTGTTGCTAAAGTCCAAAATATTACACTTCCCATCTACAGCATCACAGATGAAAAATATAAATTACAATGGCAGACAGAAGGGAAAAGCTTTAGTTCAGTGCTGACATCATGTGACATCTACATAGGTTTCACATTTTCATACAAAAATGCTTACCCGAGTAAAGCACTAACCTTTTTTTTCTTTTGGCACATCTCCAATTCCCTCAAACATTGTTTATTTTGAATCAAGTTAGTAAAATGTGTATCATAATTAACAAGGAATGGAACCATTGATGTCATCTTCATTTACATAATTCTACATTTAATTAAATGGTAAATGAAACACAGGCTGGGAATGCATGTTGTTGCTTGGGTGAACCCAAAAAAAGCATGCCTCAAAGACAGCACAACAACACTTCCCTATGGCAAAGATGAAGGTAACTGATGTTCCTTTTCTCCATGTCGTGGTGTAGGTGCCTACATAACTCTGGTATGCTTTTCATATAACAATGCACAATTTCAAAGTAGCTGCTTCAGCAGCATGTCCATGTAACTGCAAAGTCTGGGGAAAGCTGAAGCTACAAAGCTGAAATTTTCCACAAAGACCCTTGATCTTAACGAGCAGAAGCTGCTACAATAATGAGGAGTCTAACGAAAAAAAAAAATCACATTATTTTGAAAACATTTTCAGTACTGTAGAGGAGCTAGGAAAGAGAAAGGAAAAAAAGGAAAAAATATTTAAAACCACCGATTTGTTCTGTCCTCTGCTCGAAACAGCAGGCAAGCACCTAATTCCTTTTTGCCGCTGGGAGGTTACACTAGTTGACTTAGGCTTCGAACTGAGTTAAACTGTTGAGGATGCCAACAAACGCTGACACGGTTTTGCTCCAAAGCACAAATGCCTCAGCCTCAGAGGAAATGTAGTGCTAAGCCAGAGACTGTTAATCAGACAGGCTACGCGCTCTGCATTTTACTCCGATTCGCCCACGGCGTTCTAGTCATTAACTTCAGAAAGTAAGTGGCTCCAGTGTTAAAACATACCAGCAATGTGCTGTTCTCTGGCAGAAACAGAATTTTCTATATAAAAGCACACAGAGCCCGATATCTTGGTCTACACAGATTCTCAGGCCATGCCACACAGCTCAAAGCCCTTAAATTCACTCTGAAGTACAACTTTTCAAAATGTGGTTGTTTTGAGCAGCACAAAAAAATTTCAAACACGACAAAGTAATCCTTTTCATTTTCACACCATCAATGGATTTACAATAATTACATTCACCAATCAGCAACTTGGTCTTTTTTTGCTGTTTGAAACACAAACATCTATTGGTTGGGACCTCCTTTCAGCTTTTTAAAACCTTTTTTTGGTACTATGGCATTTCACAGGTGTCACTGCAGAGTGATGACCATGTGGTGCCAGGCACAACTGGGCAGTGCCCTTTCCTTTTGCCCTTTCCTTTGTGCCATATTGCCTTGACATGATAAAGTGCATCCCTGTTCTCTCCATGCAATCTGATCCTCCCAAGCGCTTGACTTACTTTGAAGCGGAGAATTTGATGTGTGCTTATGCTGGTTTGACGAGAAGGTTCTGACGAATCAAATGATTGTTTCATTTATAGTTTTTTTTTTAAAGCAAAAATGCAAAAATTACTGTAGACACAGCTACTGTATGTGTTGGAGAAGTGAGACATTTGTTGTGTTTTTATAACAGGCACTAATGTCTTCACAGTCAAACACTGATTGCTACATTGTGATGTTAATAAGCAGTCCCCCATGTAACTTCCAGTAGACCTACCATACTATATCATAATCACAGTGTAAATGGTGTGAATACACATGAAAAATTAATTAACCCAGGGCTTCCCAATGGTATTTCACATTGGTTCAAAAATGCTACATTCTAACATTTCACATTGGTTCACAAAATGCTACATTACAACAATAACAGTGTCTCATGGACCGCAACATTTTGTTCTATAATACAATGTTTCTCCAGTGTTTTATTGTCAATACTTATTTTGTTCAGACTTATTTATTTTTTAACAGAGTAAAATTTGATCCTAATGTAACAGTGTTCTAGAAAGTAAACATGACAATAAAACTCTTGAATCTTGAATCTTGAATCTTGAATCTTTTGCTACAATGTGTCAATACTATATTTAACTACAAATCTGATCCTAATGTTACATATACTAGAAAGTAAACATGTCAATCAATATATCTCCTCTCTGGTACTATATTATATAATATAATAAGAAGCATAGTATGGCACAGTGCTGAGATCAATAAATCATTAATAATCAAGACATTGGTGGATAAATAAATAAAAAGATGCATATTAAAAATACAAATTTGAATAGAAAATATATATGTATATTTATGCAGTAAATGCTAAATAAATTATTGCTCAAGAATGGATTGAGAAGGGAAGGGGTGCGATGATATTATGTAAACAGATACACTAATTATAAGTATAAAGAAAGCATGGTACGCTACTGCACAAAACATCAGTCACTGTTTACTTACCCTGTTTTTAAAATACAAACACAGTGCTTCGGACATATAAAGATACAATAAGAGAAATGGTACAAAGGGAAGTGAGACTTAACAAACACTAAAAAGAGAAACAAATGAAAAATGACCACAAGAATTTTGCTCGCTATAATCTTCCGAGTTTCTTTAACATAAAGTGAGACATCATGCGCACAATGTTCACACGTCTAACTGTAGTAAAGAGAGTCTCAAAGCAAAAAGATATAGGTTTGGGGTTTTTTTTTCCACAAAACACAACCACAGATCCAATGGGAGAAGAAGAAAAGTCACAATTCATTATTCTGATTGGATGATGAGACAGGTGACAAAAAAATCCATTTTGCGTTCCGAATCGGCACATTCGGTTACTCTTCACAGACAGGATTGTATGAATGCATTTCCCAGTTCTTTCTCTCCCCCCCAACCCCCCCGTCTCGTTCCCTCATACCTCGCTCTCCAGGCTGGAGAAGTAGGCGGAGCCTCTTCGGGAGCACAGGCTTTTGGTCTTCAGGGGCAGGTGAGGGGAGTAGAATCGCCGCGGGTGCGGCACCGAGCGCAGTCTCTGGTACTGGAGCTTGGCGCTGGCGGCGGCCGTCGAGGAAGACGGGTGGGCGCTCGGCGCCGACGAGGAGACGACGACGACAGAGGAGGAAGATGCGGGCGGGTGGTTGTGGAGGGAGGAAGAGGAGGGTCCAGGGAGCGCGGGAGGGGGGAGAGCGGGGATGACCGCCTGCGGGGGAGAGGGCTGGCGGGCGTGGTTGGTGAGTTGGGCTTGCTGCGCGCTGAGGTTGGACTGGCTGCCGAATTTGGATTGCTTCAGCTCGGGCTTTGGGGCTGGAGGCTTCGGCCTGGAGCCACCGCTAAAGCTGTGGCAGTGAGGCAACAGGTCTTCCTGGTCGTGGGAGGGGTTCCCGCCCTTTTTGGAGTGCGTGGGTGTGTGGCCGTGGGGGTACTGACAGGAGCATGCCCCCTTCTCGCCCTTATGCCTGTCCCCACCCCTGTGTTTTCCCTTCCCTCCTCCTTTCCCCTTATCATCGTTTATAGGTAGCTTATCCACAGACCAGTACCTTCGGGGGACTGCAGGTGGGGGAGGCCATTGCTCTGTCCCCAACCCCCCTGATCCCCACCCTGTTCCCCCGCCCAAACCCCAGCCTCCTCCCCCTGCTCCACACCCCTCTCCTCGTCCTAAAACAGAATCATCCCTACTGTTCACACTGCCCCCTTTCTCTCTGGCGGGATAGGTGCCGAAAAACCAACCCCCTCCTCCAATACCGCCACTGTCTCTGCCTATGCTGCCTTCCCAGTACCTCTCAAACCTTCCGAACTCCCCCGATGACCCCTCGTCTGAGTAACTCTCCACCGCTCTACCCCTTTCCCTCTCCGATTCTGCCCCTCTCCCCTCACATCTCCTCCTTCCTTCATCCTCTCTCTTCCTGTCTTCCCGCATCTTTCGCTCATCCTCGGAGTCCGACTCGCGGAAGGACAGGTCTTCTCTGGAGTGGCTTATGTCTCTGTCGTGGTGCAACAATAAGGGCCGTCTCTCGCCCCTTCTTCCCCCTTCCTCCCTTCCTCCTCCTCTGTCCCTCCAGTGCTTAGAGGAGGAAGGGAGGGCGTCACCATTCGGGCTCCTGCTTCTGCTTCCACTCATCCAAAACTTAGCTGAAGAGGGGAGCTTGTTTAAGTTGGGATAGCGTTTGCAGAATGCTCGATATTTCGAATAGGACGGGCTCAGTGAGCTTTTGGAATGCCTATCCCTGCTATGGCGGGCTCCACCTTCCTTTCCATCCCTTTCTTCCCCTCTCTCTTCTTCTTCTTCTCGCCTCCCTCCATCCCTCTTTCCCTCCCAAACAGAGTCCCTATTCCCCCTTCCGCCCTTCTCCCCAAAAGCATTACGGTAGCGGACAGAGAAGGAGTATTCATCCTGTAAAGTTATTTGGTCCCTCTCACCATCGCCCTCAGCCTCCCTCTCCACCCCAGTATCTCCATCTTTGGACTTCCTCCTCTTCGATTTCATCACTTTCCTCTTCTTTTTGGCCTTCCGCCGCTTTCTCTCCCTCTCCCTCTCGCGCTCCTCTCTCTTCTTCCTCTTCCGGCTTTTCTTCTTTTTCTCCTTCTCTTTTTCCCTCTGTCGCTTCTTCTGGGTCTGCCTCTCCGATCTGTCACCGCTGCCTCCGGCTCTCGCCTCTCTCTCTCCCCCCACTCGGCCCACCAATCCTGCAGCTGGGCCAGCTGCCCTCTGACTCTCTCTCTCCTCTGCTCTCGCTCTCCTCCCCTCTGCAGGCGGGGCTTGCGGGGGGGTATGGGCGGAGGCGGGGGCCCGTGGCTGTGTGAGTGGTGCGAAACCAGCGACCTCTCCCGGTCCCGCCCCAAAAGCAGGCTCGACTCTTCCGTCAGCTGCTCTTCGTCCTCCTCTCCCTCGGCCCCGCACTCTCTGTCCCTGGAGCTTCGCGATGTCGTGGAGGAGGTGGAGGATGAGGTGGAGAAGGAGGGGGAGGTGGAGCGGGAGGAAGAGGCGGAGGATGAGGAGGATGAGGAGGAGGTGGAAGAGGAGTTGGAGGTGGAATTGTAAGGGAGGGAGAGAGAAGGGGAGGGGGGAGAGTTGGCGGGGGAAAGGGAGACAGGCTCTGGAAATGGCAGGGGGGGTGGGGGTCGGCCCTTCCTGCCACCTCCAGCCTTCAGGCTACCCCTCCTTCCTCGTCTCCCCAAAGGAAGAATATTCTCATACAAAGGCCCCCCTGTATCTTTTGTTTTTTTGGGGCGACATTTTCTCCAAAAAGAAGAGGGGAGAGGGGGAGAGGGTTCAGGGAAGGGAGGAAGAGGAGGCAGGGGGACAGGGGCCTGACTTTTAGGGGGTAGCCAGGGGTTCCCAAAAGACTTAGTCCCCTTCCTCTGACCTCCTCCACCACCAACCATCCCCTTCATCTTCCCCACCCCATGGTCAATATTCTTGTCCTGGTAAGATGCCATGCTAGCTGGAGGAGGCTGAGACTGGCCTCTTTGGACAGTTTTGGGGGTCTGGGTACCACTCATTTGTGGGTCCACGCAAGCTCCTAAGCCTTCCGGATCGATCGGACCATAGTACCGCTTGTACTCATCCATCTTGCCACCGCCGGCACCCCGACCATCACCGCCTGCCCAATTCGGAGCCACCCTCTGCGGGAACAGTCCCATGTCGGACGTCCCGCCTACAACGTCGACCGGTTTGGCGGTCGCTGTCTTCGGCAGCCTCCAGCGGTCCACCACCGCCAGCCTCCGGTCAGGGCGGGGCAGGAAAGTGGAGCAGGGGAGAGGAGCACCCAGCATGGGGCTGTCCGACGGGCCGAGGGCCATCCCAGAATGGGCGCCGGTCGGGGGGGACCCTGGCAGCGGGGTACGGTACGTCTTCTGCTGCTGCGCCTGCTGCTGCTGCTGCTGCTGCTGCTGCTGCTGCTGCTGCTGCTGTTGCTGTGGTTGCGTCATGGCGATTGCTGGTATGGGGACGGCGGCAGTGACCACATGGGGCGGTGGAGGAGGGGGCACTGCGGAAGGGTGGTGATAGACGGGAAGGGTGGTCTTGCCGCCTTCCATGACCGTTTCATCTTCCATGCTGCAGCAGCTGTACATGCCCTGTGTGAAGACAGAGAGAAGCACATACTCAAGGTTACAGCATTTCATTGTGACCCTCCTGCTAGAACATTCCCCCAGCTCCAGTTAACAGGCTATAGAGAGCCCTCAACCCGAATCTTGCTTTACAGTCTTGCTTTACTTTCAGTGACAGAGGCTCTTGTCATTTGCAGGAAATACATTCTAGAGAGCTCCGCAAACGGCAAAATTTACAAATGCCGTAATGTATCCACAGTAAAGACTTTCGCACAAAGAATATTTATTTTCAACACAGAAGAACCACTTTTATGTATAAAATTAATGCAGTAAAGAAATATGCAAGTTATTAATATGCACATTTATGTTAAAGTGCTACAAACATGTGTAATACGTGATATGAATACGAGACCCTGGGAACAGAGAGTGAAGCCAGAACAGTGCTGCCTGGGGCAAACTGCAAATCAGCATATGGCAAGGGTCACCAGCATGGTATTTTCTTGAGTACAAGGGCAGCCAATGGTGAAACTCTGGCCTAACTAACCATTTAATGCCTGCCTTGTTACAAGCAGGAGAGTGGCATGGTTGGTGAACTGCCTGGTTAATGCTGAGTCAGTCATTGTCAAACAAGGATGGAAATGATACAGGAGGCTTTGGTCAACATCACAAAAGGATTATCCAGCCATTTAGCTATCGAAAGTCATCCAAATTGTTGTGCTGTTTGTTTTCACCCATTCCATGATGTCCTTTCTGACATTACAGCTACACTGTGTTTTACATGTACGTTGATCTCAGAGAATGCATGTACCTACAGTACAAACTGCTACATAGCCATAGCTGTAAGGATTAACACAAAATACAGGTAGTCTTTTTTAATGCGGGCTTAATTATGCTCTCAAGCTTTTGCAGCACAAAAGCTTGAGAACTAAATTTACATTCTTCTTCTTGCTAAGCAGTCTGTAAAGCATCTGTACTCTGTTTTAAATAAAAAAGTGGTATTGAATTGTTTTGTATTAATTATAGCATTTCAGAATTATAAGAACTTATGAGAGGTTATGTTCAGTGGTGCGGTGATTTTTCATTAACAGTGAACCAACATTGCATAAACAGCTATTGGGACCAGGCTTTGAACCCTAATCAATCAACAGCAAGCAAATATCAACATTAGTTAGCTAATGCCAGGTGTGTACGTAATAAATATTTAATTAGTCAAACAGCTAGTAAATAAAAATTACTGATTCAGCTTTCAAATCCCAGTGTTAGGCAAAATCAACATAAGCACTAATTGGGTATGTGGTACAGTGATTTGGCATTGCATCATTTCTACAATTCAAACTATAAGACCAAAGTTAAGCCTGCGGGTTCAATCTAAACGAATAGCTGGGACTTCACAGGAATCGCACTGCGAACACATGCTGCAACACTCAGGGATACACTCACCCGGCTGAGAGCTAAGAGGAAGTCCAGCCTGCCGGAGTGGCCCAGGCAATGTCTTAGCCTCCAGTAGACCAGGTGTTCCCAGGCAAACACCAGCAAGCTCAGGCCCATGGCCACCAGCAGCATGTAGAACACCCCTGCCATGTTGTCGATGTCCAGCTTGGAGCTCATCACCTCGATTTTGTCGTTGTGGCAGATTCCCGAGAGCCAGAGACGCTCCAGCATGTCCACCTTGTCTAGGACAGACAGGCAACGGAGGAGAGGATTAGAACAGAGGAGAAAGAGGAGTACAGAGCCCGCACGATCTGAAGGGAAGAGGCAGACAGATTTTGTGAGCTTGTCATTCTCATAGTGTGACAGAGGGAAAGAATGAAAGGATGAGAAAAATCAGGTACAAGATGCAAGGGCAGACAGCTGAGGCTCTTCTCACTTCAAAATGAGAGGCACAGGTGAAAACATCAGAGGAGGAGGGAAGAGAGACAGATAGAGACAGAAATATAGAGAGGGGAGAGAGAAAGATCACTTTGATCATTAACAATTATTGAGAGGAAGGCCATCTGTCCAGCATCTGTTACAATGATATGGCACTTATATTTTAAATTTCAAATATAAAACATAATCCTTAACACCCACAGAGATAAACTTGTTCACTTAAAGACATGTACATAAAGTATTGGTATTTTTCAGTGCGCCCCTGTTTGTACTAATACTTCATTTATAATTTGAAGGTCTTCCTCGACCTTTGAATTCAGGAATGTTATTATTTAATAAAATAAGAATCAAATATAGTGACTGCACCATCCATATTTCAGTGGTTGACACCGGAACATCCAGCACAAGCAGCAAGGGGCTTCGTACTTCACACACAGCTACAGCTGATCTAAGATCTAAGGCTAAACACACAGCAAACGGAGCCTAAAATGGGAGTGCAAAAGAGAGATCCACAAGAGATAGCTCTCCCTGTCGTTCCGGCGTCGGGGGGTCGGCGCTCATCTGTCAATCATCCGGTGAACATCGACACATGGCTCCGGTCCCAGTTAAGTCAGAGTTAGGATGGCTGCTGTTTTTTCGCCCGCTCCCTCCCCCTCCCTCTCTCTCCCCCTCCCGTTTTCACCAGTGTCACAGCCCCCCTGACAGGGAGGCTGGCAGCAGCTGCCACCTGCTCTAGCTGCCACTTGGAAGATTCAAGGGCAGAACACCCCCGAGGCCCTTGCAAAATCAATACGACCAATATCAATAACGTGTTTTTTTTTTAATTCTAGAGTTTCCTGGTTGAACTCATTTACACTTGTATGACCATCAAGTCTCAGCTATCAGGCAACCACTAATGTATCTATGTACTTTCATGCAAAAATCTTCCTTATAAAATCCATACTTTAATCAGCGAGATGGACAAATGTAGAGGGGGAAAAAAAAATCACACTTCATTAAACCGTGACACTTGGATCGTTTATAATAAGCTGCTTCCAGCTTCCACTTACACTGGCAGTCCATTCACTTAAGCCAATCAATCAACGCGTAGCCGCTTTTAAGCAAAGTGGCCCCAGACAAACTTTATACCCCCGCGTTCAAGTGGGAAAAGAGGAACGCAATTAAATCCAGCTCAATTTCAAACACCACTTCACCGCGCTGTGCCCCCTGTCTTCACCCTTCTCCGCCTCGCGGTCCCTCTTTCCCCCGCCTCCTTCTCACCGTCTCCCACCAGCTGAAGCAAGGCGAGGTCCAGCGGCCTCTTCCAGCGGGAGTTTTTGTGCAGGGCGATGCCGTAGCCCGTGGTGGCGAAGACCTTCCCCGAGCCAATGGTCATCACTTTACAACCCTCGTCCTTCCTGGCCATGTAGTTCACCACAGCTGCGTCGTAGATGAACGCGTCCAGTTTGCTGGCAGAGGGCAATATTTGGATTACAGTACAGTCAAACAGAGGAGGTCCGTGAGGGGCACAGTGCAGTATACAAGTACTGTGTGGCTTAAAAAACAGAAAATAGGCTCTGACGGTGGTTTGGTTTGGCTTGGTTTGGCAAGAATGTTTGGCATGGGGTAATAAAATAAAATAGTAAAACTTAATAGGTACCGGTGTTAAAGTGAGGGAAGAGTAGACAAACAGAAAAAAAGATGCAGAGAAAGCATCCCAGACGCCTGGACATTCACGCTCAGTAACAAACAAACAGAAACTGTATCAGAGACTGTAACACATGAACAACCTGGTCTGGATACTGACCCAGTCTTGAGATTAGCGATAGCCTCCTCCACTCCTCTCTGGTTATACTTGACCATGTACTGGTGCATGGCAGGGTAATTGCTGCGTATGTTCTCCTCTGTGCTGCCGTTGGGGACCGTACCAAATTTGAGAGGGGGGTACTGCTCTGTGGGTTGCTGGAACTGAGGACACGCAAGACAAAAGAACTCTGGTTTAGAGAGCGTTACATGTGCCTGCCAACATGCTCCCTCCTCTGAGGACAGCTTCTTCAAAACGTTACGTCCGACCTGATGACCGGCGCTCCCAACACTTTGCCTTCCACGATTCAAAGTTCAGTGGCAAGACACCTGTCACTCACAGCGGCGTATTTAATTACATTTAATTACTTTAATCACCTTTTTGTCACTGAGCCCGGAGACGGTGTCGATGTACTCCTCCTGGATCATGAAAGCGGCCAGGTTGGCCGTGTAGCTGGCCAGGAAGATGACGGCGAAGAAGGCCCAGACCAGGACCATGATCTTGCTGGTAGTTCCTCTGGGGTTCTCCACAGGGACGGAGTTGTTGAAGACCAGAGCCCACAGTAGCCAGATAGACTTCCCAATGGTGAACTTGGAGCCTCCAGCCTCTGGGGCAAGGCAGAGGAAGGGAAAGTGAGCAGAGAGAAGCTGCATTTTCCAAAGCTACAGCTTTCACTTGCCACCAGAGAGGAAAGAAGACACACTGGCACAACAGCACTAAATTTTTTAGTATTTTGGTAAAATTGTGGCCTCTTTATGAGTTGTGGGAAAACATTTAAGTGTCGAGAATGCTATCCCTCATGACAATATAATCTATCGACACATCGTTAAATTTAAAATCTTCAGTGAAGGCAGCGCATTTTTAAATATGTGATAAAATATACTTCATGTTATACCATTTAAAAAGTTTAATCATATTATACCATGTATCCATCTATGACACTCATACATCATACATAATACCCAATTCACACATTCAATCTTCTACCATATTCTACAATATATGAATATAATTGCATTTATGAAAGCGGCAAAATTTATTAAATGTGCATTTCTGGCATATAAGACTTTATAGCATGTTCTACCAAATTTCTTTTTCTCAAGAGGCTGTGTGCAAGCATACCAGCATATCAGCACTCATCTCTTCATCTCTCCATAACAGTGATGTTATAAATATCATAAATGGAAGCAATGATGATGTCACCCTCACTCTTTCCACTCTGCAGGCTTCGGTTGTATCCGACGGGGCTGAAGAACTCGAAGATGAAGACAGTCACCGCGACAACGGTCAGACACATCACAAACATCATCACCCACACTGCCGGGCTGTAGGGCTCTGAAATGTCAGAATCATTAGAAGTGGGGGGAAAAAAGTATTCCGACATGCTGCGCTGTATGTGAGCGCTAGAAAAAATGCTATTCAGTCAAATCTGACATCGCTGTTGATAATCTAGGTTAGCAGAAACAGAAAAAGTATAATCATAACCAACTTTACTTATGCGGCCCTTTTTTTGTACAGAGTACAACTGCTTTCCAGCAAAGACAAAATTAAAAATTAAAAATTAATGTAGATGCTCAGGCTGGCAGGCTTGCTGTTTTCCGGGAGGGCATTCCGTTATATATGGGCGTGAGAAAGCAAGGTCACACTTCGTCTTCAAAGGGGCCGTGTGGACAAAGTATCGACTTATCTCACAGTGTAAGATTTGGATGTACGAGACAAGATACCAGCACCACAGGGGTATACCTTGTGGGATACACCATGTACTCTGATGTGTTAGAAACAAGCAATAACACTTAAACTCAAGTCAAACATCAGCTGGTAACCAGTGTAATGAGGCTAAGATTGAAGGGATACGTGTGAAGTATCAAGACAAAAGAAGAATAAAGACCACAAAGAAGGAGTCATGACGCGTCATATTCATTTTGTCTATACTTTCCTTTCATCAGAGTCTTCAAGGCAAGTGTTGCCAAGGCAACTTATTAAGACAGATTTTGATCAGTGGATTGCCAATCAATTTGACAGCTGACAGAACCATTTAGATACAACATTGTTGTCCAGTTTTCAGCTCAACAGAAAAGCAGTCCAGCACCATTGTTAATGTGCTGCAGTGTGTGTGTGTGTGTGTGTGTGTGTGTGTGTGTTTGTGTGTGGGTTTTCGTATAAAATGAATTTCCACAGTTGGACCATCAGAGAGAAGACTTCATGAACCCAATTTCTGAAATGATCCCCCCCCTCTCTCTCTCTCTCTCTCTCTCTCTCTCTCTCTCCCTCTGCCTCGCTCACCGAGGAAGGCGGACGGCGAAACAGTGCCATTGCTGCGGGAAACCATCACGCTGATGCCCGTCTCCACAAACGGGACAGAGAAATCCACGACCTCTGACCTTTCCTCATTAATGGTCAGGGAGCCAATGGCCATGTCAGCACGCTTGTATACGACCTGGAGGGCGGGAGAAGAAATGCAGTTAGGAACATAGCTTGCAGAATGTCATAATATGCGTTTGCTTAGACACAGATCATACACAGCTTTGTCAAAGTCTATAAAGGTGGAGAGTGATGTTAAATGGCATTTAGAGGTGGATCAAGCATCCCCAATAAGATTAGAAGAATAGTTTAAAATTAACTTTTTTATTTAAAATAGGCAGTGACCCCTGACCTCTCCCACCATGCCGTTCCACTCCCCGTCAATATTCTTCCCGTGCTTCCCGTTGGTTACCAAGTAAAGGTCGTAGGTGAAGCCCACCATTTTGGCCAATCGTTTAAGGACATCGATGCAGAATCCCTTACAGCACTGTTTCATGGGCACCACGCCCTCGGGAGAGACACTGACACACGCAGGAGAGGGGGAAAAAAAGAGGAAGGACACCAGGGAAAGGACAGAAGGAGAGGCAGAAATTGTGACACAGAGAAAGGAAAAGAGAGAAATCATCGCGCCGTCACTTCGGCAAGGTTTCTCCCCCACCGCCCCTCCCCCCGCGCACCTGGTATTGACGGGCAGCCGGCAGGGAACGGAATCACGAATGCAGGTTCCAGAAGCGGCGTCCGCCGGCTCCACGATGACGAAGGGCCGCTCCTCCAGGGTGACCACCCGCAGGTGCTGCGCATCGTCAGGGGGCTGCAGGAACGAGCCGTACCGAGACCAGGGCGGGTACCGCAGCTTCAGAACCTTATTCTCCCACCAGCCCACCTGGGAGGACAAGGGGAGGAGGCCAGACAAGCAGTGACTCACTCACACTCTCTAGAGGGCCAAATAACGTGGGCTAAACCATTAAAGACTTCCCCTGAGACTTCAGCGCTCCTTATAGAGAACACTATCCTAATGATTAAATGAGATTTAGAAGCAAACAGTCAATACAGTAACTGTTCGCAGGCAGCGGGGCTAAGGACATTTAAAAGGAAGGGAAAACTACTAAAGGCTTGTGATAACAAGGTGTGCACAAGCCTGATCTTCGAATAATCAGGCTATCTGCTTCAAACAAAATGACACATGAAGAAATTTAATGAATAATACAGTTTACTTTCTGCCACTTAATCTGACAGAGGAGGCCTCATTTGGGAGCGTTTCTGTGAGAATAAGTAAATACTGCTCACATGAAAGATGCAAAAATAATAGATGGGATAACCTGAGCAGATGTTTTATGCTTTTTATAAAACTCACCACTGTGTGACAGTTTTGCCACTCTACAGGGTGTCTTTTTTATTTGAACTAAAATTAAGGTACCAACGCAATGCCCCAAATATGCAACGTCTTGTTTGTTGTCACAAACAGGCTTAACCCAATTCTGTGTGCACAGGAAATTCTGGAGTATGTGTTTAAAATATTCCCTCATAAATTCCTTTAACCTCCCCTTCCACACAGTTATTGAGGCCTTGGTGCAAAACCATATTATGGGACCTGTTTTTTTTTCAATGTACAAGCTTATGGAAGTAACAGGCATTCTGTGCGCGCAATGACTGCGGGTAGATGGGGAACAGACATGGGTAGATTATCTTCCAAAGAATAGGAAGATCCAAAAGATACCATTATAATTTTAGCACTGAGTCTGCAATCAGATAAACCCCTCTGAACCAAACAACCCTGTGATCTTTCTGTCAGATAAGTAACTTACACTAATGTGAACCGCCTTGCCCCATATTCCCATTTGCTAGAATAAATAATACAGGCAATTCAATGCTAAAACTTTGGATTTATTCACAGGAGCCCAAAGAGATAGAGAAGATACACATGCATGAGATAATCGAAACAGCTACCCTGGGAGAATGATACATTAGCAATTCACTGTAAAATGCATCAAAATGGATGCATTTTACAGTGAATTGCAAGTCTTTTTTTGCAAGAATTTTCCGTGCAAGTCTTGTGACTGTACACAAGTCAGAGCAGTCAATTTGTTATTTCTCACAGCCATGCGGCATAAAAAAATAAAATACTGATACCAGTTTTAAACTTAATACAAGTCATAACTCAGCCAGTACACTGTGCCCATATTAAATATGGTTTGCGCTGCGTGAGAAATTGTGAGAAAATATTTCTGAGAAATACAGGAATCACAGCTAGGAAAATTGCAGATCTAGACTTGCCATAAAATTAAAAATCAATTTCAGCAAAACCATTATTTTAATATGTCCAGTTACCTCCAGTAATAATGGGGACAATGTGTAACCACACAATATGGGGAAAAAATGCCAATTGCTTAGCACTTTTGCCCAAGTGCTTTGGTCTATCAGATCATTCAAGGCAGTTTAACTTACCTTACCTGAACAAAATTCCAGTCTTAAATAAATAAAAATGCCATGTAACTAACAAATAGACAAAAATGGTTAGTTTATTCAAATAAAGGCCAAAGAACTAATGCAAGCATAATTAAACATAAGCCTAAATTTACAGTGACTACCTGAAGCATGAGTGAAGAAACAAATTTTCTGAGTATGGTTGGAATTGTTTAAAATTTAGTATGGACAGCAGTTCTGTACATGAATATATTTGACCAGTATATATATTAACTGCTGTCTCTATCTCATATTGTAACACATTTATACAGGTTTGCAAGCTATGAGATAAGGTCAGCCAGTTAGTAAATTATCATAAATGGTCACTTCTTACCTATCTTACAATAGATCACAATTTTTCCTGGTCTATGAACTGCAAACTAGATGTTGTGTAATACCTGCAAGATCAGTACAATACAGGTATAGAGGGGACCAGCGTTCAGATGCAATGGTGGTTTTGACAGGTACCCTTAGCTTCTTTAGTACGGCATTGTGTATTACTGATTTTGGGGTGAATGAACTTAAATCATAGTACCTCCTCCCACCCCCTTCCTGGTGAGTAGGATATGACATCCAGTGATGGGTTGGCCAGGTAGCCGTCACTGTTGAAGGAGTAATCTCGTCCACCCAGTGTTATGTTGCTGAAATACCTGAAAGGGAGAGGACCATGAAGGCGGTTCACTTGCTGGAAATGTGGTATTACAGTTAATTCCACAGAAATCATTTGCTCCATACAAATTATAAACTAGATTTCATGTGAGCACAGTGCTGACATAACTCCATTCAAACAGCATTGCAGGTCTTCACGTGGGACCACACATGCCACAGACAGCTTCTCAATTCAAAATAAAACATCAAACAGTCTATTGTGTTTGTGTCTGTGTTTAAGAATTAAAAAAGCTTCAAAAGAAATTACAGAAATTATTGTTGGAGCGCATCCCTGTTATTTTCTTGAATAATTGAAGAACGATTGCCTATTTCTGTGTGCTTGCACCCATTGTCTGTCTCTGCTCTTCACTGCAGGGAATCTCTCTCTGACATGTCAGCTACAAAGAAATACAGGGCAAGCAATCCTACTTTCATTCATCCCTGTCTGGCCATGAAAATCTCTTTAACTTCAAGGAAGCCAAATTTCACAGTTTCAAAGAAGCCGTGTTAGGAGCAGTGGTGAATTTGCAGTAAGCAGTGAAGACAAATTATGTGTTCATACAAAAAATACCATACCGCATAGTATCAAATAGAATTCTCCTACTTAAGTCTTAAGGCAAGAGACGACTGTGGCGTTCTGATAGACAAGTGGGCAATCCCTTTGATCTGCAAGTCAAGGAAGGAACGACATGATATGCTGCCAAGTGTTACTGAATCTTTTTGTCAATCACAGAATGGTTCATTGTGGTAATGCTCCTCGGTGAGACACCAAGGTAATACCACTTCTGTTTAATTTCTATAGGAATAAGGAGCACAGTGGACTGATTTCACAGAAGAAAATCAACCACAAACACCATGAACATTGAATGGCAGCGTACACCTCAAAATGTGCAGTGCAGTATCAGGTCAGGCAATGAGCTGTAATGACAACACACCCCACATGAAAATGAAATATATTGTAATATACTGAGAAATATGTTGTTCAGACCAAGAATATACTGCAAATATAATTAAAATCTATTGATGGAAATTACACTCACAATATACCAAAACAACAGTAATTTACCTGTTATAAATATATTTATTGAACTAAAAAAAATATATTCTCAACATATTATTGTTTTGTATGGGACAGCCAAGGCCGAACTATGCATGGGAGATAATGTAAGTGCTACAATGACACAGCTACTCTGAAGCGCAGCTAAGGCTAGTTTAAACATAGCCATGCTACACACACAGCACTGAGCACTGAGTGCATGAGAGAGAGGCGAGAGGGAGATTACACAATTAGCAGACTGGCACAGCTCCGAGATCCAGGAAGCATTAAATCACACATTACTACAAGCCGCAGTAACAGTGAATGTTAAACAGCAGGTGGCTGCAGACTTGTTTTTCTTAAAATCTGCTTTTCACTCTCTCCACGACACTGGACTCAAGACCTTCTTGCTCTCTGTAAAAGCCCACAGACATAAATTGAACAATATCACAATACCACCAGAAAGAAGCACACTGATGCGTCTACCGGCAGGCTGAATTAAAACAAATAACAATGAACCCTGTGAAGCCACAAATAAGAAAGGCCTCCTGGGAAATGTAGTCCATTACCTGATCCTGTCAGGCACCCTTTGTGTGTGGTTGCTGTCCGTCTGGCAGTTGTTGGCAAAGTATGGCCCTCGTGACGCACCGTACTCCTTCCTCAGGGCCACAGCACCGTGGGTCAGCACTGAAACCCCCTTGGCAATCCTCCTCCTGGGCTCATCCCGCCAGCCCTGAGGCCTCACTGTGAAGAGGGCTTTTGGCAGGCCTTCCAGCCCCAGGCCGGCCAGGGCGGGCCCCACTGCGAACCACATATGTGATGGGCCGGCCTGACCCGCCGCCCAGGCCGCCTTGAATATCTGCTCGGCCTCGTCTTGGGAGCAGTACAGCAGACGCACCTGGCAGGGGAAGGGAGCGGGATGGAAAGAGAGAATGTCAGGCTCACAGAGAACCTGGCCAGACAGCAGGCAGACCAGACTGCACACCTTTGACAGAGGCGGACTGGGTTTCAGAAGACGGTACATCAACGGCACTTTCACATACGCCCACGAAACACTAGCACTAATATTTTACATTACATTAGATTACATTATTGTCATTTTAGCATACACTCTTATCCAGAGCGACTTACATAGGTTACAATTTTTACATGCCATCCATTTATACAATTGGATATTTACTGTGGCAATTCTGGGTTCAGTACCTTGCCCAAGGGTACAACATCATTGCCGTAGCAGGGAACTGAACCAGCAACGTTTCGGTTTCGAGACCAGCTCCTTACCACTATGCTACACTGCTACCCCAGTGCCGCCCCATTTTTGCTCTCAGAATGCAAATACATGGGTCTAACGTGAAACCGACGCAAACCTCAGGCTTTTGACTGTAAGGCCTCTTTGGAAGTGATGGATTTGACTGTAACAAATGCATCCGGGGCAAGAATTAATGTACTCTGTCGTGCTCGCCGTACAGAGGGAGGTAAGTTACATTTGAGATCTGCCAATAAATCCATCAAAAAAGATAATGCAACCGCTTAAGGAACACCTTCTCACTGTTCCACAGTCTCCACTCATTTCCCCAATAACGATTTATTGCTTTAAAATCCCAAATAGGTCATTCCTAGGTTTTCTGGTTTTTTATGTTATTCAATAATGAATTAAAAAAGGTACAAGGGCATTTGTAATTGTACGCTATTGACTGTTCCTGACATTTAGCTTCGGCTGCGTGGGGTTCTGATGTGATTGAGCAGTGCTGCACAGGCCCAGACACACAGAGCATGCACAAAACAGAACTTTGGCTGCGATCCCTTTTTAATTTGGGTTTTAGCCATCTCATTTTTCAACAAAATAATCAATCTGCCTTCAGTGAGCCGGGTGCTCGTACCAATTACAGTGTGCTATTCAGAGCGGAGTTTTTTAATGTGTTGGGAAATGTACTTAAATACAAAAACTGCACCCCATATCTGTAGGACAGGACAAGGATGCCATTTGACAAATGCGAAACTATTTTAGACAACTCGTTTCACACTTAAGTGATACAACAGTAGGTGATATCCTACAATCCAAATGCCTTAAATTAAACATTGTTTAACGAGATGCAGAGATTTTCTTTAAATCACAGAGCTGTTGTTAAGGCACCTCAGCTTGTTAACACTGCAGTGGCACTGTACATTCATTTTGTCTGGAATGGACATTACTTTGGTACATAAATATTAACATTAACAGAAAAACATTGACTGACTTTAACAGAGTAACAGACAGAGTAACAGAGTGACAGACAGTCTGTGAAACAGACAGAGTAACAGAGTGACAGACAATAAGGGCGTAGTTCTCATTTGAATGAACAGAACACAGTGAGGAAAAGACTTTATGGGTGAGACTTGATCATGCACTCTGTACCCAGACAAGCTGCTCAAGGAGGGCTAATTTTATGAAATGATTTAAGCCTTCACATACTATTTCTCTGAGTAATGTGCAAATTTACAGGTACAGTGATTAACCAAAATCTGTAATGTCACCTTTCTCTTAGTTATTATGGATGGCAAAGTGGGGATCCTGCAGGGAGACAGCTGTTTTTCGACCGCTCACCTGCGCCTCATTCTCTTTCAACAGCCTCCTGGTGCGTGCGAGGCCCGGGTCGTCGGTCATGTTCAGTATGACCACACTCTTCCTCTCCCAGCCGATGAAGGAGCCGTCCGTCATCCCCTCCACCATCGCCAGGAAGTCCTGGTAGCCGTGGTGACGGGTGGACACGACCGAGAAGGCCGTCCAGTCATACTGCTCCAGCACTTCGAAAATCACCTCCAACTGGAGGGCCGTGGAGGTGCTGAACTGCAGATAGATGGAGCCACTCTCCTGCACTCGGTTGGATGGAGAATGAGGGTTTGATATTAGTCTGTGGAAAATAAGGAATTGGCTGCATTCTGCATGACAGTTGGCCATGCAGGCTAATCAATCTATAAAGTGAGCCCATTTACAAGATGGAGCAACATGGGCAAAACCAATGCTTTTTCTTAAAATATTATTTCCAAGCAAAAATCAGTGCTGGGGGAAGGTAATATTTAACTACACTGCCCCAGAGTAACTGGAGTAAATACTCCAGTTTGCACAGCTGTGTATATAAATTTACACAACTGCACGTATAGTAGTGCAGTTCAGTAGCTACAGTAGGTCCCAGATATATATGCTGAAACACTGCACACACACACACGAACCAGATTCACTGAGTTGTGCATACACACACATACACACACACACACACACACACACACACACACACACACACACACACACACACACACACACACATATACTCACACATTCCCAGAGTATATTACATTACATCGCTTTAAACCCAGAGGTAAAGCCAGAAGAAGACACAGACACAAGAAAACCCAGAAGAACAGAGACAGACACAAGAAAACCCAGAAGAGCAGACACACAGACCAAAAAAAAATCCCAAAAATTACCTGTGGCTCCCTCCCCAATCCAGAACCCCCTCCGACTGCTACAATGGGGAGCCCAGTCTGAGCGGAGACGAACTCCAGCATGGGGGCCAGGGGGCCCCTGGCGCTCGGAGGGGGCCTCTCCTCCTCGTACACCAGCCCCTGCAGAGGTCTGGTGGCCAGAAGCTGACACAGCTGCAGCAGCAGGCTCCTGGGGCTGCTCTCGTTGACAGCCAGCCAGATCACGTTTGCGGAGCCCCACTGGGTCACCACGCTCTCCCCCAGGCCGCTGGAGATCCTCCCCAGATCCACCCCGGGGTACATGACCCTGCTGCCGCCCGTGGAGCCCGAACCCGCCCTGCCTCCTGTCCCGGCTGTGTCCATGTGCAGCGAGGACCCGGAGTAGATGACAGCGATGTTGAAGTGGCTGGAGGAGCCTATGTCTCTCTCCCTCTCCCGGGGCCGGAGAAGGAGGGCAGGGGAGGACCGGACGCACCCGGTCCATGCCAGCATGGCCAGTAGGAGAGAGAGGGGGGGTTTCACAGCCATTGGGATGGCCAAGGGTGGGGGGTAGGGGGTGGGGTAGGGCTGCAATGTCTATAAAAAAAGGATTCCTGGAATGGGGTCCAGTTCTGTAATTTTTTAGGTGGTAAAATGAGGATTATAGACAAGGATAGCAAAGGGATGATGGGTAAGAAAAAAGAAAGGGAACAAGCACATGTTTCAGACAGAGACAAAGACAAGGGGGGTTATTATGAGGCATGGATAATATCAACAGCCATTGAGACTGAATTAACACACCACTCAAACACAGTTCAGACATAATGATTGTTTGGGACATACAAGGATTAAGGCAGCACACACACGCACACACACACATGCATTATCAAGAACGAACGCCCCTAGCCCAACTGACTCCCATTATTGCTTTCAGTCTTTTCTTTCTTTTCCTAATTTGTTACTTCAAAAACCACCAGATATGGAATGCTACTACTTATGAATGTTTTGAAAAGGCACAGCGGATAAGACGCTTACAATAGACTGTGACTTCTATCAGGTATCTAAAAAAATAATGTGAGGGAGACCTATTGAATCAGTAGTTCATTATCTTTTAAAGCTTCATTCTCTTTACCTAAGCTTGCAGTCAATGCTTACACAAGACAAAGAACCAGTCCTTTGGCTTAGTGTGCAAATCTATGAGGTAAAACATTTTGGCGGTCTGTGTAAATTCATCTCTACAGCCGTGTAACAGATTCTAGTTTTCTGATTAGGTATCTGCCCTATTGCGCTTTGGACCGCTGCATACCTGGTCTGGCCCTGTTCATTCCCGTTAATCCCTTTAGTTACTGCTTTCAGCACATTTTCAATTTACTTTTCTGTGGCAACCTTCCCTCGCTCTCCTTTTTCAATTCTGCCACTCTCTCTCTCTATCACTTCTTCCTTTTAGTGCCGTTTTCTTCCTCATGGTGTTAATTTTACTGAGCCGAAGAGGGCTCCCCAACACAGAAACCTCTCTCCCGCTCCTAACCTTTCTTCCTCCCCTTCTTCGCATTCCACCTGTCGCTTGACCCTGAGGAGTTGTTTGAGAGGGGAAAAAAAGAGGACATAAAATGAGATAGGGGTAAAAGTGTTTCGGCACCGGGAAAAAAAAAAAAACACGGAGGTGCAGCAGGAGAGAGGAGCGGAGGCACAAATAAGCGCGAAACACAAGGTGGAATCCAGGGACAGATGGAGGGAGAGGGGAAGAAGGGGGGAAATGAGAACAAGAGACCAAAGAATGGAGATTACATTCAGTACGAGAGGAATGGAGCGGGGTGTGGGTGGGGGTGGGGGGTGGGGAATTGGAGGAAAAACAGAGAAATATTGATCATGGCTGAGACTTGATCTTTCAGATGCCTGCTGCACTGGGTCTGAATAAGCAAAACCACATTGTACATGAATATTTTTGCATAATTTGGTCATCTCAGAACATAAACATAATTGAAATACGCAATGTACAGACCTATATAAAACCTCATGTGCTACAGGCTGGCTTTTGAAAGCTATTCATTATATTTTTGGGTCCTGATGCAATACTGATTATATAACAGAATAATAACTCAGCCCAGCAGTTTGAATTTTTTAAATTGGCAGTATTGTGCAACAATCAGTAAAATTACTTTGAGTTGAAGCAGAGCACCATGATAATGAAAAACACAGCTGTACTTAATTTACAGAGCCTGAACGGTCAGATGGCCACTTATTGGCAGAGTGTGGGCTCTGCGGACCGCAGAAAGAGTGTGTTGGAAACTGGATGATTCTCTCACCACATCGATAACCCTTTTCCACTGTGGAGCCAGAACCAGGCTAGTATAACCTAGAGCCAAAGCTGGCTGACCTGGCACAGCACGATTACTTTTTTCAGAACTGTAGCATATGATGTCACATGGCATGCTGACATTTGCCAGGATTAACACAACTGCCTGCATTTTGTCTACAGTACCAAAAAAAAACCTATTTGGTTTATCTGTAATCTGTAATTGTGATTTGGTGAGTTTGGCTGTTCACTGTGACCGGCAATGCTCCTTTCTCTCTTCCACGTTTATCTCCTTGGGTTTCCTTTTCAGCTGGCTTACATGAAGGCCAGCAGCAGAAATACCAGGGCCGAGGCTTGAAACGTGTCACCATCACAACCACCAAAAAACACCTGACTCAAACGGGCCTGCCTTGCTCCAGCTTCACCGTGGACAAGTGGCCTCCCACTGAGGTTTACACACTCAATTCTGTGGAGATGTGGATGGAGAGCACAGAACATGGTTATCTATTTGCACATTTTTTACTACTGCAATTACCGAAGGGTTGATAATTTATTCATATTTCTTTAATGTGCTGAAAGGATTTGGAAGCTCACGTACTTACTCTTCACACTTAAGGCACAGACACCTCTGCTAAATAGGACACCGGCGAGATGGTATTTTAATGTAATTTTGCATATCTGATACACAAATTTCTGCAAAAAAAAATCTGTTTCAGTGGAGGTAGGTCTATATTGGAGAATTATTTCTAGCTTAGTCATTTCAGGAGTTATGACAGAAATTTCCACATAAATTTAAAAGGTAATACTATCTCAATTTGACGAGCATTCTTCAGAGAGCAGATTCATAATCTTCTAAAGCTATCCTGTGGTGCAGAGGTGAATAAAAATGTGTGGGCTCTTATGCAAATACTTATGGATGTATTCACAATTTACTTAGCATTTAGTACAATGCTAATACATTGCTCATAAAACCGCATATCTTTTCTTTGAAAAGAGACACGAACTAGCACATCAATGCATGCGTGCAATTTTGTAACCATTAAAATGAACATGACAATATTGCTTTGATGTTTCATTTAAAGCAATCCATATTGGGATTTGTTCCTTTCTCAATAGCCAGGTAACCAGCCAGCCAATATAATATAATAAGAATGCTAGGTAATCAACCATGAGTTAAGCAGACATAAAAGAAGCAAAGCTTACTTTTTGTGTATGTGTTTAAATATCAGCCAATCTGTCATTCTCTGCTGTACTGACAACTGTTTTCTGGCTGCATTCCTATATTGATCTATATTGCTTTCAGCTAAAATATTTTTCTCTACTCAGAGCCAGTACAGAGGCATTGGATAGATGTAATGAATTGTATAACACTGAATTACTGAATATACTGAGTATAATGAATATACTGAACCAATGCCTAACCCGCCTACCACTTGAGCGTTTTTGAGTCTGTGTTTTAAATAACAGGATGATGATAATGAAATCCAAACAACAGTTAAACAAAATGAAGCCACCACTGGCAAACACATCTTGTGGTCAAAACAAACACAAGATGAAACTAATCATTTCTGTTTAATGAATATTACAACGTGTCAGCTGTATTGCTTGAGCACAAAAGTGATGTTTTTCTCTAAACAATGTTCATTATGGTAATGATGTCAAATACAGAACTGTTTTTATTGCTACTCCAAATAAAACCCTTGTCTTTATACCACAGGACCATAACCAGTGCAACACTTTGAATCCCCTACAACCTTGAGTATCATATTCCAGCTGAGCCACTTAAGGTTGAAAAGGAAGAACTCCTAAGTTACCCTAAGTAAAATGTGCAAAGAGCAGTGCAGTAAGGAACAGGTCTTGTAACCCAAAGGTTGCCAGTTTGAATCCCCATTGAGGCTCAGTTGGAAGCAACAGCAAACAGTTTTGCCATATTCTTCTTAGTTTTATTTCATTTTGGGAATAAGCTTAAAGGTAAAATATCACCGTTTCAACCCATCTGTATTTTTAATACTACCAAAAACAGGTACATTCTCAGCAGCTCAGAATTAAAAATTCAGCATAGACCTCAACACACAATGTTCCTCTGCTGGCCATCAGACCACAGTATAAGTAAATCATACAGTACATAAGCAAATAATACACTGCAGCTGTTGGTTAACCTCAAAAGGCTGTAGATTCCATAAAAAATACATAACAATCACGAGTAACTCAATTTTGACAAAATATCCCACATTCTTCCTATGCAGTATTTGAGCACACAGGTGACACAACAGTCCCATCAATGTCACACCATGGGATATTTTAGTGAAAAATGCTTTTTACATCGGCACACTAGTTATGGAATAAGGTCGTGGGACTTCCTTTAATACGTAATGTAAAAGTAATATTTGGATAATGAATAATTATAACCAAACATATTCCTCCCCAGTCAACCGTCAATCTAATAAATCAGCACTAACATAATCGTTTTCGATCATATATTTACTGGTAGGCTACGTTACAGGTTACACTTTGGAATGCAACTCAAAGTTTGGTTGTCTTGGAATAAATTCCTCCATATTCTTCTAGAAAGCAGACACCGGCCTAAATACATACAATACGAATTTCTACACATGTCTGTACTAAAACAGCTCTTTCCTCTACAAGATACCAAATAACATGGACGGAACTAGCGACTGCGCGCGCAAAATGAAGGGGAAACGAAATGTTAAATGCACAGATGTTCAAATACCGGTATACATGAAACGAAGGGACAACGCAGGCTTATGGGTCTAGCAACTCAGACAGACACTCATGCAGCATTTTTGTTGAGATTAACATTTTGACGGTGAAATGACCGCTACTACCAATACAAGTTCGTTCCCGTGTGTGTCTGTACATGCGCAAGTATTTGCGTGTATTTTGTATGTAGGTTATTGCATGCGTGTGACTGTGTTGGAAGCACAGCTCTTGAGTGTGTGAACGCGCATCAATGACAGAGGGGTCAAAGTCTGGCACACCGGCCGTGTGCCTATGTATCAAACTAGATATCTATCCAACGTATCGCAGTGAAAACGTTTTTTTCCACAGTAAGTAGGACAACCCGTAAAATGTTTTAAGTACACATTAAACACGTCTACGCATCGCTTAATAATAAAAATACTTACTGTTCTGACGGAAATTCCCCCTTTCCTCTCCCTGTCTCTTCATCCTTCTCACATTCTTTCCATTTCCAGCTGCTGTTTGCTGTTTTCCCCCTCGCGAATAGACAGCTAGCAATATTTGAATATTCTAACTACGTGTTCTCAGTTTCTCGACCTCTCCACGTAGCTAGCTGGCTAGGTGTAGCCAGCGATCTCTCTCCCTCCCTCTCTCCTCCTTTCCCCAGTTATTTTGTTAAAATTCAGTATACGCCCCGTCACCTAGCAACCTCTCTCTCCTTCATTCCAGCGACACGTGTTGAATGCTAAACTTACCGATGTGGAATAATGTTGATGAAGGTGCGGGCACACTCTCTCGTGTGACAAATTTAATCAAAATATTTATTAGTATTCTTCCCTCCGCTTATTATTATTACTTTAAACAATATGTGCAAATGAAGCCCTTATATTTTCGCAAGACTCACATCAGCTTGAAATAAGCCAAAAGGCATTTTAGAGACATATTCGTATATATTTAAATGACCCATTCTCCCTGTGCATGTAAAACATTTATAATAGTGACGTAACAGCCAGTGCTGAGTCAACCAGTACGTCTATATTTTCGTTTACCATAGTGTCCTTCATGGCTGTCACAGATCACTTTTTGAGTTGTAGCTGAGCGTTACTATTTGTGTTGTTATCAATATATCAGAGACTGCTCTAATATCATTGCAGGTATCTCAGCGTGTCTCTTCGTCTGTTTTATGGGTTTTGTGCTTGAGCATTAGCTCTGAGAAAATGGTGGGAGGATCAAAGTTATTTTTCCCTGTAACATATTGCGTGTTACGCTCCCATATGATAACTGCGCTTCAGAACAACATGAACTTTGTGAGGAAGAAGTGAACGTTACTAGGACATTCAGTTTAAACTGGGAGAAAAAAAAAGTAACACCAATGACAGTCTGACATAACAAATTACACTATATTAAACAGTAACAAGTATGTTAGTGTTAAGGGAGTTTACAATGTTGTGTAATTATATATTATATATGACCATGTAGCACATTGTGGGATTTAAAATAAAAACAATGGAACTGGGAGTGAAATGATTTCTGCTATTTTGACCAAAACTTTTTCCTTCCGTTTATGAAATGAAGGTAGCTCAGCTGGCACCTCTCGGGGTGTAGTCTGTTGAGAACAGCGCGGTGGATGTTGGCAGCAGTTTTAGCCAATAGGGTGGCATGCTCCCTGAACTGGACAGGCAGGGTAAACAAACAGTGGTTCCAACACACACGGGCAGCAGGACATAATGCTGTTTGAGCCCTGTTGTTGTATCACCTTTTTTTCCCCCAATTTTAAATACCAGCTTGTTGCTGAATGTCACCTGAGATTTACAGTGACATCTGTTCAGGGTTTTGATTGAGTGGATTGTGTTTTTCAGGTGTTTTATTGCTTTATTTAACAATGCCCCAGGGACGTGACACAACGCAAGCTATGTTTGCTGATGTCATTAGGATGTGGCTGCGCCATGTCTCTGATATATTTGGCGCTTTATAGGTGTGTGTGTGTGTGTATGTATATATGCATGTATGCGTTTGTAAAAATGTGTGTGTATATATATTTGCTTCATTTGATTTTATAAAATTGTATATTGTTTTATATTGTATGTCTTTAATCTTGAACTGGTTTGAATATTAAGGGGTTTTTATATTAAAAATAAACAATGATCTTTATATATTTTTTGACTTCTTAATTGTATTTTAGTACTTGGAATTCAACTGCTTGAAATGTAAATACCACTCCTTTATTCAGAATTTAATAGTTTGCATTCATTCAATAGTATAGTAAAATAAAACAATATCTATCAATACTGAATCAACATTAAATCCATCTTGTTACCAGCCTTGATTCAACATCACCATGACACTGAATCAACATTCAATCACAGAGCTATCAACACAGATTCAACATCACTTCAGTCTTGAGCCAGCATCAGATTCATCATAAAATAAACACTGAATCAATGTTAAAACAACAGTGAATAACTCTGATTCAACATGATTCAATATTGAACTAGTATTCCCATACAAAAAATGTATTAAGAATATATTTCAGAGAATGTATTTTATAGGTCAATCAAATATTGAAAATCATTTACTGTTTTACAAATTATTGCGATTTTGGCACATTGCAATATATTTCTGCTTTGTGTTATTATATTGCATGTATTTGCAATATATTATTGGCCTGAAGAACATATTACTGCTTATATTACCATATATTTCATTTTCATAATACCATATATTTTAATGTTCATATATGCAGCATTTACTCAATGTAAGAGTAGCATTGCACGAGTAATGAGAACCTTTCATCGTTGAATCAGTGTACCTAACTGGCAGTGTGTAAAGCTGCGTCAACACTGGTTCATCCGCTAGCTGGATCGTAATTCTGAAATAGCAAGGTAAGCACTTTCACCATCACCCTCGTACCTCCAACTAGCAAGCTTAGCATTGTGGAAATATGTTTCATTGGTGTTTTACAAAGGCAGTCCAGTGCGGTTTGGGCATGAATATAATTGCAACAGAAATTATTAATTTGACCTGAATTCTAATTCCAGAGGTTAACAGTGTTCTTTCATCATACTCTATCACATAATTTGAAAGTGCACACACTTGTGGTGAGGAACAGAAACAAGCTCTTTTTGAAGAAATTATGGCTCTTTCACACATAACCATAGTAATCAGCTGTGTCTTTGTTTATGACTCAGTAGGCTATACCAACACTGGAACTGCTATGGAACTGGAGGAATGTAATCGCTGATCTAACATTACTCTAAAGGAGGTGAATTTGTACCAATAAACATTTTATCACAGAAAAGAGGTGGATTTGCAAACAAATTCCACAGTGAGCACAATCAACAAGCAGTGCACACTCCTTAGAATATTTCTTACAGAAGCAGGGAAGCTGAGTTTCGGGACATGTGGTTCAGTAAGGAAACTGTAGCCTATATCTTTGGCATACACTGGATAGATTTTAATCAATATTTCAAGGACTACTTCTTTTAAAGTGTTTTTGAAATGCTATATTTGGATAAATGTCAGCTGTGGAGAGTGACATGGGGAGTCATCCTGGCTAGTGATACTGTATCTTTCCCTCAATATGATCTACAAATGATGAGTGGCATGCTGACTCTTTTAGCGAATGCAGTGGTTTTATTTGGGCTCAATTTGCACTGCGTTCATCCCTGAAGGACACAGTCACAAGGACAGTGCACCTGTGCAGCTGTAGAATCAGTTTAAAATTCTCTCATCAAGGTATCGCCCAGTTACCATAGTAACTTAGGAGTGACATTTGTAAATGCATAGTAATAGGACTGTTTATGCCTGTAGTGGAAGAGAAACCCTTCACAATGATCATCAGTTATAGTTACTTAAGCAAGGTGGAATTTTGTGAATATCTAAGCAAAGAGGATTCTGATTTTGGAGCCCAAGCCAAATTAATCAGCCTACGATACGATCACTTCAAACCCTCAACAAGCAACACAACATCAGAGTGAAACACCATTCAGTGAAACACAACTCAGACGACATTTGTACTGACAGCAGTTTGACACAACCTGACAAAGAAATAATCTGCTCTAACAAATAAGGACGGACAAGGTAAAACACAACTCACGTTTGCGGATCAATCTGCAGATGTACAGGCAGTGGACAAAAAATGGAAACACCTGAGGGAAAACATGTGCAAACCACGCTGCGTGGCTCATCCATTCATTAAGCTAATAACATCCCAGCATGCATAGCGTCATGTATAAAATGCTGGACAGGCCTATAAATACAGCTCACAAGGCTATAATAGGAGACCTCAGTGACTGCAAGAGGCGGGGGGTTGTTGTGGTGTGTTTAGCAAGAGCTTCAGTGACCAAGACGGCTGAACTTGCCGATGTTTCACAAGAAGTGGTGTCTAAGGTTGTGTCAGCATGGAACTACAAGCAGATGATATCATCAGCAAAGGGCAACTGCAGGCAGGAGAGCACACTCAAGGATCACAATGTCTGTGTATTAATTTGAAGTGCAAGGAGAAACAGGCGAGCTGCTGCAGATCAGTTCGACTTGGGGCGAGAGCAGCCAGTTTCAGCAAAAAAACAGCCTGCTGAGAATTTCACAGCGATGGATGAGACGGCAGAGTTGCAGTGCACAGACCGCTTACCACACTCGGCAATTCATAGTTATGCATCCAGTGGTGTGAAGAGTGCCATGGACAACTAAGCAATGGCAAAATGTAATAGTCAAATGAATCACCTGTTCTTGACAAAAGGACAAGTGCACGTGCGGTGCCAGCGTGAAGAACTCTACAGCCCTGAGTGCCTGGTTCCAGCAGTGAAGGGCTCTGGTGGTTCCATAATGGAGTCGCATGCATTTTCCTGACATGGCTGGGTGCACTAATACCCTTAGAAGCCGGTCGCTGCCAGTTGTTACTTAATGGCCCCGAGAGACTATCTTCACCCCATGTTTCCGCTGCATCCTGTGGAGAGGGATGTCTTTCAAGATGAAAATGCCCCCCGTCCACAGAGCACGAGAAGTCGCTCAATGGCTGGAGAATCATGACACTGACATTATCCATGTGTCACGGCCATTTCAGTCACCAGATCTGAATCCGGTCGAGCATTATGGGATAGTCTGGAGTGTCGCCTGAGACAGCATCATCTGCTTCTATCAACCAGGAATAAATTGGCTGGCTTTCTTTTGGTGTGGTATCACATTCCTCTTACACAACTATGTAAACAAATGTTCAACCTTTGACAGTAAGCAGGGCCGTCATGGATCCTCAACAGGTGACTACCTGGGATTTAAATACATTTGCTGTTCTCACCCAGGTATCAAGAAGCTTTCAGCTATGTCACATGACCACTCACTGAAATGACATGCTTAGGCTATTATATGCAAGTAAGACAAATTTGTTTAAATTTGCTGTCTAGAACAAGGCTAACACTGCAGATATCATGGTTTCACAGATAATTTATATAATATGTGCTGATACCTTTATAGTGAAATATAATAAAATAAAAAGGAGATATATATGTTAAATTATACAAAGTGTGTAGAGGTACACAAAAAATATAGACCCAGACTAAAGTGCAGGAATTACAAAAACCAAAGTAGAAATCTGAACAGGGCATCCCAGTATTACTATATTATCTTAAAAAAATAAGATGTAGAGTCTGCTGACTATGGCACTGTTAAATCTGCTGTGCTGTCTGCATATCAATTCGTCTCTTAGGCCTATTGGCAGAGGTTCCTCAAGCTAACCAGGAAAACCAGACACCCAAATTCTGAGATTGCCAGACAAAAAAGAAACTGCTTTTGACAGGTGGTGTACCACAGAGAAAGTCGACCAGAAATCTGAGAAGCTTAGGCAGTTGGCCTTGCTTGAGGATTTTAAAAAACAGTATGTCCTTGGATATTACCATTTATATGGACATCAGGCTGTGACTGTTTGGAGCGCATACTGTTGCTGCTGATTGTGTGTTCACACATACGTCTACCGTTGGCAGACAGAAATCCTTCTCTCCACAGTGCTGAGAATCTGTACAAATATGAAGAATCTGTTGACTGCATGCCACTCTGGACAAAAAAAAAATGTAGTCACCACCACATCTCATGACCAAAGAAATGGGGGCGTATTAACTTGAGAATTGTGTACCAGCTAGGTCGTAACAGCCACTTTGCATTTAGATTGAATGTGGGTCTCACCCATGTCATGATGACAGACTGTGTCAAAATGTCACCCTGATGCATTCTGATTTTATGGAGGTCCTCTAACTCAGTGGAAAAATTCATCAGAACACAGTGCAATGAGTTAAGTCTGTGCTGTGCTGAAATGCTAGTTGGATTATCAACCACTAGAGGGCAGCCTCAACTAGGATTAGTCAGTTTCAGTTGCAACAGAGAGTAACTGGTCTTCAGTACATGGGCTACAAGCCAGCACATCATTTGATATTCCCTGTCTTACTTTGCTTGGCACTTCCCGGAAGTATAATCATTGCCAGCTTGAGGACCGTCCCAATTCATGTGAAGATGATGGAACGAAGTCTCATCTGCCCTCACTGTTCCTCCATCTAAGCAAGTCTATAAATCATAAAAGCCACATGAGGTTTTATACTAGATTTAAACACAGAAACAGCCCCCAGTTTTACCACATGATGCAGTACGTCATTTCATGAACTGATATACAGTTTTTCTTCTTGGTTGCTGCTGTAGGCCGCTCTGTCCTTGGACACTCGGGTCATAATGACAGCAGGACCCTCTAATTGTAGCTAAAGCTGATTGCGCTTTTAGTCTGACTGTCTGTTGATATTTTATTGTTCTGACTGTTGCATTTCACAAAAGTACCAAAACAGTGTGCCCCAAGCACAGCTCTATATTGATACACAAAATAGCATATGAACATGCTCGTAACATAATTTCTAAAATCAATATTAGGGAATCAGGAGAGTATTTTTCTGTCATGGTTGAAAATTCAACATTTACTGATTTACAATAAATTCTGCTCAGTCAAAACACAATCAATCATAAATATTCTGGATAATACTAATAAAAGCAAAACTAAGGCCCCAAATATTAAAATGATCATGTAAATGATTCAAACAAAGGAAAAATGAGTATTGCAACATGAACCTGTATATGGAAAAATTAAATCTAAAGATTTTGTTTTATTGTAAACAGTTGTAGAAATGACAAAATATGATTAATTTTTCTCATAAAAGACTAATCTTATTTCTATGTATGCATATGCTTACATGATAATTATGTATATAAGATTATTATGTAATATGACGATATTTAGTATAATGTTCATATCACTGTTAAATATTGGTGCTGGATATTGTGTATGACTTAGCTAACATGCCTTAACAACACTATTTAAACCATTAATGTGTTAATACTACTACTACTACTGTTACTACTACTACTGTTACTACTACTACTACTAATAATAATAATAATAATAATAATAATAATAATAATAATAATAATAATAATAATGTTGGTTACTTCCCAGTCTCTGTGCTTAAGGCATCTCCAGTCTGGTGTCTGATGATTTCAGGCAGTCTGTCAGTGTTGTCTTTATGAAGGATTGTTTTTCACATTGTACTAATTTTCTTGTGATTTCCCCGATGGTCAAGAATAATCCCAAACTGATAAAAATCATTTTGCAATGGCTCTGCCCTCTACTTAAGCGACATTGTTTCATTTGAAGTTTTTTTAGCCATCTCTGCTGTCATTGGTTAAGATGGCTTTGACCACGTAGTGTGCAAACAGCTGCTAACAGTGAGAATTCAGTTGCAATGGCAACCTTTGCTCCCACTCAGAAGTGCCAGAACCTCATTAAACATTACAGGAAGCATTTCGTCAGTGTAATTCATGCCAGAAGAGGATTTACAAGTACTAATTGCAAGGATGTGAATAAATGTGGCACTCATGTTTTTTGGATTAAAAATCATTATTTGTGAACAAGTAAACATATATATATATATATATACACACACACACACACACACACACACACACACACACACACATATATACATAGCATTCCTTCTTAGTCAGGGATATGAATAACATGATGGGCACTCAATTATGCAACTCACTTATGATACCACACCTACAACATATTCTTTTTAGATAAATAGGAACGCTTGTAAAAATAGATCTACCAATAATCAAAAACAATTGACACCAAAATTAAGGCAAATTACACTCAACAATTTGGGCCACATTGCCTTACACAAACAGCACAAGCACTATTCCAAAGCAAACCTAACCAGTGTTTCCTCAGTTATTTTGTGAAGCATGGTGCTGTTTTTTTCATCTTACCATCTGAAGAGACTGTGGTCTTTATGTTTCACATTCAGGCCCTCAGATGCTGGAAGGTAAAAGACATCCTCCCTGTTAACAAGATACATGGCTGTGGAAAAAGAACACTGCAGATGTGACATGTCTATGCTTGCTTGTAGGTTTCTTGTACTTCCACATTAATTTAAAAGGGCTGTCATGTGAAGATACAAACAACTTTTTTGTGAAACATTGTCTCGCGCTTCCTCAGTCTCTGACACATGATTATACACATTCAAATTTACAAAAAAAAAAAGTAAGTTGGTTATTCAGTGTCTGACTGCCGCACAGACAGAAAGATATTTCAGATGAATTTCACATAGGGAGGAATTTAGAATATGAGGTGCTCATGCTGTGGCATTGTGCTCTGCAATGTGGCCCCAATAACTCTCTACCAGAGGTGCAAGGTCACTGATCGTCTGGGAGAATACGGTCCAAAGAGAAGGAAGAGAAGAGACCTGCCCATTATACCTTTCTGCCAGTGAATCTGAATGAGGATGAGGTGAAGCTGGGTTGGGGGGGTTGGGGTCTGGTGGAATAAAGGTATTACGAAAAAATATACATCTGCTTGCTATTGAGTGTTGAGAACAGCTCGTTGGAAATGACCTCTCACCTTCTTGTGTGAAAACAGACGGATGCAAACAGAGACTGGTCACATCTGGCAAATGAACACAGAAGACTATAGCTTATACGGTCTGCGAAATACAGGCACCTCCAAAACCTGCTAGATCTTAGGAAGTATTTACCCACAGCTGAATACCTGCATCTGTCTTTATCCAATGCCTGCCATCTTGCCTTTGCTGGACATATGGTGAGTGAGACTGCCTGTCTTACAAACTTGTGTTCCTCTTAGAGGATTGGGGAGCAGCCATTTTGCAGTGTGTGTGACTGTTGCCAAAGATCTCTCTATCATGTACATATTGCTGAACACCTTTTACATATTTCTATTATACCCTGACTGTAGAAATGAGTTTATGAAAAAATACCATAATTGAGTAGAGAAAAATATTTACCTTCTGTGTTGAGTATGTACAGCTTTCATTTCCCGCAAAAATGATTCTTTAGTCTCACTTCTGGTGAAAAATGGAGAACTAAACAGATGGCATTACTGTGCACAGAGAATTATAAAGACCATGCTAATTGTCTTACCAGTTAAGCCCAGCCAGATGTTCACAAAGAAGCAAAAATTCAGTTATTTGCTTAATGGCTTGTCAAGTTATAAATACATGTATGGATGACAAGCCCATGCATGCTTTTCTTCAGATTCAAAACATGCATTATCATGATCAAAATGCCCATGATTGCATTTTTCCACTATAGAGGAATGTAGTGCACACTGCATTTAAAAGGAAGCACAAAAGAACAAAGCCAGAATTTTGAAAGCAATGGGAATTCCTTAAGACGTTCACATATGCAATCTAAATTTGAATGGCCCTCCATTTGTAGTCAAAATCAGAATATTGCGACTATTATGAAAGTGGAGTGAATAGGAAGCATTCAAATTTTAGCCACCTCGCAAAGAGGTGGATTGGCAAGTGAATTGTGCAGAAAATGCACTGTAGACAGGAAGTAATGGAGTCCACACTCCTGGTGCTAGGTGGAGAGTTACACCTGAGATCCACTTATAAATCAAATGGGGAAAAACACTCCCTTGGTTCCAGTTTTCCCAATACTGATGTGTTACTTTTAAAACATGACGTTTTGTGTATTGAAAAAACAGATAATTGTTAAAATCTTTGCTAATGAAATGTGGATTGTTAAAGCAAATCCCAGAGATCCCATTTTTAAACAAAACAAGTGAGTTGATCGCTCTTAGGAATTATACTTTTCTGATTGATGTGCGCTGGGTATTCTAGTCTAGTTCAGTCCAGAAATTACATCACATGGAGGCAGCAAATGGACAGTATTTAAAAATATGAAACCAAACAAGTTTTACGCTTTCTTGAAGGAATGATGTGACAAGTCAGAAGGTGACAGTTTAGAATTCAAATTATGTGAAAGATCTCTCACTAAAGTTTTTTTTTAATTCACGGGTGTCTAGCTCTTACAATTGGCTATAATGTAGTTCATGACATCTCCACACTTCATGCCTTCATCATCCACACTTTCTTCTAAAAATTAGTGACATTTTCACTTTTGACATAACCTTTTCTTTTAACAAAATCCCCAGACACTACTGAAATTTAATCAGTGAGTAAGGGTAATCCTTTATTTGTGTTTCAGACAACATTCCCCCAGACATTTCCCATCATCCCTTTGGGCAGGAACAGTAGCTTTTACCTGTTGGCCAGTGGTATGCTGATGGGATAAGTAGTTCATAAAAGTCAGAAGAAGAGGTGTTTATAATCCACTTCAAGAAAGAAAAAGGATGACTACATTACCCATAATCCAGTTTGGTAGCATACCAACAAAAAGATGGGCCACAACTGCCCCTGAAAGTTGTTGTATGCTTACACAGTTACATAGAAAAATAGTACTGTCAAAAGTTTATAAGCTTCTACAAACAATTCCCAGGTAAAAAAAAAAATACTTCTTTCCCAGAATCATGGGTTAAGCAGCACCTGGTCGACGCAGCTGGTAAGAGAGAGGCTGCAGGGATGTGCAGTCGGAACACTTCCTGGAAAAAAGTCCATTGTTTTCTTGGATTTTTTTTTTTTATCAAATTCAAACACAAGGACAAGACGTAGGCCCCCACATTGCACCCGGGGCCCGCCGCCGTTTCAGCGAATGGTGCGGACAGTAAACAGGCTCAGAAGGAAGTATAGCTATTAAAATTGGTCTTGAGATACAGGGGAATTAATGGGGAGGTAAAAGAAACACACATTCCTTCACAGAAGTTGTTGGAAGAAATGCTGATAACAAAAGTGAAAGAGAAATAACAACAACAATAATAATACTAGCAATCATAATTATAATAGTAATAATAATAAAAATGACATTTAATATCTATAACTAAATTAACAGAGTTCTTAAACCAAGCAGAGCCCAACACTGGTTGTATCCAAACCTTTCTCCCAAGGTGAGCTGATGGTATGCTACACATTTCTGGGACTCCAGAGCCGTATAGCTAGAATGGGATTATTCAAAAATGTATACTGAGCTCCAAAATCATCTTCATGAATTTTATGAATAGTTATTTTTCCTCTTATACATCTGAGATATTTGATATTATTCACATTTATTCAAAAAAAACTTTATTTCTGTATATAATGCAATCTCTCTCTCTCTGTCTCTCTCTCTCTCACTCTCTCTCATATGCACATATCTAGTTACAAAATATGTGATCATAAATAGTATAGCATTTGTAGATAACAGCAATATTAGGGTGCATTTTTCATGAGAAAAAGGACTAGTTAGAGAGGTATAAATATGCTGTGGTATGTAACATTATACACAAATATTTTTACAATACCAAAAACAACGTAGGCAGTCAAGTCATGTGCTGTGGGGTGTAGTCATGTATAACGATAGGATAAGAATTACATGGTTCAGAAGAGTGATTGAATGAAAACGCTCTGTGCAGCAAAACTCTGGTACCCCACTGACGTGTGCATCAAAGTCAAGCCAACTTAACCTGGGTGATAACTTCTAAACCAGCTCTATTCAGGTTTTAAAAATCCAAGAGAGAGAGAAAAATAATTGTGAGTATAACGCAACAAGATATTTACCTCAATAGCTTCCTTATCTGTGCAGCATCTTGTTTTGACCATGTAATTCATGGTCCAATTTGCTCTTAGGACTGAATTGTGTGTATAAATGTGTGTGTCTGAGTGTGTATGTGTATCAATACATACATATTCTAATTTGGAAAGTCATCTCTGCATATATACACACAGGTATCTCATGTAAATTGCTGCAGTGATTAGATAATGTATTACAGTCTCTCTCGCTCTCTCTTTCTCTCTCTCTCACTCTCTCCCCCTCTCTCTCTCTCACACACAACTCATTGACAGACACACACACGTACACATTTAATTCAAGAAAGGAATCAAAGAGAAGATAACAAAATAAGTGCTTGAATGAACCCACAACAAAATTTAAACTATACACTTTTCATTGTTTTCTTTTTTCCTGCAACTGTAACTCAAATATCAAATAATCATCCACTTTAAATGTTTCTGTGTCTCTTGCGCCCTGTTACCGTCTTTTTCAACCTCTTTCCAAAGCACTCCTTTATTGAAATGAATCAATTTGCAATAATCCTGTTTTAAAACCTTTTGACAGTCCCATCCTCTCTCTTTATCACCCATCCCTTCCCACCCATATATAAAATATACAAAAAGATTATTTCCAAAATTTCCTCTCATATCTCTCTCTTTGCAGATATAAAAATATACAGTTTCACTGGCTTCTCTCAGTCTCTTGCAACTCACTCATCCCATCATCCTATATCACAACCCCACCTCCTTCCACGGCTCCCCCCAGTTCAAAAATATACAATGTTTGTCATAGAAAAAAAAGTACAGCTCTGTTCTCGTCACCACTTCTGCTCCACGCTTATCCTTCACCCATGTGTGCATCACTGTTCTCTGTCGTGATTTTTTTTTCCCCCCCGAAACCTTGATCCTCTCACCTCACGCAAACCTCATTCCTCCCAAAATCCTCCTTCCTCTCCATCGTTCCTCCCCCTCCTTCCTCCTTTCTCCTCCTCCTCCTCCTCACAAATCTCCGTGCCGGCTCTCGTACTTGTTGAGGATGTTTCGGCAGCGGCCCAGCTCTTTCCGCATGTCAGCCACCTCCTGCCTCAGCGCCGCGTTCTCCCGTTCCAGGAACGCCGCCCGCACCGAGATCTGGTTCTCCTTCAGGCGCCGGGCGTCCCGCGACCGCTTGGCCGCCTCGTTGTTCTTGAACCGCCGGCTCCAGTACTTGTCGTCCTGAGAAACGAAGAGAGGGATAAAAGTGAAGAACACCGAGGAAGAGCCGTGTAGAGTTTACCTTTCAGCTCTCGTCTAACATACATATCTGACTGGTCCTTGAGGCAAATGTTACATTTTCTGGGGCGAAAAAAAGCCAGTAAATATTTTAATCCTGAAGAAAAGTGTTGGGCTTGGATGCACTACGCACAACCCAAACTAATGCTGATTGCAAAGATTAAGTAAACATGTTTACATTCAAATACTTTCACTGTGTTTTTATTTCCCCACAGTCCACCCTAACTGCATGTGATCTAGAGAGGTGACAGCAGGGTTAACTGTCAAACATATGCTGTTAGTACCACATCAGATGGATTACATTAGCTGTACGCTGCAACTGAAATCAATGGGAATTTCAGGCTCAGAGCGCAACTGTAAACAAAGAGGAAGAGTATTTCTAGTACGACACAAGAGTCCAGTAAACAGTAAACCGCAGAAAATAAACTCCAAACCATCTTTACACAACACCCTATAAAGGCCTTAGTCGTCTCTCTCATCAATACCCTAATGCTGATGCTGACACGGTACTTTCCAGCCCATCTCTCCTCATCAGTCATTGTCAACTCCAGTACATTAACCTGTCAAAATCCCTAATTAATTGGGACCCAGTGAAAATACAAGAAACTGAAAACTGTAAGACCAAATGAATTAGTCACTGGCAACTTTTGAGAGAGGAAGCAAGTCAATGGCTTGTTGTGCAAGGTTGGGTTTGGGGAAAGCACCTTCTGCTCATCCGGCACCAGCATCTTGCGGGCCTTCTTGATCATGGGCTGGGGCTTGAGTTCCTCTTCGGTGAAGCGGTGCCTTCGCGGGTCGAAAGCCTCCTGGCCCGGCACGCTGGACAGCGCCAAGTCAGCAGGGTCCGGGTCAAAGTTCACCATGATGTCGACTGCATTGGTGGAGGGCGGGGCGGGGGGCGGAGGACAGGAGGGGGAGGAGGACGGCGAGGGGTCGGGAGGGGCTGGAGGAGAACCCGAAAAAAAGAAAGACATTAATAGAAAGTTAAGCAGGAAGAATGTAATACAGAACAGCGCTGAATAATGTAAGGGGATTATGCACGGCCATTTTATTGGCAGTTTGGTTACTGTGCAATGGTAGAAACAACAATAATTAAACACCAAGTGGCAGCTAGGCCACAAAATCGGTCAGGATTTGGGCAGCTAGTCGATGTTGCCCCAAATTTAGGATTAGCTGAGTCACCCCCTTCCCAACCCCAACTACTCTGAGCAAAAAGCTGACCCTGACTCAGCACTTTTTGGCTGCTCTTTCTTTTATGCATATCCACCTCTCTAATGTATTAATATCAGTTGTTTCCATACTAATATTATTTATCTCTTCTCTTTGCCCTCTTTATATTTGTCACATCTAATCTTTTCTTTTCCTCACCTAAAATTATTATTATGCATTTTACATAATTTCACATTTTGCTCCACTCATATTTGATATTTTACAAAAAAAACTCTCAAAATGCAGTCTTGAATAACACTAAATATTCTGTAACAAAAACCTATTCAGGTCTTTGCATATTACAAAGACATAGTTTTCTGTCCCTGTTTGCATGTCTGCTTTATGCTACTCACACTAGCAAACTCCATGCCAGTTTTTCTATAAACAAATTCACTTTTATGGCACATCCTTATTCATGCATTAACTAACTTTACTTCAGTTTAGTTCTAAATTGAATGTGATTAGCACTGTCTACTATTGCAGATGGGTTTTGACTTCAAAAAATGAGACAACAACCCTGGAATGGAACATGATATAGGCAGCAGGTTACATAACATTTTACCCCCCATCCAGACCACTTCCTAACAATATAGAACCCCCCTCCCTCTGAAACTAGCACGCACAAAAACCCCTTCCTTCCCTTATCACAGCTCCAGGCAGCAAACGCACGCAACCCACCCCTCTTCCCCTTCCTACTTGAACACAAACATAACATAACTGTTCCTCTGCGCACAGCAGTTCCCTCACCCTGCCTCTGTCTGCACTGCACTTTCGTACGAGACACAAGCCTGACAAAGAGTGCAGTTGCCACTACAGTCTGGTTTCAGCGCTGTGCTGTGCCTCAGCTCCTCCACCCTCCCTCCCTCCTCCCTCCCTCGCTGCCACTCCTCCCCTCCCTCCCTTCCTCTGCCCCTCCCCTCCGCTCGCTCTCTCACTCCAATGCTTTCTGCATCAGCACGTGACAGGACGCCTGCACATGGACCAAGCGTGTGAGAGAGACAGAGAGATTTAAAAACACGCGAGTGGCATACACTCTGCCTGTCTCGCTCGCTCGCTCTCTCTCTCTCTCGCTCTCTCTCTCCCTCCCTTCCCACTGCAGTTCCCTCTCCTGCTGCACAGTCCAGTTAATTGGTGTCTGCATTAACCCTTTCCTCTCCCACTTTCAGTGTGTCTCTCTCTCTCTCTCTGTCTCTACCTCTTTTCCCATTTCATTCCAGTCTCTCTCATCTGTGCCACTATCTGTCTCTGAGGCAATTTACTGTAATATCCAGTCTAGTCTCTCATGCTGCACATAATTCACCCTCCCCTGTGTCAAAGTTTCAGTGTACCTGTATGTATCTATACTGTATATGCAACTTAGTCAGCAGTTAATGTTTTTGATGGATTATATTTATGTCTTTGTATGATTACACTTATAGCTTTACTCACTTCAAATTTAAATGTTTGTTTAAACCTTGACACCTTTGTTAAATACATGGTGTATTCTGTCTGCTACCCTTCTATGTTCTTTTCTATCTATTCTCTTTCTCCAAGCCAATATTTCTGTCACCTGCTTTTTCCCACCTAAAACCTGAAAATCTTGAACGTGACAGTTTTTCATATAATTAACATGCCCTGAATTTGCTGACACTATCACCCCCCCCCACCTGATTTCCCTAGATCTGCATGCTAAAATACCCCATTCCCATTGGCCATGGTTGCTGTACCTATACAGAATTCAGACTCTGTCTGTCCCAATCCATCTCTCCCATCTCTGTTTTTCAATTACCCCCTTCGCATTCTCTCATTCATGATCTACCCCTCCTTTTCACCCTACTTCTTCTCTGCATCATCTCAATACCAACCCCATTTCTCCCGAAAGCTCCCCCTAATCTTCCCAATAGTTCTGTCTGACTAGACAAAACTCACCATGCAGACACTCTGACCCTCCCATGATGCCTTGTGGCGCCTGCTGCAAGTCCAGTCCCAGCAGTGAGGAGGACGAGGAGGAGGAGGACATGGAGGAGGAGGACGAGGAGCAGGGGGGCGGGGAGGACGGGGGACACTGGGAGCTCTGGTTCGGGACAGCGGACTGGGAGCTCTGGGAGGGGATCTGGGCCGCACTGGAGCTGTTGCTGTGCATGCAGCCCATGCCGTTCTCGGTCAGGAACTCCTCCAGGTCCATGTACTGGAGCTGGAAGAGGCCGCCGTCGCAGGGCAAGGTGCGCTCCCACAGCAGGGGGCCCAGGAAGGCCGACTGGGAGGAGGAGCGGAGGGTGCACCCGCTGCCGACCCCGCCCCCTCCGACTCCGCCCAGAGAGTCTTCGTCCGAGTCCAGCGGTTTGTCTTTGTCTGACGGCAGAGAGAGGGGTAGAGAGGCCTTCAGATGTAACGACATGGCGACACATTCATCAGATGTTGGGCTTTCACTTTCAAAAGGAATAACCCAGTAACACCATGGCAAATCATTAAATACACAAATAACATGATAAGACAGGCAGATAGTGACTTTAGGTGGGGGAAGCCTTGTACTTTTATAAACCTTATTTTACAGATCTCCTGTGCATTTAAATTGAACCACACATTGCTATTTTTCAATGTGAGAGTCTTTGTGCAGCAACTGCAAAATAGAGAAAGAGTTAACACTGACAAACCAAATTGAATGATTCTGTCTGCATTTACACATTGACTGACCAGGCTGAACACCACAGCATTTTAATACTGACAGTAACACTCAGAAAAGGATAATGAGAAGACAGCTTGCCAAATGAGGTGAGGAACATTTGAAGGTACTGAACAAGTTATGCTGGGAACCTTGGGGGAGTCCATTTCAATTGCTGCTGATGGCTTTATTTTTAACATCTGGTTTATTCAAAAGATTAAGGGTTTTGCAGACTCACCAGCTTTTCATAAAATCTAAAAATGTTCACTATGGTTGGAATGCAAATTTGTGTAGCAAGGAGAATCCCTTACAAAGGGAAGAAAGATGGTCACTGCCAGGCAAAGGACACCAGGGGGTGCTATAGAATAATCTGCTTTTTACATGGTTCCTGAGCATTTAATGCTGATTAATTTCCTTCCAATGAGAATTTGTGAATGTCTACTGAACACAAACCCCAAATTGGGAAAGGTCGAGACAGACGCCAGTGGTTGCAAGCAGCGGATAGGAGAACTTCTGCTTTGTATGTCCACGACATTGTGCTGTGCACGCCATAGCTGCACAATGAGCAACGTAGGTATTTAACCGCCAGTGTGCCTTCAGAGTAAATATACTTTAATTTGATGCATTCTTTAGCGAATGAGTGGACATGACGACGTCGTGCTTCTGTCAAATGAAATGCAAAATAGAATTTGTCGGACACGTTGCATTTAATAAAATACGACATAATAATGTGACCTGTGTCAAAAATTAGGCATTCTTTCCATCTCCCTTACATACTTCTCAGTCACATATTGACACACAACGATGAATAACAACAACATACAGCGTACTACAGAGAGAATCAACGTAATGGCAGAAAGGACGAAAGAAAATGGGAACGAAGCAAGAGAGAATCAGTGGAAATGGAAAAAAGGGTGACAAGATGACAGTAATCGAAGCGCGAGGGAAAGGGGGTGGAGGAACACACAAGTGCGTGCACACCCGCGCGCGCGCACACACAAACACGGAGACACACGCATGAACTCACCTTTCATATCGCAACAGTCTTTACCTCGCTGATCACCTTTGATGGGCAGCTGCAGCAGGGACTTCAGGCTGGCCATGGAGCTCAAGTGTCCGCCACTCGGGGAACCGCTCACCGCGGTGCCACTTCCGAATTGCGGGCTGGCTCCGGCGGGTAGGTCAGGGGGGAGAAGTTGTGAGAGTGGCCTGGACATCACTGAACGCCGCTGATTCCTGACGCACGTTGATGGGGAAACTTTTCAAGCGAGCCCCAATTTATCGATCAGAAATCGACCGATTCACAATCTTGCTATATGGCGTTAGTAGGCGGTGACAAGAAAATATGGAAGACAACTAGCCAACTAGCCGTATATGTGGCTATACACGAGTATGTACACATGTATGTAATGTTATTGTTTTTGCTATGGCTTTACCCCCCGTGCAATCGTGTCACCAGTTTTCAAACTTGGTAATTAAATTTTCAAAATCACTAAGTACAGCAAATATCTGTATTAAATCCTTTCTGCACGTATGTAACGTCAATAAGATCAAGGTAAATATATATTTATATTTATTGCTCAATAAAATGTCCGTAGAAAATGCAAATATTTTGTCTTCGAGTGCTCCAACCTCCAAATTAAATCAATATGCACTCTGTTCTTCGTCTGAAGTGGATACAATATCCTCTCTCAGCGATAAACAAGTTATCTTAAAAAACGCAGCAGCTTGATTTTCGCAGTATTGATCCTGCCCGCGAGTCACTTGTGATATCTGGCTTATTTGTTGATGTTTCCAGTCAAATTAAGTTGAGTTTCTTCCCCACCTGGACATATATATTCCATCAAAAACAAAAATAACTGATAACGTCGGGTGTCCATGGAGAGTCGACGAGGAGAAACAACCTCAAACTGACGGAGAGACAAGATTGTCGTCGCACTCTAAATAACGTGAATGACGTGAAAACTTGAAAAAAATATTTTGCGGATTATTGTTCAGCGACGACGGAATGAAAATCTGAAGGAGTCCTTTCTGATGGCAGATGAACGAATGACGCGTTTTCCTTCGAAAAATAAATGAAAATGTAAGCCATGCGACTGATTGCTCTGGTGGATTTTTTTCTCTCTCTCTCTTTCCCTTCTCTCTCGTTCTGTGTCTCTGTAGACCGAGAAACAGTTTGTGCAGGAGCCGCGGCGAGAGTCAGCTGGAAAGAACACGGGTGAATCTCGTGACGTCACCCCTCACGGGGAACGGCGTTGGGGGGAGGTTTTGATACATATTCATTACACACACCTCCCCACGCCACGCCTGCAAAGAGCATGCAGACACCACGCCTAAACGCTTCCAGCCAATGGCACGGAGGGTAAATTACTATGCTCTGCCTATATAATTAACCCATTGTGCTCTGCAACGTTTCAGACACTCCTCTTGTGTCCGAACACGTGGGTCAGTTGCACTGTCAGGCAAACGGAAAAGGACAATGGTAGACTTTGTAAATCATAACTTCCAAAACAAATTATGATTGCAACGTCTGAAACGATGACAAAAGCAACTACTCCACTTATAATGTGAAATTAAAGTGGAATGATTTCCACTGTATTAAGAACAGGTGTCATGTTATGAGTGTGCTTTATCGCACGTATCATATTATAAACATGACAATGGGCAATAATTTCCTGCATAGCCATTATTACAACATTGAACACAATGTTATGTCATTCCTTTCTCTGGCACTCATTGTGAATATTGGCTTTTGTTGATGAACTGAGATCAATACATTAAGTTTGGTTAAATTGGTTACCAACCACAGGTCTGTATTTTAGGTCTTTTAACATATATCAGTGGCATACTCAGTGTTAGCACATTAAAAAGCCACTTTTAACCTTCAGCAATGAATAATAATGTAATTCATTATACGGAAGTGCTTCCTGCAACTTTTGTTCAATTTTAGGGCACCTATGTCAACAGATTAATCTTAATTTGTTGTTCAATGTATTGCTATAGGCTATATAACTATTAACCAATTATACAGATAAGTTTCCCTGAATGCAATCTGTATTACCAATTTATTTGTCGCACAAATGAACAAACACAACAAATACGCCCCTTAGCATTTACCATTATGTTAGCATAAACACATAATTTTGAATGAAACACATTCCATACACAATGCTGTTATAGCAGATTACTGTGAAGAGGTATCAAATCCAGATCATTGCTCATTTAACAGCTCAGTCAGTCAGTCTCAACCAATCCTTCTTAACTGACACCAGATAAAACAAATATGCATGATCCTGGCTGTAGGATCAAGGTAAGAAACACAGTTTGATACCACAGGGAAATTGTACTGGATCTGTACTATCTCCCCCAAGATGGCGTATAATCACATTCCCTCACTGTATAGCACATTTTAATCCAAATTTGCGTTCAGTATAATGTATCAGTGACATTATACTCATGACTATCGATTGCGTTGCTTTGTTGTTGTTATCATCATTACTGTTATGATGGGGGATCATCGGTCTTTCTCAGCTCCCCTTTAATCTGCCAGAAACGTGAGCGCGTGTTGGTTTTGGCCGACGCGAACGACTCTCCCCCCGCCGCTTTAAGACCGACTCCTGCTCTCTGAAAATGCACATGGCCCTGGCACGCGCGGGTGCTGCCCACCGGCAGAACAGCATCGCCGCGATTGGCCGAAAGTAGGTCAGTCTCTGCCCTTTTCGGGAGTCTATTGGACAAAACTAGGTCAGTCGCTCCGCCCATCGCTTTCCCCATGCTAAGCCCACGTGAGACAGAGGAGAACGAAAACAACATGCCGGGCGGGCGAGTGAGTCTGCGTGGATTAGTATTTCCTTCAGCTAGATCCAGACATCAGCTGGAATTCGCTTTTTGCATGTTTAAATTTTGATGAAAATATTTTTAGCTGAGAATTTCGTCAGACCACATCACATGGTCTGATGCCTAAAACATTCTTTATCGTACTTTCTGAAAACATGCTTCTTGCATTAGTCTCATTGGGGTCTTATTTTCACCAGACATAATATCTCTCAGATAGGTATCTTTAAATGTTTTATTAATTTGCAGACTTCCTGCTGTGTCAAGTGATGCTTTTTGAAGAAGAATAAATGGATTCAGACAAAAATTAGGCTTGTACAGTAAATGGAGGCGATCAATGTAATGCACAAAAAAATCAAAATGTACCTGGGAACCTGTTCATGTTACATACTGTAGATGCATTATCTGAGACCTACAAGATTATGTCAGTGAGAGAAAGATGATGACAAATCTGTTTAGGTGGAAGTGGATTTTTAGAAGGCATTTGAAACAACTTAACTGCTGCTCATCCACCCTGTTATCTCACATTCCATGGGTTTGAAAATAATTTTCCAGAACATATGCACAAATGCACTTTTGCCACACTCAGAACATTACACTAAACTGCTATTATCACAGTGCATACAGTCTGTTTAGAGGGAAGTAATTCTCTTGAGTGTGTGCGTGTGGTTAGTCATATTTACAGTAGCTAGGTACACACATTGTTGTCACTGTAGGGTACTATTACACATGGAAGTATTTATTAATGTCAAAGTTTGAGGCAGAGTTTAGCAAACATTATTATTTTATAAATGTGGGGCAGAAGCAAACATTTCACTTGAGCAAAACAACAGGGTATATTAATAACACACAAACTGCTGTAATGTAATTCAAATTACTTTCTCAAAGGGAGCATACAAATTCACTCACAGTATGCTTTACAACACCATTTCCTTTGAAAATGGGTGGAGGAAGGGACTAATATTACTAAGTGAGAAAATCAGATGCGTAATTGAATAGGACACATCTTGAATGCAGTGCATCAATTACAAGTGTAATCATTTTGTGAAACCCCATAATGGCATATGCACTCTGCCCTTAAACACTGAAATGTCTCTCACTTACTGCATAGACTCCTTATTCCTTGTCTTTACAGCTGTACCAAATGGATGTGATAGCCACACTCAACTTATGCAGGATGTGAAGTCAGCACAATTTGGCCTCTTACCCCCACCTAGTGGCATTATGGTAGTCCTGCAAGTGAATAATAGCCAATAATAAGTGGCAAATGAGTGAAAGATATACCAAGGCATTAAACCTAAATTTATGAGTCTGTGAAACTGATACCGATCAATTAATATCACAGGCCATATCACATGCCAGTGTTATCCTTTGTATTATGATTTTCCAACCATCTCTCAACCTCATTTTCCCAGGGATAGGTCATAATTTTCCAGTTTTCAGTTGGCCTGGGTTTTCTGGTTTTTTGATTCCCTCTGGTTAATGCACTATGTACAGTGAGAATCTTGAAAAAATGTGTTACAACAAATAAAATTTGATTGATTGATTGACTAAAGACAGGACCAGTTTCACAGAGTGCAGTCTGCAATGCAACTGGTAATATTAATGGTAATATTTTCATCAGGTAAATAAAATAGCAACTCCACAACATTGTTTATCCTGGGAAATTTCATATCTTTTCATTAAGGTTTTAAACCTTTGTCACGGCAATGTGAAACAGACAGCATCACAGCTTCATATAAAAAATTAAATTCTTGGATAAAGGAAATCTGTTTAATGTGTATAATTGCATTTACTAAATAGTGTACAATACATAAACCTGTGTCAACTATTGTTTGTCATTTTTGTGATAAACAGTAACACAGTTTGCTCAGGTGTGCAGAAGTTACTTTTTGCTCCTTCACCTTATCAGTCCATTCCTTGGGTCTTTTCCTTTCAGCGCCATGAAATCATTTACTATCTTTTTGTAACATTGTCAAAGATGTTGAGCTAATTTCAAGAATTCATTTCTGCGCTGAAAAAATTTTGACCTTCAGATATTAGAGATTCGAAGATTATTCAAAATTACGCCATGTACTCCTACTACCCACTAATCTAGAAAATGCAGCCCCCACATCAATTCATGAATTTAAGGCACAGCAAGAGATTATACCATTGTACACTTACCTTTCTTTGCAGATCTGGATCTTGCTTTAAGTATAAGGTTATGATGATGGGGACAAACTTTACACTAAATATACAATTTCATAGCGGCTTCTTTTGAAGATGCTTAAGAACAATCTATTCAAAAATATTTCTGTGAACATATTCAATGGTCTAGATTCATTTCTGATATTCTTCATGTTACAGCTGAACAGATTTTCTTGAGTGAATTCTTAGATAATTCTCAATAACACTTGTTCACTGGAAGTTTAACAAATCAAATTATAAAATATTCAATAGACATTTTCAGCTTTGTTTCCATTGTTACAGTCGAACTGAATCAAGTGCCCAAACGTTATTTCTATTTTCTGAATGCACATTAATAAAAGAACAGATAACTACAATGCTTTTGAATCACACATTTATGTTGTAGTTGTGCATACATCAAAGTATAAAACTGGAACTGTATGTACAGTAGTGCTAGTAGTAAGAAAAAAAAAATATACTGGGATGTGAGGCTTCCAAAACATCTCTTGGCGCACTCCTGATCTTTGCATTCAAACCCTGCTTCTGCAGTACGAAATGCTGAAAAACCCGAAAATGATAAAAGGTCATGTTTTGAGTTTCTTGTTTCTTGTCTGTAAGGTCTGTAAATTTTTAATCAACGTTTATAAATCCAAGTATTCACTAACGCGCAATTCTTGTTATCCTCACTTTTTCATATCAAGGAGTAATTATCATGTTTGTACTACTCGGGCATTCATTTCCTAACTTAAGTGTTAGCACTTACTGTAAGCATGTGTACACTTTTGCAAGATAGTAAGTATACAGGAGGATGCAGCAGTCACCCTTTCATTCTTCACTGATTTTGACCAACATTTTCATCAACTGTAAACCCCAATTCACTCAGGTGAATTTTTTTCCTTTAATTTCTGCTATGCAAATGAATTGATACTTATTTAGTATTATTATTTTGTTTTATTTAAAGGAAAAGCTTGGGAAGGAATATGAACAGGGTTGTTGCACAGTAAAGGGCTGAATGTGTATATGTTTAAAAGGGAGTTCTGCTAAATTCTGTGTTGGGAGATGAACAGAGGATAATCACACTACACTTCACTCACACCTCTTCTAAAAATGACAATCCCCACCTTCCTCCCATCCACCAAATAGTGATACAGTAACAGAAATTATACATATAATAAAAAGCATAATACAAGAACAATAAAATATAATACGCATTATACAAGTCCAATTGTTCCCATCTGTCAACATTTCAACTGCTCTTTACACAAGTTCAACCATTTATGATATCAAGTTCCATTATTACAAGGCTTCCGATTTGCTTTTTGTCAAGTGAAAGAAGTTTGTAAAAAAACCAAAAACAAAAAACGTCAGACCAAGATATCTGTCACTTGGTACTACTTTTGTAATTTGAATCGTTTAGTTTTATTTAATCCTGTGATTCAACTTTTTTAGTACTGAAAATTAATGCAACTGTTTGATGGCCTGTTCCAGTTAGACAAAATGTATGATTCATAGTAAATTAATTATCTGACTAATTTATCATTATGCACTGAGAATATATCTAATAGGTACTGGCAAACTGACTGTCCAAACTGCCTTAAGGTCCAGACCAAACACATGTACGTAAAAAACTCAAGCACATCTCCACAGGGAACATCAACTACGTATAGTATACACAGAGGAGACAGAGACTTAACTGTGAAACTGCTGAATAATGGGACAAAAAATAAACTGGAATAAAAAAGTATAATTAGGATTATTTCACGGATATATGTGTGCATCTATTATCCTAACACAGTGTCAGTCGACATAAAGGGATAATATGAATACATTTAAAGGACTGTGGTGCTGTGAAAACAGTCACAAGATTTAAAATCTTCTTACAACTCTGAAGCCATGGTAGAAATCCATGTTTAAAGAGGTTTCTCTTTGGGGGTTAGTTTGAACCATAAAAAAGTGTGCTCCCTTTTGCTGTAATCCAGAGTGTATTGATGGAGAGGGAAGCAGATAGGGTATTAACCCAGCACCAGCTCACGGAGTTGCCTGTTTCCCCCCCACATTTTAAAAATCTCATCCACCATTTTTAGTTAAAACTCTCTCAGGCTTACAAAAATACTTAAGATCTTTGTTCAGTCATCAATGCAGTCCCGTCATCTCGCGTGTCTACTTTACCGTCCTCTTTGTCATTGACTTCATTTTCACTCCCCAGTCGCCACCTCGTCCTCCTCCAACGCCTTGACAAGCAGCCCCGTGCCTCTTCAGAAGGGCACCGTTCCAGAAACGGGAGGGGCATCGCGGGCAAGAGAAAGTCCCTTGGGCAAGATGGACGCTCCGATGGCCGAGGGCTGCCAGTAACTTACGAGAGCGTTTTCCACAGACACGGCACCGCAGGCGCGCTTGGTGGCCACTAGATAACGGAGGGTGCCGGGCAGCACGGTGGACCAACAATGCAGCTCGACGGGGGAAAGTTGTATGAGGACAACATGGGCATGGGAAGCACTTTTCGGGGACATCCAAAGATGACAGATGTCCAACGGCTTGTCCTCCATACCGTGTTCTTCCCCATCCTCTAACCTTCAGAAACTGAACCAGCTGTTTCTTCTTAAGCAGCAGCTGGTGGATTCTTCCTCTCTTTCCCTTCAGTAGTCGTCTTCTCTTTGCACTCTTTCGGAATCTTGCCGATACGACTTTGTCACCATACCCCTTCCCCTCTCTGGTGCTGCCTGAAGACTCTCCTGTAATGTCCCGGCGTGCTTTATCACGTTTCTTCTTTTTCTTCTTCTGAAGTTTAATTACGTTTCCCTGTGCCTGGAGCCCTCCCTGTTGCAGATGTGGAGACTGAATCTCAACCGGCTGCTGTTGTTGGGGCTGTGTTTGCTGCTGTTGAGAGAGTGACAGATGCATACTTGGGGGAGTGAGATTGAGGACATTATTGGAACCAGTTGGATAAACAGGCTCCCCCTTTACTTCTGCAGGTTGCTGGTGATGGGATAGGGGGGTATGAGTGGAGTAGGTCTGGATGGGGTGAGAGTGGGGAGGGGCACTGGAAGCTGAAGGGTGGGAAGAGCCCGATTCCGGCTGGTAGAAGAGAGAGGAATAGCCAGATGGAGGTTGTTGTGTAGGGGGAACACCAGTGTGGGGCTGCTGAAGAAGAAGGGTATTTGTGGCTTCTTCACTTTCAGATAATGTTCCACTTACTCCAGAACCTCCTTCAGCACTTCCTGCGATCCCGCCTCCACTTCCTGACTGCTGTGTTTGCCCTGTCCGTGTAAGCCCATGCTGAGAAAGCCTGTGTCTTGTCAAACTGTTAGCATACGCAAAACCTTTTCCACACACCTCACAGCAATAATGTTTTTCCCCACCTTCATGGACAGCTTGATGATGGGCAGTCAGATGGGAGTGATGGCGGAAAGACTTCCAGCAAACGCCACAAGTGAAGAGCCTGGGAGGGGGCTGTGTGTTGGATCCTTGAGACTTGTCCTGAGAATAATAGTACGAGTCAGTGTTTCCTTGATCACTCCCTTGGCTTCCTCCAGAAGTTTGTGCAGAACTGTTGTTCGCTCCTGGCGTATCTCCAAATTCTCCTTTCTGGTGTAGTTTTCCATGTCTCTTCAGGCTCTGGGCATAACCAAAACTTTTCCCGCACTGGCCACATTTGTACTTCTTTTCGCCAGAGTGAACCGTTCGATGCTTTGTGAGGTGGAAAGCTTCCCGGAAATCTTTGCCACAGACGTGACAATGGTATGGCTTCTCCCCCGTGTGAATGCGGTCGTGACGCCGAAGGGTCTCACGTCGACTGAAGCCACGACCACAGACGCTACACAGGTACGGTCGTTCGGCACCTTCCCCGCGAGGCCCTCCGGCATTTTGGGTGCGGCGTCTTCGTTTGACCTCTCCACTTCCTCCGGGCTTAGGCTCCTTCTTTGGACGGGGCTTACGAGGCCGCTTGGGTTTCGCGTTTGGTGCCTGCTGGTGCTGCTGTTGTTGGTTTTGATTTGTTAAAGTCATCACAGTGGTACCCATGCACTCCTCATTTCCACCACCTCCTCTGTAAGACTTATCCATACTAACTGTTGATGAAGGACCACCTGGGGAAGCCCCCACAGGCCCAAAGCCAAGCCCACCTAGCAACCCTCCAATGATATCTCTCCTTTCCTCACTTTGACCTCCACCATTGTTAAGCTCTCCCGGCATACAGGAGGCGGCAGCAGCTGCAGCAATAGCAGACATGGCACTGCTGACAGAGCTGGTAACGTCATCTTCAGTGTCAACCAAGAGAGAAGAGAGGGGAAGATGAGGCTGCTGTTGTTGATGTTGTTGCTGCTGTTGAGTTTGACTCTGAGGATGTGGGTGTAGGGTGGGTGCTAGGGGTGCCTTCCTAAGTGCTGGGGCAGTCATCCCATTTCCACAAGATGGTCCATCAGGATAACAAGGAGAAGGGTTATTCTGCAGTCGATTTTGCTTGTAATCCCCACGGTAGTCGTCACTCCGATAGGGCGCTTGGTAGCAATTCCTTGAGTAATCAGGGCAATACTTATCTTCACTTTTACTCCCACTGTTTGCATTTCCCCCTCTTCCCTGGTGAAACAGACCCTCGCATGCCAACCCAACTTTGTCCTCTTCCTCCATCCCCATTGCACAGCCTACTATTCCATCACTGCCCTCTTCAGTCTTCCCATAAGCCACTTCCCCACCTCCAAGCTGTCCCCTCTGGTACTCTCCCACTACCATTCCTGCTGCACCTACTGCCCCTGCCTTACCCTTTTGCCCATCAGCTGCAGCAGAGTTGTTTTTCTTCCTGGGTCGTGACCTCCTTCCTGGCTTGCCACAAGTGCCTGAAGCTGCATGGTTGAGCAAAGAGGTGCTCTCGCGAAAGCATCTACCACAAGCTGGGCAGCGATACGGCTTTTCTTCGTGAATTTTCTCATGACGAGTCAGGGACTCTCTGCGGTTGAAAGCACGCTGACAGACAGCGCACGCGAAAGGGCGAGCCCCCGAGTGAATGACGCCATGCTGGACGAGGTGCCCCCTTTTCTTGAATCCTTTTCCACATTCAGGGCAACAGTGAGTCTTCTCAGGGCTAGTGCAGGAAGATGAAGTGGGGGCTGGGTTTGACTGTTGTTGTTGGTTATTTAAAGAGGATTGTTGTGGTTGTTGATGATGAGCATTGGATTGAGAGGTTAAATCCTGAGTTGAGTGTGGGAGGCTGGTATCGGATTGGTGGTGGTCTTGATTAGGGTCAAGGTTACCACTACTGTTACTAATGCTGCCACCTCCAGTAGACACGCCGTGACTCCGTAGATGCCTTCGGAGGCTAGAGAGATGAGTGAAAGTTTTGCCACACTCCCCGCAGTGGTACAGAGGCTCTGGTTCAGGCTGAGAAGACGTAAGTGCCATAGGGTCGAGACTTTCAGATTTGGGGAGCTGTGAGCCATTTGCGACAAGGACTGAGGCAGAGGTTGAGGGAGGAGCAGAAGAAGATGAAGAGACTGTTGAGGAAGAAGTAGCTGGAGTGGAAGAGAGGAGGGAAGAGGGGTTTCCATCTAGACCAGTCATACTGACCCGTCCACCCCCTCCAACAAGGCCTGAAGTTGCGTCATGGCAATGTCCCACCGAGCCGCTGCTGGGATTCGGGTCTCCACTACTGTGGCAGTTACCACTGCTACTACTGTTAGTGACATCAGTTTTCCTCTGGGGAAGGTAGCCAGCCATAGCTTTTTTCCTCCTGCCTGCCCCTCCACTTCCTGATGCCCCAGCTCCACCATCGGCTTTCCCTTCATCCTTGGAGAAAGAGAGATGGAGTGGTAAAGGGAGAGGTAAGCCACTTTCTTGTTGCATCAGGGAGGCTATCTGATTGGAAGAGAGAACAGGAATGCCTTGAAAATCAAAGCTGCTTAGTGGAGATGGCTGAGGCGTTGGGTGGAGAGGATGGTGTGGGTGGGAGTGGGGGTGTGATATAGCGTGGGGTGGCAGTGGTTGCTGTTGTTGCTGTTGGGGTGGTGTAGGGTGGCCATGAGAGTGAGAGGGATGAAGAGCGGGGGGTGGAGCTAGACCTGAATTTGAGTCCCCACCCCCTTGACTCAATCCAACACTAAGATGGTTGTGGGTACCCTGTTGAACCAGAAACTGTTCCAAGCTGGCATTCGCTGGTACCCCCGAGAGAAAATACTGATTAGCTGCCAGCATGCAGCTGAACTGCTGGTGTAGGCTTCGAGCGTCAGACTGAGCACCGACAAGTTGCTGTCCAAAGGTAGCCACAGTGCTGCTGCTGCTAGGGTTGTTAGAGGTGGAAGCTGAGCTTGAGGGAGAGGAAGAGGAAGACGGAGGTCCAGGAGATGCCTGAGGAACAGAGAGGCCTGGGTGTAAGGGTGGAGGCGGTGGAGCGGAGGTCACCACCCCCCCAATCACCCCAGCTGCTCCTCCGCTGCCGCTCCCGGAAGCAAAGTGCTCAAAACGTCCCATTCCCGGGTGCAGCTGCTCCTGAGCTAGAGCTGCCTCTGCTGGGTGAAAAGAGCGCAGGAACTGTGGGTATCCTGTTGCAGAGCCCCCACTTCCACCTCCACTACCACTATTCAAGCTCATTTTGCTAGACTTCCGCGAGCTTTGTGAAGACGAGGACTGAGTTTGCTGTAGTATAGGCGGGGGTGGGGCACTCATTTTGGCAAAAATGGAAGAGGAGTCAGCGAAGGCATTGCCCCTGGATCCTTGCAATGCTCCCAGGCCAAGGCCAGACAGAAGGGGTCCTGAAGTTTCACCTGGCTGCTGCTGTTGATGCTGTAGCTGTTGCTGGTGTTGAAGCTGCACTTGCTGCTGATGCTGCAGTTGTCTCTCCAATCCAAGACCTTTGAACTGGTGGGCCTGGTGTCCACTCAGCATCTCTAGAATGTCCATAGAGTACTTTCCAAACTGGAACATCTCCCACTCGCTGGGAGGAGGTGGTGCTGGCCCCACTCCTCCAGCCCCAGAAGGGGAGACGATAATCCCCCCACCGCTCGCTGAAGAGCTACGGCTTGGAGCAACTGAGCTTGACCCGCCACTACCCCGGGAACTACTTCCAGACACACTCCCTCCTCGGTTGTTGCTACTACTGCTGCTGCTATTACTGCTTGCCCCTGCAGCTCTGCTGCTGTCCCCTCCTCCTGCTGATGATTGGCTGTTGCCCCCACTCTCCATCCAAGAGGAGGAACTGATGAGGATTATGAGGGAGCTGTCTTGTTAACTAATAGTTTTATTGCCTGGTATTTTTTGTTTGTTTTATTCTGTCCTTGGTAGTTTATTTTCTGCCAGGCAAAACTATTAAAAACCTGTATTTACTGTTGAAACGTAAATAATTTATCTCCTTGGTTCTCGCACACACAAAAAAATGGTAGTATTTGATTTGTACAGTGTAAATTGTGTGTCTTTCTTGTTTTGTGGTTCTTGGGTACAGTTTTGCTTTGCACAGTAATGGTAATGGAATAATAGTCTTATTGGCTTTGTTGAATATTCTGTATTTCTGACTTATTTTGTCCATATGTCTCCATAATGGCACACCAAAGTTCCCCAACACTTCCACAATCCTCTGTCACAAGATGATTTTGAACAAGGTCACCAATGGTGGTATTGCAGTTTAATATCCCACAGAAAACAGATGCAGGTGTAATGCCTGTTTTAGATGACACCTGATTTTCAGCTGTACGTTTTTACAATGCCCAGAATTAGCATGTCTGACCTTTTTTCCTTTTTCCAGCCTCTGTATTTGAATTTCATTAGGGTACTTCCTCCTTGGACAGTATTTGAGATGGGAGTGATAATTTTTCAGGGTGAGTTTTTATTGATGAAATTAAATGGGTAAGTTTTGTCCTTGATCTCTCTTCTGTAAGCTGTACAGTTTTCAGGTCCTGTGGATTTACAGTACAGATCAGTTTGATCATAGCCTAGATCTTTTCTGCTGTCAATTTCCGGTATTTTCCACAGACGGTAAAGACCGTCTGTATTTATCTTTTCATTGTTTATTTTTTCTTGCTTTTGGTGCATGGAGAGGTTTAGTTCCCCTTTTCCCTCTGTCTGTTTTTGTCTTCCTTCTTCATCCTGAAGACACTGAGGAAAAATGAAGAAAGGGATCAATTTCCTTTTGAATCTAATAGAGATTACTTTAAGGTATCAATCCTGTAGCCTCAAATACTAGCAGAGGAAAACTTGAGATTTGTCATGACTTAATTTGTTGATATTAGATATGTATTTATTCTACAAAAGGTTGTACTTCAATACTGATAGCATTGCACAAAGCAATGTCCTATTATATTCCACAAGGGTCACATTTATTCATGGCTTTAAATAATCTTTAAATAAAATCTAATCTACACCAAAATTCTGATTTTTGGAAGTTCAAGGTAAGATTGCGATATTAAAGAGAGGCCTTCTAAGGTTTCCTGTTATGCTGGAGTATAAATGAGCTAACAGGGAAGAAATTCTCTGGTAGCATGCATCACCATAGACAATGTCAGAATGCTCTCTATGACCTACAGGCAAACGGTCATTGACTTTTGCCTACTATGATCCACTGAGGTGTCCATTATTAAGAAATTTAGAGTGGTAGCTGGTTAAGTGGCAATGTTGTCAGGAAGAGGGCACATATATATCTTACCAAAATGGGCTATGAGACAAATGGTTTGGGAGGCATACAGAAATCCAAAGGCAACAGTTAGAGACCCTTAAAGAGTCATGAGATAACCACTCAATTCTGCCTGCATTAAGGTAGCATTATTGGCCAGGCTGCAATGAAGAAGTAGGCAACATTTTAAGAAATTATAACAGAAAAATATCCCATATGTAACTGTTTTTTGTTACAACACACTCCTATTTAATCAGGATCAGAAATAAATATGGAGGATAGCACATGTCCTGGTACAGGTTCTATGAACATTCTAAAAATCTGATTGTGAGAAAAAAAATCACTGAGAGATGAAACATTCTGGATATCCGTGAAAGACAAATATGACTGACCTGTGATCTGACTTGAAAATTTCTTTTTAAAAGGCTGAATTTCCATGTCCTGTTTTCTGTTGTCACTGGATGCTGTAAAGGATAGAAAAAAAAGAGGACAATACTGTCAGTGTCCCCCAAATAACCAATTTATATGGTTCTTAGATTAATATTTCAATTTTTAAATATTATGTTCCAGCAATGTAATTTTTTCTGGGCATCGGTGAAATAAAACTGTTTACCCTATACAACTAACATTTTTAGTGACGTTATTTAGATAGTTCATGAAGTTATGAATACCCTCTCTCTGAAAGTACTTTCTAAAAGACACTACTTTAAAATCTGATCTGCTTACAAAATGTTTTTAAACATCTGAAAAAATATATGAATATTGTTGAATTTCACCTTAATAAGTTCAGAATACACCTTGATGGGTCCTAACCTAGACCACTGTACTGAGTTCTGTCAGTAAAACAAGAGGATACACCTGGAAATTTGTTAATGGTGAATTTCACAGTGGCACTAGGAAGCATTTTTCCACTGAGTTATTGATACACAGAATAATTTACCAGTATTCACACATTTATATTGGAAGCAGACACCAACTAAGCAACTTGCAGGTGCCTCAGGAAGACAACACTATCTTGACAAATGTCACAGCACTTATTTTGTAACAGGTGCCATTTTTATTAAATTTCTTGTTACAATAAGCAAATCAGATTCACATTATATATCATTATCTAAGCAGGTGTGTAACATAATATTTTGTCCTTGTGCCTCCTTCATTCAATATTTTGATCTTTTTATGTCCTGACAAACTGATACTTCATTTTCACAAATATTTCAATCAGAATTTTTTTGTGCCTTTGTTTTGTCACGACAAAGAACACACAAAGATAGTGGTCATACTGACTGTGTTTCAACTCAACAGAAAACCTACAATGTGTTATATACAGGAGAATTTAGGGGCCAGTAATTTTTCAGGGGGCGTATTTAACAGGTCTTTTGACCTATATAGGTTATATAGGTCAAAAGACCTGTTACTCCGTCTTTGGTATGTTTGTTCCTGCGCAATGTCCTCCCTGTTCCTTGTGGCTGATGGCTGTGCTTTTTTGCCTGCGCCTCTATGCAGGGATTTGGAACCACGTAAATTGCCTCCCAGATAACACCCTTTGAAAAAGACACATTTACGGGTCATGGAAGTTTTTCATGTCTGTTTGTGGACATATATTTTATGTATTTTATTCCATGTATTTTATGCATTGCTCTAATGATTCACCCACTCCCACTGATCATATATGCTAAATACAATTAAAACCACAAGGCATGCTACTTCAAAACTAACAATGGTATAAAAGAAAACCATACCAAAATGTTTTAAAATACTGTGTTGTGCACTGGTGAGTTTGAACTGGCAGATATAAAATTACAATCCCTTAATATGTAATCTAAACTACAGCATGTGTAAGATACTGTGTGAGATACTGACTGTGAAACATTGTATTAAAAAGTTAAGCAAGGGAATTTAAAACAAAGCCAAAATGCATTTTAAAAATCTCTAAATGCTAAATTTGCATGTGCTGGACTGCTCTAAAAGTCAAAGGTCATTGACATACTTAGGCACTTTAACATTTATGGTATCAAAACTGCATCATCGTCAACAAAACATCCAGGTGTGACGGACGAGCTATCAACCTCGTGCACTTGGCACGGAGTAGTACCTCAAAAAGTATTTACACGATTAATTATTTAGAATTTTCACATGACAAATGGACCAACTTTCAAGGAAATCTAAGTGGGTCGTGGTCAGATAGCCACATTTTACGCCGTGTGACAAGCAGGAAATAAAGTGGTCAGATAATTTCTATTTGGTGAGAAAGAATAGAAATATGTACTGTTGCCTCAGTTGTTCTCCTAATTGTGACAGCTTCCAACATTCAAAATCTTACAATCGTGCAAAAAAAGCATTCTATCTATGAAACGTAAAGAACCATACCGTCGTGCAATCGCTCTGCAACTATCAATGTAAAATTGAGCAGTGACTCGCAGTCACTGTAAGTTTATTAACGTTACTGTAGTTTTTTTTTTTCAAACGTTACTTAGCTGACGTTCTTTTTTACGAAAATGCAGTAATCTTGTAAATTTCGTTTTAGCGGCTTAGAAAATCACCTATAACTTGACAAGTGACTTGCTACCAGGAACAATAACTTAATCTGTAAAACAGTAAATCATAATTACAATTTTAAATCGCAACTGTAATCCCATTTTAGAAATTCTAATTATCAAAAATTGTCTCTTTATTAATGCATACTACAACCATCTACGCTCAATACATGCAGTTCGATAACTTCCAATATAGCTAAGTGAATAACAATAAAACACGATACAATACCCGCCGCAAAATAGCTAGCTTTTTCGCCACAAAGACATATTTTTATGAAAACAGTCAGGTGGTTGGCGAGCTAAAAATGAAATGAAAAAAAATCGCGCGCTTAAGCGAATAAACCAAAGTAGCTAATACCTTACCTGTTGGGCTGGATGGTTGTCATTACTAAAACGGATGTGGCTAACGTTAGTTAGCTAGCTACATATTTATGTGCACTGCGAGTCAGAGGGGAATAAGGGAGGGAGGGAGAGACTGATTTCGTGTTGTCATCACATCTCTCGATACCCCGACTGCGTATCACCCAATCCAAACTAAAAATACAAAAGTAACGATGGATTAGCTAGAGTCTAGCTAAGTTGGAGGGCAGCAGCGTTTTATTTTACATCAGTTAGCTAGTTGGCTATTACAGCTTGCTAGCAGTTGGATACACGATATAGAGCGAGGCTTGCTAGGTAGCTACCTCACCTAGCTAGCTTACAAGGATAACAATAGAGATACTTCGCTAGCTAGGTAGCAAGCCGTCTGTCAGATGTTTTTAGCTAGCCTAGCTAGCCATGTGCAAGAATACGGTGTTTGCCTGCCACTCCCCGTAAAAGCAAGCGCCCGATCTGAAAAAACAGGACAAGCAGATGGGGGTGAACCGCACAAAATTAAAACAAAACCACAAACGGCTGGTTTAAATTATATTTTTTTACATACGCTCGAAAACTAGTTGCAATGGCCTCCCCCATCGGTCCGTCTGCAATGTTATCAAACCGTTAGCTAGCCTGCTAGCTAGCTAGCAAATAAAATTCCGCTGTGTTGGCTCACTAGCTACTGTTACTATTTTAGCTAGCCAAACGCTTTCGTTTTGTTTTGGTTTGTTTTTGGAAATATATTTTTGTAATTTTTATTTTATTTCATTTTCTCGTGTCGGCTAAATATTTGCCGCCCCCGTGCAGATTTTGGTGCCCCCGTCTAAAATGTGTTCGCTTGACTTCGGTCGTTTCCGGACTGTGAAATGGTTCCGGGTGGTAGTAGCTGTCCCACTACGTAGATCCATTAGGGCAAGTGCTTCTCAACCTATTTCATTACGGGTCGGCTCCCTGCGGGTTCAAATAGCTTAAAATAAAACGCTCCCCTTAAAATATAATGTCTCTTTGTCAAAAGACCTGTTACTCCGTCTTTGGTATGTTTGTTTCTGCGCAATGTCCTCCTCGTTCCTTGTGGCTGATGGCTGTGCTTTTTTTCCTGCGCCTCTATGGCAATGACTGTTGCAATTAGAAGGAGAATTGTACCTTTCATTACATCTGTATGAGCAGCATTGTCACGGAGGAATTAACCATAAGCTAAAAATGATACATTGTGCATTGAGACAGGAAATAGAAAAGCAGTGACTGCAAAAAGAGTAATAAATCTGGAAACAAAACTTATGTCAATGTTCCATGTAAGAAATTTCCACAGCTCTTACACTTAAACTGTGTCACAAGGGATGCAGAGGCCCTTGAGGTGAAGGGACAGCAAGCAATGAATTGGTACAACCCTAGTGAAATATTCATTTGTATGTTCCCCCCTAGCCAACTATTTAGGCTACAAAGAAGTAAACCAACCAACCAACAAACATAAATATATACAGGGTAACATCAAACCGGATCAGAGGTCTATTAATTTTGTCTTACTGGTGTACTCAGAGTCATCTGCTTCCAACAACCAATAGTCATGTGGCCATGTTAAATGTACTTGCAGAGTCTAATTGGAAGGAACCACCCATTTCAATGGAAACAGCAGTTATGTGCAAAATAAATCACACTCTAACATAGGGAAATCATTTAATGGTTTCCAAATACATTAATACAATCAGTTATGAATATATAATATAAACACAGCTCATACCGACTCATATTGCTATGCATCATTTCTCCATACACCTGTAATCTGACAGTGTACTGGTCCACAGTTCTCAATAACATTATGCGAAATGACCACTTGACAGTTTGCGTCATTTCACTGAAACCCATATGAGTCAGTCAGAAAAATAGTGGTAGGATTAAGTGTTGCCCATTGCATCCTTAAACTAAAAATAGCCTACTTTTAATTTAACCTTAAACTAAAAAAAAGGTTTAGCTTTAGAAATAAGCAATAAAATGTGTAGTTATACCCAACAGAAACAGCTAACGGTTATGACATTGAATTGTGAAATTATAGAGTTTTACCTCGACTGGCAAACCAGCAAGCATATACTGTGTGCAATGTACTTATATTATATATACTTATATACTTGACAATATTACATATTTTCGGCATACTGGCTATAAAACTGCTGCTCTGTTGAATTACCTTCAATGCTGGATTTCAATGGACAATAATGTGACTACTATTGAAGTTAAATATGCAAAACTAAACAGTTAAAAACTGACCATTTCATCACTAAAATGACTTAGAGGAACAGAGGATTCTCTTTGGTTATACTGTGCCATTCAGTGAAGTAATAATGTGGTAGGCCTGTTCATGTTAGTGAAGAAAAGTGAATTGAATTGAAAACACAAATTTACAAGATTTCCGCCATTGCCTGCAGCCTCACTAAATTGCTTCATTCACAAGAGGCTGTTTTGTTCAAAGAGTAGAAAAAAAACAAATCTGGTGGTAAAACCCTCTCACAGAGTTCTGCTTTATGATGGCACAGTGTAATATATTTTGTATGGGAATTGGGCATGATTTCTAATCTCTTAAATCTAAATGGAAAACCTTTAACATGTCCTGTAGCCACACTGAGTACTGGAAATGAGGGTATGAGGCGTGCCCCATACATTAAGGATGATTCTACCCATAATAGGGTAGGACATTCATGGATCATTTTCGTGGCTCCGGGTCCCAATCTTGCCTCTCACCCCTTTGTGTGCTAGCAGTTTATCCCTGCTTAAACTACAAAGTGTTGCACTCCCCTTTTGCTTACTGTTCTCAGTTTCATGCTGTTCTGAATAGTCCCTCTGTTGTTCCCATTTCTGTCTCTCTCTTCTCTCTCTTTTTTGTTCATGCCATTCAAGCAACACCCCCTGTTCCCAGGAGGTTACAATGATCAGCGTTCACCTTGTCTCACTGGATAAAAAGACAGACCATCGCTGAACTGGAAAATGTGAATGTCTTATTTGGCTTGATACAATGAATTCCAGGGCAAGACAAATTCTCTTCAAGTGTATTTTATCTTCATCTGTTGCATGTTTTTCAACTGCTCAAAGCACAATAAAACAACTGTTAAAACTGCAAACAGAATCTGGTGACAATTTTTAATCAAGACAGTGCTGTTTCAGTACCCCTGTGTTGCTGTGTAACCCCAAAATTCTCTTTCCTAAAATAATCAAATGATCTGATGCAGGCTTGCTGCCTCTGCCCTGGTACCATAGCCACCTGCTGGTCACTCACAACTTGCGCAGGGAACTCTTGAGGACTCCTAAATACCTGGCAAGTTAGTGGGCTCTTTAAGGTAAAAATCACTTTATGGTAAGCTTTGAGTATTACTGTTACACTTAGGTCAAATGTGCAACAACTCCCTTAACGCCCAAAGATTTCAGCTTTAGCAGCCTTTTGCAAACCACTTCAGAACTGTCACAGAGTTCATCTTCACGTTCGTGAGCGACAAAGACTCCGTACGCTCCCGTGGGTTGATCGCAACTGCGCATGCACGCAAGGAGTAATTAGGGGAAGTAGGTTGTACCGCAGGGGTTCCGGCTGTTATAATAATACTCAGAAAAGCGTAGGCTTGCAAGTAAGAAAGTTCACTTGGGCTTTCCACCCAGCTACCGTTTCATACCTGCAATGAACAGTCTCCGTTAGCATTTTCCGTTTTTTCTTTTGGCTATTAGCTACCCAGGTTGCCAGTTAATCTGTTGTTTATATTTTTCATTTAGCTAATTCGATAACTGGCTACCTGGCTAACGGTTAGCCACAGTTATTTTAGAAATTACAATGTGTGACAATATTCGTGCGATAGTTAAGGAAATTGTACAACAGGAAATTAAAAATTTACGAAATGAATTTCAGTCTCTTATCATTGCCATTCAAGCATCGGTGTCTGAATGCTCTGAAAAAGTAGGCAAGGTGGAGGTTTCCTTAAGCGCGTTTCACGCTCGCCTTACTGCATTTGAGTCTACCCGCTGCTCCCAGCTGCTAGCGGATAACTGCAATTGCGCTTCTTCGTCAAAACATTTTGAGAGAAAACTCAGGCTGGACGATGGTGGACCGGTGGAGGTTGGTAGCTTGGTGCCTTGTCCGGAATGTACATACTACAAGCAGGAGCTAATTCGCCCCATTAATTAGAGGAGTCAATCAGTCAACTCATAAGATTTTAACTAGCTGTGCACAAGATGCACTTAAGTCTGTTAATAGTCAGACAATCTGACAGCAGTTTTTGAGTTGAAATCAACAAATGTTGTGCACTGAATACTTTAAGATGTGAAAACCAGAACAATTTAGAGCGCCACAGATACACTTCGTGTTGATCATTTTATTAATTGACATTAATGCGGATCTTTAGCAACCGTTAAGTATTCTTTGTTCAAACTTATCCCAAGCCTTTCATTTTAAAGTGTAGTCAATTTTATATTGGTAGGTTGCAGGCTACTGAATTTAGGCTATGTAGGTTTATAGTTTATAGTAATGTAAAAATGCCCATTGGGTCATGGTATGTGAAAACATTATGATCATCTCAAATTTGCTTTAAATTTAGTGTATCATTTTTTTCTGTTGAGTTTAGGCAAAATTTTAAGCTCTCATATAGTTCTGGTCCAGGTTTTGTCATGTGATAAGGCCCATTTTGTATGTAACTTGGCTTCATTGTGATAAGAATAATTTTACCAAACCCATTTTGCAGCCAATACTATGGGACTACAGAGAATCATTTCATACATGATAACCTTGCACATGATAATTTGGTGTTTGTGTATGCATTTTCCTTACTGTTTCCCTCAGGGCCACCTGCCATTCTGCAGGATTGTGTCATGAATGGAAATAAAGATTTAAATCAATCCATTGTACATGTTTATCTCTTTATAGCACACAGACATGGAGGAGCGGGGGTCTGAATTGATTTTTATCAAGGAGGAGAATATTGAAACACATGTGGACAACAGTGACCTACAGGAAATGTTAAAGATCAGTGAGTACAGAAAAACCTCCTAGCATGATTTAATTTGCATATAGAATGTACACACACTTTGAAATAATGTAGGCTTTTCCACTTCACTTATCATGTCAACTTGAAGACATTACCAAGCTTGTGCACCAAAATTTAAATGGAGCTAGTGTTGGAAGAAAATGGCAACATGTATTTGCTTTAATGAACTGTGAACTGTAAATGTATCTTATTGGTGTAATAAGATTGATGTAATTTTTGTGTAAAATGGATGCGTGTGCTTTCAAGAAATTGCATGCCACCTGCTGAAGAGATTCTTGTGAGTGGGAAAATCTATAAATATAACACTCTACTGTGCCAATGCTAAAATGTGTACAAAAAGGGTGATTTGTTCCTGACACAAAACAGTTACATTTTGATTATAACAACAGTGTAGTAATACAATAAGAGAGGGTCTGAAAACAGGGGAGTGCTGCCAGACTGAAATACTTTAAAACCTTTACAAATCCCCATACTGTGGGGGTCCTCTATAAGTTCAGTAATCTTCTTCTATATTCCTATTTGTTGTAATGACACCTGGTGAGCCCAAAATGATTTTCATAAGGGGATTGCTTGATTCTTACAAGCAGAGTAAGTAAACACTGTTCAAATAGGAATGATTCTGATATAGTCCTTTTGAGCACTATATGTTGTTGTTTCTTATGTTGGTGATACTTATAAATGGAGAGCACTATAAGAAGATCCCGAAGTTCCCCAAATACTCTATCTTTGTCAAAATGTAAGGTCTGTCATGGTTCTTAGCTGTCGACATTCCATTGGCCTACCAAGTATAGGCATTAGCAGGGTATGTGTACTATGTGATCCTCTGTGGATATCTGTGATTTTGTACTTGTGGATTAATGTCTAGTAGTTTTCTTGGTCATGACTGCTAAAACTGTTTTGTAGGATATGTGGAGGTCAGTGGCCCCGCTGATGCTGATGCTCCCCCTGATACCGGACTAATGTCTCCAACTGTTGAGACGCACGGGGAAAAGCAGTGGGACTCAAAGCAGAAACTGGACACACAGCCCATACCTGTGCAGGGCACATCATATGTGGAGGAGTTAAGTGGATTTGGAGCTGTGCATAGGCCCAGGCCAGAAAGTGTAAATGGAAAGACGATTGGTTTGTCTGCACTCTCCAGCTCCTCAGCACAAAGCTGCCAGAACGTGAACACAAATGTGGCACCGTACCACTGCACCCTGTGTGGGAAGAGCTTCACCGTGTCGTCTAGCTTAAAAACTCATCAGAGGATCCACACTGGCGATAGACCGTTCTCCTGCTCCCAGTGTGGAAAGCGTTTCACTCAGAAAGGAAGCTTGAAGTGTCACCAGAGAATTCACACGGGTGAGAGACCGTACACCTGCCCCCGATGCGGGATGAGTTTTACTCAGTCAAGCAGTCTTCAAAGACATCTGCTAATTCACACCGGTGAGAAACCGTTCCCTTGTGCCCAGTGTGGGAAGTGTTTCTCTCTGTTGGACAATTTAAAGGTTCACCAGCAAAGTCACACAGGGGAGAAGCCATTCTCCTGCACCCAGTGTGGTAAGAGTTTCACTTTGTTGTCAAACTTAAAGGTTCATCAGAGAAAGCATACAGACAATAGGGTTAGATGCTAATACTATTTAGCACTGGCCACTCAGGCCACAAGCCTACTGATTCTGGTGGTCAAATAATTTGTCTCAGAAATAAAATTTGAAAACCGTAGCTGTTGTGCAATTCTTGAGTCATCTTTCCTGGTCATGCACTTCTGTTTTCTCTCCATGGGTGGCCTCTTTATTTTTAAAACTTCTAAGGAAAATTGTGCTTGGCAGCTCAACTGCACTTAATTTGAATGCAACAGTAATTAATCCTCCATCTTTAAATTCTGTGGCATCATGTGAACACAAGATCAAAAGACCTGTAAACAGACTCCTCCAGGAAGTCACCCATGTTGTCCCCCAGGCACTGGGCACAGATGTTGCACTGCAAGGGTGTTTTAATCTAATCATCTGTGTCCATTAGCATAAAATACAACTAAAGAATTGGCGTCGCAACAAAAAAAATAAAAGTAAGATTATCAGGGGACACAGGACTTGTGTCCCTGCATTTACCATCACTCTAATCCAAAGACTACTGCAGAAATTCATATATGAACATGCCCTTTGGCTTCTCTTTCCCATCATCCCTGTTGCCAAGTCTAATTATCATCATGGGGTTGTGAATGTGACAGCTTCCCATCTGGCAGAATCATCTAGAATGGGCACCTTGTGGCACACAGAACTGGCACAAACTGACAAATGTTTGCAGCATTACTCAAATTCTCTCAGGCTGAGTGTTCTGAGAATTCCATTTAGAAAAGCCAATTAAACTCCTGACATTTGCACATGTGGTTTATTTTTTAAATAACTGTAACTATCCACTTTTAAATGAAGTTGAGACAGCGCTGTTTTATAATACTAAAGTTTCCAAATTCCAATTCATATGTAGAGAAAACTAAGCAAAATTTCAAGATTCATAATGGGAAAATTGCAGACAAATGGAATGGAAGAAAGCAGACATTAAAATTCTGAAAAGTAATGTTTTATTAATATTTTACAATCCTTTATTTCACTGTTATTTGTCTTATTTGCTTTACTCCACTTTTAAGTGTTATTTACCATGCTGTCCAGATGACAACAAAAAGGATGAAAAAGTCTATACAACAGTTTTTGGGAGAAATTCACATTTCATCTTTCAATTACTGTTCTCTTCCCTTAAGTAAACATGTTAACATTAAAACAGGACTCAATAAATGGTGCTTTGTAGTCTTCCAAATATGGCCTGTCCCCCCCCAAAGAAATAAAAAAAAGTTACCTCATGTTTCAATTTCTCTGAAATGCTTCCAATATCTGCCTAAATTTAGTTATACAAGAAAAATCATTCAAGATTGCACTCCAAAACTGAAAGATAAAAAAGCATAATGAAATGAAAACGAAAAGGAAAAAAAGCACTTCAACACATTATGTGGCTTTCAGCAAGTGAGATCTATTTCTGCTTTATAAAGTAGGGGAGGAAACGAAGCAAATTTATTCCTAATTTATGAAGCTGTAAAAATTCAAACTGACACATTTTTGCACCCCCCCTTCTCCCCCCAAATATATATATATATGTATATATATACAAGGTAATCTAACAGATTTATTTTAAGTGTCCTCCCAAGCTTGGAAGTGCAATCCTGAATGATTTATAAATTTATATTATGAATGATAAAAGCATCGCTTGGGCATTGTCAGTTTAACTCATGAACTCATCTCACTTTTGGCTTGTTTTATTTACCTGTAAACACACCACAAAGTTTCAGTGCTGATGGTGGTCCTTTTGTCATACACTGACAATTTCAAAAAGGATGGAAAGAGGACCTTTTTTGCATAGCAGTTTGATCCATGCCAGGTTTGACAAAGAAGAAGGCTCTTGTACTGCATGTGGTAATGAGTAAAGTCAAGTAGGCCTGGTGTTACAGGTTTACAAATGCTCTTATCACAATGTGACAAGCATGAGATGGTCGGGCTTGTGTCTGTTAGGCTGCGCTTTGGAAAACCTGCAGCAGCGCAAACTGCTGTGAAATGTTCAGGTCCTGGACCTTCCCCCGGTATAATCTGATTGGGCTCTTATTTCACCAAACCCTTTCATCAAGGGTTATTACGGGTCTGCGAATTATCTTTGGTTCTCGAGTGAATCATGATTTTTTTTTAAACATCTAAACAAAATATGTAAAATCAACCTGAAATCCAATAATCTTTCCACCAAATACCTTCAGTTTAGCGAGGCGATTAAAAGCATCAAACTGATGATGCGGTGGGGGTGGAGGGGGATGGAGGAGGGGGTTTCAGGGCTGGGAAGGTGATCCAACTGCGTTTGCATGAACAGACATGGACAGTCATCTTTGCATCCGTCTCTTCCAACTATGTTGAAATTCAATCCAGGAATGTCAACAGTAGCACACCCTGCTTTTTCTCCAACTCTTTCTGTCGCTCTCCAACGGTCAGTCACTGGAGATCTCTATCTTCAAGGTACCTGTACTCAAATGTGAATCCTTCCTTCTTCCTCTGGCCCCATTTCTCATAATCAAAGTAAATGTATGTCCCCTATAAAAGATTTACTCATCAGACACTTCAGCGAGAAAATGGGGAACAGACAGTTCAAATACATACATTGTATCAGATCATAAAATTGGCCTGTGCCCTACCTAGAAATTAAAAATTAATTACCTGCTAAATATACGCATACAATCCTCTCAATATAAACATGTATGAAGTGTAAGAAGATTACTGTATTAGGGTGTACTTTTTCGAACTGGTAATCAGCATTAAGATCAGGTAATTCATGGAGTACCTGTTCAAATTCGTCTGTGATGGTCTTGGGCTCCTCATGCCTCTGGAACCACATCATGTACTTTGTGTGGAATCGCCATGATTGCTTCTTCAGTGCCTTTGCTGCAAGATACTGTGCCTTGGTGCCCTGCAGAGGGAAAGGATGATCGTGGACATGAGTCTCGTGGCCAACAAAGACCTCAGGTCAGGCTTGAACTCGACAGACACACGGCTGTCTGGTTACCTCTAGGTAGTAGAATATGAAGAAGAGGGTCTCAGTAGACAGTCTCTGGTAGAACTCCACAGAGTCGGAGTGAGGAGGGGGCACCTGGTGGTGGAAAGGCAAGGTGGGGCACGGATTCCTCATCAAGTACTGCCTGTAGAGGGGAGGAGGGGAGAGTTCAGTTCACTTCTCTCACACCTCTACACCACTAAAGTGACAAGAAACAGCCCAGAGAAACCCAGGCCCCAACACAGTGTGGACATACCGAACAGCCCTGACATATCCACAGGGAGGACCACGTTATCCCAGAATGCTGTACCTTATTCTCTCTGAGTCAGAAGGGTGGGGCATGTGCGTCCAGGCAGACTCCTGCATGGCCTGTTGATACATCTGCTCTTTGGACAGAGGGACGGGCCCGAGGGGACACACCCCCAGCGAGGGAGGAATGCTGACCTCAGACAGAGAAGGCTGGGGTGCTGTGGGAGGCCCAGGTGGGGCAGATGAGGCAGGGAAGATGTCTGGGGAAAGCAGAACAGCAGCTCAGTGAAACAAAGGGAGTTGATTCATTGACACCACCAGTCAGCTCTCAACCATTTAGAGCCAGTGACTCGTTTCAAATATCCGCACAATTTTAAAGATCCATCAGGTATCTTGCAAGCAGAATTAAATTCTGTGTTAATTTATTTTGGTATGAAGAAATAGATATTTTTCTCAGATACACAGCACAGTTGAATGCGGTACTGAACATGTGATGTATAGTGTTAGTGTTCACACTCACCTCTGTCTGACAAGTGCAGGGCTGGTATCTCTCCCTCCAGTCCTGAGCCCAGGGCGGCTCTCTCTGCCATGGACTTCAGAGAGCTGAGGGGCTCTGGTGCCTGAGAGACAGGAGGGAGATGATGCCAATTCTGCTGCTGATTGTAATGCAGATCCATTCACATTCAGCTTTCACTACCACCAAAACCGCCTACTTCTTTTTTTTCCCTTTCTTTTTATAGTCATTCTCAGTCTGCCAATCTGGTAGTGATCATCAAACTTTAAGGGCATGACAATCAACTTGAAATGGCTTTCATTCCATAACCATCCTGGAGAACAGAAATGAAAGCGTAAAACCCCCAAAGCTGTTGGCTTTGATTAGTCTCCATTAAAAACAAAACCCTTTGTTTCCCAAAATTCAGCATGTTTTGTGGGAAAAGTTAAGTTTCACCAAACCCTCCCTCTCTCACCTTGATGCCTTCTGAGGCCTGCGTGTATGAGTGAGGGCCGTTCAGTAGACTCCCGCCTCCTGGCTTGCTTTCACTGTAGGATGGGGAGGGCGAGCTGGGAGGCAGGGTCATTGAGCCCAGGAGGCTGGAGCCACTCTCCTTGCTGTGAAACGGAGGGAAATAACTACATAATTCAGGTCATTCTGGGTGAAGACGACAAAACCGGGCATTTCACACCTGTTGCCCCTTTCATTCATCTGGAAATTCCCTAAAATAATTGGCTGCAGAAGAAAAAACAAAAATCTTCAGCTGGCTATAATAACTCCACAGACTGAGGTTGAGATACATAAGAGACATACAGTCCCTTATTTACTGTGTTAAAACTTTTATATTCAAAACAGCGTTGTCTCATGTTGAGAACAAAGATCCCTTTGTGTGTCAGACTTCAATATTCATACCCTACCATATTCACAGAATTCCCCATACCTGGGAATCCCTACATTCAAGATGAGGGTCTCCTGTCATTAACAGAGCTGGCATAAACAGAATAAAACAACACAAAGTAATGACTCACGGTGGATTGGCTGCAGGCCCCAAGGAAGAGGGTTGGCTGTTTTGCGATTGACTGGCACTACTGAGGGCGGAGTCTGGTGTGCTATCTGCTACTACAGCACTGTAACCTGGAGGAAAAGGTGAGAACGTGGCATAAGCGAGGATGTGAGGGAGGAATACTATTTGGTGACAAACAAAAAAGAGAGCAAATTCAAGACCTATGCACACTGTATGAAAGAAAATGTAAACTGACAAAAAGAAGTACATTTGACATACAGTACACAGACACTGCATTTAAAAAAAAAAAAAAAAAAACAAACAAAAAACAAACAAAAAAAAAACTAATGATCATGTAAGACAGACACAAATGGTATTCTAAACTTACTGGTACTGCCATTCTGCTTCTGTCCACTGGGCGGCCTGGGAAGTGCTCCACTTCCTCCTCCTGCACCAACTCCCCCACCTCCACCTGCACCCGAATTCCCTCCATTACCCCCTATGGCTCCAACAGCACTTCCAGGAGCCAGTCCACCAACTGGACTGGGGGCCATCTGAGGCGGGCCCTGAACTGCGGTCTGCCCGCTGCCTAGACCCAAAATCCCACCGCTGCCACCACCGACTCCACTGCCAGAGCCTAACAGACCAGCAGACACACCGCTTCCGTTGCTACTGTTCCCTGTTCCTACCCCACTAGAGCTAGAAGCGCCACCCACAATTGACCCTCCTAGCCCACTTCCAACTGCCCCTGAAGCTGCTGCCTGGGCATAGGGCGCAGGGGTGGAGCTTGACAAGAGCCCAGCCATGGTGTTGAGGGATGCCGGCATCCCAGACAGACCCAAGCCAGGAATTTGATTGGCACCACTAACCCCTGTCACGCTACCTTTGCTGAGGCCTAACCCCAGTCCGAGCCCCAAGGACGAGGCAGCGGTTGGCCCTGAAGTACCCTGAGGTTGGGAGTTTGTGGCAAGAAGACCGGGTGTACTAGTATTAGGAGGTGAGGAAGCAACAGATGTGGGGAGCAGGAGGAGGCTCGACGGGCTGGTGTTGGTGTTGGAGGGCGCCCCAGAATTCACAGAGTTTTTGGCTTGGGATTGATGCTGCTGTTGGTTCTGCTGTTGTGATTGTTGCTGCTGAGATTGTTGCTGTTGTTGCTGAGTCGCTGTGCTGTAGCTGCCAGAGTTGGGAAGGAGCCCCCCCATGCTGCCTAGGAGGCTGTTGCCCCCTGTGATTGCCCCACTGCCACCTGTGATGGTAGCCATGGACACCAGTGAGGATGAGGAGGCTCCGGAAGAGGATGACGAAGAGGAGGAGGACGAGGAGGAGGAGGACAATGACGAAGAGGGGTTGCCATTCTTTACTGGTGACTGAAAAAACAAGAGGGATGTATTGTAGAAGCATACACAGGTAGTATCTGTAACCTCTGAGTAAAACAAACTCTGAACAGGGAGAAAACACAAATACAAACAAGTCTTTGTGTGCACGTGTTTGAGCATGTGCAAATATGCAAGCATTATTTTCTCACTTCCTTTTTCTATAGCCCTGAAATAGTGTATATTAGCTCATGGTTTTCCTCAGCTGCATGGCCTACAACTATCCCAGAACACAGGGGGTATAATACAGAATTACATGCAACCATCAACATGGCATGCTAATGGTTACACTGTGTGAGACATGTAAACTGGTATAACTCCTACACACATTTGTACTTTTCAAAGCCAAAACAAAGTTAGAAGCAATCAACAATAAACTGGCCTTGCAGGGAGGTACCACAGCTGGCACTATTATGCCAAGTAAAAACGAAAATTGTTTAGGAACTTTGGAGAGTCCAGTTCTCTTCTAACACAGAATGGAAATTCTTGTTACCTGACTGACTTCACTGTCTGTGGAGCGTCCCCTTTTCTTGTCATCCTCCGAGTTCTCCTGAAAGACATGCACACAAGCATGAAGACACTTTGGGGAAAAAGACAAGTGAACACTAACATTTCACTAGCGCTACAGCGATAACTGCCAATGCCTTAGCTCCCACTGTTAATGCCAGCAACATCATGCACCGAAAGCATCAGCTTCTGTTTGACCTAACGTGGCTTTCAGTGTTGACTGTGCTGACTTAAACGTTGCACTTTACTCTTCATTACTATCTCCCAGTCTGTCTTTCTCCTTTCCATCCTGCTAACTCTCTCCATCCTTTGCCAAGGATGGTCACTTGCAGTTGAACTGGATAGCCATTTTAAATCACTAAAAAATTCAGGGCTTTGTTGTTAAGAAGCTTCCTTCCCAGAGTATAACACTAACACATAAATGCACAAATTAATAACTGTTTCTTGCATTATTACATAACATTATATGTTTTTTCTGCATTGGGAAGAACTCCCCCTTGTGTGTGTAATTCCATTGTCGGTATAGTATTTGCTGGTTTCTTCATTCGTGGGGATATCAAGGACACACCCCCCTTCCAATAAAACAGAAGGGGCTTCTGTATGTTTGTGAAGCAAAAAGGCCGTGGAGACCAATAGATACTTACCGTAGTGCAAGTGGCAGGTGATGGAGGTATAGGAGAGGAGGAGGTGGTGGAGGTGGGGGTGCTGCTGGAGTGATGGAAGATCTCATCCTCCATGTGAGAGTGACCAGGTGGGGATGTAGCCACCAGTGCTTGGGCTACACACATAGAGGAAAATGCTCAATGAGCTCAAAGGTACATGATGCAAAGACATAGGCAATAATCTGCTGACCAAATTCAGGCATGTTTTTCAAGCCAACGTAGAGACCTGATTGCAAAACAGTAAACGTCTCTACTTGATGTATCAATACACAATTAAATGGAATGAAATGTTCACATTTCAAAGTTCAAATACGTGGGCACGTTAAATCATTCATGAATTAAATCATGAATTTTTCATTGAAAGTTGGCAATAACAGAGTGTTTATTCAAATGCTCTGAAACTGTACATCAAAACACGAAATTCTAGAATGGCTCCACTCTTCTAGAATGGCTATACTTACGGATATCTTCAAGGTCCAGGTCGTCATAAAGGAACTCATTCTCCTCAAAGTCCGGGTCCTGTGAAGAGTCGAGGTAGTACTCCACATCGTCCTTGATCTTCCGGATCGAGTCCACCTGCACCGAGTCGTTGTCCAGCATACGCAGAATGGTCTCAAGCATGCGGATGTGGTACCTGTGCTTTTCTATGAAACGCTTGAGCTCCTCTATTCGGTCCTGTTTCTGTGGATGGAAACACGAAAGGACAGTCAGTATGATGTGTGGAGATTTGAGCTTGTTCTCCCGTGAGGCAGGAGAGCAGCACATGGATGGCAGGGACTTTAAGACAACCTTACCTCTTTGTCCCCTTTCTTCTTACGAGTCTGGACAGAGAGAGACTCCACCTCACTTTCAAACTGGTCCACCTGCATGTTTAGAGTGTCTATCGTATTCTAATAGAGAGACAAAAAGACAATGCAGATGGTTTAGAGACAATACATCGCAGTACACAGAACAGCACCTATATCATCACAACCTCACCATTAGAGCTGCTGTAAAATAACTTCTGCTCTCCTACACATTTTATGCACACTTAAGCAAAGAACAGTGCATGGCTGCCCAGTAGAAATGGGGGGAGAAAAGGGGGAGAACAGTAACAGTAGCCATGTGTCCACGGGAATCGATCAAAAAATGTCCTCCCATGCCTCTCCATAATATTCCTAATCAAACACACTCACCGTCAGCCACTGCCCAACCTCCTCCTTCTCCCTCTGAGCAGGGTCCACCTTCTGCGCAAGGCCCAGTCCCTCCTTGGAGTAGGCCTTCGTCTTTGTCTCCCGCTCTACTATCTTGAACCGCTCCATTTGCTGAGCAATGAGAGAGTATTGATATTATTATTTCATTACTTGCTTATGTGTACAAAGTCTGTCATACATTAGTTTGCCCATTCATTTTCTGAAAACAGGTAAACCTGCTTTCATCTGGGAATTCAACCTGACCAAAATTATTCCTGGCTCATTTATAGACGTAAACCAAATGTGCACTATGTACAATTAACATGACTGCACTGTACTTTCCACCTATAAACGACAGAGGCCAGAAGCCTTAACAGCAAAGTAGAGCAGCAATCCTGTGAAAAAATGAGACAGACTATGAAATTTTTAAATGTTGGTATGAGTGACTTTCTCCTTTACCGTCTCGATGAGTTTGCGGTTCTCGACTAGCTGCCTTTTGTCTTTGATCTCGTTGGAGGCCACCCATGTTTTTATCTGGTCTCGAAGACGCTGGGGTTGAGGAGGGAGAGCACAGTTTTTTTTACTTGGCCACATGGAAACACACATGCATTTCACTCAGAGACCAGAAGACCTTAACTGCCAAATGGCATCTGCCGTTAACAACTCTGAAAAGACTACCATGGTAATTTGGTTTATCCAACTGAGACATGAAGTTTAAAAAAGTTTTTAAAATTGTTTTTACTAACCTGTAATTTTTTAATTTCTTTCTTGAGGTCCGCCTCATATTTTTCCTTCTGGTTCGCATTGGCGGCATTATGAAGCTGCAACACACACAATGACCATTACAAAAATACTTTCTTTAAAAATTACGAACACTAGTATTCCTTTTTATACATTACATTTATAAGAATAAAATAATGCAGAGATGACAAACTTCACCTTTCAATTAGTTCTGTACTTCCAAATTTAGGGATGTTAATAGAGGAGTGCACTTAAAAGTGGAAGAAATCAAATATATCTCTAAATACTCTACTGAATCCAATTTCAATAATCATAATTAAATATACAACAAAGGCTGCAGCACCAAAGATGTTAATTGCACCAATTAATCAACCAATTTTGAATCTTTTTTTCTAACCTTTTTGCTTATCTGTTCAACGGCAACATCCATTTCAGTGCCATTTTCTTAGTAACAATTCTGAAAATTTACATCTCTGTTTTGGTATTTTGTGATTGAAACAAAATGTTAACACATCAACCATTATTAGTTGTACCTGCACTTTGATAGTAATAAGTATGTTTTTCTAGATGAATCTTAACATGAACCAATTCTCACCTTTTGCCAAATGTCTTCGAACTGTTCTACACCCTCCGCTACTTTCTTCAAACATCGATCTATTTCACCTGGTAGGTATAGAGAGAGAGGTGTTCATCAGTGCACTTAAACAGCTGCAATAACTTGAAGAGGGCATGAAACGGTGCAAATCATACACTTTAATCCTGGTGCTACGCTCTTCCAAACAGAAGCACACACATCTTTCAAATGCATGTATATATCAAGGAGTTCATTCATGATGTGTTAGTATTTGACGAGCAACATTTGAGTACAAGCTTGTAATTTCATCTCTGCAGTGCTTTGCCAACATGATGTAAGAGAAACCACCACCTCTCCTTGTTTACGGAGACGAAAAGCCCCTTCACATATGACATTTAAACTCTAGTCTATTGCCTTCTGGTGTATCACTTAGGCGTGAAAGGATGCATGAGGATGCATGAGGACTTAATTTTGTTTCACATTGGTAAAATGCTATCTATATTTCAGCCCTATGAGGTATGTTATGAATAATAATTCCCAACAGGCTACACCCTACAGTCGCAAGGAAAAGCTGTGATTTCAAAGTAGTTCATCACTTTCCATACAGCTAGCTACTGGATTCAATAATCATCTTGAATCAAACATTATTCTGTTAAATGTGCAATTAATTAATCACCAGATTATCAAAAATAAACACCCTACCCTGTGAAGCCTACTGATATGTCACAGTATGTCAGTTAAATTCTCTAATATGTAGTTCACAAGGCTGTAGCAAGATTTCTAGTAATTGCCTCATTTTTCTGGCACAAAATGAACATATTAATAAACTGAGAGGCAGTGGACTACTTTCTGCCCAGATTGTGTTTACAAGAGTATTTGTTTGCAAATCCACCTCCTGGGAGTTTCTCGCTAGGCTCAGTATCTGCACTCTGAGCACCAAAGCATGAGCATTCGAATGCTGTGGGTATAAGCAAAAGGCTTCAAAATCATTTGGTCTCTTATCTGTCTTGAAAAAAACGTTTGCATATGATTTCAGGTGGCTATAATGTTATTCCCACCTTGAAACCTCTATCAAGTAAACCTGCAATTCTGTTCAATCTATTTGACTTGGAAACATGGCACAAGTCAAACATTTTAGGCAGCAAATAACATTCTTCATGCACTGTAACTGGATCACAAAACAATCAGAATAACAATGGTAAGGGACCCAAGCTTATCATTTTCAAGGACAAGCTGAAAATAAGAGGGAAACCTACCTTGTAGTTTTCTCTTATCAGCCATGACTTACTGACTAGGATGCTTTCTTCATACCGTCTTTCACTGTGAGAAAAGAAGGACAGATTAACACACAGAAACTGTTAAAAGAACAGAAAATACAGTATTTCTGCAATGCTTCACCAGAGACAGACAGGGCACTGTAGCTGCTATATTACTGGAGTTCTGACAAGAGTAGAGGACACTGTTTTCACAATGCACTAAAACAGACTAGGGTAACAAAACAGAAATGACTCTCTTTAACATAAATGGGTCACAAATGCCTACCTGTGACAGAGGTAGGTATTAAAAGAACTACAATTAAGTCTTTGTCATAATTAACAATTGGGGCAAATACCGATTCAAGAGTTGACTTTGTTTTACAGCTCAAAGACAGAAAATGAGTAGCCTCGTTCCTAGACAGAAAGCCAGTGGAGATCAAAGCATGCCTAAAGTATTACGTTACTGAATGAATCTAATGACAAAATTAACATTCCCTGAGACTGGAAGGACTAGCATGATCTACATTGTGGGTAGCATTATTTGCGCTTAGTGCATATAAATGATTCCACTGTTAACACACAAAAGTGCATAAATCTAAATTAGGTGATAACCAGAAATGTCAATTTTTTGATGTAAATAAATCATAGATATATTTTTCATGCATCAAGTACATCACCAAGAATAGACTTAAAAGAAACCATACATGTTTATTAAGGACATTCAATTTTAACATAGGAAATGAAAGGGTTATGACCTATTTCAAAATGTTCCTGAAACATAATTCGCTGATTTAACTCCTCACTGCTCACTTAGACTGCCTAAGAAAACAGCTTCATAAAACGGCTTTTATGAACAGTAAGGCTAGATTATCATAAATGTGGACACACTATAGATTAGCATAAAAAGATAAAATAATGTGAGGTTGCCACAGATTTCCCAACTTGTTATATAAGCCCTATACCTCTCAACATGCTCATAGTGAGTTCACAATGTCTCTGTCCATGAATAGAAAAGTTTCATTTAAATTCCACTTGTACCACATTCCATCCAGAACACTGTTTTCCTGGCCAGCAAAATATTAATGTAATCTCTCACGTTAATGCATTATCTTACTCATTAAACTACCATTGAAGTGGCTGGAGTAGACTGACACTTGTTAGTAAACAGCAGCACAACACCATTTAGACAGGAGCAGCTTTCCAAAAGAAAACAGCTGCACTGGGGGAAAAATGGTTTCAGAATGATCATCTGTTTTAGAGAGCTATGCAAGATGGATTTTGACAGCAGATTAAGAGGATCCTGAATTTGCAGCCCATGCCAATTTTTCCAGCCTCCATCCATCAGTTTCAGTCTCAAAATCTCAAAAAGCCACATCGGAATGAAACACCATCAACATATTAAATCAAAACACGCTACAGAGGAACACTAACTAATCATATATGCATTTTTAATGTTATGCTATGAAAGCTGATAAGAGTCATACTGAAAATAGAAGCAGCTACCAGAAATTTATCTTAACTAGTCTTCCAGCAATGAGGTTCTAGAGGAAGATATGTTTGTTGCCAACAAAATAACAAGTCTCACTGATGAAGGTAACACGCTGAAACATTCTGATCTAGGTCTCACCATCATAAAACATTTACAGCACAAATTCTATCAATTAAATTATTTGTCCCTTCAGATGCGATTCTGTGTGGCTGTAAAAACTGCCCTCTTAATCCCCTCCTGGTGTAAACAGCCTTATTCTGGGGTTCATTCCACCTCAAACACGCCAACATCTGGGGGTCTGAGGCACATTATTATCAGATTTACTGTAAAGTGTTAGGAATAATGAAGCAATATCTGCTTAGAACAAATCTGAAGAGTAGGATATGTATTTCATGGAGCTTCTGAGATGTGTAAAATTTAGCTGGAGCACTGTGATCATCATTTTTCTCCATACTTTCCAGCCCCAATATCTCAGGAAACAATGTACCTAAAAGTCCGGGTGGCAGCCAAGATGTGCATAGGTACTTCATATACAGAAAATTACCAAATCTGTTCATGGAAGGACATATTAAGTCAATCTAGACAGAGTGCAGAGATCTCTGATGGTAGGGGACATATGACAAGTTTTGCAAACACTCAAACTGATAAGTACAGACTCAGTCAAAATTGCAAGGTAGCTTGAAAGTCATAGTGGCGTGTTAAACTGCAAGCCAACTAAAAGCAGACCCAAATTGACGTTAACTTGATACAAGTAAACTCAACTATATTATTGATACGATGTTAATATGAACTCAATGCAGAAATTACTTAATAATCGCCTATCTTGTGGCGCAATTTAACTAATGTATACCTGCAATATATTAATTTATTGTTGTTTCTTCCATCCATATCCAAAGGAAAGTGGTGTACTGAAAACCCGCTTTATACTGACTAACCCCAACACTGCATTTCTGCATAAAATAAATTTCCAGTGAAAGAAAACCAGACACTGGAGTGACCCAAAAATCTACAAAAACAAGATGCCTGTTTTTAATCGCGTTTACAGCCGAAATACACCGGTAGTGAGAAATGATATTTAAGCAGCTTTATACTGAATAATGACAAATCGGTATCTTTCTCTTTGCAAATTAAACACTGATGAGACTAACAACGCCACAATACGGTAAATATAGCGTAAACCATGGCAGCATCCGTGCAGTTTTTGCTACATTCTTGCGCCAAACGTTAGGTAGCCACCTAGCTTAGGTAAAACTATAAATGCGGCCCGTTACTTCCGAGAGACGTTCTGCAACCTAGCTATCACAACTACTGTACGGCAAGCTAGTGAACATGTACAAGTCCCCCACAAAAGTGAAAATTACATTATCAGAACAACCGAAGATTGGTTTTTATCTTTGAGAGTACGCTAAAATCAAAATTACACAAATCCACATTGCGACGGAATGAGTAATATAGCTAGCTAGGCTAGCTAGCTACCTAACGTTGGCGAAAAAACTTTTAGTACACGCTTCCATCAGAATGAGGCATTAATGCATGTGGCTTTAAAGTGTAATGTGATATTTTAACGCAAAGTAAAGCGTTCTGAATTTAATTCTCACCTCCAATTTAACTAGCCAGCTAACTAGCTGCAAAACAATAGCACGTAGCTAGATTGCTAGGTAAGGTAGCTCGCTTGGCGAATGTCAGAAAATTAGCCAGCGTTTGCTACACAATTTAACAAGATAACTAAAATGTTTGTATTCTTAGACGTTATACAGAAGAGAGAGTAGCTAACGCATTTACTTTATTAGCTAGCGAGCCAGCGAATGTTTTCATATGGCTAGTAGAAGTTAACCAGCTAGAAGGCTAGCTACCTAGCTAGCTAGCTACTTAAAATGGGAAAGGATAGCTAGCTATGACAAACTACACAATTTCAATGATGTTGTCCAAAAATGCAATACGATAAGCTACCTGATTTTTCTGAATGTCCCTTCGCCTTCTACCCTTCTATATTGTACCTTAAGACTCCAAGTCTTGAAGCTTTATTTTTAATTTTTATTATTTCTTTTTGCCAAACAATCACTCAGTGAATCCAAGATGGCTACCAGGAACACCACCTCCCGTGTTACGCGTATGACCTATCGCTCCGCCCCCGTAGTAAGCCATTGGACCCAAGATCACGTATTTGTCCTACCAATGGTCAATATTGTCTGTCGTTCAGGGGACACAGCATGACGACTTCCACTCATCGTTCTCTGTGATTGGCTGATACCGGAAAGTGAAAGGTTGTAGTGGTTCGTCAGCGCTTGGCAGTATTCCAAACTGCATACTTGCGTAGTACGTACTTAGGAAGAGAATTGTGAATTATCATAATTGCAGTTACCATCTACGGCATGTAATAATTCAAGAGAAAATTAAATAATTGAATTACATTGGCCAACTTTTATTTACAGCTAGTTAGTTAGCAACCACACAGACACACCACTAGCTAGCTTGCTGAGAATTTCTGGTATATATTCCTTTAGATACAGTCGTGCCAAATAGACAAAGAGATCAGACTTGCATAGTTTAAGTGATAATTAATGTATTTTGAGTTCTTTCTGAAACAACATGTCCTCTCCCCTGGGTCCACAGGCTCACAGATATCCAAGGTGTGGATTCAGCCAACACCTGACACCTCCCACTACAGTGAGGGAGTTCAAGAGCTGATTGATCACTTCTGGACACCCACACATCTGCAGGCTCTCTGGCGTTCACATAGCAACGAATCAGACCACTCGGACAGCAGCAGTAGACCAGCTCTGTCCCCGTCAGCCTGCAGCCACTGGTGCTGCCTTTGCTTGCTGTTCAGCGTTACCACTCTGTTTGTGTGCTTATTGTCTGTTGGTGCTCAGCTCTGTGAAGACCAGGTGTGGGCTTCAGTGCAGGACCATGGCCTCCCACTTGGTTGTAAAAATGAGTGCAGTTCTCTTGCTCTGCAAGATTTCCAAATTACTGGAGAAATGGGCAGTAGGACCCCAGCCTTAAGCTGTGGTAAGACACGCATACGCGTTTTCAAGTGAGATGGAGGTTTCATACCCATCCTGAAACTGGAAGACGTGAGGTGCTATCCGTAGTGCTTGCTCGTTTGTTATACTCAAGCATCTCTTTTCATCTACAAGAAACGGTGGCGGCATCACAAATGTACATCTTTGCCATGTGTACCTTTCTTTGCACTCCCATGCGCATGTATTACCGTAAGGTTCATCTTGGTGTTTCGGGGCAGGGCAAATTTGCCGTTCTCCCCCTCAGGTTGACTTTGGCTCCTAGTTCTTTCACCAAATGCATACAAAATGCCTTGGAGCCACTCTGCACTCTGGGCAAACAAATGTCAAATTACCCTGACAATTGGCTGATTTGCTCTCTATCAGAGTGGTAAGCTAGGGGTGGCACAGCAGTAATGCTATAAGACCTCGTAGATGTGGTAGCTTTTGCAACAAATGCCATGATGGGATGAGAACCACTCCACATGGAAAAGAGCACGTCTTTCAGTAGCTTGCTACACAGGATCTGAAATTTTTCCTCTCTGTGCTCTCACATAGCCATCCTTCAAGACTTAGGTGAGCTGAGCCAAGCCTAAAACTGTTGTACCTCATTTGAATGAGCTGCATGTGCTGTCCACCCATGATTAATGCTGTCTTCAGCTCTCCCCTATCAATCCTGGCCTTTCCTCCCTGATCTAAATTTCTTTTTTTCATATTGAGACCCTCAGTATTTAGAGGCTTTCCATCTACCTCACTACAATCCCTGTAGGCTGAGAGACTGATTGCTTTGCCCTGTAGAAGCCCTGAAGTGCTCTGGCACATACTAGAGGTATTTGGGTTTCCAGTCACCCCTTTGTGTGTCACAAAGAGTTTGTGACACTTCTCTATCAGTATAGCCTTTTGTCTATTGGATTGTGGATGCCATTTCACTGGCTTACATCAGTCCATCATACAGCCCTCCTCCAACAGTAGTTGTGGCCCATTCTACAAGAGGGGTGGCCACAACGTGGACACTTATGAAAAGTGCTCGGAAGATTAATTATCTTTGGAAGATAATTGCGTAGCAACAAGTTGGACCTCCGTTTTGACTTGTCATCTATATTTAGTGATAGCCTGTTCTTGTAGAGACAGTGGGGGTGCTTTCACCTCATACATAATTCCTGTTGCTCTGTTAGCATAGGAGTTCAAGTAAGTATGTGTTTTGCTTCTCCTTTTTAGTATGTTTTGGGATTATGTAGGCCTCCAGTTATTTTTGTGTTTAGTGTTCCAGCACAGGTATACATATTGGAACCTCCCTTGCAACAAAAGTTGTGGTGGTTTGAGATACTTCTGCATCATTTAGGTGAAAATGTCTCATCTCTGTAGTTGTTTCAGTGCCATGTAATGTTGACTCTTCCCTGGAGATAAAATATCCTCTTTTCTCTTTTCTTGCCAGAATATTGACCCAGCTTTGTGGTACACTGACTGCTGACTGAAGTGAAACAGAAGAAATCCTTAGGCATGTGACCTTGGTCTATGAACAGCCAACACACCGCACTATACAGTCACTTGGGAGATGTGTTGTGGAAGCTCTGTAAGTAAAATGCAGAAGTCTGGTGGGCAAACAAGCATGCATACAGTTGATACAATGTAGCCAAAATAGTCCTTTGCCTATTCATTGATTTCAACCATGCATACTGTTTTGTCCCGACTTGGTTTTCCATGGAAACAGTGCAACATGAACAACATTCATTATTTAAATTTGATGTTTTATTGGAAACTTGGACCCTTTAAATATGTCTACATATATGATGTTATATAATTGGTCTACAACCTAAAAAAAACACATGTATGATAGTTACTTCCACACTAAACTGATGACTAACCAAAACCTAAAGTACACAGCTCTATCTACATTACATCATTTCCAAGTATTACTGATGTAGACTGATAATACATGTGCTTGCATTATTCAGTCATTGAGATAATTTGGCATCTACATCCCTTGGGGCCTCAGCAAGTAGGTTTTTTAGAAGACAAAGGAAGTGGACCACTGCCCAGTCAGCAATATAGCTCCTCCACGCTGTCAGGATTCTATCACTCACTGAAAGTGGAATTCTGCCATGAGTAGACAGCATTACCCAGACCAATACACTGCCTATTAATTGGTCTGTCTTCAGTATGCTGTTCTGCATGTCTGCTCCACACTGGCTGATGTCCATCAGAGAGGTCTGAATGGTATTTAATTTTTCTACAGAGGACTTTTTCCGCTCCATTTGCAGAAAGTCAACCTAAGGTATTACATGCACTCACATATATTTATGAGCATGAAGCTTCTGTGTAATCTTTTCGTCGGTAAAGAATGGCTGTATAGCCATCCCACACTGTGACCCGATGTTTCTGATGCAGTAGAACTAGCACTCACTAAGATGGATCTGGATGATGTTCAGAATTTTTTTTTTTTCATTTTTCAGAAATGAACAATGGAAAATATTGCAGCCTATAATTCAAATTTAATCCAATAACTCACTGGATTTATTGTCAGTGAAATGAAAGCACGGCCACCATTTACCTTATTATTGGTTCATTATAGCAAGGGAGGCTGTACTCGGCACACAAAGAACACAGGGCTGTCTTCACTTCACAGAGGGAGTAATGAAAACTTGTCCAGACCAGAGCTTGCAGTTACATGGTATGTTTAATGGGCTTTGCACCTCTCCCACCATCATGACATCTGCTTTAGTAAACCTGAATTACCAACAAATCTCTGGTGATAATACAGCAGAGTTGAGTATACAAGTTTGCCACGGAAGATGGTATCACCCTCTTTAGGGTAAGAACAAGCACACAATTCCTTTTTATCTGAGGGACCTCGATCTGTAGATCAGCCAATCGTCTCTCTTGGCATGCTGTGTGGATGGGTGAGCAAAAGTACAAAACAGTATTTGTGTGGCTGTACAAATCCCCTGTTGGAGTGGTAGATTGACCTGTGCAACTCACTCTCTGTCCTCAGTGAGACAATGCCTTTTCATTTTGGGTTTGACTAATGAATGGAAGAGGAGTCAGAAGCACCAAGAAAGCCTGTTGGCAAAACCTCCTTTGGAGCGTTATTTTCAGTTTTCAGTCATACATACATGTGAACTTTACCACACTGGCTAAGATAGTATGCGTTTCTACCTGATACACTGATAAAATGGCTGAAAAAACAGCCACTGTTGCTGTCACATTCATCATTCAAAGAGAAACAGGTTTGAAGTTCTCAGAGCAGAATTGTACGCATTAAACAAAAAGGACCAAAAGAGCAAGATAAGACAAAGTATGTCATATTTGTTTTAATGAGAGTAATAGAATTAATAAAAAAAGAAAAAAGCCTTACAACATGGGGAGCGAGAAAGCATAACGTTTTGTCTTCTGAAGACTAAACTAACAATATCAAGAATTGATAAAGGACAGGGACAAACTGCCTCAGTCACCAGTTAAGCTCAAGATACACGTGTTCAACAATCAGACTTGTATTACCAAGTGTTATGCAGTGCCTATTACAGAAACTCAGTATGTACACTACCTACCCCTTCTCTGTCAATGTCATGTACAGTGAATATTGAAATCAGATATTCACCAGTATCACGTTCTCCCATTCAAAACTTGGGGTCTTTTTTAAAAAAGTATTTTTCATCTCCTTTTATTTACTTTCTCATCAGGTTTTCAAAAAAGGGAAAAAAATTACACAGCAACATAAGTTAAAAGCAAAAGTTAAAGACAAGACAAAAAAAAAAAAAAAAAGGATACTTGACTGGTACTTAAACATCAGTGTCCACCAAAGAAAAATTCTCAGTACGAAAATAAGTCTTACACTGAAATTTTGTGGTCCTTGTAGTAAAGAAAAATACAACAGGTGAGTAAGACTGAGGCGGACTGTGAGAAAGGTGTTTGTTACAGTGCTCCTTCATTCTTATTCCCCAGAATCCTCCCCAATCAAATTTTTTCCTTTGAGTATCACGCCTGCCCACAAACCGTAACTTTAAAGTCAAACTTAGGCATTTTTATCTTTTTTGCCCAACAACCCAGTCCTTGGCCTCTGGCCAACAATATTCCTGATTCATCACAGTCATAGTTGAGCAGAATCCTAGAGCTATGCAAAGAACAGACTGTATGGGTAGTAATTGTCAATTCCGGAATCACATTTTGCAATCAAGATATTGGTAAGTGGCGATTAATCAAAAATAAGATACATCTTTTCAAGCTGTGAGTTTACAAACAGAGATGAGGCTGACAACGTAAAATGAAAATTCCTGAGCGAAAGAAATTGGTGGTAAAACATCTTTCACTCAGATTTCAATCTGTGGTCCACCTGAGATGGGGAGAAACAAATATTTGCAATACTATTCAAAGCTTTGAAATGTAGACAGATGGATGGCATAGCTACACACGATAGTTTTCTTTGTATTGTTTTTGCCGATTTTATGTACTTCAAAGTAACAAAGACACTAGCATACTCTGCTGGAATATTACCTCTCCAATTAACCTTCCTATTTATTTCAACTGTGGAAGACGGCTTGATAAGATAGACTGCAGCTTAATGTAAGGGCGCATTGTTGGAAGCAACATCGCTACCCTTGGGATCGGTAGTAACACAGACTAGTTCCACAGCCATGTCTGAAAATATTTTAGAAGTAAAACATGGCTGTAGCAAATCAGTATATCAATATGTATACGGAAACCATGGGCACCACAGTGAGTAAGCTCACTGGGCAATATTTTGAAAACTGCAGCCGAAGTTTAAGACGATCACGGCTATTACATTTGATCAAAGACCGTTTATGAATCTGAGTATTGGGGACAATCCAAGTGCTCTGATACTGGCAGAAGGAAAGAACAGGAAAGGATGATCAGGTAAGGCAGCTTAAGAAGGGAAGAGCACAAGGACCGAGCACAGAGATTTAAGCACAGTAACTCCCCATCAATTCTATGGTCAAATTTCAGGGTTTACAATGAATCCTTTCATAGCCCACTATTCCCTTCCCACTTCTCACTCTCAAGGGGTTAACCGCTGAGGCTAGTGGGCAATTTAGAAATGTTTGTCCCCTCTGTACTTAATAAAACAACTTGAATATAGTCAAAATCGTCTTTTATTTCCTCTTCACAGTTTACAAGCCTGAACCTCATCACTAACCCACCCCTCACATTCCTCCTCATTCACCATCCTTCCAGATACAAAAACACTCCCTTTAACAACCCAACCTGAGATGACCCCACACTTCCACATGACAAAGTACAAAAATTCTCCCTCTCTCTGAACTTAAATGGTCTATCTTTTTGGACATTAGAAATCTTATTTTCCCACCCCCTGCTCCCCAACTATGTTTCTAAATACAAAAGTACTTCAGGTCTCCCTCTTACCCTCTTTCCCTCCCCCCACCCACCCCTAGACCCCTAGACCCCTAGACGTCCTCACAAACATCTCTCTTTCACTCTCGGCCCTCCGCACAACTCTCTCCGTGTCTACCAGAAGTCTCGGCGGTGATAGGCGTCAGGGTCGCAGTACTTGGTCACCACCACCCTGTTGGCGAACTTCCTGCCCGTCAGCCCTTGCATGGCCTTCTGGGAGTCAAACACCGATGTGAACTCCACAAAGATCTGAGACAGAGAGGACAAAAGAGTTCATTCATGAACAAGAGCATGATGTCACCACTGACTCCAAAGAAAAGTATGCAAGGTGGTTAAAGCAGTTAAGTTATGCTGAAATACTATTAAAAATTGGTTGGCCAGGATAATAGAATATTTCACACATCAGTCGGGTCTAGTGTCTCACATCAATCAAGATGGAGAAGGTCACACAGATGAGGGTACCAATCAATTTGGCTAAGCTCCATTTATGCTTTCTAGACTTAAATATAACATTTGCTTACCATTCTAGTACCCTTTTGCACATATTTACACATCAGCTACTCCATACATAGGTAAAACATACCCAGTTGTACATCTGTGGTTTTTGCTAATGTTTTCTTTCATATAATTACATTATTGCCATCTGCCAGACGCTCTTATCCAGAGCGAGTTACAGTTTTTATATGTTATCCATTTATACAGCTGTCTATTTATGGAGGCAATTATGGGATAAGTACCTTGCCCAAGGGTACAGCAGCAGTGCCCCCGCGGGGAATCCAACCCCCCAACCTTTCGGTTACGAGTCCTGCTCCTTAACCACTATGCTACACTGCCGCCCCCGCACACAAGAAAAGGCCCCAAACCCCTCAGAGCCCCGCCAGCTCTGCTCACCTTGCCGGTGCCGGGGACCTCCAGGCCGTCCACAGGCCGAGGGATCTCGATGCTCTTCACCTGGCCGTACTTGCTGCACTCGTCCCGCACGTCCTCCACGATCTCCTCGTACTCCTCGTCGTCCAGCAGCTCCTCGGGAGCCACCATGTTCATGAGGCAGAGCACCTCGGTGGGCAGGCCGCCCATCTGCACCACCGAGCTGTTCATCAGCCCCGGCACCTGCAGCGTCACCGGGGTCTGGTTTATACTGGCCTGCAGTTGGAAAGAGGGAACGACACACACGGGGGAGAGAAAGGAGACAGCCTTCAGGGAGGAGTGCATGGCTGGACAACATCACCCGTGAGTACGTGGACCCGTACAATTTTTCCTGCTGAACATTCTAAGGAGGAAGGGGATATAGAACCGAACTGTGCAGAGCCTTTTTGTCACTTTTTTGCATTTAAGATAACCATGCTGCTCTTTAAACTGGATTTTGTAGGTTTCCTGGCTAACCTGCAACTGAGCTGTAAAATCACAAGAGAGCGAGAAGAAAAACAAAGGAGGCACGGAGCAATGAGAGAGAACACACCAAACATAAAATCACTAAAACGAAATAAAACAAGGCTGCAGTAAAATATGACATGAAAACCGTCAAACCCCTCGGCTGTCCCTTTAAAAGTGACGCAGCGCTCGCAGTATGTTACGCTTGGCTCACTCCAGTCTGGCTGGTGTGTGTGCAGAGCAGGCGGCCACGTTCCCCCCACTTTACCAGAGCGGCGTTCTTGGATCCCACGCTGGCTCTCTGCACCAGGAGCTTCTTGTCGCCGAGCTGCATTCCATTCAGCCCCGCAATGGCCTGCGACAGTGAACAGTGCGCCTTGGAGGGGTTAATACGGGAGTCAATACTAACACAGAAACGCCTTCGGCTGAGCCCCTACTCTCACCTGCACTATTCTGCTGTCCTGACTGGATCAACGTGACGGTCTTAATGACACGTTTTTTTTTTTCCAGCCTTCAAAGAACTCTGCCTTTGCATGTAACACTACTATAAAATGCCAACGTGATATGGACACTTGATTGTAATTTAATGGACTTCCTTGTGCATCTGCTGTCTATTGATATTGATATATAACAAATATTAATCTTGATATAACTGCGGTTTGGCCGATAACCCAAATTTTCATATCACGTGGTGCAAAACACCAGAATCTTATGTACACAACACATAAGACTACTGCCGTTGAGAGGGGGTTTATCCATGGTTTATACAGCCAATTATGTTATTTTGGATGCATTCCTTGAAGTTTTTCTTTCTGTTCAATTTTAGCTCAGTTTTTAATATTAAAGAAACAACTTACAGCTCAGTAACAACAAATGCACTTTTTAATCAGGGAAATCCAACCACAGAGGTTCTGCTGCAGAAATAACCATCTTTACAGGTGAAACTGCAAAACGGAAGCCACACGCTCTCTTAAAGGAGCAATAGTGGAACATTATAAATTCAGAGGACTGACTACTATTGATTATGCTCTTGAGAACCATTATGGCAACAGTGCTAATAAAAACATTAAATAATCATCAAAAATCAATGTAAACAGCTTGCGCTACTGGTCTGAAATCTATACATCTTAATGCATTCATACCTAATGCAACAAATCTATAATCAACTATGTTTACAAATGAATAAAGACTGGTTCAGTGTGTTGTATATGTGGGACTTATTTCCTTGCATACACTAACTATTCAGTGAGCAGTGCAGTGCTGAAGGGTACATATCTATTTATCATGTAGAATTACATATCAGTGTCTGGACAGTTACCTGATCACTCAAATTGACGTCAACATATTCACAGAAGGCGTATCCTTTGGAGAGCCCTGTGGCGCTGTCCTTCACCAGGTTGAAGGCCTTCAGAGGGCCAAAGGAAGTGAGCAGCTCTTTCACCTGGGGGCAGAAGGAGGGGGATAGCATCACAAGAGGAGACAAATGGAAGGATTAAGAGAGACGGCAATGCAAATTCTTTTCCTATGGTGTGTTCATAATACAGAACATAGACTCATGGCCTAGAAACTAACCTGGTCATCGTTGAGATAGTTAGGCAGACCACCGATGAAGAGCTTGTGGGCTGAGTCGGGCACCACGGTGGACACCACTCCTACGCCAAGGGAGAGAGAGAACGTTAGTGCAGAAGTCATACACAGGCTGAGTGCAGCAGACCGAATCACCCTCTCTCGTTTTCTCAGAAGCTGGCATACTCAATTACGCAGTTGAAGTACATGCTATAAACGTTTCACACTGTAGTATTACTACCCGTTTGCTTGAAACCCATATCAAAGCACTGTCTTTGAATAACATAACTTTACTTAGGTGTTAATATTGTGTGCAAGATTCATTCTTCATATACAGTCTCTATACAATCCTCTGCTAAGCACCCGAACAATAATGTGGAGGACCGTTTACCAACCAATACTGGTGAACGCATTTCACATTCACCTGGTTCCATCCCCAAAATGGGCAGCAACCAGAGTGAGTTAAAGTATCAGGGTGAATGAATGATTGTACAGTTTATTACACTAGTGTCGCATACCTGGCACATAGACACTGGGGTTCTCACTCATGCCAGGCAGGGGCTGGTAGTCATGTGGCCGGCGGATCTTCAGACTCTGTCCCTGGAAGATGATCCCATCAAAGGCCATGGCCTGGGTGGTCTCATCCACAGAGCGAAACTGAGGGAGGAAGAGAAATCTAGTATTCTCACTTGACACTACAGCAAAAATGATTTTGCTTCTCATATAATTTCAAGGCAGCCACTCAAGTTCTCTTTTAAGCTATATTATCCGCTTAATGCAACCTTTGTTCATCTGTAGTTCGACAACTTTGGCTGTCTTACAGAGCAGGCAAGAATAAGTGTAACTTTAGCACTATTTAAATTAATAAATAATGGGAAATGGATACGGAATTTAGATTATACTGATTTTTTTTGTAAGTCATACGATAGATCAGCCCCAAGAAATACCTAAACCAGACATTGTTGTTTAGGTTTATTAAAAATATCAATTTCTTTAATTGACAACATGAGGTGATATATTGCGATATCACAAGAACGGCTCTCTCAACATTACATTTGATTGGCACCCTGGCCTAGTAAGCAACTTTAGATTTAATTAGTAGTTGACTGGATTGCTTAAACAAAGCCACTTAAACAAAAAAAGAAGTACTAATTACTAATTACTAAGTACTAATCAAACCTCAAGGAAGGCAAAGTTCTTGTCCTGGTTAATCTGCACTGCGAGGACAGGGTTTCCTGGCGCTTGGGTGAGGCCACCGAGACGCATCTGGGCATTGAAGAAATCCATCATGGACTCCTGAGGACGGAGAAACGGGAACATTTCCACTGTTACTGCAGGCTACATTACACCAGACTACCCAACACAAGATAACTCAATGCAAAATAAAAAAAAAAAAAAAAAAAAAAAAATCAGGGTTTTGTTTCCATGACTACACACCTCAAAAATGACAACATGAACATAAGCCCGTGAATCATTATCCTATGACAGAAGTCCTCTCATCACTTTTGCTGTCAGGCCTATTGTGCTTGCCAGCTCCCGCAGTCCCCAGCCCCCCCACCTCAGTGATGCCGAAAGGGATGTTGCCAACGTAGAGCCTCCGCGCCTGCCGAGTCATCTGGCTGCCCACAACAGGCACAGGGGTGGGAGTGACCGCCAAGCCATCTGGGGTCATCGTGGGAAGCAGCGCAGTGGCTGGGATCTGCCCAGCAGCTGTCCAGGAAGGGAAGGCAGAAATAAATGTGTTCAGTAGAACAGACTGCCAGACAGAAAAGTAAACAGATAAACACAAACCAGCAGTGTGAAATGCAGAGTGAAAAACAAGATGGCCGACAGGCTGGGTAGGTGAGGAGACTGACCCTGCATGGCTTTGTACTGCATGGGTGTTATATGCTCAAATCCAGGCGGCGGCACATCCCAGTACTTCCTCACTTTCTTCTTCTTCTCACGGTGTGGGGAGTGACTGCTGAATAGGGGAAGAAGAAAAAGATGTGGAGGGGTGTTATGTTCAGAAACGCACATCTTCTTTCCCTTGGCCACCAATAGTTTCATTTCACATGGTTAAAAAAAAAAAACACCTCCACAATCACAGCATAAAGAAAACGACTGCTTCAAGTAAATAAATCTCAAAAACGATCTAAGGTATGAATGAGAAACTTTGACAATCTCCACAAGACAAATTAAGAGAGACAACTTTAAAAAAATTTAAAAGGGTTATGCCAAAGTCATCCCATGTCACACCAAATGCCCCCAGTGCCTTTGCCTATCACAATGCGAAAGGCACCATACCTTCAACATACGGGTGTTTGGGTGGCACCTGCCTCTGGTTTGAGAGGTGACCATTGGGACGAGACAGCCGTTTAACAGCTTGCCTATCACCAGCATGTCTGATGCCACATGGAAATAAGTGGTATTTCAGCTGTAGGCAGCGTCTCCGCCCCAGGAGCTGATTTACCTGCGTCTCTGTCTGCGGTCCTTGCTGTCGCTGCGGCGGTCTCGGCTCCTCCTCTCTCTGCTCCTCCTCTTCCGCTCCTGGCTGCGACTGCGGGACGGAGTGCGACGCCGATGCCGGTTCTCCTTGTCCCGCTCTGCAGGTGGAGGGGGGGGGGGGTTGCCCAAAAGGGAGAGGTGCAGGCAAATTTACACACAATTCCAACGCTTTTCAGCAGTAGGATTCCAAGTGTAAGCTGCTGAGAATGGCTGATTGGCATGCTGCATGGGTCCCAATGAAAATCTAATTAGTCTCTTTTGGTAACTAGTTTGAGTTCCACCATGTGAGTGTTACATATGGGATTTATCATGTGTTGATATCTAAGATTCACTGTCCTTTCCATTTTTTTCGTTTTTTTTTTTTTAACAATTTGTCAAGATTTGGGATTTTATCTGTGAAAAATTACAGATTGTGCAGAGTCCCCTTCCAGTAGCTATATAAGGCAGGGGTATACGATGTACTGCTCCGGAGTTTCGTGCAGGCTGTCCATGAATTAAATGCAGATGCTAGGTCCCTCATATTACTCAATTTTCATAAATTATGAATGCAGAAGATCAATTTTCCGATTCAGCTCTCAGTGTAGTCGCTAAACAGGGCATGCACTGGCTGAACACATGCAATGAAGGAGTGTTTTGGGTAAACGCATGAGCCCCCATTTCCTTGACGAACAACCTTACCAATCATTCAACTGACCCAAATAAAAACGCAGCAGAAAATACTTTGTAGAAAAATAAACAAAACTATACCGTCTTGATAGCTATACACTCCTTGCTATAATTTGTTGCTGACTGTAGCTATCTTGTTGAAGTTAACAGTTAGCTAACCAACACTAATTCGAAGACAAATGAGATACGTCTGTATCTGCTACTCTTTCACTCTTTTCACACTTTCGCTAACTACATGCTGCAATCAGTTAGCGAGGTGCACGGTGTCCTGACCAGTTAGCTTGACAGGTTAACCGACAGTCAGTCGATTAAAGCACAACCATCCCGGATATTAAGCAAGACGGCTAGCCTGTACAGAAACGGGTATTAATGCTAGCTAGCCGACTGCATTGCTAGCCAATCAACCAAAGCCAGCTAGCCATGCAGCGACTTATCCAAATAAGATGGCTAACGTTACCGACTGTTGTATCAAAACTAGCTTCTTACTAACACCTATTGAACACACAGGCTGGCTGGCCAAGGGGTAATAAACAAGCAGCCAATTTGATCGTAAAGCGGGCGCGATCTCGCTAGCCAAGTAGCTACGCTGCTTGGTGATTTACCTACATAACTACCCAACAAACCACCAACACAGGAAAATACCGAACAGTTTACGATAACTTAATATGCGATCACCAACCTTGCTTGTTCTCGGTCAACTGCCTCTCGAATTCGTCAAAATCCGACATTTTGGATTCGTAGTTGAATGGACGGTCGGCGTGGGGGATAGCAACCCGCTAGCTCACAGCTAGCTAGCCAGTATTATAGTAGGTAGCTATAAATGTCGCTCGGTAGCAAGCTGGTCGGTACCACACACCCACCAAGAAGAAAGTATAAAAATGCAAAAATGTAGGAAGATACTGCGATATAAAACGATACAAATATAGCTAGCGAGTTATCTAGCAAGGTAACCAGCAAGCAAGATAATGAGAAACCCACTGAAAATTTCAGTGTGGTACTCTGCTTTTGTTGTGTCGTTAATGAACTAGCCTCACTAGCTAACAATCATCTACTTCAACAAAACACGAGTAGGCCCAGCCTTTGCTTAGGCGCTGCGATTAATGGAGTAAGAAACGGTCTTTCTTTTCCAGAGTAGTCCTTCCTCTCGTTTTGTTTCTATCTCTCGACGAGGGGGTACGACGAGGCCTCACGCTCCTGACCTGACCTCGGAACCGCCGTCTCCCGCGTTGCCGGAAGTTTATCCGCACCAGTTTACGGAACGGCGCCACCTGTCGGCGTGGAGGATCGGATTTACCGGCGGGTACCGATTTTGACTGCGCTCGTTGGAAACGGTGTCGGAAACCGAGTCGTAAATTTAATTTCATTATCCCATTTGCGCTTCGCGCCACAGTCACTTTAAATAGATTTGAGTGACACCCGCCTAACTGGCCACGAAAAAATCCATTTTACAAGCGCTGACTGTTGCTTTTATGAGAGAGAAGGTGAACTCCTGAGAGTTTTCCACATGCGTGAGTTAGTTTGGTCCAGCAGCTCCTCAGAAATCGCTTGACTGAGTTTTTCAGAAGGAATGCTAGGTAAACATTGAAGTAATTCAAGATGTCATAAGATAATAAGAATGCACACATGCAGTACCCGTATGAACTTCATTATGAAAATGCAATATTATGACATGCACTGAGTGACAGTTTGTGAATAATAAAACACACAATAGCAAGAGGTTAAGCATGGTCTTCAAACAAGGAAGACAGTGCACAGACAAGAAGTATTACATCTTCTTCATCTCCCACTCATGCTTACACTGAATAATAAAAAAAACTTAAAAGAAGAAAGACACCATAGCCTCTCTCTTGTCCCAAGTGGTACCTACAATTTCATCAGTCTGTACAGAACATAACAGAACCTTACATTTTTAGGTTTTTGGTTGAGGGTGGGATGTTTTAATGTACATTTAAATGTATTTACAATATATTATTGGGCTGACCAACATTCTCAATAAATTGCAGTGTATTTTGTATTCGTCTGGGATGTTAGAGCAGAAGAGAGCTGAGCTTTTCAGCAAGACATGTTGGTTATGTATTTTGGGGTTTATGTAATCAGCAAACTCAATGAAGTCATTATCAGCCTATTTCCTATTTAGCCATTGTGGAATTGGCATACACATTGGTACACCACACGGGCTGTTCTGCAATGAGTGTATCTGTTAGCACTATTAAATAATCATATATGTGGGGACAGTGTGAATTCAGTGATTTTGCTGTTCAGCCGTGGCTCCTAGAAAACATTAGAGATGACAAAGCTCAGAGTGGGATGGAAACATTAGTCATGTTCTTTTAACACTCACTTTAAGCAGACATCAAAGCTGGGCTTTGTCAGGATGTAGGAGCATTTTGATGAGTATATGTCCCAATCTACGCAGGCCTTGCACAGAACACATTTTCAGTCACTGCACATGCAAACATTAACATCATTTTGCAGATTTTATAATAAACACCCCTGTAAGATTAATTTAGATGGCATTTTAATAGCAAAATTTGACAAGACAAAAAACAACAACCCTATACCAGAAATGTGATCACAGTACACTGAGCCTAATGTTGTTCAGTAGTCAAGAGCACGCTTTGATTTTCTACACATGCTCTGGGCAGAAGTGCTGATCTATGGCCAGTTTTGCCTTTAGGCTTATAGTGGTTATAGACAGAACTGTGGCTGGGTATTCTGTTCCAAGATAAGCCCTTACTGATAACTTCTGACCCAAGCTTGTTCACAAAAAAAAGAAAAAGAAAAAAAAATCTCCTGGGTCTGTATCATCATTTTCTTTTCTTCCTCACTGGAACATACAGTATATACATTTACACTGTGACCTACAGAGGGAGACATACACACAGCTTGTACTACACTGGAGAATGCATGGAGATGGGCCTTTCAGCTGTGTTGTAAGAGGACATGAACAGGCATGGATAATTCTGATCCTGAACAGTTTGAGTTCTGCAGGTTGTAATACTGCTGTTTAATTAGCAATCTGACACACTGGAGCTTTTCTTTTGATACCCATTTTCACTGACCACTATGATGATGCAGCACTTGATATCCTCAAACCAGTAATCAAAACCGTTGCATTTAAGGAATTACAAATCCACAAAGAGAGATTACCCCCCATCCCCTACACCCTGCACTTTGACACACAGACTCATGCACACCCGACATAGACGTATAGGAATACATACATAAATTGAAAATGCTACACTGCAGAGGGAGGATTGTCCTGGAGATGAGATGGGGACAGAAGAGACACAAGAGGAAATAGTGTCCGGGCCAAATTTAGAGACAGTTTAATGTTGCTAAGGTACTTGCATAAGAGGGAGTTTCCAGCACTAATCTGTGTAAGGCGATAACTGGGATATCCTCACTAGTGTGGGCTGCTCTTACAAAACTGGTATGGAAGTAGATGTGTATGCTCTAGAAACTTGCATGGGTCGTCAAGTTCATGTTGAATTAGTTGGGCTTAGTAGGACCTTAATAAAATTGACTTGCTACATATCAAGGTTTGGGAATGTGAACAATGTTAATTGTTTGCACATCTTGGTATGTAGCTTCCCCTGATGGTGGAATGAACTTCCACACTTCATCTTTTCTGCTGAGTCCATCACTATCTTCAAGAAACATCTGAAAACACAGCTCTTCTGCACTCACCTAAACACCTGAAACACTATCACCTAAAGCAATTTCTCATACCGTAAACCCTGTAATAAAAGAGAATAAAAAAATAGCAAACTATGGTTTCGTGCACTTTTATCTCCACCAGCTAGCTTGTACCTTTTCTGGCCAAATATTGAAACTTGGCCATACTGTATTGCTAATATTGTTGACTCCTTATGTGGCTTGTTGCTTGTGTTGTACTCTGCCTCACTTGTAAGTCGCTTTGGATAAAATCATCTGCCAAATGAATAAATGTAAATGTAAATGTAGCTTGACACAACAGATCGGCCCAAGTGATTAGAGTATCAGGGCTTTTAAAGTAATTATCAAGGAAGCATCCTAGCACCAGAATGAGAGTACTTAAGTATGCCGTCTTTGTACACAGGACCAACAGCAATGGCACTTGAAAAGAGTAGCCACTTCCGTATTAAGACCACTTCAGAGAAATTGTGTTAATAGAATGAGGTGTGAGTAGACACTTAAAATGATTGACAGGACATTGGTCCATCTGTTCTCTGTCTTGCCATTCTCTCCCTTGTGTTTTGATTCTCCTGCGTTCCCTTCCAGATGCTCTCAATCTGTTAAATTTGTACAGTGGTGCTCCTGGGAAACACATCCCACTTCCTCTTTCCATCACTATTTCCTATTTCTGTCTCTCGTACTGTCTTATGGTCTGCTCCTCCATTCTTGATCTCCTCTGGAAAGGTCAAAGGTTGGAGATTGTTTTTGAGGCAGGGCTGGAATTATGGGCTCAGAGGACTGGGGGTTGGTGAGTAATCCTATAAACACAGTATATCTGTGCATATTTATAGACTAAGAAAAATCCTCTCGTTGAAAAAAGTAGGAATGAAGTGAAGGGGAATGGGTGCATGAAAAGTGGGGAGGAGGAGGGCACCTATGGGTGGGGAGCACCAAAAGAGGCAGATTAAGCCATCAGACAAGGAATCAGATGAAGAAGCCTCTCTTTGTCTTCGAAAGTGATGATGAAACACGGTTCCTTGCAAAGGTGACAGATGGTGAGATATTAGGACATAGGAAAAAAGACATGCCAAACAGAGGAAGATAGAAAAAATTTTACCTACGTAACTTCATAGAATGCTATGAAGTAAACAATAAATATGTTCAGCAGTAAAAGTATGTCACAGACATTCAAGAATCATGTTCTCCAATGTCCAATTTATTAAATTAGTTTCACAGTTTTGTAAGATCTTTTTTATAGTCTTCTCAATAAAACTTCATACAAACTTTTCACACAAACAGGTAACATTTTGTGGCCTGTGGTTCTGCCTTGCCCACAGTCATACTGGTGTCTCTTACAGTGATATGGGTCTCTTTCACAGTTATGCAGTCGTTTGGCATAGTGGTGTAGGCCTCTTTTACAGTTATATGGGTGTCCTTCACAGCCATATGGGTTTCTCCCACACTGATTGTGTTCCATTGCATCTGCTAAACAAAATATGTACCTCAAATGGGTAACCGATTACTTAACCATACGCCTGTGCATTGATGTTTAGCAAAACATGAGTCCTTTTTTTATATTTTTAATCAGACAAAGGACAATATCAATATTATTATTCCCACACCATTTTTACCTACAAAATGCAAAAATACAGTGTTTAGCCAATGCATTATATACTGTACAATACTGTACAATTGTTTAAAATCATATTATTTAATATTAGTCAACAAGTAAATGTGCACATATATTAATGTGCAGCTTAGTTTGACTGGACCCCCAGACTTTCACAGCCCAAGAGACAGACTAATTGAGTGAGGAACTGATATACATAGAATGAGTTCTGGCTCACATAACAATTGTTGCTACCCCAGTCATAAGAAAAGAGGCGAGGCAAGGGGTGTTTATTACCATGGGCAACAGATGGTGACCTGTGGCTCATGGGTCACAAGTCATTTAAGCTTATTTAAAGACCCTGGACACGCAAGGCAGAAGAGAGACCCTTACCTTAATTCAATCCTGGATGGCAGGATTGCAGTTACTTTCCCTCTGACAGAGGGGCACAGGTTGTGTCACTGTCGCACCTTTGGCAGTAAGCATGAGCAAACAATTTCATTGTGTGAAAATTCATATCTACTGAAACAGACATTATAAAAACATTTTTATGTTATGTATGGAAAACTTTGAAAGTGACATTTTATTTATTTGTGAAACAGAAAAAGCAGGAGACAGTGGTAAAATCTAGCAAGAGGTAAATACTGCATATAGCAACGTAAAGTATTGGCACAATATCATGAAATACGTGGGGGCAGACAGACACTCAGACACTAAAGATAGACACAGACAGTTAGAGAGGAAAAAAATGCAGAAAGACACAAGTTTATTTCAGACAGAAGTTTATTTCAGTCCATTACGGCTCAGCCACTCAAAATCCCAGATAATTGACTTAGTCCAGCATTCAAAGGTAGCAATCCCCTCCTCTTCCCATCTTTCTCTGTAGTGCCTGTCCAGTTGACATCTCATCTCCTGGCTGCTCAAACAGGTAGGGTCAAAGTCTGATTTTTAAAATTTTTTATTCATCTGGATTCTCTCTTCATGTTTGTTTCTTTCTAATATGTACCATCCTTCTTCCACTCCCCCCTAATCTTTCTTCATTGATGAGTTAATTTCCTTTTTTATTCATTTTCTATCCTTCTATCTTTCCCCCCATGTTTCTTAGACTGCTTGAATCTCTATTCACGGTCATGCATATGTTGCTCATTTCCATTGCTTTGTCTTCTTCAACAGCATTTTCATCTTGCATTTTTTCTTTATGGTTCAGATTTTTTCATTTGCCAGTTTTGGGTTGCCTTTTGTGACTTACTCAGATTTGAAATGCAGATGAAATGCAAATTTTTTCTACCTCAAAAAAGAGGGAGAGAATAGGCGAGATTATTAATGGTTGAAATAACGGCTGTGAGACTGGTGTTCTAGGTTTAAAAATAAAACGTGAAGGTGAAATAATATGTTGTACGCAAATTACTGATTATTCACATTCTTGTTACCAATTAATTTCACAGTAGTAATCAAAGCATGTACACACAATATCGTGTACTTATAATATATCATTTTTATTCTGATAAAGGTTTTTAAATTGAATAACCCAGTTAATGACAAGAACTGTTATGCATGTAGTGATATTGGAGTAAATCACAACTGAGGGCACATTTTCATGCTTCATTTTTCAAATGCAAGGGGCTAATGTGATTTGATCAAGAGATTTCTTGATCATTCATTGTCTTGTTCTGTAATGGCAGTCATTTTCATTTGGTTTGTCCCACAGTAACTCTCTCTCAAACACCCTCAAATAAGGCAATAGAGTTTTTTTGGAAATTCTCCACTTCTATTGTGTTATTATACTTATGTTAATGAACATTTTCTTGTAATTTTCTCTTTGAGTGTGGAAATTGAACTGATTGGACATATGTCCATTTCTTTGGTCACAGCACATATACTAGCAAGTATTTGTTATGGTAAAACTAAAGGCAACTCCAAATAAAATAAAAATTTTTTTTTTTTCTTTTTGCTAAACGGTAAACTATGGCAATTCATATTTTTTCTGCATGTGTTAATCGTCTATAGTGCTCTTTAAGCTTTATAGTTTGCTCTTGTTATCATGTTTATTTGTATTCTGTTGAAGTAAAATTTCTAAAAAATCACATATTAATGGAAAGAATAAGGTCAAAGGTGTCATGGATGGAAAAATGACATTCAACAATCAATCAGTCATTGCAATAATTTTTATAGTTTGTGCAGTTCCTTCCTACGCGATTACACCAACTCCTCACCAGATCAGTGTATTCACCTTTATTTCCAGAAGCTGTTGGGCGGGGGCCTTGTTTCGGAAGTAAAAGGCAGAAGACAAAGGAGGAGCACATCACAGGTGACAGAAGGCCTACAGAGGAAGCGTGATAAAGCCGCACGAGACAGACCCCCAAGCACTCTTCCACGCACCTGTGAGCACACAACCTCTCCCACACCATCCCTAACGCTCCTCCCGCCTGCATCAGAGAATGGGCAACGCAAAGAGTGGCGCGGTCTCCAAGGAGATCCTGGAGGACCTGAAGCTCCACACCAAGTTCACGGAGAACGAGCTCAGTCAGTGGTACGAGAACTTCCAGAAGCAGTGCCCGTCGGGACGCATAACGCCCGATGAGTTCCAGAACATCTACCAGCGCTTCTTCCCGGAAAGCGACGCCAAGACCTACGCCCAGCACGTCTTCCGCTCCTTCGACACCAACGACGACGGCACGCTGGACTTCAAGGAGTATATCATAGCCCTGCACATGACCTCCTCAGGCAAAATGGCTCTAAAGCTGGAGTGGGCCTTCTCGCTCTTCGACGTGGACAAGAACGGCTACATCACCAAGTCTGAAGTGACCGAGATATGTCAGGTAAGCCACGGGCTTCGGTTTTACTCGGGTTTAAATAGCAGTCATTCCACACTGTTTTCACAAATGTATCTGTTTGAGCTGATTTCATGCTTTGAAAACAGTGTGGTGGGAATGTTCACCCCGTCAACATGAACAATCACTGGTGTGTGGGATCAGGCTCCACCTGAGTCACAATGAAGACTCTCAAACACATCATTTGCTGCGCTGCTCGGCACTATACATCTCCGGGTACCTCTGTGTTGGATAACATCCTATCCTATCCAGAATGCATAACTTCCTGCCTGCCTGCCACCTGCTTCCTGCCAAAAAAGCTGGGATGGGCTCCAGCACTGTCAGCTGTCAAGGCACAAAAGCTGCTGGAGAAACTATCCCAGGGTAGAGTAATAATAAACCCTGTTCTCTGAAAAGGGAAGGCCTTACTTCAATCTGTTAAGCATTAGTCACTGGAGGCCTTGAACACCTTCTTACTTGATCAAGATGATTAAAGGCATCTGTACTAGGCAGTCCTGCCATAAGTAATTGGAACCTTGCAATTGGCCTCTCTTTAAAAAAGGACACAGCTACAGAATGAAATATTTATGAATGTAGTATGTAAAAAGTGCAAACGTGGCCATGCCAGTCCCCATTTAATTGATTCCAGTTTCCTCAGTGCTTAATTAAAGGCAGATCTTTCTAACCTCGGTGTGCGTGTGTGCCTAAAATAAGAAGGAGAAAACAAATTAGTCAGCTCTTAAGTTAAGCTGGTGGGGCAGGGAGGGATAGAGGGACAAACATAGTAAGACGACTAAAATATAGACTGTGAACTGAACTGAGGTACACTGGGATTAGAGTACTTTAAAGTAAAACAACGTGGCCAACATTGGCTGGGACATATGCCAGCGTAGGCAGGCTGGATATCTTATCACTGTCTGTTGCGTCAATATTAAGGTAGTCAAACAGGATTAATAGTTGTAAGCCATCTGGAACAGCCCCATAACCTGTAATGTAAAATACTATGATGGGATGAACTGTGTGTGACAATACAGTGCATCAATGGCAACTTGGGTTTTAAATTGAAAGATTAGTCTGAAACATGGGCTAAGATTACTCAGTGGCAAGGACAACAGATGTAAAATAACAATACAATCTGTTCTGTTGACATTCTGTGAATAAATTGAATATTCAAAAGAATTTTTAAAGGCTGTTATTTGACTGTTTAACCTGGAGGATTATACATAGATGACCAGATTGGTAATTTAGCCAGGACAGCAGGGAAACCCAACCCTCTTCTTTGCAATAAGTGCCATGGGGTCTTTAATGACTACAGGGAGTCAGGATCTTGGTTTAATATCTAATTCAAAAGAGAGCATCTCCTACAGCACAGAGCACTGGTTTCCTGTAAGGTCCAGGGGTAAGTCTGCCCCCTGCTGGCCAATCAACACAGCTTCCAACAGAGACGTGGTTTTCCATGCAAGAACCAGCTGTACTCATCCCTGCTCAGTTTCTGCTAGCAGGAAAGAAAGTTGCACAGTCTTATGGCTGCTGGTTTGCTGAGAACTTGATAACCCAAAAGGCCTATTGCTGATTAGTCATACATACTGTTGCACACATACATTTAGTTTTGAAGTGTTAAATATGTTATATTTACATTTACAACATTTGAATGTTGTAAACGTTACCTATACATACAGTTCATAACCTATTCAGCAAAAACTGCAATTTCTTAGGGAGCGATGGTGACATTCCTTATCAATTTAGATAGTAGGAGGTCAATACACGGATTAAAAATCTGAAAACCCTGTGTAAATTCCCCTCATCAGCTTCATGAAGAGTTTTCATTCTACAGTAAATTTTACCCAGAGCCTATGTCCTCCAAAATATGTGATTTTAAATGGAGTGAAAATTAATATGCCAAACCATGTTATTTATGAAGTCCACATTAAAGGTGGTCACTGCTGCTTTGTTCGACTACAAGTGATGTTCTGGAATTATGACCATTTTTCTACAAAACAGAAAATTAAAAATTGATAATGCAAAATCTAACATTTCTACCAAAATTATGTGTTTTTTGGTACTTCTCCAAATTAATTGGGTCATGATATACATATTTTCTAAAAGCAAACTTCCAATGAACAAACTTAGAATGTTTGTGCAAAGATATTATATACAAAATTACAGGCAATTTCTTCCAGCAGTTTAACACAAGATATTTTTAAATAAAATGCTGATAGTTGTCTGAATTTCAGTGGCCTGTGGCAGGCATGTATTGTATTGATACTATCGATAATTTATTGTATTGATAATAAAGACATAATCTCAATGGAGTTATTGTAAAGATTGTACAGAGGCAAATGGCTGGCATGTTATGCATGAATTGCATTTCATGTGTGAATACTGTAAATTAATTGGCTTGTAGAGGCTTTTAAAGATTTCTCTTTTTACAATGTAAACAGTGTACTGCCAATATTATGTGCACATTTACATGTGTCCAACTGCCTGGCAATTCAGATGAAGATGTTATTTATGCATTTTGCAGAAATTCCAAAATATTTCCATAGTCCCCTACAAACATACCCAGGTTTTGTGGTATTTAAATTTTATAGCCATTTATTCAACCTAATCAAAAAAACAGTTGAGACTTTAAATATAATTAGTTACATTGACAAGAAAAAATGATGATGATGATGATGATACTACTAATAACAATAATAGTTAATAATTATTATTATACTATACCATCCAGCTGTATAAATGGATAACATGTAAAATTGTAACCTATGACCTAAGTCGGTCTGGATAAGAACAGCTGGTAAATGAAAATAATGTAATGTACTGTAATCAAAATGGGACAGTTCACAACAGTTAATTAACCAGAAATCAGAGTAGAATCATGATGTGAGTGAAGCAGGAGCTTTTCAATTCTGCTCTAACACAGATCTGTTGGCTACCTCCATCTGGCAGTCTGCTGTGCAACCAGGCCTCAGTGTCAATTGTTCTAGGCTCTGCTGAGTGTACACACAAGGAAGGATCACTTTAAAAAATAGAAAAATAATTATACCGTGAAAGAGTGCCCCAGATGCTGTATAGGCAGAATGGTGATTAAAAAAAGAAAAGGTGCCCCAGACCGACCTGATGAATCTTTCTTTGACAACCCAAGCAGAGCTTGGTGGAGGAAGGGCTTTATAAAACAAAGAGATGACCTGGTCTCTCACTGTCCCTCAGGCCATCTTTAAGCTGATCCCAAAGGAGAAACAGGACCAGCTACCGAGTGACGAGAACACACCCGAGAAGAGGGCGGACAAACTGTGGAGCTACTTCAATAAAAAGGATAATGGTGAGAATAAAATAGCAGATTCCCCAGCTCTGGGATGCTGGGTGTTTCATTACTGTGCATTGGTAATGCAGCTACTGTCTACATGCAGAGTAATGGAACATAGGATAAATATTGTGGCGCAGAAATCATTTACATATTCCATTAAAACTTACTACAAACATGGCACATGGTGCGACTGCAACAGTACAAAACCTAATTAAACTCATTTTCTGTGCCTTGCATGAATGAAGTCAGTTAGTGAGAGACTGCCATATTAACCCTTGCTCTCTTACTTATCTCTTACAGAGAGACTGGCCGAAGGAGAATTTATTAAAGGTGTGACGGAGAATGAGAATGCTCTCCGCCTCATACAGTACGACCCATCAAAATAAGGGGTTCCTGTCTCTTTGTCTGTGTCAATATTAATATAATGCAACCCTGAAAACTGGCTCCCATTTAAGGTCTCCACTTGAGAAAGAAGGTATCACAAACAGATGCATACATTCAATTTTTAGAAAAGTAACAAAGTGTAATAAAGAACATTTAAACTGTATGTTATATCACCTTGTTATCCTTGAATTTTGACTAGTTTAAAAGATCTTAATGTTTCATATTCACAGTGTAACTGTTTATAATGATATAATGATGATGAAATGTTTAATATTATTTGCAGTGTGGGTCATGGGGGAGAAAGGCTATGGAAGGCTGATAAAATCCATCCCTGAGTATCCCTGAGTGTAGGTGTAAAAAAAACTACTGAATGTTGATCTTTTCTCATTTCTCATTCCCCTCTCAATATGATGGGGTGAAACTTTGCAATAGATATTAACAGGAGCATTTTAACATAACAAGGTAACAGAGTGAGAAAAGATCAAATTTGTCCTTGCAAAGCTGAACTATGCACTTATATTACTTTAAAACCAGCAACAGAACAAAGAGGCATTTTATAATAAACTAAAGTATATACAAATGCCTTTAAATGGCATTCCTCCATCATGACCTAACTGGCATGCTGCTGGCAACAATGTTACTCAGTTAAGTAAAACTGCCTTTAGTGTTGTGCTGAGTCCGCCTAACCATACTGGGTGGTGGTAGGCATGGAAAAGCAATGTAAAATAACCAGCTACCCATTACTAATTTTTAAACATTTTAAGCTGTTGTTATGTTTTGCGATAAATGAATCTCTGTAGCGCAGTTTGGATTGTAAATAATTTTAAGATTATTAGTATCTGGGAGACACCCTTATCTGTGTTGACCTTCAAGAGCAATTACATTTACATTTTGTCCCTTAGCAGATGCTCTGATCCAAAGAGATGTACCTATCCAGTGAGATATGAGTACATTTAATGTGACATTTACATTTGCATTAAAGATCACTGTTCATATCAAGCCAATTTAACATCTAGCATGTTATGCTTAAATTGGTTTCGCATTTTTTTCTCTCTTTCACAATACTGGAGATGTGTGATTGGGGAGAAACATTTGTAAAACAAACATTATAAAGATTTCCTTTAGGTAAAATTAAGGCCAAACTGCACGACAGCATTGAAAATCTCTCAAAGCCATTGGAACTGTCCCCACCATTTTTATTAGGTCAGCACAGTACTGTATATATAGTTACCTAACCCTGACTAACACCATGCTATTGATAACTACTTACCAAAAAAACATCTGTTACCTTCCTGTTTTTAGTAAAGTTAATCTAGTTAACTGCTGTGTCTCAGTGCTGGATTAGGAATAAATACCTGTCTCACGTGGGCACATCACCACTCCAATTTTTTAAAATCTTCTTAAAGTAATTTATTAGAATTAGACTTTAGTTTAATTAAGCCTGGGTAATTAAGGCAGACTACCTTGTTCATTTAAGAACATTCCAACAACCTACATACAACAATTGTGTGAAACACATAATAAAGTGGATGGCCTTCTACTAATGGTTTAATTACATTAACAATTTAATTAACAAAGAGATGGGAATAATATACGCAAACACACAGACAAATGCATGCACAAACATGCGCACACAGACCGCCATTGTATTTGTGGTGTTTTTTTTTGTATTTTTTGTTTTTGAACAAAATAAATTGTGGAAAAATATTTCTACATTTCTTGAGTGTGCTGGTATTACTTTGTAAATGTACATATGTACCCAAATGTGTTGTTCTCTGTCTGCTTATGGAACTGTCTAGTATATTTGCAAATGATATTATTAAGGGCCTAAAATCAGAGGCATCACATGTTCTTATAAAATTAGAAATATGGGATTATCAGTCTCTCTGTGTCAAATTTAATGTTCCAGTTCCGAACTGCATATTGAATTGACACAGTTGAAAGATGTCCTAATTGCCCCTGGTATGATAAATAAACTTGTATTGTACCATATTGGTTGCCAGTGTTTGAAGTATTAAACCCTAACCCTCACGTCTGATAACCTGAAAGCCTCATTTTGGCCAGTCATTGTGGCATGGTGCGTATGTCCTGTCTCTCTCTCTCCTCCCCTTTCTTTTTACTCTCATCTGGTTAACACTTCAGCCTGGTGTCTCCTTTCATTCTCCATTCACTTTGACAGCTCTCTTCCCTTCGGCTCACAGTGTGCCTCCTCCCACATTCTCTCTCTGTCTCTCTGTCTAATTTGGGATTACAGACATAATCTTGTGCCCAACATATGAGAGCAGCTGTGAGCTGACCTCTCGAAATCTCTTTCCCTGTAATCTTTCCATCTCTGTCTGTCGATTCAAATGTAAATGTTTTTTTTGTCTGCACACATTTTTCAATATTAAAATACACAGTAAATGAAAACAAAAGGAAGAATAAAAAATACAAAAATACTAAGCAACTAAGCAGACAAGGGAATGCTCTCATATACAGACATATACAGAAAAAGAAAGACAAACACAAGTAAAAAAAGAGTGACACAATTTTATTCAATATCCCATCATCATAATTACTACTATCACAATAATTATGACAATTACAATAATTGTGACAGGCTTTCCATAGTTAAAATTGAATGAAACGTAATTGAGAAAATATCAAAATATTAAATGCCTGACCTTCTATTTTTCCTACATATTTCGTGATTCTAAACAAAACAAAACATTGTCTTGATTTCTACATCTGACTGTACTATACATTTCAAACCAATTTGCTGCTAGCATTGCAGAATTCAAAATGATTGATTGTTTGGAACTTCTAATTATGACAAGTTAGACTTCATAGACTTACAAGATGATGAGGATAATTCATAATCTCATGACTGATAGTTGAAGCTAAATGGGGCTGGGCTTGGTCATTACCTAGATGAGGTACCTTCCCTGTGCCCCTAGCAGGAGACCAATGCCCCTGCACTGATGGGGACACTGTGCTGTAGGAGATGGCTTTCAGAGGATATGTTAAGATGAGGTTCTGACTAACTGTGGTCATTAAACAGTTTTATGGCACTGATCGCTGAGTGGGCAGCTCCCTGGCACTCTGGCCAAATTCCCAATCTGGCTCTGTCCTTATGGCCATTTAATCATCCCCCCAGTTTTACTGGCTAAAATAATTACAGATTCTTAGCATCAGGACAATAGATGCTAAAACCAAGGACATATCCTCCCAAGGGGCCTGCCAGCATAATGACAAATGTGAGGTTGCCAGGCATCAACAGCTCTCAATATATACTTTACATCATATACAAAACATACATATGACCGTACAGCTTTTCAAATGTTACTGCTGAACAAAAACACAGGACATGAACAGATCTCACCAGTCTGAGGAGCTGAGGAGAAGATGGACATACAGTTCTCTGCCAGAGATGCTGCATACGTAATAGACACTCATGACCACTGATAGCCTACTCTTCTTTACTTGCAATCACACAGAAATGAATTCTCATCCATAGATTAAGGATTAATATAGTGAGATTCTCTGTGATTGAAATCTCCTGCTGATGTTTCAGTAGCATAGGTGCCTGTGGTATTTAATAATTGTGTCTGTTTTATTGTCGTGATTTCAGAAGTGTTTTGCCTTTTTTCTTTGATTTTATTACATTTTTTATTTCAGAGGGCAGATATGTCCATCACCCAGCATACCAAACATGGCAACACTGTTCATTTTCCACTGAAACGCTACGTGCTACACAAACAACACAAAACAATGTATGACAAATGACTGATTTTTTATGTCATTTGTTTTCGGGTGTCATTCAGTGTCATTGGGTTTTCCCTTTAACAATAAAACTGCGTAGATAGATTTTACTCTGGGAATACAGAATTTTTTCAATGTCCAATATCTGTATTTGTAGGTATAAAATACAAAACTAGCTGTGTGTAACACTCCACAGCCTAGTGCAGTCTTTCACAATCCAGCCTGACAATGGCCAGTGCAAACAAGTGTTATAAGCTTAAAACCCTCAATGGCAAAATGTTCACTCATTGAGTTTCTTATGTAGTCCAGTCCTGAAATGACACTTCATTAATGACTTGTAGGAAATACTACTGAGGCAGAACTTCATCAGTAACATCCAGAGTATTCAAGATGCCCATTACTTTACCTTCATTATTAACCCGTATAATTCTCTTATTACAGAAATGCAGTTATTTATTATTGTTTTGTTGCTTGGTATAAACATGTGACAATTACAATTTGTCTGCAACCACTGATGAAATTGTCTTGCTCAGGCCAATAATAGCTGTGTAATTTTCTTTCCTTCATCTGTGTCCTCTGTTTTTATCCCTTCTTGTCAAGCCCTGACTCCTACCCTGTCTTCTTCCCCGTTCTCGGCTACCCGTTAGCAGAAGGCATCCCTCTCCTCCTGCCCTTCCTCCATCCCTCCGTCCTCCTCTCTCGACACGGAGAACCCCTCCTCCCTCTCCCTCTCCCTCTCCATCGCGTCCTCCATCTCCTCAAGCTCCCTCTCGCAGTCCTCGCACCCCTCCGTCCCGCACCCCCCGACCAGCACCAGGGAGGGTGCCTCGCCCAGCCCGTCCCGGGCCCACACCGTGTCCATCAGGCCGTCGGGACACGGCATCAGCCCGCTGACCGAGTAGATGCCGCTCCCCGGCACCACCTCGTCGTAGGAGGGGGCGTGGCTGGCTCGGGCCTCCTCCAATCGCAGCCGCTGCTTGTGCCTCAGCTCGATGATGGTCTTGGTGTAGGAGTTGAGGGTCAGGACTGCGGCTGCCATGCAGCAGCTGAAGGAGATCCAAGCCATGCTGCCACACAGGAAGACAAAGGGAGCTTTACTCTCTGACTGACAGGACACCACAGCAAAGTTATGTTTACATTATATTTGGAGGTAGAGGGTAACAATATGTGGGCGGCAGTGCAGCACAGTGGTATGGGACAGGAATCGTAACCAAAAGGTTGCTGGTTTGACTCCCTGCAGGAACACTGCTGCTGTACCCTTGGGCAAGGTACTTAACCCAGAATTACCTCTGTAAATGTCCAGCTGTATAAATGGATAACAAGTGAAAAGTGTAATCTATGTAAGTCGCTCTGGATAAGAGCGTCTGCTAAATGACTGTAATGTAATATATCAGTGCAATTAACTGAATGGAGATTACTTTTTATCAAATTAGAATCATTCATAATGAAAATTAAATTTGAAATAACACAATGCCGATCTGGTGACCCTACATTTTGTCGCTTAGCAAAGTGTGTTAGCATGTCTCCAGGGTGTTGTAGCTCTGAACAGTAATTAAACTGACACTCACGCAAATGACCACCCATAATCCCAGGTCTGGGGCCTCCAGTCTTTGGGTCCCACGCTCACAGTCATCTGGAACACCGTGGTGTACATCATGTGGGCCACCATTCCCATCATACCTGCAGAGCAAGTGTGAGAGATCCGTGAGTGCTACTTTGTGTGCCAGCCCGCTTTGTTTCACAACACTGGAAGCATCAGCCTCCATTCTAAAGAGACATTTACATTTGGTCATTTAGCAGACACGCTTATCCAGAGCGACTTACAGATTAAGAGGGACTTATAGATTAGTACGTCAAGCGGGACAGCAAGAAACGACTCACACAGTGTCACACAGGATAGACATATAGAACATGTACCCATCTCCATGACCACAGACTATCCAGGGGAACAAAGGCAGGAGTAAGAAGTAAACTGAGCATGAAGAAATGACCATAGTGTTAGCATTGTGCAACACTCAAGCTATTCCCATTCCCTCCTCTTTTCTGTATGTATTTCTACAGCTGGGTTTAGTGACATGTGAACATTATTGGGCAGTGGGCACCCTTAACTGATGTCACCTCTCTGCTTTTATCAAATTTCTGCCAACTCCAGAGGAGAAAAGAGGCAGGTAGAAGAAAATATGAAGGAGACATTATTCAAAGGAATCCACCCCTCTAAGCACTGCATGCTTTGGCGTTAAAACCATGAAAAGAAAAGAAACAGTGATGTAATGGCAGAGGAAAGATGGACTCACCGGACAGGACAGTGCAGATGGCAGCAAAGGCATTGATTTTGAGGGCATACATCTCCTTGTGGGCGCAGGCACACAGGACCTCTACCCACATCAGCAAAAAGCCCATGGCAAGAAGGCTGATATACATGAACTCTGACACCACAGACAGCCACAGCACCCCTGAGAGAGAGAGAGAGAGAGAGAGAGAGAGAGAGAGAGAAAGAGAGATATTACACATCATCTGGGTATTGATACTTTTTTCAACATTCAGCAGGACGAAAGCATTAATGCTAACATTAATAAAAGGGTTCATGAGAGTGAGTAGTCTAACTTGACACAAAAGAATATTGACACAAATACAACAGAAAATCCAGTGTGGTCAGCTGACACTAGAAAAAATTGTTTGTTCAAGTTCTGATACAATCAATAGCTCAGATGAAGCAATTAAGACTTAATCTAAAAAAACTCATTGACCTTCAAAGGACATCACAGATTCAGTTAAACTGGTCTTCATTGTGGTGTTATGTTACAAAGGAAACATACTGTAGAGGGGCAAAGACAAAGAAGGGCGATGAACCCACTGAGATATTGTGTGCTTCCATAAGTAAAAGGCTCAGAATATAAGGGACAGACAAGCACATTTGCTCATACATTTCCAGGCATTCACCTTGAGTTTCTCCAGGAGTCAGCTCAATGAAGCTCCGACACTTCTCACCTGAGAAGCAAGTAGTAGCTTTCATGAGATGTGAAGTTCAATGAATGATCCAAGACAAGCAGCAATTCATCTAAACGTATTACTTGTTTACTTCCTTTATAATGTGAGTGGGGTCTTCATTCTGCCTATAACTGACCTGGGGGACATGCCTGTCTATTGCCAGATTTTTATTCTTTTTCCTCTCTCCCCAATTTCACAACAGGACACTTTCTTTGACACGTGGTTATTGTGTACCCCACATTACATTATATGAAATTATTGTCATTTTACATCTTATCCAGAGCAACTTACATAGGCTACAGTTTTTTTACATGTTATCCATTTATACAGCTGGATATTTTCTGAGATAGTTATGGGTTAAGTACCCTGCCCAAGATTACAACAGCAGTGCTCCAGCCGGGAATAGAACCAGCAACATTTTGATTGCAACCCCGGCTCCATACCACTATGCTACACTGCCGCCTCATCCCAAAACTGATGAACATCCAGAACATCCACTCCCTGAACTGATATTCACGGTCCCAGTGCTTAGTCGGGATAGTTTCTTTACGCCCTCTTCCCTCATGTTTCCTACCATCACTCTTACTCTTTTCCTCCTGCCCTCCGTTTCTTTTTTCCCTCTTGTCCACCTCTCACCTTCATTGTGTTTTTCACAGGACTGCCAGAACCCTGTGTGAAAGTATCGCAGCATGTACTTGTCTTCCCCAGTCTCCCAGATGTAGTGCACCGCATTGGCCAACTGCTTTTGCCGAATCTTGGCAAGCTCCTCCTTTGTCTTTGGCGAGACTGTCCTGTTGGACACTGGGGGAGATGAGGAGGAGGACTTTGGTGGAGGTGTTGGACTCTCTGAAAAGACAAAGGCAGATAGGACTTAGAAAGGTCATTATGATATTCATACTCATGTAACTTGGTGGTAGAGGAAATGCACAGAGATAGGTAATGAACAGTTACAATAAAAATATATTCTGAAATTAAATATAAAACATATGGGCCTCTTGAGTCTACAGGCTTGCAGTATTTAACCTGAAAGTTGCTGCTAATAAAAAAAACAATCAGTCAATGTGCTAATGAGGAAAAAAATCAAGTCTTCATTCCATATTTGATGCCATGTTTGTCAGCTGATTCCACAGGTAAAATGTACCGTTGCAAGAATGCTATTGGCAAAAACAACGAAGAAAGTTAAGTCCACTGCTGCATCATAAAAATTTGTTTTAAAATATCAGACAGCAGGCATGACACATGCAAAATCATACATTCCTAGGAACAGCACTGTAAAACGTATACAGGAAAATATCAAATACTCAAATCACACTCCTCCAAAATGCTATGTTGCATTTAATATCTCACGGTGACCAAAACCTGTTTGTAATAAACACAAATTATGTAATCTCAGTGACACTGCCAAAAGAAAACACATCACTACGTCTAGCCTGATGTAAAAAAAGGAACAGGTGATACAGTATTCAAGTAAAAAATGGTGTCCCATTCAAAAGAAATAACCTCTACTTCAAAATGAAGAAACAAAGTTTTTTTAAGATGTGTGTATAATGGGGGAGTATCAGATATAGTTAGTAGGAACAGGCCTTGTGAATCATTGAATAACAGTTGTTTTTTTATTCCCCTGTAATCAAGGCGTTTTAGCCTATCGGGGAAAGGTGCAAACAGTAGCCTGGTAGGATTAGTGCTCTTGATTGCTGGTCTGAGTCCAAGCCAGTAAGAATAAAGGGCTAAGACCATCTTAAGCTATCTGGATGTCACATGTGATGGGTGTATGCCTGTTACTTAGGGTTTCAGATTTTCAGAAAGCTTATAGTTTCTCCAGGGAACAGCAGCTTTCCTGGAAGCACTGAAAGTGACCAGTATGAATATTTATATCTATGATGTACTGTTATAGTGATATACTGATTCTAAGGCAAATTGAGCACATCAGTATTGTATGCTCAACAGCCTATTCTTTAACTACCATAAACCTTTTATAATGACTTCATTTTTATAATTAAGAAAATACAGTATGGAAAACAAACATTTTTAATGGACCTGGTCCAAATTCCATTCAACAAAGAAGTCTGTTAAAAAAGCAGAGACAATGCAATTTACAATAAAAAATGTTTCATATATATTGGACACACCTTAAGATATAATATTGACCTCTGTCATAATTTACCATAAAAATGGTCAAGGTATGATCTACATTTCCCGTGAAAAAAGGGAAAAAATAATCCTAGTACAATGTAAAACATAACATCCCAGTCTCTGGACTGCACCACATTGAGTGATATTTACTAATGTTGACCATATGTGTTTAAAATCAGCGGATAACAGCATGGGGCAACCTGCTGACAGGTTCCTGTTTTCCCTGTGGACGCACTGACAGGGGAAGAGAAGCTGGGAGCTACACTGACAGTAGGGGCAGCACTGGGAGCTGTCCAGGTGCTGAAGAGAGGCACTGAAGCGGGACTCTTATCCAAACCACCAGCTTTGTCACGTTTTGGCTGCACTTCCCATATCTCTTAAAGGACTACAGAGCCCATGGACATGTTTCAGAGGTCCACTGGTTGCAGTTACGAAAAGAACCGTATCGTTACATAGCACTTATTATGAAACGCGCACCTTTTAGAAGCTTGGAAAAGGCTGAAACAATTTGGAGTTTTTCTTTGAACAGCATGCAAACTTTAGCTGTTACCTCACAGCACAGACTGATTCTTTTCTGAGCGATTTTCCAGTATTTAAGAGGTATACAATTGAATGCCTTCTCCTCATCCATAGACACCATAAAGAAATGAGGTGGTCAGGAAACAAGAAGTAAAGTGAATGCTTTATTATCTGCTGTTCTGCACCAGCTACATTGCTAATGCTAGGAGCCTGGTGTCACACAGTAATATTAATGGTAGCTGTTGATAGCATGCTTACAACAAGTTTGAATTAATTCATACAGTTACACCTGTTGCCATTGGGAGCCAATTGTTGTAGCTTGTTATCCAGCTAGCTGAGTGGCCTGGCCTGACAACTTTTCCAACAAGATACGAATTTGGATTTATTTCAGGTAACTAATATCTGTCTTGAAATATTTACTTGCTATGAATATAATCCTCTGTTGTAACTGCTACACTTATCGGTCACATATTGTTTTGACATCTGACATGGACATACAGCTAACAATGTTTCATTGATGTTATGATAATAAATGGTATAATAAATGATAATAAATGGCTGATCATAAGTGACTCTTACTTTGGCACTGCCTAGGAATGTTAAATCCACAACAATAACATAAACGCTTGTTATAATTTGAAACGATTTAAACGTTTATACGATAAATAAAATTAAATCAAATTTGATTAATCTTCGTCATGTTGACATGTTCATTAGTTTTCCATTGAAACATAATAGTTCCAAATATCACCTTTTCTTTAGACATCACACCTGGGGACCTGTGGCCCACAGGAGGGATGAATCACGACCATGCAAGTCCCTTACCGGTCGTGAAGGGCTGGCTGTTGTTGGAGCCGCAGTTCTTCATCTTGACGGGGGAGAGGCAGAGCGGCTTGACGACCTTGTGCGTCCCCTCGCACCAGTAGGAGGTGCAGAAGGCCAGGACGGAGAGCGTGAGCGCCAGCGAGGTGAGGGTGAGGGAGAGCAGGGAGCGGGAACGTCGGGACATGTGCTCCAGCATGGCGGAGGAGGAGAGGGCCGGGGGCCGCTGGGAAGATTAGGGCGAGAGAGGAAGATGGAGAGGGAGAGAGGCCCAGCCACAGCAGGGCAGAAAGATGCTGGGAGAGACAGAGATGAGAACTGAGGAACAATAGAGAAGATAAACAAGGATCAAAGGGTAGAGGGATGGAAAAAAGTGAGCTTGGAAGATTTAATAAACGGCAGGGGTAGATGGGGACAGGGGTCCTTGATGTCTAGGTATGTGCCTGCCTGCCTGTCTACAGTATTTGTCTGTTTTTCTATTGATTTGTCTATTCAGCTCAAACTAAATGAGTTATAACTAAATGAGAATTATAATATTATTGATATGGGTTAAATGAGCCCTTTCTCAGTTAGTGCAAGCATCAAAAAACAGCTTGCCAGATTTCTTTTGTAATTTAAAAAAGGAAAACTACATTATGCCCTGCTCTAGGTATCATTATACATGTGTTGGTACATACTGTTAAATTGCATCATGTAATCATTAAGAAAATACCTTCAGCAGAGACAAATTCCTCCATTTTGATGTGCCTATCTACAAGTGACATAACCTTTGTTTCCTGTCTTGCTTTTCTCTTAAGACATTCTTCTGCTCCGCCCTCTCCCTCCTGTCAGGAGGGATTATTCTTTTGATGGAATTATTAGATCATCTCTCAATCTACCTCTCCTTTTTTCTTGTAATCTCTATTTATCTGTTTTAATCTCTTTCTTAGGTGTGTCTGTATATCCTCTGTGTGCAACTCTTGCTGTCTGCCCCACAGAACCTAGAACAAAAAACACAAAGTGTAAAGATTACGTTCAATATATTTATTGTAACATAGCACCAGTCATGCCTTTATCATTTTGTTCATTTGAGATTTCATTATAGTAGCAGAATAAACTAACCAGAAGCTCAGAGGATGGAAAAACAACGATGAATGTATTGACATATTGTTGGGAGAAACAGAACATGAGGAATGAGTCTCTTTCTGAAGAATGCTGTTCTGAATCAGAGCATATAATCACACTTTTATAAGATGGCTCAAAAGCAATGCATGGCCCTTGGTGAGATGAAGAAGCATCCTTTTGACAGGTCTTTTATCTGTCCAAAATAGTTTGCTTACATTTATTTATTTTGGAGGAATGGCTCATTTACAGTTTTCCACACAGACCATTTACACTTTCATCTATTATATCAATCAAATCTTTTACAATGGGGCTTTTTTCCCTGTCAGGGCCTGTCCCTATATCTCTCTCATCATGCCTGTATCTTACCCAGTGCTGTCCCTTTGACACCATTTGATGTGGACAAATGTCAACCAATCAGTGTTTAACAGAAAGAACCAAATATCCGTACAATTTTTGCCCCCAAAGGCAATTTATAAAAGAAATGAATTGCTTTTGGGAGCATAAAGTGTGTGGATATCTGGTTCTTTCCTTTACATAACTTTTATAATTCTTTCTGCACCTGAAAAAATGGGATATGCAAATATTCCTTCTAAATGTAAAAATTGGAGTATCCATCTGCCCCTTGCGTCTTAACCCTCACACAGATCAATCACTTCCACGCGACACTGACTTGTTAAGGTCTCTCTCTTTCCCACCTTATGCCCATGCAACACTTCCTGCTAGTCTCCAGTATCAGTTTCCTTCTATCCAGATTCATTTCACTGTGTTTCGAGGGAAGATTCATTGCATTGCTTACATTCAAATGCAACTCTGCAGTGTCCCTCTTCGACATTCTCTGGTATCACTCTGGTTCTGTCCCTCGCCCAAATCGAAAAAAAAAGCAGAAATTGGCGACAGCGACACTCACCGTTGTGGGCGCTCGCTCCTTCAAGTCTCCCCCTCCTCTGCCTCTCTCCAGTTTCGGTTCCTCCACGTTATCGCTCCACGTTATCGCTCCACGTTATCGCTTTTGTCCCCCTCTGTCGCCCTGATTTCTCTCTTTCTTAGGAATTTCCATCACAAGCCCACCCAGATTCCCCTTAATCCTTCCAAGTCCATCTGTTACTTTCACTCACTCTCTTTTGCTCCATATCCCCATCTCTCTCTCTCTCTCTCCCTCTCTCTCGGTACAAACCAATCCATGACCCTGCTCTAGGCCCAGGACACTTTAATTACACAATGTATGTATTAACCTTCTCCCTCTTCCTCTGGCGGATTTTGTGCTGGGGTTGTGCAATGCCTCACTCCTGTGATGTGCTTGAGTTGACTCGCTCTAGAATGTACTCAGTGCTTACTTGCGGCAGAATGCTGTCCAGTCTTTTTCTTGCCCCCATTTCCCACACTCAGAATCTGTGCAATCACAAAGAAATTGGAGCAGGGAGACTGAGAGTTGTTATGAGTTATGTTAGGCCAATGGATCTAGAATAGGTAGTAAACAAAAACTAAAACCATGAAAACATTAATTATTATGATAAATACATTTAAATTAAAATTATCATTTTTGTACACTTGTAAGTACAAAAATGTGTCTATGTGTGTATGTTCTGTTGTTTGTTACTACAAATTCTGACTGTCGGTCAGATGTGGTGTCTCTGGGATTCACTGCGTCTTACTGGTGGTAGAGCACAGCTCATTGTCAGGCCAGAGATTTGCAGTAATGAAAAATCAGCCTCCAATCAATGCTGAAACCCAGCAGAAAAGCGAAAGGTGAAGGCAGGGGGTTAGTACTGTACATTCACACAGAGATACAATGAGAAGAATATGTGTAGCCTCCTCTAGTGGCTATTTCTGTAAGCGCAACTCCCATTCAAAATTTTCGATTCTATTGATCATGAGAAAGTTGGAAAGAGACTTGAACACCTTCTCAGCAACTGCCTGATGACCATACTTTTGAGGTCAACTGTGCCATCCATTTTCCATTCAGTGTCCTAATTATTCTGATTTGTTTTTAAAATGGAGGAAAAAGAATTGTGAAGAAATAAAAGTAGGTCACTCAAAATCTCATACTTTTTATAATATACCATGGAGCTTATTAAAACATTCAGTAATCGTAAAGACATTAAAGACAATGCTATAGACATTAAAAAAGGGCCCGTGTGTGGCTAGTGTTGAATTTTATTTATCAAACAACAAAATTCTTTGACAGATGAATCTAAATTTTTATTAACATTTATTTATAAGAGTTCAGTACCTTAGAGTTGTATATTATACATCATGCACCAAATTCAACATATAGTAAGACCATTAAAACATATCTAAGGTCAATGGTCATCATGAGCACCTGTTGCTGATTATAAATACTTAATTGCAAGGAAATGTTTAACACTTTGTGGGATTTTTCAGAACATACTTGGCTAATTCTGTCCAACTGTATGGAGACACTCCCTACATTCAATACTAGAGGAGAAAATGTAGAAAATGGGCTTTGAATTTTTTTGCCATGTCTCTGACCATTGAGTCAAGTTCAAAGAAAAAAAAGTAAAAATTGGAAAATTACGCTATCATGATTAAAAAAAAATTGGAAGATATTGACATTTGACCCCATACTACAGAGTTTCTCAGATAATAGTATGCTTAGTGTCCAAGACTGAGCTGCTAACAGACAGGCACTTCATGAAACCAACAGATTATCAGCCCACCCACTAGTACCTTAAAGGCAAACTGACATTTACAGTTATCAACTATATTGTAATACAAAACATCTTGTCACTTCCAACAAGTAGTGTCCACATGGAAATGATTAGTCTAAGACAATATAGATTAACTAACATAATTACCATAGTAAACATGGATAACATATCTTACTAGATTGAATGCATAAGGTTTTGGGGCTGAAACACCTTTTTCGTGGTATTGAAACAAATTAATTTGGATCTACAGTATGTTTATGTTACATAAAAGATACTCTCCATGTACAGGGAATCCACTGCCAAAAGCATCTTAAAAAATTGCTTCAGGGAGGCAATAACGGTGAACACTAGTGTGGTGTTTTGTTTGTTAATCTGTAGCTTCTGCCAATTATACTCTAAGAGCAGACAATAGGGGTGAGATAATGGGTAGTGCATCTGAGAGATTTCCTAAGAGATGGTGGCAATTGCTTCGGGCCACTTGTTGTTTGTTCATTTGTTCAGGTTTAACCCAGGGTCATCGTCTCTTGTTTTGGTTCTCCAGGCTCATCCCAAAGGCGTGTAACATTTGGCTTGTTTTGGTGATGACAAATCCAGTGAGAAACTGGTTTTAATTTGCAGCTCCGTGTTATCTCTTAGTCCTGATTGCAGTGGTTTTTAGATTCTGTGCTGCCCTCAGATAAGAGTAAAATACAACAATGTTGCATTTTGAGCTCGGAATCCATTAATCCCCACAGCTAGTGTGCTTTAAGAGAAAATCCCATGGTGAGGGAGTGGGTTTACTACATTTCCCATAATTCCACAGCACCACAACCCAAGCTTTGTGGAGCGCAGTCTCAGTTTTTGCAAGTTTGACAATAATTATGAAAGCACAGTATTGCTGAACAAGGCATTCTGTATTACAAAAATGTACTTTTTTGTGTAACTTGTATATAAGTTTTATTTTTTATTCTATGAGTTTTAATTATTGAACATGTCTCACATTGAAATGTTTGACTTGCAACACTCCTCTCACCCAGGCATCAATGAAGTAAGGCATCTTATGTCTGTCAATGTACTTACTGCAGACTTCAATGTTAAAATATAAGTCCTTTCATTAAAGCAGGTCTATAGCCGTCATGAAAAGGCTGTAAAATTGCATGTAGAAAGAGTTAATGCACATGGTCTGTGGTGTTTTCAGCATGCAAAGATGATTTTTGCATTGACAGGGAGGAAGAAAGACTGATAAGTATTTTCTCACTTACTTGAACCTTCTTCCACACTGTAGCATTGAACTGAAGAATGACACAAACAGTGTTCAAAAAATGTTTCCTTGGTAACAAAAAATCTAGGGCTACAGGAGGACTCGGCACAAACAAGTGTTTGTTAAGGATATTGCTACATTTATAAGTAAAAGTACAATATCAGCTTTCAATTGCTAAGCAAATAAGCCATTGGACATGAAAACCTTATCTGCCGTACGGGAGTTTTAAATCAAAACTGATAGCAGTAATAGGACTGAATTACTTTCAGTGGAGCAGGGGGGCGATCACAGATCAGTGAGAGTAATACACTGCAATTCCTGGAGTTTGATTCAACTACAGTGTTGTCAATCATTTAGCCCTCTAATCCACTAGGGATGTCTCCTTGTTTCCCCAAATAAATGATTTCAACCTCAGATAAGTACTCCATACTCAACAGAATATAACCCTCTGCTCATGCCACTTGTTAACTGAGACCACCCTTCAGACAATGCGATTACCTTTACAGTGATGCAAGGTTCAGAGCTGGGAATAAGTGGACAAAGGGAAATAACAGAATAAAGGCAGGAACATAAGAGGTTACACTACAAAAAACATATCAATTCATACCATTTTTGTATTCATTTTTTTCCTTTTATTTCTCAAATATGTATGTTCACAGTTAACAGAACACAAAGGTGATTCATCCCATAAAAGAAATTGCCTCATTCTCTCTGAAAAATAACTACCAGAGCTCTAATGGAAAATAACAGTATGTTTTCCAGTCCCTTATATTTGCACTTTAAGTCAGTTAGCATTTTTCAAAGCATTGCTTTCTTTTCCTCGTTCCTTACTTTTTGCCAGTTGAAAAGAATACTGTTTGTTATTGTGCCTTTACAGACCCAATGTCCCTGTACAGAGTACATCAAAAAAGTAAAAAAAAGAAAAAAATACATGAAGCATAACAAAAGCAGATACAAGATAAAGGAATGTTATAAAAAAAAGCCAGGATAAAAAGCCGTGTTCTGGTGCTGGATGAAAAAAATGTCAATATTCTGAAAGAATAGGGTATGAATTGAAAATTCAGGGGGAATCACCAAAAGCAGACTAAAAGCTCTATTTAACAGTGTTCTCCCTTGCTGTAGGAAGTGACAGAAGGACAAAATTTGCAAGGGCTGATCTGAAATGGAAACATAAATCAATGGGAGTGGGAAGATGCAAGGTTTTATAACATAAATCAGGGATGGAACTTTGCAGTGTGTGTGACTTAACAAGGAGTCAGCACAACCTTTTGTTAACTGGGAGTGATGTATTGCCAAAACCTGGTATAGCTAAGCAGCCAGGTACCAAGGTCCAGACATATTGAATTTTGGGTAAAATTCACAATATCAACAGTATTACAGTAATAGACAAGAAATGCAACACAACTGTCACTGTATCATAAAACAAACAGGAGGTTCTCAGATGAGATATTCCTAAAATGACAAAAAAATTACTCTATGTGGCTGTGAGCAGTGAAAAAGAGTGGGGTGAAAAGTGACTCCTTGGTTCCTGACAGGGGATTCAGCCTAAAATTCAAGCCTGCAAGTGTTTATGCTGAGAGCGACAGTTTTTGGAGAGTTTTCGTCACCATGAGCAAAATGTCAGCTTTTTTACTATAACATTTTTTTCCCCCTTATCCGGGGCTTCATATCAGTAAGAAATTCAATCAGTGAGGGAGGCAGCAGAACAGATGAGTATTTTGTATTGATGTAAATCTGTCAATCATCTGTATAGGAGTGAAACCCTGATCCTATCAAGTGGCAGCATGCAGATGATAAAAGAGGAGCAAGTACTGATCTGTGTGGGACTCCACCAGCGACAGGGAAGCCGGAATATTGCTGGAAAAGCAAAATGAAATTACACAAGATTACGGATGAAGACAACATTTTACAATATAAAAGGATGAACAGAAAAAAATAGCACTGACTGAAAAGTAGGCCCTTTAATACCTCACTTACAGCCTCAAGATTCATAGGCATTGGGTAAAACCAACACAATACTTTTAACATACCTTTTATTTACTGTGATCAAGACGTAAATCTTGGAGGAATGGAAATAAACTTGGACAAAGACACCCCTACAAACAGATAAACTCCACTTTTACGCTCAAATTCATTTCATGCTGTAATAAATAAATAAATAAATAATGAATAAATAAATAAATAAATACAATGTAACCAGATAAAATGTTACATTTTCATTTGAAGTAAAAAAATACAATAAGAAAATAAGTTACATTACATCAATCAAAAGGACAACTAGCTACTAGCTACTAATTTAGCAGGCGGCAGCACATGGCAGTCTGTACCCAGCAGTGTTATGGAGTATGACTGGATCAGATTCTGCAGGACATCCATACCTCGATGTAGTAAAATATATATGAAACATTGCACTGTTTTGATGCTTTCAAAGCGTTGGGCCAGGGCTGAACTCCGTACTGAATGCTGACAAAACACAAGAGGACTGTAAAACTGTACTACGCTGTCCTTGATACTCCCAGTGTATTTTACTGCATATTTCAGTTTAGAGGTCTTTAATTAATTGGAGATCTACACACAAAGAAAACAGCATTCTCCTCCTGGATTTACAAAAACAGCACAGAGATGCCATAATTCCTGTCACGCTATTGTCACTTGGGTACAGGGTTTAGCTTTTTGCCTAACTAGACTTTGAAAGCATAAGTCTTCATCAGCAACATGTTTCATACACATTATACAGTGTATTCGATTTTGACCTAATACCCCTTCAATGTGAGTTTTGCAGTCCAGCTCTGCAAATTTTAAACCACCTTTCAGGCGTTTCCGTCTTTCACTTCAGTAGTATCCTTCATTCTTTACTCTGAATGCAGAGACTGTGGGAGGTGTTTGTCATATTTAATTAAATCACTTCATTAGTAATTGAGCTTATTTTAGTGTTCTGCTCCAATGCAGCTTAGTGTGTAAGATTAACATATTTTCCATTCCACTGTAGTAACAGCACAATACTGAGAACTTTTTCACATTTATCCATATAGTTTTGTCTTTTTCCCTTTCAAAAAAGCTTGCATAACCAACAAAGTAAAAAAGAGAACAGATTATTCCAAATCTACAACTATTTCATGTCCAGCACTGTAAGGACATACATTATTAAATTTGCAGAAAAACATAAACATATTTCACTGATCCTCTTTTTTCAATATTAGCATTTAACACATAAATCTAACACATACATACAGTGATAATGGTGGAACATTTGATTGGGGGGTGAATTGTCATAGAGGAAAAAGGACTGGTGCTTACTCCTGTTTTTGCCCTGCCACATACACGCCACCCACCACCACTGCCATGCATGTTCTCCCTGGAACACCCCACCCAAAAAATAAGTGAGGCCACTCTAGAACTAATACACCCAATGGCAGCTCCATGCAGGGACAAGGAAGAGACTCCTCCATTATGGTTAGTCTTCCCCATGCCAGGACCCAGTTGTGAAGGCTTCTGAGCTCTCATTGCAGTCACAGCCATATCAATCTGGTCCACTGCCAGCATGGCAGGGGACAGGTTTGCTGTGTGGTTGGGTGGTATTGGGCTGGTGTGGAAGTGGCTGAGTTCAAGTGAGGAGGAATGTGGGGAAATGGAGGCAGAGGGGGTGGAACCAAAAGGGTTGGATGCTGGGGGAGTATGGGATGCCCCTAGTTTGGAAATGGTACTGCCTGAGGAGACAGCCATGCCTGGGACTGGACAGGTGCCTGGAAAATAAAGAGAAAGATGACAGGGAAGGGAAACAGGAGGAGGGAAGGAAAGAGAGTAGAGCGATAATAGAATTGCGATGGCTACTAACTATGAGGCTGAGGCTAATATTACTACAGATGATTTAAACACCAATTATCCACTACATGGGAATGATAGTCCACATCGAAACACTAAAACACAATCACAGCCTCAATAATAGATATGTAATCTCTTTAAATTCAATTTCTCTCTCTCTCTCTCTCCTACCCTTCCTTACCCTGTGATTGCATGAAGGGACTGGATGTGGGGTAGGAGGACATGGGAGGGCCAGATTGTTTAGGTTTGGGTTTGTTGGAAACCAAGGAATCTAAATCCACTAGCGCTGCGCTAGCACCCAGGAATGACTCGGGTGTTTTTCTTGCAGGGAAAGAGGTGGCTGTAGAGGAGGTATCAAGGGTCGTCTGGGACCCAGCACCGCCTTCCCCTCCCCCACTGCTGAGAGTAGGACCACCGGGCTCTTGGTTCACTGAAAAACCAAAGGGGGTGTGAGGTTAGTACTGTACATTCACACTCAATACAAGAACCACAGTGTATCAACACTACCACTTGAGAGGGAAGTGTATGTAAAACCAGCAGGATGCTAGCCATGAAATTAAAATTATCCAAGATGATCCCAAAATTAATTCACAGCTATAGAAACTGCTACTCACCATAGACTAGAGATGCAACAAAGAAACTGAGCATATCTCAGTCTTTAGTTCCTGACAGCAGCAAAGTCTAATTAACTTTCAGCCCCCAAGAGATGACTACACAATCAACTTAAAGTGTCACAGAGGAGGAATTTTGATTGTACTTGAAGAAATAATTCACTGGCATTACACCACAACTCCATCCTATAATATTAATGATGTCTACATACGAATGAAAGCCATAGCTGTACTGAAAATGAACTCATATGATATGTGAATATGTGAGAAGGGTTACACATATGGGGATTATTTTATCACCATATACTGGCAGTTAGACAGACTTAACAACAATGAATGTCTGTCAGCAGATGTATGGCTGTACACCAAGCTGCGTGTCTGCATATCCCCTCTAATTCAAAAACAGGAGAGGGAAGAGCCTGCCAGAAAGGGCAAATTGATATCTGTACCTGCACCATTAGTAGTGTCTTTAGCTGGGCCCCCCCAAGGGTCAGAGGTTGAAGAGACTGTTGGTTGAGCCCCTCCGTCTCCCCATGGATCATTGGTCGCGGCTGTCGCTGGAGCACCTCCGTCTCCTCCCCAGGGGTCAGAGGTCGAGGCCGTTGGTGCAGCCCCTCCGTCTCCCCAGGGGTCATTGGATGCGGCTGTTGGTGCAGCCCCTCCGTCTCCTCCCCAGGGGTCATTGGATGCGGCTGTTGGTGCAGCCTCTCCAGCTCCTCCCCAGGGGTCAGAGGTCGGTGCACCTGTCCCTGTGGAACTAGCCGGGGCTGCTGGAGCATTCCACGGGTCTCCACTGGGTGGACTCGCAGCTGAGAGAGAGAGAGAGAAGAGAGAGAGACAGAGACAGAAAGAAGGACAGAGACAGACATTTATATTACACAGCCTCGCAAAAGAAACATGGGGGGAGCAATGCTGTCTTTTACAAAGTGTGATCTCCACTCAAATCAATGAACCAAATCTACAATACTGCATCCTACTGTGCCATCTTACTGTATACCTTCTATCTGACCACACTGTTCAGAGACAAAAGTAGCTCACTACACTACAAGACTCTTGAAGTATCAACATGTTAGTTTCAAAGCTGCCTTTCCACAGCCCAGAAGTTCACTCTGCTACCTCATCTGAGACAATAAATAGACACTTTAAACATTAAAGAGGCAGATAAATATATATTTATCCCTATTTAGCCCTATTTCATTAGCGACATAGCTGCATTACATTCTTACAATAACAGTAATGTCGGCCCTGCGAACATATAGGTAAAATAATCAGAATTATTAATTGGCCTAGTAATTCAGACGTTCTCCCCATCAAGTAACATATGATTAGATTTCTAGCACAAAAAGACCCCCGTGCATCAACACATCAAGTATATTTTGCTTCGCAAAGCATTCTCAACCTTTATCTCCCTCACCCGTGGAGCCCCAGGGGTCATTTTTAGCACTGGACCCATCTCCCCATGGGTCAGAAGAGGCATCCGCCGTGGTCCCACCACCACCCCACGGGTCTGAATCTGCGGGGGGCGCAGGGGGAGGCCTGTCCCAGGGGTCTGAGGAGCCAAACAGTTCAGAAGCTGATTCGGACGCGGTCGCGGCGGTAGCCGTCATAGAAGTGGCCGTGGGAGGAGCAGCTGGTGCTTTTGAGCCCGCCTCCATCTGAGAGGGGTGAGGGTGAGGGAGGGGGAGGGAAAGGGTTAATTCAGTGCACGCACACAGAGAGAGCAGACACTACGGCCCATTAATGCTCCACACAGCGACATGCTCGGACAGACAGCGTCATGGGGTGAGTCAGAGACGAGAGACGACAAAATGGCAGCTCAGAACAAAGGCGGGGCGTGTAACGATGGCGTAACATGAAGACGGCGACAGGTGAAAATGGCGGTACCCTTCGGTACACACCTCCTCAGCCTTAGGTTTCTCCGTCTGGCTCTCCTCAACGCCATCACTTCTGGCATTACCCTCGTCCTGTCAATCACATACGCATACAGCTGTGACGACACCAACATTCTGTCACATCTGCCACACGCTGACTGAAATACTTTTTTTTAGGAAAAGAGCTCCACAGTACTTGACTTTACCCACAGTTTGGTACAGTATAGTATGTGGGTCCACTTTTCACTTTAGATAACATGTCAGTGGCCATGGGGGGCATGACTTCTTAGTGTAACAATATAAGCAATGTGTTCAGCATGGCTGCCTTCCTCTGCCAGAGCCATCTTTCCTCTCAGCTTTCTCTCAGCACAGCCTAGTATCAGAGTTTAGCTTGGGGGAGGAGTCGAGTTAAACTGACGTTTTCGGTGGGCCTGTGGCTTCACATCATGCGACCTACAGCGTACACATCAACATCGGACACCATGGAGCAGAAGCGGTTCGACCAGCTCAAGACAACGGGACGCTGAAGTCAAAGTTTATTTTAACACGTTCAACATTCAACCTCGTGGCGTATCACAGCTTTACCTCTTTGCTCTTGGCCGGGTCCTGTTCAGCTGTGCTTTTTGATTCGGCAGCATTGGTCCCAGGGCTAGTGCCGGGCCCCGAGGTCCTGAAGCCGGCACCAGGCCCCTGGGGGCCGAGTCCAAGCGATGCGAGTCCGCTCGATACACCTCCCAGTCCTCCGACCCTCAGAGGTGTTCCTGTAGGAGCCGGGGGGGCTGAGAGAGCACAGGAGGGAATGGGGTAGGGGACGAAGAAGCGATTACACATTGCCTTTTGGACACTGATCTGCAATATCCAACAGTGAAATGTTGAACTCTAAGGATTCTTTCTGAAGCTCTGAACTCCTGAACCTCATTCAGGAGAGCTTGGGGGTAGCTTCTGAAGTCAGTTAAATGTACATGTTTTATGTTTCCATTGAAAGAACATTCTCCCAATATGTGGGCTGCTGATGTATCTGGCAAAAGAAATGTGAATGCCCAAATCCATGAATACTTGAAGAATTCCATATTTTGTACATAAAATTGTGTCCATCGCCAGTCAAAGCTATCTTGATGAAATGAAAGTGTACACACACTAGCCTAGCTAAAAAGTCATGTTCATGCACAGTAGCGTTCATCATAATGGGAATCATTTAACGTTATCTGAATAAAACAGACGTAACCCAAAAAAGGAGGATAGACAGAGTTGCAGGCTGGTTGTGAATCCTGCTGTACTCTTTTGTGTCAGCAAATACATTGGATTTTTTCATACTGGTGCAGAAAATGATATAATAAATTCTGACCATTCACCAGCACCTTTGAATATTATGAACATTATTTATTGTGATTATTTCAGGTCAACTCACATCTGAATATGGCTGACTGACTAATGCAACCATTTAAGACTCCGTTGTGTCACACAGATTTAAACCTTAGATTGCAGCACTGTGGAGGCATTTTTCACTATCACTCCTGCTACATGGCTCTGTCTTTTTCAGGTTTGAAATTCCGACCATCAAACACGTATCTCAGACAATTAAAAAGGGACAAGAAGCCAGAACTGTAGCTTTAATAAAAGAACTGCCTTCAAACAAGTGAAGAGAGGCCTGACACATCTTAAAGTATTTAGACCATCTTTTCAAATCTGCAAAAAAAAAAAAAAAAAACTTTCCTCAACTGTGTAATTTTGAACTAATGGATGGTGTAAGTCAAACCAAGTATACCTGGACTGATACCTCCCTCTTCGACCTTGTAACTTTGATGTTGTGAATCTGACTCCTGCCTTGTACTTGTTGCTCACTTGTCTAGGTAGTATAGCGGTACTCCATTTTTCTTTCTGTAATTGTATTTGAGATGCAATCCTAGTTCAGATTAGTTGGCTCGCGTCACTGACCTTGCGCTCAGCTTCAGCACTATTTGCATTATATGACCTTTACACATCTTGCTCTTGTGCCTGTTGTTTACTCACTATTTGCACTTTTGTACGTCGCTTTGGATAAAAGCGTCTGCCAAATGAATAAATGTAAATGTAAATGTAAGTATGACGTGAAAACGAATCAGTGGCTACAGTTGATCTGAGCTTGTCTGAATAGTTCATGTAGCATTGAAAAAACATTCCAGACAAATATCCTGTTGCAGCATAATTAATTAATGTCATATGTAGCAAGTTTTGGTCACTACTATATGATCTACGAACAAGTGTGATGTCATTGCTTATGACTACAACAGGCAGCAGCAGTGTGTGGCTGCCACTCTCTGGCTGGATGGAAACTATATGGGATCAAACAGCAGAAAAGCTCATATGTCAAAGCGTCCTGTGCATTCAACAAAGTATCTTACGCACCATAAATACTTAACAGTTGAAGCTATGTAAGAAAAAGTCTTGCGGAACAGAACATCCTTCCAGAAATGTTGCTGACACATTGCAATTCAGGGTTCCACTATTAGTAGGACACTTCATGATGTCTTTCATTTAATATCAAAGAACAAAAACACTCGAGGACAATGTGAAATTAGGTTCTGCTTACTGGCCTGTGCCTGGGCCATCTTCTCTTTGGTCTTGAGTGCATGGCTTCTCTCTTCCTGTAGTTTATTTTCATCCTTCACCAGAGCCACCAGCTGCTTAGCCTTCTCCCTCACATTGACTCCCTGTGTAAAACAGCGGTTCATTTCAAAGCACCAGCTGAAACATGGCAGTCAGTGAGTGTTCTAAATACTGAGTATCAGTTCATGTTATTTCTGTCTGCATATACAATCACTGATTGTGAGTGCGAGGTGTGTGTGTGTACTGCAGTACCTGGTCCTTGCCATCCCTGTCTATGAACTGGAATTCCTTCAGGATCTGGACTGTGTAGATATTTTCCTTGCAGTGCTGAATGACCCGATCAGAGCCTGTCTTCAGCAGGTACTCCAACAGGGTCAATGCCTGCAGCAGGGGACAGACACATTATAAACCCTCACCAAAGGCAGTCCCTGCTACAGGCCTTTCAGAGCCAAGTTACAGCATAATCCAAAACCCAAAAAAATGTTTTGTAAAGAGATTAAGAACTGTGTGGTTCAGAGAACCTATTTAGGTTCAGAAATGCTGTATTCAACAACAATACTACAAAGGCAATGACCCATATATCCCTCCCCTGAAGGCATTATCAGTGGGGAAAAATATATATTTTTTGTAACGGACTCAGAGTTTGATGTGCTTAGTGATACAATACAATCATAGAATTTTCCCACTTCTGTGCTCAGAACATTGGCTAACAAGGAAACTTGTTCCCAGCTGTACCAAGCTGCCACTGTTGTACTCTTGCTTTGTACTGTTGCTTTGCTTCTCTGAATCTGACACATCGAACCCAAGTACTATTGAGTTTGAAAAAAATCCCTTCACCAGTAATCATTCCCACTTATCTGACCTCTGACCTCACCTTATAGACGTGTCTCCAGTTTTTGCCCTGGTCGTTGAGGCGTTTCCATAGCATGTTCATAATCTCAGAGCAGGCCACAACATTGTAGGTCAGGTCTGAAATGTCTGACATCAGAGAGCTGGACGGGCCCCATGGGTCATTGGAGGTTGCTTCCCTGACCTGAGAGAGATTTTTTTTTTCTCAAAACACTGATAACGATGGAAAGTTTTGATACAGTACATACAACAACGAGATACTAAAACAGAGTAATAAGAAGGTACAGGGAATAAAATGCAAGAGCTGGGTAGCAAGAGTAAACGTGAAGGAAAAATATATATATATGAAACCTTGATCTCTGCTTCAGAGAAGTTCTGAATAAGGTTCTTCATTTGTCTCCGTAGCATTGAGGTCGACATGGTTGCTGGCTGGATACACAATTCTGCTGAAATCTGATGTAAAGATGACAGCAATAAGAGAGTGTTATGCTATTACTAAGGACAGGACACATCATTTAAGATTTTTCATTCCTATCTTTGTAACACAGCAGAAGATACTACTAACTACCAGTGCCATTGAGTACTACTATTGTTTACTAACAAAACCCACAAAATGTAACTACTCTGTGAGGTCAATGAAAAAGAGGGGTTGAACACTGTAGAGGGGTCAGAGTTTTTTTTTAACCATTGTTTAAGCCCACTCCTAAGAATGCTCTTAAAATATTCATGAATAGGTCCTCAGTTAATGTTAAAGCATCCCTTGTCGATCATAAAAATATCTTAAAAAACATCAATCACAGCAAGGAGATACCCGTCATCAACAACAAGATAACGTTATCTGTTCCATTTGATTTGAGGAAAGTGACCTCATTGGTAGACACACATATGTACTTGTATTGTGTGCATTTACTTAACAGTTAAGTAAACTCATAAGCTGCAATTCCACAACAGTCATTTGTAGCCATTTCTCTGATTGCATTTGAGCTTCTCTTTGGCTTTCCTTTTATAATGTCAATTATGTGATCTAAATAATACAATCATGTTTTACTGGTTATTTTGAAAAATAGTGTCTTTACTACTTATATGCACAGAAAACATTAAAACAGAGAAACACAGCAAGAAACAGACATCAGATGCTGGGGATGGGAAAGGTACTTTGCCACTGTAATATTAAGGATTAAAAAGTTCACATTAATGAATTATCAAGGTTAAGCCAACTACATGGACATGAAAGGTATCTAGCAGCAAAACTGCAAAACAGCAAAACTGAAACGACAAAACATAAAACCAAAAACAAAGAAAAAGAAAAAATAAGAGAGCTCTCTTTTTCTCTCTCACCTGTTCAAGCTGGAATGTGGGATGCTGAAAACCTTTTTCCTCAGGCTCGACTCCTTTACAGAGCGTTCTGCCTCGATCTGTATGCCTCTCGCCACGGTGTCATTGGGTCCCAGAACCAACTATTTCTACAAATGAAACTGCACAGAGAGAGAAGGGAACCCGAATTTAGCATTTCACAACCAATGGAGAGTGGGAATTTCAAACCATCAAGGACGCCCAAGGACTCCATTAGTATCTTAATAAAAAGGGAGAAAATGACACCCTGAGACAGTGATGGGATGCACAGATCTCTGATCAGTCAGCCTCATGAGGGCCACTTTGGAACTAGCCTTCTACACCCCACTGAACACTGTCCCAGGGATTCACTTACAAATATTCAGATTTCCTGAAAATTTAAAACTAATTTCAAGTTAAATTAGGTATGTTTATGATCCTAAGACTCCCGTCGAACCTCTTTCTTTTGACGGTTCACGTTCAAATTTTATTGCATCACCAAATCAGCACACAGCACACTGGAAAGGTCCTTACTACATCACACTGCTACAAAAATCTAGGAATTATGACAGAGCCACTTACCAACCGGATGTATTCTGACAATATGGATATTCTTGTTAACGTTACTAAGCTCTAGTTCTCTAGCTTGTGACTTATTTAGCTACTGAGCCACCTAACTACCAAATTATGTCCACAGTGTGCATTCCCCGCAAATATTTACATAAGTAGTTAGACGGGTATCAATAAAAATCAAGTGAAATTTATGTAACCTTATATTCATACGGAAACGGTGTATTAACACACTAAAGTCGCATTGTTAATATTACATAATTGCTAACGTTAGTTAGCTATAGAATGATTTTTGAAGAAGCTACCATTGGCCACAATGGCTTTCGCAGGTAGCTATCGACAGCTTTAGATGCCACACTTGCTAACCTCAGCATCACACTGTTCGAGAAGGTGGGTGCTAGTATACATATTTTAAACCCGCTTGCAATCATCGGACAGCAAAAATATTTATCTACAACAACTAGACAGGTATCTAGCTGGCCTTTGACAATCCGCTATTAAACACAGCCATTAGCAATAAAAAGAAAACAATGCAATGGCAAATTAAATCAGGTATCAACATTAAATGTATGAGCAGGTTAATCTCGCAGGCTAGCTACATTAGCTAGTCTACCTATGGTATACCTTTAACCATTAGCAGCTACCTACTTACTCGCACCGTTTTCAAATTCCTTTTCTTCCTCTGTCACGAAACAAATTAATTCTGACGTGTGAGGGGATTTTGGAAAATTGTTAGAATGTCAGAGCGAATTTCGCGAATGAAGCCAGACCTATTAGCTAGCTAGCTACACTCAGTGTTGCCATGTAGAATCGGTCAAATTATGAGGACAAATACCTAGCGGGATACAGCACAGTCAGAATAGCTGAGATAAACAAGGCGTTTGCTTAAATAGAACGGACGTTGAAGCATTTCCGATATGTCAAGTAAAATTGATTGTGCCCTACACAATTCTGACTATTAGATTGTATATAACAGGCTACTACCGTTATCATCCAGCCCGCTGCCTATATGGATGTGGGTACTCAGATGGTGGCACTTCCGCTTCCTCTCATCCCGGCCGTAAAGCGGACGCCCTGTGACCCATGCTGAGTGCGGTGACCGTTCACGATGAGTTTTAAGATAATAAATCTGTTAAGTTAATAAAAATATGGAGAAAATGGTGAAAAAGCAAATATTTTATTGTTATATTTAACCAGCAATCAGTTGAGATTTCTAGGGAAGAAACATCCTGCTCCAATAAAAAGATTAAATAATAATAATAATAATGAATACATTTGTATCAAAGTAATGGCTAAACAACACTATGCAAATATATAACATTTTTGTTTGTATAATTGTACAATTACTTCCCAACCAAAGGAAAAAAAAAGAAAAAACTTCAGTAGTCAATCACAATTATTTTTGTCCACAAATTTGCAATTGAAGAGGCTTACCTTGGATATGGATTTAATATTGAACTTTTGTAAACCCTCTTTCCTTATTCAGATTTAACCTCATCATTCATGTCCCACCCACAGTGATCAGATAAGGTAAATTACAATATCAATCTTTTACACCAAAGAAGAGGTTTATCTTCACCTCGAATCCTTCATTCCTGCAGTATGATCACAACAGAAATTCTGTTAGTTTCTTGACCATGCTGTGGGTGGATGATGCAGGCCACCAAAGGATATCACATGGAAGCAGCACGGTGATGCAGCAGCACACACTTCAAGGTTTTGAGAGGCATGGCAACACAATGACCTAACTTGCAAGGAATACACCTGTGTATATATGTGTATATATGTGTGTGTGTGTCTGTGTGTGTGTGTGTGTACAGAATATTCCCATTCAATCTGCATGCCAAGTGTTGTTGCAATCCCTTAGTCATTGCACCGTCAGGTAAGTACTCCCTTCCTTCCTCTAGGTGGAGTAAAGACCCATACTCTGCTGCAGAGTCCTTTGCAGAGTGGTGGACAAGGTGTGTCCTAGTCTATTTTTTTAGCTCCATAATATCATGACTCTCAGCCAGATAATACATTTGTGTCACATATATGCCATATATTATGAAAGACCACTTCAATAAGAATGTTGTAAAGGTGTTTGTATTTTTATTTGTTCAGAAGTTACTCCGGGTAACTGGGCAATGATATTGCATATGGTTTTGTGTGCATGGAATACAACACTGCAGAAAACATTTCTGAGGACAAATAAACCACTGTCAATAAACCACTATTCCAGTCCAAAAAGCTCATTTAATTTTTTTTTTCTAGAGTATTAAAACATTCTTAGTGACATAAAGGATTCTTGTAAGCAATGGAATAAGACTGATCTCAGAATCTGCAAGACTTTCCTCTATGGCTTACTGCTGTCAGGCTTACTGCTGTCAAGCCCATTTGCAGATCTCTAACGTTCTTGGCTCGTTCTTCAACCTGCTCTGGCCTTCAGTGTTGAGGAGTCTGAACTCTGCCATGAAAAACAAGTTATCATAGACCCCCAAGCCTAGTAAGATTATAATCTGTCATCTGACTCGTCTCACCAAGCGGAGAGCCCTCGCAGCTGTCTTCTGCTGTCGAACATTTTCTTCATTCTAAAGCCCAAAAGTGATGTATCCAAAGAACCCATTAAATTAAACTGAGCCCTCTTAGGTTTAGAATGACTCTTTGGTTATTTTCCTCAGTTCTTTAAAAGCCACCCCATACTGTGCCAGCGATGTGCCAATGTAAACTGTCTTTCGATGTAGGCTAGAGCAAGAGAAAAACGTTTGATTAATTAATTTGTTTGATATGGTCACGTTTACCCATGCACTAATTACAATATTTTTAACAAGGCACATTGTCTATATGATGAATAAAATTGTGCCTTAAGCCTTGTGTTTCTGCTTGTCATGTATTAACGTATAAAACATATAAAACCATGGCCATCTAATCAATATAGAAATTTTCTCTCAATAGCATATTAACAATATCCCACTTCTGTTTACAACCAAGGAATCATGTCACACGGTTTGGAGACCATTAAGCACTTTGGAGAAAATGCATGACATGAGTCGATTCCCTGGTTCATTTGTCTTCTATAAATAGTTGTACCACTCTCTGGATATTATGCATATTGGAATTATTGTTTACCCTCTTCCATCCCCAAATATGCACGCATTTAAAGATTAATTCTTCACCACTATTGATTGCACTCTTAATTTCACAAAAAAACTATTTTTAAAGTAATCAAAACTAATCATATTAAGAATCAATTTGAGTAATATGAAGAAATCCTTATTTGCTTGGTTTGCATCTAGACGCAAATATTACATAATCAGTAATGAATACAATACAAGTAACCTTCCCAACTCTGCCTGCGGTAAGCGATTTATAAATATGCTAATTCCTTTGCCATTTCTGGCAACAATTTATCTTCTTAATATTTCAAGAGGAACTTGGCAGGGCTGCACTCTGTCTTCCCTGCCATTCGCCCTATCTTTAGAGCCCCTCGTCCAATCAGCTCGCCAGTAAGACCTGACATTATGTTTCACTCTATGCTGATGATGTGTTATTTGTTCAGGATACCTTTTTCCCCTCCATTAACCATTTTGCACCATTTCAGTATCCTTTCAATGCAATAATTATGCTATAATTAACATACATGGGGAAAAATGTATATTCTATCATAAACAATTAAAATGACATTTCTACAGATTTAGACAGTTTTAGACAGATGGTGACTGTGATGTATGTGTGTACTTGGCTTCCCTTAGTTTCCAGGCTGTCTAGTCAGGTTGCACAAGTTAACTTGTGGTACGGCTTACATGGTGTTATGCTCTCACTCATTGGTCTGGGAGTGTTGTTAGCCTGGTCTGACACTGTTGCTCATTCAACTTGAATGGATATACTTTTATTATTTTGTGCTGGAAGTCGCTCTGGATAAGAGCATCTGCTAAAAGAATATGTAGTGTAATGAAAAATAGCCCACCATATCGGAATAAAAAGCATTCATTCATTTCCAAATTTGTCTAGAACTGCAGGTGCCTTTGGACCAAGGTTTTTGCTTTAAAAAGGGGAAATGATCTGGGGGTTTAGCTTTACCTTTAAAAACCTTTACCTTTAAAAGTAGTTTTGGTCAATGGTTGTAGTGCCTCTACATGTTTGATTCAAATGCATCGGTTTCATGGTGTCCTCTTGAGGAAAACACTGTATCCCCTGTCAAAGGAGTAGATGTAATATTCTCAAATGCACCTCTCTGGAAATGTGAGCTAGGCTTAAGGCTGTTAAGTACACAACTAATCTCTGCATGGCATACTGCACAGAGGCATGGTGATGTTTATATGAGGACATCTGCACACTCCTCCGTTTCAGCAATACTACTTGGAGGTCATCCTATACCCTTCCCGACTTTGAGAGATACTAACTCTGCAATGTTTTGTGGGACATTGACCTTCACGCCTTTCAGAACTTACAATTCCAATGCAATTTACCTGGCTCTTTTCTCTTCCTTAATTGAGAACTACGGTCAGCATTGGGTACCCTTGAGGTCAGCTCCAACAATGCATTCATTATGTAAAAAAATTATTTTCTAACACAGAACATTCCAGAACAATGTAGGCATTCATATTGTATCCTTAAACACATTTGTTATATCCACAAACTTCTTCTCGCACCCACTGTGGAAAATATGGCATGTTATATTGATGTCGTACTGACTCCTACTATTGGGTTGTGCCACTTATGATTTAGCATCATTTCTGCTCTTAACCTAACCTTCTTGTATGTGCTTTTGTAAGTCTCACTTAATAAGAGCATCTGCTGAATCCTCAAATGTAGTGTAAATGTGATGTCCTACTTTAGGATTGAAACAACAGACTTAATCTCCTCATTCCTGCTACATTCATGAGACAAACCTGTTTCTCTTCACCCTGTTTGGAATTGAGATGTACAAGACTCACACTGAGAGGGTGAATGCTTGGCATCAACTTTGCTTTGCCTCAAGGAATGCTGACCTTCAAAGGATCCAGTACAATATTATCCAGAGAATATATCTGAAGCCTCACAGATGATTCAGTATGAAGATTATTCCCAGCACTTACTGTTTTCTCTGCTCTCAACACAGCACTTGCATGTCAGTTCGTATGCCATGGAAGTGCCCAAAGGTTGAACCTTACTTTGTCCTTTCCAAATGTACTACTGCATGTTTATTAACCTATTAAACTATATTAGTTTTCTTATATTTTTCTTAATGCTCCCCCTTCACTCAAGTTGGACTCGACAACTGTTCACCAGGATCGTTTCTTTTCGCATACTCTTGTCCAATGCACTGCGATACAGTAAATGGCTGTTTTTCACATTTCAGGTCCCACAATGCACCACGGCAGTGCCAGCGCGGATTGGAGGATGGGCACATCCACACTGACATCACTGACGGACTTCGCAGACACCTCACAGGCCGTTAGAGGGAGCCACAGCGGAGAGACGAGGGAACGCTGCCGACACACCCAACACTATCCCCAGGGGGAAAGAAGCCAATCGGTTCTACCACTGTGGGCTCCCAGTCATTGTCAGCTGATGACAGGGCTTGGGTCAAACCCAGCCTGTGTTCAGAATGATGCTGTAGCTAACCAGGCTGACTTCAGTCTTTAAGGTCTTTCAGCTGGGAATAAGGTTATGGATGGAGGGCAGGCCTTGCATATTTGGTAATGTATATGTTGGTACATATATATGTGTATAATCTTTTTTTTCTTTGCAAGCGATGACATGGCTTGGGTCCAACCCAGGCTGTAGGGCTCAGCCTGTGTTCAGAATGAACACTGTAGTGAACCAACCATGTATATGTTAGGATATATATATATATATATATATAATTTTTTTTTTCTTTGCAAGACATCAAGGGTTCCAGTTGACTTCTGATTGTTTTCTGCACTGCATTAAGGCAGTAAGGGTGACCTATTAGACACTCAATACAATCTTTTCTCGGTCTTAGCTTTGGTCTCAGACATTAGTTGTCTCAGTTCCTTCACTGTTTATTTAGTCTGTATTGGTATCATGGTACTTTGTTTAAAATAACTGCCTCACAGCCTTCCTTAGTTTGGAAGACACTCTGCAACATTTTTAAATCTTTTTAAGTAGTCTGGAATTGAACACAAGAGAAACTGTTCAAAAAAGTTCAGAGGAGTTCTGTGTCTGTGTTTCCAAGCTGGATAGGTGTGGTAGATGGATGCTTTAAATCGGTTACAGTATAAAACACAACATCTACCATTAACCACTGCAGAAAAGTCTGCAGCAGTAATGGAGTAATATCTGCTGCAATGGTAATAGCAGAAGCAAGTGTCAGCATTACGTATACTAGTAACCATCTCACCAATAGTACTAACAGGGAGATGCATCTGTACTGAAAAGGAGAGGGGGGAGGGACTTAGAAAAGCCAGCTGGTGGAATGGGGCGATAGTTGGCAAGGAGGAGGAGACAGAGTTGGCAAAAAGACAGAGAACGAGAAGATTGCCACCGTTTTGTGGATTAAGCTGTTTTGCAAGGCAACGCTTCAGCTGTTAGTTTCATCAATCAGGAAGGCAGGATGAGTTGGGGAGAGAGAGGGAGAGAGAGAGGGAGAGAGGGAGAGAGAGAGAGAGAGAGAGAGAGAGAGAGAGAGAGAGAGAGGGGAGGCAGAAAATGTAACCACATGCACAGGAAATGTGAGAGTAATGTGAGATGAATCCGCAGCTTTCATTGACTGTGCTTTCATTTACACCCACTGTGCAGAAAGGCACGCAAATGTGGAAGTATTTAGCAGGTGGAGTCTATAACTTCTCTCGACGAGTAGAATTTAGGAAGTAGTTAGGAAGGTGGAGAATTTATTGAGAAGTGCACCTGTTTCTATTGAGCATGTCACACGGTTTTCCACATTGAAACTTGAGCGCCAACTCTAGCACCTCCAGTGAGAAAAAGGTAGCTGCTGGGAAACAGCTTGTTCGCCAACTATGGCCGTGTGAATCGTTGATTGACTGTTCATTGCAGTGAAATTCTGCGAATAAGAGTTTGAGAGAGAGGGGAGACATGGGGAAAAAGAGAGAGAGGGTTAGTTTGGCACTGAGGGAGATATGTGGAGGGACAGAGGGTGATGTAGACAGACTGACTGACAGATCTGACCGTGATGGATCCCCCAAGAGGGACACATAAAAAGAGTCTGAATAGTTGTGGTGATGCAGACAGGAGATTTTGGAGAGGGGGAGAGAGATAGAGGCTAATGGAGGAGTTAGAGAGGTTGCAATATTAAAGTAGCAGACTGAAAGAGGAGAAGTGTCACCACATTAAAAATATGAAGAATCATATGAATCTGTAAAGAATTGGACATGCACAGAATAAATATGATAGAAATGTAGGAAAAAGTACCTAGTGTTGGACCGAAAGAAAAATTTAACGGACAGAACTGAGAAAACTTTGCCATGACAGTAAGTAAACTTCTTTTCTTTTAAAGAAGCCTTTCGAACAAGAAGTTTGAGTGTTTTTACAGAAGTGAATAAATAAATAAATAAAAGTTTTAGTTCATATGTCAATTTAGTGATATGTCAGTTTCTTTCTGTAGTCAGTGGAATGATTATTAGTAGAGAAATAATATCGATTCTCTCAGGATTTCTGTGTCCTAGATTTAACAGTGTAGCAAAAGCTTTTGCCTCCTGGCAGCATGGCTTCTGTCCTTAATTGACATCAAGGTAGTTATTGTGAATACTTTTGGGTTCCTCAATTCTTAACACAGTCCTGTTGCAGAGTTTTACATTTGATTGAGCTAATCTTAACTTTATGAATTATGGTTTTGACTAAACGCATACAATGACAGCTCTAAGACCACCATTCTGAGAGGCTGCACACACTGTTAAAATCTGAAATCAATTTGAAGTAAATGTCTGCTGTGTTGAAAGAAGTAATAATTAGTTTCTACTTCAACATCACATAATTGTCTGCGTTTTCCATGACTGTATGTGATTTTACTATACATGCTGCACTATAAAAACACAATTACACTGCTGTGTGAAAGTGGAAATTATACATTTTTAACAAATCTGTACTTTGATTGATAAGGAAACTAAAAACTTTACATGTGTATGTTTTAGCCTTCTTTCTTGTTTCCCTTTCATAAAAAAGGATTTCTGACTGAAACACACATCCTTCAAGTCACAAGTCTGGTGTCCATCATTCAGTTGTGTGACCATGGCACAATAGATGGATTGATACCTGAGTCTTTACCTGCCTTAATGTCATTGCAGTGCTTGCCTTCTCTCATGGGCCATCATCTTAAAATATTGCTCGTCAATCTTAAATTTTTGGATATAAGATTGCTGAGTTTATCAATCACAGCTGACGTTTCTCTGTACTTGCTGATTATGTTTCAAATGCCACACAGTAGAAATTAGATTGATGAGATCTGTTTCACTCATTGTTTTCTTTCTTTATGCCATAACACCCTTCTGTCTTTATTTCTTATTCATATGTATACACACACACATACACACACACCTTTGTGTGTTTTCCTGAACATGTTTCAGGCTTTTGCACATCAGTATACATATAATAAGTTGAAAAAAATGTATATTGCATGTGACAAATATTTTAGTCAATTAAAATGTACTCTTTATGATTCATATTATACTAAACTCCAGACATATATCACTTCCTTATTGTGTTAGAAAGTAACTGAATAAATAGCTAGTGACTGAATAAATTTGAATACATGATTTGCTGGTTACAATTCTTGTGATCTAGGTATATTTAATTGGCAGCAGTTATTGTACACAGAAGAAATAAAATCCATGATGGTAGTACTTTGGTAATGATCACATTTAAAATAAAATCATTATTAAAAGGTTGCCTCAAACCTTGGGAAATATCATATTAAATAATAATCTATGATGTTTACATGCATATGAATAGTATATGCTGCTCTTATTTTTGGAAGACTTGTCTGAAGCGATACAACATATGAAATGGGCTGTGTGCCAAGCACAAAATTACCTAGTGCATAGACTCATCAAAATACATGTTCAGCATTCATTTTTAATCCTCTTGATATCATGGGTGCTCTCATAATGCTCTCATGTTTTGTTTTGTAAACTGCTGTTATGTCTGATAATTTGCAATATTGCATCCATATTCATTGTTGATTAGCAACATCATGTCAATATTTAAATCAACATGGTACAGCCATTATCTGAATGAACATAATTCTAAATATTTTTCCAAGGCGGCTGCAAGACAGTTAGATGCGCTATGTCATCTGACAGCCCAGTCAATGACATCACTTGAGACCTCAGATCACTTCCAGGTCATCAAGCTCCTGGGAGAGGGTTCATACGGCAAGGTCATGCTGGCAGTTCACAGGAAGAGAGGTCAGTAAATCTGTCTGTCACATCCTGCCCTCTCTCTCTCTGCATTGGTGTCATGTAGTCATGTACTATCTGAAGTAACTGGTTATCTGTGAATATTGAAAAACCAATTACCACAGAAGAGAAATATCAATTTCCTTCTATATTTTTTCCTGCACTGTCACCTCATAACATTTCCCATTTTGAATGCATGAGCAATGAATGGACATTTCAAAGCATATGCCTTCAATGCACGTATAAATGGCTGTCCTGGAACATTAAAGCTGTAGGTCTGGATTATTGGATTGGTATTTCTGAAACTTTTGGATGTAATTGAGAAAACACATCTCAGTTCAAAGCATTGCAGATTAGTTTGGGTTCACTTGCAGTCCTTTAACTAATTATATATTGATGAAATGAGGTGTAATTCTCATGAAGTAATGTAATAATAATATTCTGGTGCCCTTTAATGACACCACTGTCCCTCTATCTAAGGCACACCTATGGCCCTGAAGCTCTTTCCCCGTGGATCCACCTCTCTCATTTCATTCCTGCGGGAATACAACCTCTCTCTCTCTTTCTGCACCCACCCGTCACTCACGAGGGCCTTGGGCATTGTGTTCTCCACTCCCTCATACTACGTCTTCGCCCAGCAAGCTGCGCTGTATGGAGACCTGTACGACATCATTGTCCCGGAGGTCAGTGGGTGTAAGACGATGTGGTAGCCCATTCATCTCCATGGTGATGCGGGTCAGGTTCTCAATCTATTGTCATGTCAGTGGCAGTGGCAGTGTCATTGTCACTGTTTGAGTTTCAGTTCTTTTTTTTTTAGCATGAGACAAGACTGTTTGTGAATATATGTGTGTTTACATGTGTGAGTTCACTCTGCAGTTCTTCCCAAAACAATGTGTTTCCGTGCTGACCTAGCCCAAGACAAAACGAGATGTAATCCAGTGCCGTCAATCCCATTCACCATCCCACTATGGGCACCATGGAAGTTGTTGCATCCCCACCAGCGTTGCGTCCTTTGAAGAGGCCTGTGTGTCACTGTCTCCCCCTCCGCAGGTTGGCGTGGAGGAACCGTGCGTACAGAGGGTGATGTCACAGCTCAGCGGGGCCCTGTCTCACCTCCACTCCCTGGGCTTCGTCCACCGGGACGTGAAGCCCGAGAACGTGTTCCTGTGCGACCGCACCTGCCACTGGGTTAAACTGGGCGATTTTGGGATGGTCAAGCCCCGGGGAGCCCGGGTCCCCGCAGTGTGGTACGAGTCGCCCTACTGCACCCCCGAAACGGAGGCGGTGAAGGGCAGGAAGGGAAAGATATGGCCAGATAAAAACAGCACAGCAAAAGAGAGGATCTGCAAGATAGAGGTGCACAATAGTGGCCCTGCAGGTGTAAAGAGCGAAGAGGGAACAGGCAAGGGAGATAATAAGAATGTCTTTTGGGTGTCAGTTGAAACCAGTATAGACAGCTGGGCGCTAGGAATCCTGGTCTACTCCATGCTGACCGGGTCTTACCCTTGGAAAGAAACCTCCTCCGATGACCCAGGATACACGAAATACAAAGAGTGGTTTCACAGGGAGAAAGAGCAAGCAGGACCCAATCCCATCGCCCCGCAGTTTGCTGTCTTCACCCCGCTAGCCCACTGTCTCTTCCAGGAGCTGCTCAACCCGCAGCCCTGGCTTAGAGCCGGGCCTGAGCAGGTCCTGGGTTACCTTGGTGGGGATTGGTTACTTCAGAAAGGAGGAGGAAAAGAGGGAGCACTGAGGGAGAAGGAAAATGAGAGAGGGAAGGGGTGTGAATAACAGAAAATGAAAAGATAATGATGAAGTGAAAGTGATGAAGTGAAGAGTTAAAACTCGAGGGAAAATGGAATATGGGACACTAAATGAGGATATAGGAAGCAGAGGATTATATAGAAAGCCAAAGTCTAATGGTATTTAGTATAGGTGTGTACTGTGGATCAATGCTATGGATTTTTTTTTTTATTTCATGCTATTATCCTTTGTATTTTCAATATAATTATATTTTTAATACTCTTAAGAAATATTTACGCACAAAAGTACATATTATATCATTATGTTTGAGCAATAGTGAAATAAAAAGTTGGTCAAGCTGTGGAGTGAATTTGTGCAGAATCTACTGGACATCTCTGTGGAGTTCACACACCCCCCTTCCTTTCCCATCGTTCCTTTTCCTGAACATTCCAAACATTAGGCGTGAAGTTAAAGGATTAAATTCAGCTCAAAACAGCCTAAAAACTCACAGCGACTGGAATTTCAAATTCAACTGGATTTGATAGCCAGGGAGCTCAGCTGGAATGCCATCAAAAAATAAAATGTCTGACTGGATATAAATCAAGCTGGCCACTCTTATTACGACAGCCAGGATCCCCCTTTTCAGACAGGCACTCCAGATCACTCTAAAAATAGCCTGACGCTGTCTATTTACACTTTGCTGCCCATCATCACCTTCGGTCTATTTTTCCCTTTCCATAGGGCAGTCTGCTGTCCGCGCACTCAGCACATACATGGTTATTAACCCCTTCACTCAAACCCCTGCGATTTCAATCAGCAATGCTAGGTTGGTGCTGCCGCAGACTCACAGAAAACACATTTTTAAATGTAATTTTCTTCCTAGTTTGGGGTAGGAGTTTGGTGTATTTTGTCTTTCAGCAGATTGTTCTGAAGTATACTGTTTCCAGGGAATGAAGAATAGAGCTTGTACCTGTTGGTGGGTTGAAGGGGAAATCTAGTTCACCAAATGAAACATGGAAAACTAGGGACTGACAAAGGAATGAATGGTGTACAATGTACATAGAAAGGCATAAGTCATAAAGCAAGGCTGACACAGAGTTTAACAAGCAAGTGACACAAAGAGACAGCAAAAAGTCAAAATGGTACATGGACAGAGGAAATAAAGACATCAGTGTTTGAGCAAAGGAAACGTCTTCCCCCGCTGGTAAAAGCTAATGACACAGTTTGGGCACGCTCCCTCGTGTGCCAAGTTCATTAACGATGGGTCATATGACGGGAGGAACATTTTAATTGCCCCATTACACATGAAAGACAACCACCGGGACCAAGGCATAGCTCAAGTGAGCTCTTACCATGGGCCCTGACTTCTGACATTTCACTTGATATGTGCTGGAGAGGGTGAGTGTGTGTTTGAGTGCTTGTGCAAGTGTGAAAGAACATGAATAAAATGTGAGAGACCTGTAAAGAGGGGTAGGTAAGGGCGAGAGGGATGGTTAGAGGGAGGAGCAAGGAGAGAAAGGTGACAGCGGGACAGAGAGAGAGCGAGGGAGGTAGAAACAGAGCGGAGGAAGAAGGGCTGAGAATGACGCCTTCCACAAATAAACAAGTATCGAAGTTATCAGGTGTTTATAGGCTCGTATTCCGCACCCCCAGCACAACTCGGCTTCTCCCTCGCCCGTTTGTCCGTTAACGCAACGTGTGAGTGTTCAGTCAGACGGCACATACCGTAACAGCATCTAATCTCTTTCCTCCTGTCGTCCTCTCACTTTCCCTGCCTCTCTCTGCCTCCATCACTCAGCATGTCATCGGCAGGGCCAATTTGCTTACTCCGTCACACTGTTTGCAGCCCCGTTGCAACATCGGTTACCCTCCTTATGTCAGGTTTACAAAGTACGTGACATATCGTGCGTGAGAGCACGCAATGATAAACAACCTCAAAGCATTTGTTTGATTTGCCATGGAGTTTTCCATCGCTTCTCTCTGGTGGCAACTAGGAAGTAGACATTAACAGATTCAAACCTGAATCTGCATTTGCTTTGTTCCATCAATTTTACTAACATACTTTAAATTTCATCAAATGCATTAAACACATGTTGTATACAATGGTTTTAAAAAGTCAAATTTTTATTATCTTTCACCTTCTTTTAATCAGTTCTATTAATCAGTTTCACAAGATACATTCAATGTGTTCTGTAGCAGAATCATAGAAATCAGTGTATAATCAATCAATGACAGAGTTGATAACAATTGTACATGAGGGTCACTCACTTTGTTGTATTACTGTAAACTGCATGCCACTTATTCAAGGAGCGTAGCAATGTAGGAATACCATGTGATGTTTGTTTGCCACTGCTGTGATCTATATTTATTGCATGTTTTCACACTTACACTGGTGTTAAATAGCACTTGTATCGGCTATATTGAGACTGTGATGTGAAGTGAGCAGGCACCCATGTACCAAACAGTCAGATTCATGCTTGCAATAACCCACACCCCCAAACACCCACCACCCCCACACTGTGTGTAACTGTGTTTAATGTTACCCCAAGAGTGGTTTATAACATTTTGGTAAAAATAGAATGTTTCTAACATAATGTTCTTGATTCCATTCTTTTCACATTTACATACATATTTTAACATTATGTCAAATATTATTTCAAACAAACTAGCATTAATCACACATGGCTACATAAGTGGCTAGGTATTGAATTTTCAGACAGTAATACCTACACAATTACCTTTGTGCAACTTCTAAGTTGTTATAAATTGATTTTGCACCCACACACCAAAGCCATTGTCACACTGAAGCCACACCAAAGCACATCAATGGTTAACTATTGTGGTTATCTCATACTGGGAGCAACCCCACGAGAGTATCACTTTCAAATGGCTGAAGTGCTGGAATATGATGCTGCCAGCATGCCATTGGTTTTGTTCACCTTACACAGAGCACAATGACCCGTACAGACACAATGACAATATGCCATGATTGTGCTCGTGCCCATGTCCCCGACCGTAAACTATTTATGTGATGCGGACACCATGAAATACACTGCTGCAGCAGTGAAAATGGAAGACAAGGAAAGAAAATGTCAGTCCTGTGTGGAGGTTGTCAAAGGTGTACTGTTAGCAGCAGTGTGATGGGCTATAACAAAGCCACCTGAACATTGGAAAAAGCTGAAAATTGCACACACTTTTATCCTGGCTTCATCAGATATTCAAGCATCCAGAAATGAAAAAGTAATTGCTTTGAAGCTGGATGAAAGAAAGGCAGAAAGCCATTCACGAGTTAGGAGACTAGGATGAAGTGCACTTTTGATGTAGTCATACCAGAGTACATCACTGACATGCTGTTTCCCTCAACAGATACATCTCTCTACTACACATAACAATCGCAAAATACACTTAGCAACAGCCAAAGGTATGCTTCACTTACATGTCCAAGGACTGACATATATTCATTGCCAATTGTGTAATGTTGTTAAAGACTTTTTAAAGTAGCTGTTCTCACAAGTGTGATTAATAAAACTAATTCATATTAAAAACAATTATCTTGATGTGGAGTGACTGCATAGTACATAACACCCAAGTCTTCAACTGCAAGAACAAAGGCAGAGTTGCAGAATAGCAATTAATAAAACATCAAGCTCAAAACTGCAGTGTCCATGTTGTGAATGAGCCAAGACAAGATGGTATGGTGGAGCTGGCAGAGAGTCCAGCCAGCTGGGACTGTATGCGCTAACGAGACTGAATGACCAAATTAATATAACTCTGCCCCCAAGTGGACATGCTGCTAAATTGTCTTTCAGATCTTCATTGCTTTGGTCTGGCAGTTTTTGTTACATCCCAGCTTGGTCACAATTATTAAATTAAATTCATCCTTACGGAGACCCTGTGCTGGAGGTTGCCCTTTATTTCACAAAATGCAGTTCAACAGAGTAACCATGGTAACCATGACACAATCGAATAGGAAAATGCCGATAAATTCATCCATCATTCCTTTGAACTATACTGACACTGTTGTTATCTGAAAACAAAATTTCATTATTCCACTTAACTTATGCAATTTTGTGCTTATTTTTATTTAATAAATGTGTCACACACAGAAGATTTAAGGCCATTATTGGTTGTAAACAGGAATATTTTTCAATTCTTTCCTCCCTTTTGGGCCCTTTGCTTGTGCTTGGTCCCCATTCATTGATGCCTGCAATACTATGAACAGTAAATATCGCTATAGTTCAGGGTCCATCTCCCCAATTTTATCCTCCTCTAAAGACAAATAACAGGAACATAACCAAATCTCTACATTGCGTTTATGTATGCATGCATAAACACAGAAACAAGTTTATATTTGCCATAATGGTTTGTTTATTATATTTTAAAATGCACAGTCTCAGAAGAGACGTTTTTATGTCCCTTAGTTTCTCCAAATATAACCATACCAACTAATACCAACACACAGAAAACAACTCCAATTTTTATTCATGTATTATTAGCATGGTAATTATAGGTATACTGTTCAGTAGAGTGAATATACAGTGTATTAACAATTACCAGCAGAAAGAAAAATTATAAGTATAGAACTTAAAGAGAACACAAGGGAGATGAACAGCACAACTTAACACCCTAATTCTTTTATCCACCTGGAACTGGTTAATCTTGTTTAATCTTAACTGTCAAGGCTTCGCTCTCTTTTGATATAGTGTTAATGTATATGTTTGGGCTCAGTTAGAGGTCTTCATGTAATAATTCAGTGGTCCGCACTACTATGTACTTTATGGTAAATGCCTTCCCAACATGAACTTATAATGTAAATGCCACTGACAACTACAAAACTGTATTTAATTATGCTGTAATGCTGTCATGAAAGCCACAGAGCAGCTACACCAACATGAGGACACATTTGTACGTACAGTATGACCACACAACGTATACATTGAAAGGTTAAGAAAGATTACCACTTCCCTTAAAGCCCCTGTCAGATCTGCACTGTGTTGTAACTGGTCTCATACACACGTCATATTTTGACTGTCAGTCCATAACTCAACACCGCGGTCTCGTTATTTTGTGTTAATTGAGAAGCAGCTGCTGTAGGATGTCAGTGTGATTAACTTATGTACCTATGCAGTACAATAATTACTGGACAATACTTGGAACTCAGACAAAACTGAGACTTAATTCAGATCTATAAAACACTGGCCCTAAAAATATACACATATTTACACTGAGAAGTATGTACAGTATACATACCGTATTTATTATTGTAATGGTTACATTTTTTTTTCCCCCAAAACTTTTACCCAGATCCGTTACGATTTAGAGGTTCCAATAAAACATTACATTAATTCAACGTCATTATCATACAGTATATTCTGTTGTAAGTCTCAGTCTATTTTTTGCAGTTTGGTTTATGGCTGCATCTTTAAGAGGAGAGCGGGTACAGTAGACGACAGAATTCTTCCTGTTGGAGTGGAACAGAGACAGGGGACAAAGGAAGGGAGTGACACAGAACACAACGGAACAGGAAAAGGAATTCAGAACTTCACCCAGTTGGTAGTGGAAGACTCTGTCGGATTTGACTGAGGTGGCAAACTGTGAAAACAACACATACAACAAATTAGCAACAAATTAATCCAGTCTAATAGTATATTACAGCGCAGAAATACACACTGCTAACTCTCTTGTGCAAAACATGTACAAAGCCCTCTGTATGCACACCCCTCACTGAATGGGAACAAAATGAAGTGAGGTATGAACTTCACCATTTTTTCTTTGCCATAATATTATGTTTTTTATTCTTATTTAATCAGGGGTGTTAATAAATATGAAGGGCTCTGTGCATATTATCACTGCAGAGAGAAGACTGGAGGGATTACCTAGTAGAGGTTGAGAAATCTCCCCAAAGGTCAGCGCTAAGATTTGACTGGACCACAGAGTTGGAATTACTAGTATCAAGATCTAATAAACAGCCTGAGACAGAGAGAGAACAAAGAATCATTCATGGAATGTCTCAGAACATATCTCCCCCACAATCACCCCCCCAGAGTCACTTCTATCAGATATCAAACACTAAACTAGAATACATGGAGATGTGATCAGAATTTAACCCTAGCAAAATTCTACTGATATTACATGGAGGCAAGGTATTGCATTGCTTCTCCTGGAGCCCATGGTTCTGATTCACTAAAAGCGGGTTGGTAAATTTTAAGAAATACTGCATTACAGTAAAGTATATAAAAAACAAATCAAACTATATATTTTATGAAACACCTCAGTGATAGTCAGCCAGTGATCATACCAGATGTACAAATGACTATCACATAAGTAGCTTTGGACATTAGGTAAAGATCATAGCTAGATCATAACTTAAAGCATAGAATACTCTAAGAAGCCTACCTGTACTTTGGATTATAAATTACTGCCACCCCCCCCAAGTTTTTGACAAAACCACTATGGATACTGAACAATTGCTGTGAATCCTTTTTTGACTGAAATGGAAAATTACTTCTATATGCTATTGTAGTCCTTTTGTGCTAAACACTTAACTACAGCAGCTGCCTCCTACAATGTTGAAGACAAAATTAAGGATAAGATGAAATATTTCAGAATTAATTCAAACATTCATTAATTAAAATATTGTTGTAAAAAAAAAACAGTGTACCAGTGTCTCCACCTCCTGTGAGAAGTTCTGTATTCTGATTGGAAGAGACAGAGGAAGGGGGTGGGGCAATCTTTCCCCCTGGTGGAGGAGGAAGAAGCCCAAAGCCACCTGACCCCTGCTGGCGGGGTTTGTCCCTTTTCCTGCTTTGCTGAGATGGACAAGCAGAGACAGATGGGCAATCAGACAGACAAAGAGGACAAAGTTTAAAGTCTCCAACATAACTCTTAAATTCACTACATTAGAATATGCAACATTACAATATAAGCAGTAGCTTTACCCCAATATTGAGAGTGATGGTCTGTCCCTCTTTAAAACCTAGGTCTAACTTTGGTCCTGAGTCTGGAAGCTGAGCCTGCTTGCTGATTTCATTATCCTGTTTCACCCATCTGCAATGGAGAAACACACCCAAGACACTGACCTTTACAATACATACATGCATTGAGAATTAAAACAAACATGACTAGAGGATTACTATATATCAAGAATTAGAGCTCAGTCAATACTGAATTATGACATCACTACACTGTTACTATGCTGGGTAGAGAAATTATCTTTATAGCGTACTTGAAATGATCCTGAAGTGCCACATTGAAATCAAAAGCATCTCCTCTATCACCGAACCCGACACCAATAAATGCACTGCGACCTAAGGGAGAGAGAAATGAAGAGAGGTAATCAATTTGGATCCATTTGGATTTGTTACTGAACATTAAATCCACCCTTAATTTAATTTTTAGCCTCGGCCCATTAGGATTTTTACAAAAAGACACACATCTGCATTTGCCTGCGGAAGTGGTCGATAAATTAATTTTGAGAACAATAACAAGGGCCAGGCAAACAGACAATAATCCGCATTACTGCTTACAAGCTGCTTAAGTTGATGCGGTGCTGCCAGGATTGGTCATTCAGTGAGTCACTTGGACTTAAAGTACCAGCCTGGCAGAGGGAATGCCACAGCTGTTGCTTTTTTCCAGGTGACCCGAGGCTAATGAACACAGCCCGGGGATGAGGAGGATTAGAAGCATGTCACTGTCAGGCCATCTTTAGAGGCTGGACCAGTTTCAGCTTTTATCACATAATAACTGTGGTTGGACTACCTTTTAGCAAACTGATCCCAGATCAGTGGTTGGGAGCAGAAGGTACTCCTATATGGAGTACTCCTGTATGGAATTTTCTTAATGATGCATCTAGTAATTACTGTCTGAATGTCTGAGGGACTGTGCGCTAGTGGGATCAGATGAGGCAGCAAGGGATAGGGCACATTCATGCCTTATAACAACAGACATTTGACTGATCGGCAGACATATTTCACATAGAATTAGAAAGCAGCCACAAGAACAGATCAGGAACTCCACACAAAGCACAGGAAGCACTCAAAGATTTAAAAATATAGATGTTCACACCGGAATCGTCCTGTATCCGAATGACAAAGTAGCGGCTGGAGTCGCTCACAGCCTCCACTGCAATGCCAGGGTATTCTTCAATAGGTGCCTGAGCAAAGAGCTCCCCTAAATGACAGGAGGGAAACAGCACCATTAATTTACTGACACACAGCTTTCACACAACAGGCTGTTTCCAAGGGCATCACCAGTCTGTGTACTAGATTACATAACGCAGTCAACAGCACCCCGTCTACGCCCTCTGTCTAGCATACATGGATGGAGGTAATACCGATAGCTGATAAATTACTGGCTTCTTTTCATGCTGTTATGGCTAGCTCGCTAATTTAAATGCTAACCATGCCACGAGCTAGTAGCAGCTTAAGAGCTTGGTGTTATTATATGTTCGCTGTAGTGATTTGTACAAATGGATACCGAAAGTCCTGTCAGGAGAACAGAGCAACACACCACTCTAATCAATCAGTATTTTGCATTGCAGTTTACAGGTATTACAAGAAGCCACTACAAAGTATGAAAAGGGTTGGAAACATGGTTGAAGCAAAACATGTTTGTAAAGACACAATAAACAAACCAAGACTAAAGGTGGAGAAAGAAGAGTGTTCACAGACTAAAGGTGCCACATAACCTTTCCTACTGAATGCTGAGTTGCTCTGTGGCTCTGTAGCAGTACGTGAAGGCAATGTGCAGTCAATTGTTCTGATTATAAACAAAACAAAGGAGAGATACCCCAAAATGCTCCAAAATAAGTGCAACAAAATCAATGAAATTGTTAATGCACATTTGGGGCATGTATGAACAAAAATGACACAGATCTAAACTTGACAGTACTCTCTATACTTTTAATCAATAAAACTTGTGTCTGTGTTTCCATCCATTAACCACAAGATTATTGGACCATATTCTTACACTAAGTCCAATGCCATCTGCTACCTTGGACTGTTTGCAGGACAGATGTTACCATTATACATTCACAAATGTTAGAAAATAGAGTGGTAAAGCCAAGGAAACTAGCCAGAGGAAAACCTTAAGCCTGTTTACATTATGTACTGCCCCCAACTTTCCCCCTCTCTCACCAGAGACTTTGTCTTCCAGTTTGATGTACGCCACTTTGCCCTTAGCGGTTATACGCATGCGTCCTGTCCAATCAGGCATGTCCAGCTTCCAGTCTGCCGCTCTGGTGACACAATGAACAGCCAATACAAGGCAAAATGATAAGCTGGAGAAATGCATTTTCCCATAACACAAAAAATTGATTAGATAATTCAAACATCAATACATGGGTTCAACGTGGCTTAAGTTAGTACGACATTACAGTATTGTTGTGCACCTGTCAAATGGGTCTTTGACGCTTGTGTGGAAATGTAAAAAGATAACATTTTTGGGGTGAAAATATCTTTCCTAACATGACCTTAAAATAAAACTACTACTCCTATGGCGCCATACTCACTATTTGAACCCACTAGCTTGGACAAGACATTAAAAAGCGCTTCACCCAACAGCGTGTCTGTGCAGTCGCCTACACTTGTGTTAAGTATAGGCGGCAGACAAGTTTTCAAGCCGCATCTCCATCATCAATTACTCACCTAATCTTGAAAGAGATGTATGTACAGTGCTGACTTCATTCACGGGCGTTTTACAAACAATATATCTTAAACAAGTTATCTGTCTGGCATAAGATTCGCCAAACAAAAACAGCCTGGTAGACACAGACTCTCCACAAACACCAGATGTTCGTAACATCAAATAGCCACAAGCTGCACTAAAAATACAGGAAGCCACGTTCTAGTTTTCTGACTCAAAGTGACCAAGCTAGACAGCCACCTGACTCATTTGAAAGATGATAACTGTCTGTGCAGGTAACTTGCTAGTGTGCTGCGATGACATTAGCTAGTAGCTAGCAATATTCAACGAGCTTGCTATAGCCCCGAGGCTAAACAAGAGGTGGTAGCATCGGCAGCGGAGTCCTTTACCTGTAGCCACGATTCGTTGCCCGTGGAGGGATGCGGTAAACATTTACATCGGGTTTAACACACAGAACCGACTCGTATCCACCCACGGTCGCCATCTTGATCCTAAATAAACAATTCTCAAGTCGTGTTTTAGGGCGTCAACTGCGCAGATTCACTGAATTTTCATAGTGTGTGGATCATTTGATACAATCAACACGGCGATTAGGACGGGACATTCAATTGACGTACGGATCCGTGTATCTGCGTGTCTGCGCAGCATTCCGTTTTAGAACATAACCTTGGTGCATGGTCGTATTTTAGGGCGTCACACTGCGCAGATTCTGCGCAAATTCATTAATATGGATGCGGATCGGCAGATGCCGTCCGCATGACTCAGAGATGGAGCACGAGACAGCCAGCGTGTTGGCGTATTTGTGTTTTTATGCTTGGAGAGAATTCGTGATGACGATGATGACGACAAGTGTCATATTTTATCATTATGTTAAAGATCTTCAAATAACAACAAGCACGAGCTCATTATTTCTTTTGGCACCTTGAATGAACTCTAAATACAGATTAGTACTATCACTCTACAACAATAACACGGAACAAAAATTCAACTAGGTAGATTTTCAAGTGAAACTTTGAATGGAACCCGCACAATTTACTGCATTTTATGACGCAATCGGATCCTATGCGACATAGCAATAGCTGGGGGAAAAAGCCACACATCTCGTGCTGCTCGATTATTAGTTTAAACCTCTTGTGAATCTCAAGGTTTACAGCACCTGGATAAATAAATACAGAAATAAAGATGAAAGAAGGAAATATTTTAAAAGAATCCATTAATATATGAATGCAGAAAACCCAAAGCAGTCTTTTTCAGCATTGGTCCCTGGCACGCACTGTTTTTGGTTTGAACTTAGCTCTCCTTTCAGTTTGATTTTTTATATTCTTCTAGTTTCGTATTCATTTACGTAATCTAAATCAGTGTTGTTCAAACCTGGTCATAGAAATCCACTGTGTATGTTGTTTCTGTTCAAACATAGGGCACATTCACACATACAATATGGCCACTACACTGAATTACACCTCTGTTTAGCCACCACAATAAGCCCATTGAAGAAAATTCAGCTGCTTGAAAACTATTTATACCACCATAATTTCAGTGGCTCTTGCCTTCTCTATAAATTAAAATCCATTCTGGAAAATATAAAATATTTTGCTTTGGAGAATAAAAAGTCAATTGCTATTTTTTATTAATCAATTTTCAAAGATTAATAAAAAGGGATGAAGATGTATGTTTTCAACAGAATCACTACGTACTCACAAAGCAGTAAAGAAGTGGTCAGTTTGTTCCAGATGTTACTTTGTGAGTACTTTGTGCAAGACAATGTCAGGGATATTTTCTGTATTGTGCCCAGTTTTTCTTCATTTTTGACAAACTACAAGACTTCCAGTCAGGTTGACTTGACCAGAGACGTCTGCGTAGGGACAACTACAAGCTACAACCCAAGTGTGCCAGGGGTAGGTGCAAATAAGCATTTTGAACGCAGCCACTCTGCAGTAAATTTGGACCCAGTGCCTATATAATAAACGGCCACATTCTGAGTGAAAAAAGAAATAGAATATATTTACTATAAGAAAGGAAAGACCATGGCAGTTGTCATATTTAGTTGCCCAGTAATTCAGCCCAGCATGATGAAATGGGCGTGGGACTTCACGTTTTGTTGTCTTGAAGGTCGAAATGGGCAGCTCGCTGGTACCTGCTGTATAATTTCAGTAGTTTTTGAGTGGTGGTATTCAGCAGCATTGCATCAGCATCCATCAGCTGCTCCTCTCAAGGTCACAAACGCAGTGCATTCTGGGGAGGATATGTGATCTGCTCAGGACCGATACATCCTTGCAAACCAATCAGACACGCCTAAAATAAGACCACGGATTTGCTGCGCATCTGGCCGTGACAGTACCACTATCAAAAGCTGCGATACAAAACTGAGTCACGGGACAAAGGAGAAAAAAATATGCTTACGCATAGGTGCTGCATCTCATTTTTAGAAGTGGAGACATATCGAGGCATTTCGTCAAAGACAACGTTCAGCTAAACTTTATACAATTAAACAGAATAGCATCTACAGAGGTACCAGCGACAGAGACACCACGCTCTGTTACGTCCTGAGACACGTGGGACCTTTGAGGAAACGATTCAACATTTTGTCGCAACCGGTGAATTACGGTAAATGCACTTTATATAATTCGTATCGTTAAATGTAAAAGGGACATTACAGCGCAGCAATATTGGTATACAAGACACAAACGAGCTACACTGTAGTGCTGTTTTTTAAATTAAAATAAGTGGTGACTGAATGACATTGGTTGAAGGTAAACTGTATTGTGAAATAAAACACATATTTATTTGAAACAAATCAATTACTATCTGGGGACATTTATAATTCACAAGATGCAGTGCGCTACTGTACCGACCTGGAATAATGTTAAATGAATTACAAATGTCAGACAGAAAACAGTAGAATACTGAGTTGTTGTAGGTGTTAGAGCTATACTAAAGTCAACAAGATGTCACCAAAGGACATTGCAGGTGCTATTATCATGAATGGCTGTGCTTTATACATTATGATCAGGTTGATAGATTATAACCTAGTTTGGTTTTCATCTGCTTCAAAGGTTCTTTATGCCCACAAGAACTTTTTATAATAAAAATTAAAGAGAGAGGGACTGATAGTCAACTTAGAGAATCTCCTCAGGCTCAAGTAACTTGAAATCTTAACAACTTACATGACTGCACATGAGGCTTTAACCGTAAGTTCAAAATTAGGTTTAGCGTATTTTCCCCCAGTTATATTTCCAAAGGGATTCTGACAGATGTACACAGACAGTTGTGACTGCAACCTTATTCATTGCAAGGAGACAGACTTGAAACCTTGTGCTCAACAGGAACCACAATCTTATCCATACAAAGAAGATGGAAAGGGAGAGGGTGAGTTACATTCATTTTTCATGACTTTCAATGTTATTTTAAGACACTCGCTACTGAAATCATTTGGTGCACTATCTTTTGAGGCTATTTTGTGCATTTGTTAGTGTGAGTGATACCACTTCCAGTGGATTACTCATTTGTAATCCTCCCCTACTCTAATTTTGCTGTACAGGCATGAATGAAATTTCATACTCCAGGCTCGTTCTAGGTCAGAATTAAACCATTCTAGAACCTTTGGGGTTTATATCACTGCCTACATCACAGAGTGACTGTGATATTCAAGTATAGCTGTTCCAGTACCGCTGAGTGGGTGTGTCAGGTGTATTGTCAGGCCCAGTGCCATGACCATATTTTTGCAAAATCATTGTGGCAAATCATGGCAGCAAAAGGAGCTGTCCTTCAGCAAGGAAGGAGAACACAGTCCTGTACTGCATGTATCCACAGAATAATAGAACATTTCTGGATGAAAGTGTAGAAATGCATGGAAAAGTTACAAATGTATAACTACATGATCAACAAATGTGGAAAACATTACAGTAATTGCTAAATCGTGTTGGAAAATGAAATGAGACAAAATGGTGAGAATTGTGGAGCACTGTAGTACATCACATGTAGATATCTGTCAAATGCAGTTGCTGCAATCTTTATAAAAGTGAATCATTCCATTTTTTCCTTTAGAACAAATTGAATGCATCGCATACGTTTGCACTAAAAATGTCACTCTTCCTCAGAGGGAATTCTGATAATTCACTGAGTTGTTTAACACTTCGGATATTCCATCTGAAAACACTGGGCCACAGTGGAATAAGTGACTGTCAAGCTTGTCATAACTGAGCCTAAAATATCTGAAAGCTCAAAATGCCAAAAATTCAAAGAAATGTTGGCAGAGATGAGATGAATACTTTATATATTTTTTGAAATAAATATTACCCTCAGTGACACAGCTCCAACGTAGCTCTTTTACATGCCGTTCCCATTGTATCGTAAGGCCTTAACACACTTTATGTTTGTAATGTAATGTAAATGTAATGTAATGCTCATTTTGTCTCCAGTGGAGTTGCTGGTCATGTTGTTTGCAAGACTTTAACGGGCAGCTATCCATGTGACAAGTTCGCCCAAATAAATAAATTACTGTAATTAAATCAGGTGGCACAAGAACACTCTGTTGAGACCAGAGAGCAACAGACCTGCAAGCCTTGGCAAAAATGAATTAAAGTAAAAACAACAACATAAAAACCTCTGTCCAGGATTCAGTTATATGTCTGGTCCAGTTTACACCAGAATAGAAATTTATGTTCTAGCAGTATTGATACATAATTTAATGCATATTGGGATACAAAAGGGAAATAAAAATGAGACTGAAGAACCATGGGATTGATTTAGCCATATTTCCAGTCATTTAGCTACTTTCTGAGAGCCATTGCAGAAACAGTCTCCACAGAGTGCCATTCTGTGCCAATAGTGATGTTTAGACAATGTCATTGTGTTCATGTTGTAGTGAATAACACTACAACATGAACACAACACACACTAACTCTCTTGACCACAGGTGACTGGTTATCTCCTGTTCTCTGTGGCCACTGTGGTGATTGGGTCGCTGCAGTTTGGGTACAATACTGGGGTCATCAATGCTCCTGAACAGGTTAGTGTCTGCGTGTCTGTGTAGCCACTTATACAGAAAAAGTAAAGCCCAACCCTGTTTTTTCTCTAAATAACCTAGAACACTGAAATTCATTTTCAATGCAATTTCCATGATCTGTCAGTCCTGTATCAATAACTGATCATCATGCAGTTTGACATTTTCCATCTATGTAGCTGGTATTTAGGAGCATGGGTTTTCCACATATAAAGATATACAGTCAGTAGTCAGTACCACACTGCCTGTTTCCGCTAGAGTCAATAGACTTTGACTTTTTGGAAGTTTCTTTTTCTCCTACACACAGATGATGCCTCTGTGCCCTGCAGCACACACACAGAACAAATAACAGTCAGCAGGAATTGGAAGAATAGGTTTCAAATGCTGGACACATTCTACCCTGATGGCTAGAAGGACCGTTGGCAGAGTCCAAGTCGATCGAATGAGATGAGTGTGATGGGAGAATGCCTGCCAGCTGACAGTGTCTGAGTCACTGATCATAGATATTGTCCATAAAAAACCCACCCAGAATTTTTCCTCCTTTAAATTCTGTCACACCAGGCTTCACCCTGCTTTGTCAGGTACTAGATCTTCACCTTGCAGCTTCGGAGTCTTAGGAGTCTCAGACAAAAGATTTGTTAAATTAAGATATTTTGGTGAAATTGTAAGGAAAACTGCGGTAGTTTTCCTGTAAAATTCAAATCTCATCAACCTTGCAATTAGAGCCATATTTGAATGTGATGTCTTATCAATGTGCCCCATTTGAATGCTTTGTGTGTTTGTGAAACAATTTTGCTCTGCTTTATTAAAGTAGTATGAGAATGAACTGTTGCACCTTCCTTTTTTCCTCTCTGCTTGTCTCATATCCCCTTTTCTCTCTCTGTCTGTCTGTGTGTCAGAAATTGCAGGCCTTCTTCAATAAAACCTGGATGGAGAGATACAGGGAGCCTATTAGCGCGGGAGTGTGCACCATGATATGGAGTCTCTCTGTGGCCATCTTCAGTGTGGGTGGCATGGTAGGCTCCTTCAACGTCGGGATCATGGCTGACAAATTTGGGAGGTTAGTGAGAACAAAAAACACAAACAAAACCATTATTCTGAGGCACTGTAATTTCCGGATTTAGAAAAACATCTCTTTGGTGGCTTTGTGGTGCAGTATCTCCTGGTTTGAGTGGCAGTTAAAAAGAGGTCAAATGTACTGAACTTTCTGTACTTCTGCATCCTCTTTCTGCCATTTTGCACAAAAGGCTATATTTAAGTGAATGAAAGAGCTGACACAGGCCAAACACATTATGAAATTTGAACAGTTTTGCTTGACCTTCTTCATAAAATTGCTTCCACTTCTCCCGAAAATGGAAGTGTAGGGAACTGTGTATTGCTTCACATGACACAGGGCCCAATGCAAGGTGCAAATTTTTTGACTGTGCAAAAGGCAAAAAATGACAGCGTCAAAGTTGGTCATTTCTGCCTTACTTTTTAGAGTGACTGTTTGTTTTATGGTGTCTCTTACTGTGAAATAGCACTGCTACCTGCAATAATACAGCTCCCGTACTTCTATGTGTACTGGTGGTGTCTCTGTCTTTCCTGCCCACCCCAGGCGAAAGTCCATGCTGTTGGTCAACGTCCTTGCCCTAATCGGGGCAGCCTTGATGGGTTTCTCGGCATTGTGCTACTCCTTTGAGATGGTGATCGCAGGGCGTCTGGTCATTGGGCTGTTCTGTGGCCTCTGCACAGGGCTAACCCCCATGTACATAGGAGAGGTGTCCCCCACTTCCCTCCGGGGGGCCTTTGGCACCCTGCACCAGCTTGGGGTGGTGGTGGGAATCCTGGTGGCCCAGGTAAGAGGGAGCATGGGGCCCGTGGCCTTCCATGGGTGGCATGTACAGGTTTATGAGATTACAATATTTACATTTTACCCATTTATGAAAATTTATTGATCACTGTATTCAATTTGGGTTAAATAACTTGCTTAATGGTACAGTAGCAACCCAACTGGGAATCAAATCTGCAACTGTTGGGTTACGAGCCTGTTTAATGATACTTTACTATCGAAACAGAATCCGGGATTAGGCTGATCTCTCTTTCTGTGCTGTAACACGTAACACAATAATATAACAAAGCACAACATATAGACACATTCAAACATTAAAAATAGTTTCATGATTCAATATCCATGCAAAGGCTGGAAGTGAAAGTTATTTGTGTCTGTTGTTACACGCATGTCACCCTTTAGGACTAAATAGAGTTAGGTATCAAACCTTAGATGAAGAGAAAAGAATTGTAGAAAAAATAAATAAGGTTGCTGAAGTAACAGATATGGTCAGTGTCAGTGAAAATGAAACTTTACAAGATTACTATTCTGGAAAATGGATACATTTGACAAACCAGGATTAAATTATTTGTAAATGGTTGAAAACATGCTTTTGTCATCCAAACGTGCCCACTCCAACAGTCTCCAGTTTGTGCTGGACGCTCTTGGAAAAGCACTTCCCTAGTTCCCATGTTCTATGTGTAGATCTTTGGCTTGGAAGTACTGCTGGGCTCGGCCACTCTGTGGCCCCTGCTCCTGGCCCTGACTGCCATTCCAGCTGTGATCCAGTGCATAATGCTGCCCTTCTGTCCCGAGAGCCCGCGCTACCTCCTCATCAACCTGAACCAAGAGGAAGAAGCCCTGAGAGGTGGCAATCAATTACTTCATCTACAGACAACGTTTGTAACTGATGAACTGTTTGCACAAGTAATTGAAAGCAACGTGGTTTCCGTTTAAGAACACAGAAAGGCCCACATTTACTGAAATCCTGCCAAATGTGATCCAGGAAACACCCGCTGACAAAACCTGCTGTGTGCTCTTGTGTGTTTCGAGGGCTCTTTCACTGGATGCATGAGCACCTGTTTTGCCTTAAAAATTCTCAAGAAGGATTTGACTACACCGTGTGGCACCATTCAGCTTTTATACACTTTTTTAAAAGTATAACAATGGGGGTTGTTTTTGCATGTATGTATTTATTCTGTTATCTTTATGATTTATATTATCTTTAGGATATTGTATACTGTACAAATGTATTAGGGCTTATATTGCATGTTCGTTGTTAACTCCCTTCTTTCTTTTCCCCCTGCCCTCCACGCTCTTGACCTGCTTGTGTCATTGTGCGTTTCGTAGCCCTGGTGCGGTTGCGTGGCACTGAGGATGTGAGTGCGGACATGCAGGAAATGAAGGAGGAGAGCATTAAGATGGCCACGGAGAAGAAGGTGACCATCCCCGAGCTGTTCCGCACCCCTGCCTACAGGCAGCCCATCCTCATCGCCATCATGCTGCAGCTCTCCCAGCAGCTCTCAGGGATCAATGCAGTGAGTGGACTACAAATACCAGGGTTCAACAGTGCCCAGTAGGACTGTCATGTGCATGGTGCAAAGGGAGTGAGTGGACTACAAATACCAGGGATCAACAGTGCCCAGTAGGACTGTCATGTGCATGGTGCAAAGGGAGTGAGTGGACTACAAGTACCAGAGCTCAACAGTGCCCAGTAGGACTGTCATGTGCATGGTGCAAAGGGAGTGAGTGGACTACAAGTACCAGAGCTCAACAGTGCCCTGTAGGGCTGTCATGTGCATGGTGCAAAGGGAGTGAGTGGACTACAAGTACCAGAGTTCAACAGTGCCCTGTAGGGCTGTCATGTGCATGGTGCAAAGGGAGTGAGTGGACTACAAGTACCAGAGTTCAACAGTGCGCTGTAGGGCTGTCATGTGCATAGGCCAAAGGCAGTCAGTCGATCACAAATACAAAGGTTCAACAGTGCCCTGTAGGACTGTCTTGTATGTGGTGCAAAGGGATTGCTTTGATGCTGAAATAATTTTAGAGCTTTTAGGTGAGGGATTTCAGTCAGAACCGGATGGCAAAAATACATACAAAATTTTGTGTCATAGCAAGTACATGACCTGAAGATGTAGCTTCTAAGAACCGGGTCAAACCAGGTCATGATGCAACACAATGTAGCGTAGCATGCTGAGTCACATCTGGCCTTTTACACAGTGGTATAGTGCTTTTTCATGTCAATAGTGGAGGCTCAGTGATCCAGCAGCTTAGTACAATTGACCTTTCTTGCCTGCCAGCTGTACGTGTGTCATCAATATTATTTACACTTTACATTTGTTGAAAATATTTCAATATGTCATAGACTTCTTCAGATGTTTGCTTTTTTCATTTATGTGGGAATTTTTATATTTAAGCCATCCAACCCATTCAATATAAGAAAATTATTTAAATACATTACAGTATTACATAATTATGGATTTTCTTAGGAAATGCCCTTAACCAGAGGGAATTACATAGATAACATGTCATCCCTTAATACAGCTGAAGATTTACAGTAGCATTTCAGACTAAGTACCTTGTGAAATGAACCAGAATTATCTCTACAACTCTATATGAAACCTTTTGACCCATGTTTCACAGCAGAAAAAATGGGGATGAATTCGTGGTATTAGTGTAAATATAAAATGGATAAATCTTAAGACCATTTTTCTCAACCCTAGCAATAGAAAAGTGATCTGGATTTGACATCACTTATCAGGTATCAGCTGGTAGCGCTGTCTTGAGATAAGCTTCTTTATGTACAGGTACTTTTTAGAATACATGAAACTGATTTAGTGTGAGGACCTCTCTAAATTTATCTGAGGTAATATTTCTATATGCCTGTGTGCCTGTGAACAATTCTGTTGATTAAAGGCTTTGGTTTATGGTCATTTGTATTCATTTTATTTTGTTGTGTTTTTGTAAGGTATCTAAGGCAACGTCAGTGCTGGTGCATAATGGGCTTTTCTAATTCCTTTTATTGAACCAGTTTGATAAAAATCCAGCTTTCCCTTTCAGTGCAGAGAAGGATTTGAAATTTAATGTACCTTCAGCACTGTAACAGCATGATATATTTTTGAAACAGCATGTATCACACTTGTAGAGTTTGTTAAAGATCTTGGTTGTGGCTTGAAAACCCAGCATGCAGTGCAAATTAATCAAGCTGTCTTCAGCTCTGTGGTGCAGTGATGTGGTAAGCTTGTGTATTTCATTGAATCTGTTTATTAATATGAATTTCACAGAACAGGTAACGTTTACTTTCATAACTTAAATTTGTTGTCAGTTATGGTTTATCTATCTTACTGCTTACTGTTTTCAACATAATTACTGTTGCTTACTGCAGCACACATACAGTACTTCCATTTTAAATCACAATTACCTTATACGTTATTGTGATATAAATATCTTAACTGAATATGTAGTCATCACCTTAGCACCACCTAGTGGTTTGTCAGGGATGATACATGAATAGCTGACCAGCACAGAGCATATTGTTGTGTGTATCACCTTTGATACAAACTGTGTGGTGGTGTGCACTCACAGTTACTGGAATTTAGCTAGCGTATGTTAATACTGTTCAGTCCCATCAATTTCTAACGTCTATCATTCCAATCTCACTCCGGTTTTCTCCCTTTTTTTAGGTATTCTATTACTCCACAGGTATTTTTGAGAGTGCTGGTGTAACCAAGCCCATCTATGCAACAATTGGAGCTGGCGTAGTCAACACTATATTTACTGTGGTATCAGTAAGTATTTACACATTTTATTCAGCACATTTTTACATGGTGTGCTGATGTACAGTTATTTGCTGCCACACTGTGCTTGTCTCACTCTGTCCATCAGCTCTTCCTTGTGGAGAGGGCGGGGCGAAGGACTCTACATCTCCTTGGATTGGCTGGAATGGCAGTCAGTGCAGTGCTCATGACCGTCGCCCTTCAGTTGGTGGGTTCTGCTTTTAATTTCACCATCTTTATCTTGTCTCTTGTCGTGTTTGCTTTTAAATTTTTTATGAACAGTTTATTTACCCATTCAGCACAATAAACCAGTACGCTTGCCAGGATTCAAACAGAACAAAGTCACATGACCGTTGCAAAATCATGCTTAAAACTGAAGGAAAAAGCAAATCAGTTATGTAGTTATTTCTCTCTATGTGTGTATCATTCTTCACATTTGTATGCTCTATTTGAATTAGGCATGAATAATTTATATTTTCCCAGATGTGTATTGGATTTATTTATGGCACAGATAATCCTCCATACTGGTTCTGTGATATTATGTATGTTATGTGTGACATTATGACATTATGGTAGTATTGGGTCTGTAAATGAACATCCAACATCAAAACTATACACCGAAAAATTAATGTTGATTTTTTTTCAATGCGAAGTATACAGAAATATGTATCTGTGTGTCTGCTCTACATCAGTTCCACTCTTCTCTCATTGTCACTGCTGACATAATCACCCCTCTCTTTCTGTGCCTCGTGAGCAGAAGGGCCTCCCGTTCATGAGTTACCTGAGCATCGTGGCGGTGTTCGCCTTTGTGGCGCTGTTTGAGATGGGTCCCGGCCCGATCCCTTGGTTCATTGTGGCGGAGCTTTTCTCTCAGGGGCCGCGCCCGGCCGCCATGGCCGTGGCCGGCTGCTCCAACTGGACCGCCAACTTCCTCGTGGGCGTCAGCTTCCCCAAACTGGTGGTGCGTCTCAGCACGCCCTGTCTACGCACAACTTTGGCAGCTGATTATGTTGTATTTGTATTATATTTCAGGTCTTTAATGGACTCTCTTTTATGCCTGTTTGTTTCCCAGGAGTGGTGTGGCCCCTACGTCTTTATCATCTTCACCATCTTCCTCGTCCTCTTTTTCATCTTCACCTTCTTCCGAGTTCCGGAGACCAAGGGACGGACCTTTGATGACATCGCCCGTGGTTTCAGCGGGCAGGCCTCCACCTCAGCACAGGCGCCCCCTACTGGAGAGGTGGTTACACTGCCTGCCTCACCCACAAAAGAGAAAGTTCCACCGGGGGACGTGAAAGAGGAGGACAAGTCTAATGAATCTAGTTCTATTGCATAGGACAGCTCGTAGAATGTAGTAGGGGCTATTGCTACACATCAACCAGTGGGGGCTAGAATAGATGCCTAAAAACCTATACACAGATCACAGCTTCTACAGTAGGATAGACATGGGTAAATAATATTGGGAATTGTTTAGAGTTGGGGGACATATACACATGAAGAAAAAATGATGCGGGTACAATGCTGCCATGAAGCAGCTTTAATCAAATATTCAAAGTTGTTGTTAACTGTCCAATAATGTCCTTGTCTTAAGTAACCATTCTGTTTTCCCTATTCTGACAAACACGTTCTAAACCCATGACTATCAAAACATCTGGAGGTCAGTATTTTTGTGTGGTCAGTCAGTCACTTGGTGCACCATTCCGCTTAACTAAAGGGAACCATTGGCAAGTATTAGTATTGTTTTTGGAAATGAAACTATTACATGAGCCCCTTATGTTGTGAATGGTTTGAAGCTGAGGTTTGGGGAAAACTGTGTTTTGGTTTGTGTTCAGAGTATTTTAGCTGAGTAACTGCTTTGTTGAGACTGAAAAGCGATTTGTTTAAGGCTGGCAGGTATTCCTTTAGGAAATCAAAAAGCTGAACAAGCTCTCACAATGCCAAATGCATGCCTTGCTTTGTTTTTCAGCCATGGTTATTGATAATGGCAGACAAAGGAATTAATTGCTCAATGGGTAGAAATTGTCAGTCCTGATACACGCCCAGAGTATCTAATAGTGACAGCACAAGATTCTCAGTGATCATGAAGGGTGACTGATAAACTGTTGGTTAAATATGGGCACAGCGCTTTCTTCATTGTACACTAAGTAACATCCCGATATAAGGATACCTGAGTATAATTGGTGAGGAAGATGTCTGATGATGAAAATTTGGCCTAACGTGTCTTTTTTGGCTGTTCCTTCCCCTGCTTCCACCAGCTTCATGACTCTGTATGATGGGGGTTTGCCATTGGCAGGCCTGTGCCATTTGCTGTTGTAGATACACCCAGGGTGCATTCAATACCTGCAACATTAACATTTGAGTTCACTCAAAACTGCAGCTTTTTGCCACACTGCTTGGAGGTAGATCTCTTTGGGTTTATGTCAGAATTGCAAACGTGTCAAAGTGGCCATCTCAGTGATGGCCACTAGTGAAAAAAGTGACAAAACTTTGCAAAATTTTCCATATGACTTTGCTAGTGCTTTATCAGTACAGGCATTTCACTATGTCTTGCACAGCAATGGAGTACCTTCTACATAATTTTTATATTTGCTTTTTTGATATGTGGGCTACTGCACATGTGTAGTTGTACTACAAGTATAAATTGTTCCAATATTGGTTGTGTAGCTCACATATTTGTATTATTCTGTATTAATTGGCTCCACTATTTTTCAAAGCAGCACAATTAAGAATTAAGCACATTCTCTGCTTCTAGGAGAATTTTGCTGTTGGACATTCAATTAAGCACTGAATCAGATTTATAATCCCTTACACATCTATTTTGTGTATTGAATGCATCCCAGTTCAGATGGCTTTGATATACCGGTACAGAATCTTGGTCACTGCGAAAAGGCAGTGTCAAAACCATGACATTCCTGTTGGTGAATGGTTTTACCTTTTAGTTTGTCTATTAGTTTGCTGGAAAGTTTCAGCACATTTGCAGTTTGTGACCCACTTAAGGTTTTGTTGCTGCTCGTGTCTAATTTTTAATTTGTTCTTGTGTGTGTGTTAGCTGCAAGGCACAGACACACTGACTGCTGCAGTGCAGTTCCTTTGTCTTCATACATGCGCAGACACACCACTGTGACCAATGCTACTGGTTATCTGTGCTTGCCAGACAGAAAGAGAATTAATTAGAAGACATCTTGTTTTCAAACAATTTGAAAAGTGAACTCGTAAAATAGTTTATATTAAACCATATTGCATGTACCAGAGTTCTCAGTTTATGAGATGTATAAAAATCAACTGTAATGTTGAATTACTCACTGCTAATAGCAAAAACAATCACTTTCCGGTCTGTGAATCAGCAAAATTACCAATATACTAAATGACATCAGCATAAAATTCATAAAGCTGTATTTGTAGCTCTCAAATACCCCCTCATAGGTTTTCATACTTGTGAACCAACATATCAAATTATACATATTCAGTGAAGTGAGGGGCCATATTCTTTAAGATTGATTCTGGGTGGTCTCAGAAGGAAATATGGCTACTACTGTGAATGGACCGATGTTTTTCAAAAAAGATACATAAAGCAAAAACAAGAACTCATCTTCAACATTTTAACACCCCACCTGAACACAGTGGCAGGCTATCTTTCCTTAAGAATGGATAAGCAGTACACATATCTGCAGTGAAGTTCAAATGGCATTTGACCCAACACAAGTATTCATAAATTTTGATGTGGCTCATGTTTAGAATGTCAGGTTTATAATACAAAGGTAGTAAACAGAAGTGTTGTATTTTACAATACAGTTTTTGGAACAGATTTGTTGAAATGTAGGCTTGCTAATCTTGCTAATTATAATCTTGCTGCCTGGCATTTACTTGAAAATGCTAGGGCAACAATGTATAATCTAGTGAATGTGTTAAAGTTTAGATTAGAAAATCAGCAAGCCAATTACCCACATAGATTGCTGGAAAACCAAGCTAAAGGGCAGCTTTAGTGATTTAATGGAAAGTATAATTGAAGCCCAATAATTGTATTATTTGCCATATGTGCCATAGTCAGTAGAATTTAAAGAGTACACAGAATTATAACTAGTGAATTCACTGCAGTATTTGTGATATTGGCAGACTGGAATGTTAAAAAAGAAAATCAATGGATAGACATTAACATGCTTTTTTTACGTGTGTGAACTTGAATATTTTTCATTGACTGATTTTCACTAGCACACTGCAATTGCGTTATTTGTTGTCAAAGTGTGTAGAATTGGCATTGGTTGAATGAGTGATGAGTGACATGGCTTGTGAAATGCCAGTTACAGCTTCTGTTGCTAAGTGTAGTTTTGACACGTTCGACACCAGAATGGCCTGTGTACTGTCAATGGCCTGTGTACTGTAATGATTATTATCTACTGTAATATGCTGTAGTATGAATATGAATTGTACATGTTTATATGTTTAATCTCAGATTTACACAATTGCTCATAAAGAGCCTTGGTCTGTGAACTCATTCCAATCTGTGAAAAAAAAAAACAGAAGATAATAGTCCATCTTTCTGTGAATGTGGAGTCTTACGTTTGCTTAACCAAGTAGATTGTTGTAATGTACAAAAGAAGTTATTTATAGTCACTGGCACTGTTTTTGTACTTAGGGAGCACTATTGGGAGCATACACTGGTACTATTTTTGTGATCACCTGCATGTATAATTGTGACTGAAAGAGACAAATAAACAGCTATATCCATAAATCACTTCCTTCAGAATCTTGGGGCTCAGTATTATTTTTAACACAGTTTGTTCCATTACAAAAGGAAACACGTCATGATTTTTTCACATGATGATCCTGTAATCCTGATAAGATTTATAGAATGGATGCTGATGTAAAATGCTGAGGTAAAAATGACCTCAACATTTGGTAAAAGAAAAGTACAAGAGTGGTAATGAATCATTACATTATTGCCATTTTGCAGATGGTCGTATTCAGAACAACTTACACAGGCTACAATTACTACAATTACACATTATCTGTTTTTTTATACAGCTGGATCTTTACTGAGGCAATTCTGGGTTCAAAACCTTGCCCAAAGGTGCAGCAGCAGTGCCCCAGCAGGGAATCAAACCAGCAACCTTTCAGTTATAAGCTCTGCTCTTTACCACTTTGCTACACTGCCACCCATGTGGATGGTAGCAATTTTCTGTTATGTTTCTCAGCAGCTTTGTGGTGACTGGAATAGGACAACACTGTATTCCTGGGATGAGAAGGTGCGGATGCTGTCAGGAGACACGGGACCACAAGAGAATGGACTTCATTGCCCTTCTTTGCTGTATCATGCAAACACAGTACACACACACACACACACACACACACATTTTCCTGAAATACTTTGAGGGAAGGTTTCACAATATTGTTTGTATAACATTATGAAATCCTATTATCTTCTGCTGGAATATCTTCCAGTGTAGACCCAATCCACTGATGTGTGCAACATTTTGAACAGTAGGTCACACCAAAGCTAAATATAATTTAGACCATAGTAACACAAAGGGAGAGGGAGAGGACGAGGGTAGTGCCAGTGGAGGAGAGTAAGGATTTGGGACAGAGAGGTGTGTGTGTGTGTGTGTGTGTGTGTGTGTGTGTGGGGGCTAGATACTTGTGGCCTGATTACAATTCTGTTTGTATGGTTAGCCACTTCCAGTCTGATGTTGGGCTACCTCGGGCTGTGCTGTGGAATTATAACAGCCAACTGTGGAGTCAATGAAGCAAGCCCACTCAAGTGCATTGATTTAGCCAAGATCCACTTCAGACAACAATGTTCCTGCAGATGTTCAGCAACTTGAGATGATGGGTGCTGTGAATGGAGGGAGATGCAATAGGGCACATTCAATTGACAAAGGAAGTCAACAATCTCTTCTAAGCTGAGACCAAAGAAATGTTCCTAGCTACAAGGACCTGATTGCCTCGTGAAGGCAGACAGTTATATGCTAAGCCAAAGGAGACTCACCTCCATAGGATACCAAATAAAAAACACAAATTTCAAATTTATTTCTTCACCTTTTAGTGACAAAACGTTTAGCACTGTATTTATTATCCATATGGTTAATTTCAGCCTCCTGTGGACTAACATTACACATTAAATTTTGCCAACACAAAATTACAGTTCACACTCATTATAGTTCAGAATTTAAATTTTCATGTGTACTTTCCAGAAATTATTATTTTTTGGCAATTACAATTTTGTTGACATTTATTTTTTAGGAGTCTATCCAGTAAATGGGACCCACCTAGACCCACGCTGGCCTTCTGCAATTCTATACAGTTGGCCATTGACGGCCCCTTCTCTCCCTTCCTCTTGCTAGTGCTTCCCTAGCATGTAAGTGGATGCTCAGCCAGCTATAAAGCACTGTGCTGCTGCAGTAGCTGGCCTGGGTCACCTACCCCATCGTGCTCATCATGTTTTCCTCCCTCTTCCGCCACCTGGTCTCTCTGCAGGCCATTGGTGTGTACAGGCCTCAACGATCCCTGTCTCAGTCTGCAGCTCACTCATCACTACCCCCTTCCACTCATCTCCCATCTCAAAAATTCAGTCTCCTCACAATCTGTGTCTTCCTCTGTCTGTCTCTGCTCTTCAGTGATTGCGTGCATGTGCTATGGTGATGTTTCATGTTTTTAATTAGCCTTGATGTCCTGGTGTGTATCATAAAGTCAGCGTGTGTCATGCAACCACATGTATGCCCTGTATTTTACCACCAAAATATTTGTTCCACACCTATATCTGACTGGATTTTCCCTTTGATATACAGGTGCAACCAGCCTTCACTGTTATTGGGTGAGAGAGGGAGAATGTGTACGTGAGAGTATGCTGACATTGTTGATATGTCTAGTTCCTCATTATGGCTGTACAGAGTCATCCTGCAGTCAGTCAGTTTGCATTAACACTGAAGCGGAGCTTGGACTTGTTTCACCACAAATTCTGTCCCTCTCAGTGTGGTTGTGCTGCAGTTTTCAGCGCACGTTTGCTTCTCGGTTCTTCTTTGCTTCTTCTTCCTCCAGTATATCATGTTGAGTCATTGGCTCCTTTTCCGTCTATCTGAAGCTGTGCTGGTCAAGCTGTTCCGGCAACGAGCAGGCGGTACCCTCTAATCCATTCCTTGACAAGACAGTGAAAGGGGGAGGAACCTTGTTACATCGAAGGCTCGCTTGTGTCACACTGAATGATACAGTTATCCATTTCAGTCAAATTTGTTTTTGCAACAAACCCACCTAGGTGTTGATTGTTTGTAATTCTCAGTGTTGACATTGCATGTGTTTGTGAGAAATTGTATTAAAATAATTTATTTAATTTCAAAGAAATTAATAATTTATTTAATAATTTATTTGAGACCACAAATGCACATTTGGCCAAACACGCGAGTGCAGAATCATTACATTACTGGCATTTAGCAGAGGCTCTTGTCTAGAGCGACTTAAATCAGTTGCAGTTTTTACAGTGTTCCATTTATACAGCTGGATATTTACTGAGGCATTTGTCGGTTAACTACCTTGCCCAAGGGTACAGCAGCAGTGCTCCAGCGGGGAATTGAATTGGTGACCTTTTGGTTACGAGACCTGCTCCTTACCGCTATGCTACACTGCGGCCCAGAATCAATTTGATTAATAATGAATTGATTAATTAATAATAGTCCATGTTTGGCCACGATACGCTTGAATGATTTTTAGCGTTTTGTTAGCAGTCTCACCTCATTATTCAGAGAGCTGTTTGGGCAAAGGTGATGACAATACATTTACATGTTACATACATTTGTGCTGCAAGTCGCTCTGCATAAGAGGGTCTGCTAAATGGTGATGAGGAGACTTAACCTGTTTAATGTCAGGCCTAACGATCAGTCTTGTCTTATCAGGAGCACAGTGCATTCCTGCCATCAGAACGTCTGATCAGAGTGGGCTGTTTCTCGCCATCTGGTGTCTTCGCAGCCAGCAATCGCCATCCTGGCAGGACATTACAGCAAACACAGCCTGTCAATGACAGGCCATAATTTGGGAAATCACAAGTCACAATGCCTCATCATTATGCGCCACCTCTTCCCCCTGCCGCTGCGTCAGAAGCAATGCTCTTGCACAGCCTACCTTATCATTTACATGCCATTTCACAGATTGGATAACCCAGATCAGTGTTGTTCCCACCATGACAGTTTCCCTTCTGTCCATGAAAAACAAGAGATATATTTTTTATGCATTAAACATTCATTACGTGATGGCTAATAATGATTTAACTTCAGCTTGAATGCATATTTTTCTGTTCTTTTATGCTGGGAGTCACTCTGGATGAGAGCGTCTGCTAAATGAATGCAATGATTTAAACTCCTAGATGCCTTGCAGTTTCATGCATACCCCCTTTTAACTTGCAACAGATATGTCATGCCTGGAGCTGCAATTTGTTGCAAGGTTTAACATATGTGAGGTGTTTGCAGCAGTATATTTCTGACTCAAATATGATGGAGTAGCTAGCAAATACTTAGTGTTGGGTAAGGAGGGACCTAGGTTACTGATCCAGCATTTCACATGATACACCATCATTTTCTTTTTTTGACAGTACTTTACATGATTTACATTATAGGCATTTAGCAGACACTCTAATCCAGAGCAACTTACATAGGTTTCAGTTTTTGCTTGTTATCCATTTATACCACTGGATATTTACGGAGGCAATTCTGTGTTAAGTACCTTGCCCAAGGGTACAACAGCAGTGCCCCAGCAGGGAATCAAACCAGCGACCCTTCGGTTATGAGCCCTGCTCCTTACCACTATGCTACACTGCCACTTTACAAACCATACTTTGCTACCTGGCTTGCCAGATACAGTTAGTTATTGACACATTAGTAGTGAATTAATTAATTAAAATCAATGGTGATTTGCTGGTTTCAGGAATTTTTATATGTGTGTTGAATATGATGATGTTGCCTGTCGTAGATAGCACATTTTGAGCCAGATCAAATAATGAAACCAAAGTGAAATTTGAAATCACTGATAACACTGTACAAATGAACTGTGCTAGTTAAAAACCCACTTTCAGAATCAGGTTTCCTGAGCAATTTTACTCTCCATGAACTTGGCATCAGTTGTTTCCCACCTCTCTCTCTCCCACCTCAATTTAATATGCCCCTTTTCATTTAGTTGGAGAGGCCAGCGTGGCTGTTCAGGTCAATGTTATGTATGGCCACCCCCCCGATGGGACTCTGTTTGATGAGATTGTGTACCGCGTTTTGCCAGGAGGGTATGCTGTCATTGGTCGGTCTAATTTCTCATCTCTCTGACAAAGCTCCCTGACATTTTTCCATTACAATAAAACTGTCACTCTCTTAATAAACCTCTCTTTCCCTCTTCAAATGTTTCTTATCTTCTCTGCTCTTGCCACCCCCTGTGCCTATTCATCCTCCTGCTTGTTTTTGTTGACAGGATTCAGTTTTTATAGTTAAAAAAAATGGACAATATATCTATTTTTATTTACATGATATCATGTCAATTTTTAAAAAGGTATATAGGGCTGTCTGACTATATTTTTCTAATTTCTGGATGGTGAAGATAGAAAACCCTGAACTGTATTGAGGACATCCATGAGGTAATTATATTTTTCTTTGAACATAAATGACCCTTCCCCATTCTCCTATAATGGCAGTTTGCACCATAATCTTATATAATCCCATTTGGGTGCCTCTTTAGATCCATATTCCCTTTCATTAATTTTTTAAATTCATGTTTAGCAACTGAGAAATGACAGGCTCTCTCCTGCTGTCCTCCCCGTATCTCTCTCTCTCTGTCACCATCCCTCAGGGTTGGCGGGCATGGCGGAGGCAGTGACTCACACCGTCTCCACGGCAGCGACCTGCTTCGAGCTGACAGGACAGATCTCCCCACATCCCGCTCGCGACGGTGGCGGTGATCCTAGCCAGCATGGTGGGCCCCTGGGGGCTGCAGCCCTCTCACCACGGCTCCATTGTTCGGGTCAAACCCCCCACCTGCCTGGGTTTGGTTTTGGACACAGCCAGCAGATGTGGGGAAACAACTGTTGCCAGGGACATTTTGGTCCACATAAGACCCAGATGCTCTCATTAAAACTTTTTGGTAACCTATGGAATCTGTAAAAGCAATAATAACAGCTTGGATGAACTCACTTGCCAGTGGTTTAACATTTGCCAAGTCTATCTTATTATGAACAGTTCATTCATTGAATTAAGTTTTATTAATCACCTTTTCACCCTCAGTTGCACAGTTGATTACAATATCTCTGTGGATTATTGTGAAAGAAGTGATATTCCTGTCCTCACAGTCCAAATATAGACGGCTGAATAACCTTCCACAGTCAACCTCCCTCGAAACTATTCCACTGGTTGAATCAAAGGGTAAAGCCTACTTTTCTCACTTTCCCTCCCTCCCAAAGGGAAAGATTAACGGCTCAGCATTTTCTCTTTTGCTCTGAAATGAGACCTACTTTTTAGAAAAAGCAGCCAATGAGAAACATGCGTGCAGCACGGTCAACAACAGGCCTGCATAACATCAGTCCCATGACTATATATATCGCTATATATAACATATAATGTATCACAATGTATCACTAAGAGCTGTTTTTACAGTTCTGTTCTCCCCAGATGGTGACACTACAGCAACATGTAGGTTTAACTTTTGCTGTCTAGTGATTCTCATGTTCCTACTTTTGGGAAACATATAGTCTCAAAGTCTCATAGCTTTTTGTGTTAGTTTGATTCCTGTCTTTGAGCTTGTATCTGCATAGCTGAGATTTTGTCACTGCTGCCTATGGCTGTGAAGAGAAGTATTTCCTGAAAATGCAAAGTCTTGGTTTCATTATTACATTATATTACTGTCTTTTAGCTTCTCCAGAGTGGAGTGACTTACATTGGTTAAAATCTTACATATTATCCATTTATACACATGAGTATTTACTGAGGCAATTTTGGGTTAAGTACCTTGCTCAAAGTTATAACGGCAGTTCCCTAGCAGGGAATGAAACTGGCAACCTTTTGGTTACAAGCCCTACTCATTACCACAACACCACACTGCCACCCTTAACTTCAACAGTTTCAGTACCAACACTTTCTTATGAGGTTTGGCGATCACTGAACTTGCACAGCTGTGTTTGTGTTTGTAGTGAAAAAGAAACCCATGCCATTTATTTCATAGCCTAAGTTTAAGAGAAATATTGATTGAGTCAAGGCTTAAATTTCAGTGTAGTTCCACAAAGTCACTTTTAATCTTTCATTTGATTTATCCTCTCCTGTATTGTATTTTGCTTTTTAGAGCGAGTAATCCTGTTGGGTCCCATTGAGTGTTCTAAACTGCAGGCTGTCTCTGATTGGTGGCTTGCAGCACAGAATCAGATCCTCAGCCAGTGGGACGGTGTCACACTCCAACAGCCCTCATCCAATCACACAGCGTCTGGTGAGCCAATGTCATTATAAAGGGATACAAAGGTGCTGTTAGCGAGGGTCACTGATGTAACATAGACCATACATTTTCTACATTACATTAATCAGACAGATATACTTGGTTTGCCTATTTCTTTCTGCACGGCTTTCCATTTCTTTCTCTCTCCCTCTGCCACTCACCCTCTCTCTCAGACAATCGCCCCCAACAGATTTCAAGGAAAGCCCTGTAGGGGCTTTCTCAGCAGATGGGCAGACAGGAGAAGAGGCATAGGCATGCTACAGGTACCTCTACCATCAAAACAAATCACAATGGATGAAACAGATGTGGTGCAGGGAAAATATCTGTGGCATGTTAATTAATTTGGCAAAATTCTCAGACTGATCTGGAAAATATTTGTCTCTATTTGTCTGCTGCTGATTTCAGAAGCTGTTGACGTTGACAGTGAGGAATGCGCTGAGGTGGCAGCACTGACTTAATAATGCGTCATTTAATAAAGTAAAAGGCCTGGGGTCGACTATTGACCAATCCAGCATTTTCTGTTCAGCGTCAGCCTCGAATGTGCAAAAAATCAGTCTGAGGAAATCAAGGACAACAAACCAGTGTTACCATTCTAAAGCGTTAAGCATACATTACCACATAACATTGTGCAGTACATTTTTAGGATCATAAAATATAGTCCTGTCAAGATATGTGCAGTTCTATAAACAGTAACCCTGTGATGTATTCTTGTATTGACCCAAATTGTCTAGTTCTGTGTGTGTGTGTGTGTGTGTGTGTGTATACACTTTAATATGCAGGGTTGTTATGCTTTCCTGTCTGTGAAACAAAACAATATGAGAACCAATTCACTGACAGATGAGTAGATCTTCAAAATAAATGGAGTATATTACTGTATATGCACTTGCCCAGATACAGCAATTCCCCTTCGATACCCAGGTATAGCTTGGCAGTGTGTTGGAGAGTGGTATTTCATTTCAAACCACAAGCCTGGCAATTTTTTATGATGGGCAAATTCAACACATATGTTAGTGTCTGTCGGCATATATTATGAACCATGTTTACATGTACATTTCACTTTTTTATTAAAAAATAATCATCATTTATTATTACTAGTCATAATGATATTGATATTGCTGACAGACTTGGGTCATTTTACGCATGCACTTTCTATCTTTCTTTGGGCTTTCACTTTTCCACACTGGTTTCTGTGCCGCTGATCTTTCTCTCTCACTCCTTCATTTTTTCCATGCTGCTCCATTTTCTGAACATAACAGCACTTCTCCTCCCCTCCTCTCTGTTTTCTTTATCTCAGTGTATGTATCCCTGACTCCTCAGGGACGTAAGTATTTCACGTTGTTTTGTTCTTGATGTTTTATTTTTTATTTTTGTCTGTCATTTTCTCCTCATAAAATAGTCTCTAAAATTGGTTCAGTCACAGAGAGGATTAATACCTGCAAAGGAATAGAATATCTTGATTGATTGATTATTTCATAAATTATTTTCTTATGCCAGCTGCGGAGTCTGTTAGTCTCTTTCTGTCACTTGTAACTCAGTTGGTTGCCACAGCGACCGACGCATTTTCTGCCTCCTCGTCCTTCTCCTCCAAGGACTGGACAACACAAGAAGTGACGTCAAAGTTCTTGCACTCCGTGATTGGCTCTGTTGCTTGTCCCGGGCTGATGTCCCCTGCAGCAGCAATCTCTTCGCTTTGCAATGGTGGGGTCAAAGTAAGAGACTCGGGCTCTGTGCACAATGTCACTTCCTCCTCCTGTATTAATAAGAAATCAGAATCAAGTTTTAATAACCAGATATTACAGATATAATAAACAGATATTACAATAAACCAGCCAACAGATATTACAGATATTACTAACAGAGATTAGCATCCTTCTGCAATTTTCTTGTTCTTATGAATATCTACCATAGTGATATAAATCACAACATATAAGTTAAGCAAGTTACATTATATTACTGGAATCTAAGTTAAGGTTTTAGTAAATTAAATTTCAAAACATTGCAGGCTAAGTGCCAATGATTTTTTTTTTTTAATTCATGACCATCACTCACCCTAGCCTCCTCCTCTTCCTGTTGCTCCAGCAGACACTCGCTCTCCGTCCCTGCCTCCTTCCCTTCCATCGCTGCTCCCTCCCCTTCTCCAGACACGCCCACATAACCGCCGACGTCCACCTGATAGGCCTCCACCTGCCCCGCCGCCCACAAATCAACGAGGGGCGTGTGAGTGGTGGGGCCCAGGCTGTGAATGGTGCTGTTTGGGGTGGCCTGCAGAGAGCGGGTGGCTCTGTGGAACCTGTGTTCCAGTGCCTAAAAAAAGGAAATAAGGTTACACGCTCAGTTAAATAAACGATTTATGTGGGAAATTAAATATTACACCGATTTAATTTCAGATCACGGCATTGCACATCGATAATTACGTCTTCCATTTTGTTAAGGGACAAACTAGGAGAGCAATAGCTCTTGTTTACCTGCTGCTGCTGATACTGTAATAACTGCTGCTGCTGGTAGTGCTGTATTTGCTGCAGTTGCTGCAACTGACCATGTTGCAAGTTAAGTTGCTGCTGCTGGGATAAAACGTGGCCCGCGTTTCCCTCGTAACCCTCACACAGAGTCCCGGCCGGCATGACGTAAGAGCTGCCGCCAGGGGAGACCACGCCCGAGGGCTCGTCGTTGATTGGCTCCCAGGCATCGGAGGAGGAGAGGCAATAGAGGCCCTGAGACACATAGCTGTGTGGCCACACTTCTGCTGAAGAGTGGTGCAATATTTGATCTGCGAGGAACAGGAAAAGAGAAGGACAACAACCATCAGCACACTGGTCAGTGATAGAAGCCTCCATTCACAATTGACCAACAGTTAAGCTCCATTACCTTACTAGCATTTAGCAGACACTCTTATCCAGAGCACCTTTCATAGACTACAGTTTTCTTACATGTCATGCATTTATACAGCTGGATATTTACTGAGGCAATTCTGGGTTAAGTACCTTGCCCAAGATTACAACAGCAGTCCCCAGCAGGCAATCAAACCAGCAACCTTTCGGTTACAAGTCATGTTCCTTACAAATATGCTACACTGCCGCCCCGACTATCACAAGTTCACTCTCAACAATATCTGCTGTATATCGTTTCAGCACTAATGTGTCTACCATTTACCTTTTGTGCTTTTGTTTTTAATAGTAAATGAAAAGCATTGGCATTCAACATAAACTTCTCACAACAGTGAAAGATAGTGTGAACAGAATGTTAAAGTTTACCAGCAAACAGCATGTTCAATGCTGCAGTGTTCATAGTATTCTTGTAGCAAAGGAACACTGAATGCAGTGCAACATTACAGTAGTCCTAATTCTCAACATGCTGTATTAACACTGCATGTGATGCACCAGTAATCACTTATTTACCAGTTTTATTCAAGATACTCTAACAGTAACGTAGCACTGCAATCCATTATCCATTACTACATTTCAGTATTATACATTTTTCATGCTATAACAGTTCAATGTCCTACTAGTACAAATGATTATCTTCTGTGCTAAATTTCATAGAAACTGAGTGGTAAATATGAACTTTCATATTTAAATTCAATATCTGAAAGTATTTCAATAATGTCATATTCACATAGGCAGGGAAGATAAGAGGTTATATTTGGTAATGCAGGTAGCATACAAGTGTATATTAAGCCCTCTGAACTACCTGTACAACTATTGTTTTATTAATAATATTCCTGTGGACATTATTTTTGTATTTTTCTGGATTCAGCATATATTTTCTTGCACCCACAATTTTTCCTAAGGAAAAAAAAAACTTTGTTCAGTGAAGAAGCCATTTTTTATGCACGGCTGGAGTGTGTGTGTGTGTGTGTGTGTGTGTGTGTGTGTGTGTGTGTGTGTGTGTGTGTGTGCATGTGTCCAGTACCACATGCTAGGATCTCTAACATCAGACATTTTGGAATTAATGATATGAACCTTGCCAATATAAGCTCCCCAAAACAGCACTGATGTATTGTGTATTAGCCTGGTGTGAGTAAAAATTTGCCTGACGTTTTCTTAAGAGTTTACCTCTGCTGGTGATGCTTTCTTGGTTGACATCGCTGAGGTGGGCCACACTGCCTTGGTTGGATCCAGCACATAGACTGTCTCCATCCATAGAATTCCAGGCCAGCAAGGTTGCTTCTGAGATTGCAAACTGTTGCATCACTCCTAAAGAGGGGGATAAGGGTTACTATGGTCAATACAAAAAAGAAGGGAGTCACACAGATCCCAGAGATTCCTTGTCACTGAGCCTACTATGCATGGTTGGGAAAATACTGCAATCTATCTGCATTAGGGTGGTCATGTGTGAACAGGAGTACATACAAAGTAGTCGGTCTCTGTTAAACCCTCTGCTGTTTCCAATACATGCAAAGGACTTAGATGAGGTCAATAGTGGCAAAGCAGTTAAATTCACTGATGGTAATAGATTAAGAAGATAAATGAACTGTTACAAAAATAATACAGGAAGATTTGAATAAGATCAAATGATGGGCTAACAGCTAACAAAGTGAATATCAGCAGAGTTGTAGTTCTACTCATTCACAATACAAATGTAAAGCAAGCTTCTTTGACCTGACTGAGACTGTGTTACTTAGGGTGTGCAAAGATGACTCTAGCATGGTAGCACATTATTTCATTCTGCCAGCTTATTGTGCAGAAGCAGCAAAAAACAAAACAGCAACATCAGAGAAACAGAAGGTGGGTCAATGTAAAAATAAAATAAAGTTACAGCTGCAATAAATAATGCGATAAAGTTTTTCAATAGTACATTCATAATATTGCTAACATCACAGCTGTTTATTGAAAAACAAATGTGACTTTTTTTATTAAATTGTGTGATTTAATAAACTTAAGTTATTCTGACTGTTCAAAATCATTGTTGTTTAAATATAACTACTATTTTGACACTGTTATTTAATAATGCATTCAATCCAGGCAGTTGTAGTGTTAAAAAGATGATAAGGAACAATTTAAATCACTTCAATTCTGTGAAGAGCATTGGAAATTATGCATTGCTTTATTTAACCAAGCATGCCCGTACAAAAACAAAGTAAGCAGATTTTGGAGGTTAATCAAATGTTTTGTTGTTATTTAGATTGCTTTATCAGTAATGTCTGACCCTGATATGCACAAGTGACTTGAACCGTTGTCAAAGCACTATATCAGCTCATTAATCAGAAAGATGGTCACACATAGGTGATGAGGTGAATCTCATCTGTTTGAATTACAAGCTTTGTGTGGATCTAGAAAGAAAAACACAGAAAGGAACCAATGTGCACTGCTCAGCAGTGGAACAATGGCTTGTGCCGTCAGTACGACTGCAAGGACACTGTTGCGCTCTATTTTAGGTTCACAGCCAGCAGCTTCTTTCCTAGAAATATGTTACAGGCACACATTTTTATATTTTCTTAACAATAAATCTGAAATTGTGTTGAAAGCTTGCATGATACATATATTTTTATACTCTGTATACATAGAATACCTTGGAGTCTATGATCCTTCAATGCCAAACAATGATATGTTCACTTTAGATCATAGTTAAATGATGAGCTATACAGTATAAGCTGAAAGGCTTTCTCTCATCTTTAAACTTTATGAGTTTTTTCCCCCATTTACATTACATTATTGGCATTTAGCAGACTCTCTCATCCAGAGCGACTTACATAGTTTACTGTTTTTACATGTTAGCCATTTATACAGCTGGATATGTACTAAGGCAATTCCATGTCAAGTTCCTTGCACAATGGTACAGCAGCAGTGCCCCAGCAGGGAATCGAACCAGTAACCTTTCGGTTATGAGTCCTGCTTCTTACCACTATGCTACACTGCCGCTTTTCTAAAGAGAAGTAGACTGCTTGATCTGAAACATTCAAGTTGTCACACCAGCTTTCAGTCTCATTTCGTCTCACCAGCTGCAAAACGGGCTTCCTTCTCCCCGTCGCTCAGGTCACTGTAGGCGTCGTTTTCCAGCCGTCTCTCCCTCTCACGGTGCAGGTTGGTCCGACCCGCGCCCCCCTCCGGCCCGGCAGATGGTTTGCCCCAGCTCTGCCACTCAATCATGTGAGCCACGCGGCCCTGGGCCATGGCCGTGGGCTTCGTCACTTTGTCCTTCATGGAGCGCGTCACACCTGAGAGTTTCGGTTCGGGACAGATGCAAAGGGCAAGGGCAGGGGACATGGGGAGAGGATTAGCGAGCACATGACCGATGGAAAGAGAGAGAGAGCCAGTATTAGTTTTATTAATCTTTTTTTTTCCTGCTGTCATGGGCTGGGCCATGCCAGTATTTTGTGGATGATGTGGGTTTTGGTTTTGGGATGATGGTGTTCTGTTGAGATCTGAATGTGATGGTTGAACTTCCCATGAGTTCCTTTTGCTGGTGGTTGAAGGTTAAGTGAGAGTTAAAGGGAATGCACTGTGGTCAATGAAGGGTTGCTGTATTTTCTTTGGCTTGTTGATGTAATAGTTCTTTCACATTTTAAACTGCACTGTGAAAGAGAGATGTTCATATTTATAATAATAGGAATAATTTACTAATATCTGAATTTTTATCATGCACATTAATCACATCTATTTGACAAAGTGAAATGAATATGATTTATAATTACAGTCTATTTTGGGATCCCCATTTTTGGGATTAAATAAGGAAATGCAATTCACAAGTACATGAAATCATTTTAGGATCAGTTTTCAATTGCAAGAGACAAAAACAGAAAAAGAAAATAATCAGTTTTTATTTGGTATAGAGCCCTTTACAATGAGATTGTCACAGGGCTCTTTACTGTTTTCAGAGGAAGAAAGACGAAATCACCCATTGAGACTAAATGGCAAAAAAGTGACTCCCTGACCCTTTGCCAAAGGTGCTCAAAAACCTTGAAAATCTGGAACTTTGTGAGGAGAGATATGTTACAAATATATGAGACATTATGTCTCATATCAGAGACAGTCAGGCTGCCAGAGAGCACTGACAGAGGCTGCTGGGACTGTTTATATCCCCAGGGTTCTGATGAATAGTCTAGAGAAAGACAACAGAATCAGAGGCTACTCCATTAAAAATTACAGTTATGTACTCTGGTGCCAAACCATTCAGTGCTTTATGAAAAAGTAAAAAGAACCTTAAACTCAGTTCCAAAACAAACTGGCAACCATTGCTGAGATCCAAGGACAGGGGTGAAATAAGCTTTCTTCTTTCTTTGTTTTTTTTTTTTCTCCTTGCTTCTTGTTTTGACCAGTCTGCAAATAGTTAAACAATGTTTTTGAAGATAACAAAAAAGCATTGCCATGGTCTAATCTCCTTGAGACAAATGTGTGCATCATTGTCTCAGCTTTAGACTGTGAGGGAAAGGGTTCGAATTTTTATTATGGAACATGAAGCTCATGTCTGAGTCTAGTATAACCCGTAGGTAATTCACTTTGGGTTTGATGTCCCCCCTTTGTGCTCTTGACCCAAGCTCTGTCTTTGCCTGGTTTAGTTAGAGAAAATTATGAGGCATCATTTTGACATCTGCTCAGGCATTCACTGAGAGGCTGATAGCACTATCATCATCAGGTAAGTCCGATATGCCCAGATGAATGTCATCGGCACAGCTGTAGGGGCTGACATCATGTTTGCAAATGATTCTCCCTGTGGTAGCCATGTACAGAAAAAAAAACCAGCAAGGGGCTGAAAGTTGATCCATGTGGCACCATTTAATATCTGATTTTTTTTCCCCCTCAATACAGAGTCCATCAAAGTTACAAAGAATCATCCTCCTGCCAAACAGAATTCAAATGAGATCACTGCTGTGCCAGAAAGACCTGCCTCATCCTTCAGAAGATATGTCAGAATTTAATGATCAAATGAATTAAAGGCAGCACTCAGGTCAAACAGGACAAGGACAGATACATTATCTGCATCAGCACTCAGTCACAAGTATTAAAGTACCCTAACTATTACTGGCAGAGTGCTGTGTTTGGAATGGAAGAAGGGTAAGCTTGATAAAGGCCTTAAAAGTCTTGATACAGAACAAATTACGAACAAAGTTACACTTAGCCTGCTAAATACATTTAAGTCATATGAATATTCACTGTAAATATTGATGTTTTGCATTTCACTAATAGTGTAAGATTTTCGTGCATCTAATCACAGACTTGTCCACACCTGCAGTTTGAACCCCAGGGTGAGGTTCTGCTGTTGTACACCTAAGCAATGCACTTTGCACCAGTTGCTCTGGTTAAAACAGCAAAATTTAATGCAGGTCATTGTAAGTTATTGCATTGTGTGCTACCATGAATGAGTTTCTTCTGATTTACTAGTTTGACACCATAAAGAATGTAACTCAGTTCAGACAATCTACACAATATGTGACCTGTTCTATTTTTGTAAGCAAAAATAATTATTTAATGCTTTAGTGCATAGTAATTCTTCAGTTTGGAACACGCTACAGTACACAAAACACCGAGCACTACAGAGACAGTCACAGTCACTTAGACAATACGACATACAAACACTTTACAAATACAGAACAACAATGCACAACATATTACATTTAAACAACAAGCCACATGGGATGTGTTGTTAGTAATTATTTTATATCTGATTATTGGGTTTGACTGGGTTCCATCAATGACCAAAGATGCCATTGACAAGTAATATCAATGGAGGCAGAATGTGATACAGGGTACCCACGTGGGGGCCATGTTGGCTCCGTGCTCTATGTCTGTGTCCCACAGGCTAGAGCCAACATGGGGTCAGTTTACCAGGCACAGGACAGACACACACCTGACACACCTGACAAAGAGGACTTAGCCAGAGCACCGATCCCATAGGCATTGGAGGAGTTTCGCTTCAGACGAGGGAGGATGGAGGTGGTATCTTCCATTGAGAGCTAAATGGAGTGCAAAGAGATATTGATGGATTATATGGGTTATGGGCAAAGAGAGTGCAGGGAGTAGGTAACAGTGAAACACAGCAGAGAAAATGGGAATTCAAGACATAAATTTAAGAAAAGGAAGGTAGGTGTGGTAAAGAAGTTTGTGATAAGGATGGATGTAGGGCCATTTAATGAGCAACAGAGCAGGAAAAGAGTGAGGGAAAAGGTGAAAAGGAGAAAAAGGTGTTTGGGTTAATACATCATATACATATGGGAAATCAGGACAGGTCACAAGAGGACATGACCACTGCCTTGGTCACAGATGCATGTAAAATAAATTTCCTTTCAAAAATCCTCCTCTCACCAGCACTGAAGTTGGTTTGTGGGCAGTGCAGTCTGTTGTGTTGTTGATATACTTGTATAGCAGTATATTGAGAAAAAAAAAAAATTTGACAAGAGTTACAACAACACCCTGTCTGTCTGCACTGGACATTACCATATAGGAACTCTGCATGGGGAGAGAAAGAAAAGGAGAGATAGGAAGATGAATGAGGGGTAACTAAGAGTGGATGATGAAGGTATGATATTCCCAAAGACTTACATTGATTCCTTCCCATGAAAAGTCTGTACGTCCATGCTGAAAGAGGGAAAGAAAGAAAAAGAAGAGATGAAAAGGGGGTAGACAGAAGAAGAAAAAGAGAAGAGGAAAAAAATAAGTGAGATATTCCAAGGCATTAAAATATAGGTAGAGGGAAAAATAAGGTAGAAGAGGGAGAGGGAATAGTGACAGAAAATGATTTAGGCGATACAGGTGATACAGAGAAAAAGCAGGTGAGGTAGAAGGGTGAGAAACTGTGACAGAAAAAAGGAGGGATTGGAAGGTAATTATAATAATGCTTCATAATTATAGCAGTGTGTATGCTATAAGTGATGGAGTCTCTCTCTCTAATGTTCTACTGTCACTATTGTGGTTCATAATTCTAGCAGCAAATCTGAGAAGGAAATACAGCTGCAGGCAGCAATGACCGAGGGCCAAGCAAGAGCAAAGGCCAAAACAACAAAAGCAATGAGCGGAATCCGGTTTCTACAAAAACATTGCAGACATGTATCTCCAAGTGTAAAAGTGCACTGATGTCATGCCACACGTGAAAATGTTAACATTGCTCAGTGGGATTCCAACCGGTGACGTTGACTCAGTGTATGGACTGTGCCACTGTGCCTGTGCTGGCATTGTATCCACATTGCTGCAGATAAATTAGAGCTAACAGCCAAACAGATTGATTACAAATACAATGAGTTCAAAGTGTACATGATAATGCTACGAATACTTATGCTAATATCCTAGGAATCATGCTTATTTACTAATAATGCAAACAAAATGTATGCTAATTTACTAGCAAACATGCTACTAATGCAGACAATCATAGTTACGCAAATAATGTTAGCAATCATGCTAATATGTTTATCATACTAGTCGTCATGGTTTTACTAATAGACTAGTAATCATGCTAATATGCTACTCATGCTAACAGTCATATGTATGCTAATAATGCTAGTAATCATGCCAATATGCTAATCATGCTAACAATCATGGTTACACTAACATGTCAGCAATCACTATAATGCTAATAATGGTAGCATTTATGTAAAATGTATCAAAGTAAGTAAAAATGTAAAGATACACACCCATTTAAAGCGCCACAGCTCCAATTTCAATGAAAAAATAGAATGTTATTACAGAATTCATTTAGATGAGAGGCAAAAATATGAAAATAAAAGTTTACAAGCTGTAACTATTTCATTAATTACAGTCTTTTTTTGCAATTGGAATAAACCTTAATAACTGGCTTGTTATTACAGGTTTAAATATGATTTTAAGATGATCTTAAGGGATCTTACAGTTTTAACGAAACCGTTAAAACATTAGTGAGAATGGTAGCATAGGTAGATACAATATGCTTGTTTTTGGTACTGAAAGAAAAGCATCATTGTAAGGATTGAACGCAGGGCATCCATATCGCATGATGCAACACTGTTATGTGCTGTTAAGGCCAGTTACAGGTCATAAGATAATGATTTTTATCAGTCTATGTTCCCCTCGCCTTTTTCAGTGCTATACGGAAAGACTTGGGCATTGCACGCCATACAGAGATCACATGCCTTTAAATCACTGTATCAATTTGTCCATCTTCCTGTGCCTATAGGTCTGAAAAGGGCCATTACACTTAATTAGGAAAATATATACCCAACATTTTTTTTTTTGTTCCCAGAAACAATTAGTCAGTTATCACACTGAAACATCAAAGCTAAACTGCAGTACATTCAGTCACACTTACTTTTCTGAGTGAGATCAGACACAGTGTGAATAGTTTATTCACAGATGAGTCATTATCTTAGTGACTTCTTATAAAACAAGTGTGGACTTTCATTTCGTAGATCAACGGTTTATTCTGACAGACCTCTATGTACACAGTAATATTGCTCTATACAGCTATAGTGCTATAGCACGGTTTAACAGCACCATGTCCATGGTGCACAACCATTGTAAGTGCCTCCCACGTTGTAGAGTACAATTCCACATACCAAATTCGTGAAATAGGTAAGAACCAAATACTTTTTTGTATCACTGTTCAAATTCCTATATATTCAAGCAATGTGTGAGGCCTTTATATGTAACTGCTAAATTTTTGCTAGGTTTTTGATACTGCTAGGAGTAAGACATCCCAAGAGATATTTCAGAGGCCCAACACCACAGTACTTGGACACTACAGACACATATGAGTTTGTCAACATAATAATATTGAGGACCAGCCCAGCTGAATTAAAGTGCTCACAAGATAACTGCAATATATATGCAACAGCTGTAGATCTCATGAAAGCTGTCCATCTGCCTCTGCAGTTTCTGCTAAGGTTGGCTACCCCTGTAGATATAGCACCAAAGTCATGTACTTGAATTTTTGAAGTACTTTTGTGAGTTAGGTTATTTTTTTTCCTTAGCTGTACCCTGACTAGTCTCCATCATATGATTTTGGGCCCTTTCTGGTGTCTATCCACTAGGAATGTGTTCCCTTACCAACACATACAGATGTCTCATTGTTTCCAGACATGGTAACTGCATCAGACACACTGACTCATCACATTGTCTACAGCCAAAGCTTCAAGGCATTATTTACCATCGAGCAAGCATGGTAATCCCCTTAAAGTATCCCTTTTCTCAGCACCCACCACTAATTGCTTGTATTTATTTGCCTATTTTGGCATTTCACAGAACTGTGACAAAGCTTAAATTACGCTTGTGATACACACGGCCATTGTTTTCAACAAATTATTGAGCTTACGTATAAATACTGTACATGTCCTTTATTCCGAACTTATACAGCCTTAGCTTATGAGCGAGTCTAATTTATTCCTTCCCCTAGGCATTGCACCACCTTGTGTATGTGTCTTTTTCTAGATATGTGTCATGGTCTTTGCCTGGGGAAATTGCCACATACATAAGTTAGCGATCACAGCAATGACAAGTGTTTCCAACAAGTGTGGCTGGATAGATACATACATTAGTGGGTAGGTTTGATCTCACTGCTCAGGACAGTAGGAAGAGATTTTGTGATTTCTTTATTTTGACATATTTATATCAAACACATCATATGTCAAGTCGCAAATATCAGTTATATGATAAGTCCTGTTATCAGAAGTGCCAGTTTTCCTTTTCACATACAACACACACACAAACATGCACACACACACACACACACACACACACACACACACAAAATATTTTTGCTGTTCTTACAGGCCAAGATTTTATTGGTGACTGAAAACCTTTCTGACAATTTTCAAAACGACTTAAAACTAGAACTTTCAAAGAAAATATGTTCCTGATAGCTTAGTTGCTCTCAAAGCGGTTTTCAGAAGAAGATATTCTAAGTGTATGGAGGGTTTTCAAAAGAATATATTCTCAGTGTGTATTCTTGTGATAAAGGCTGAACAGCAGGGACAACAAACTAACTCAAAAAATATTTTGAAGCAGTATTACCTTGTAAATTTATTAGAGTGAAAATGAGTAGACAAGTGTAAAGTTGAAGTAGAAACAAGATATACAAAATAATTCAGTTTGGTATTAACACTACAGAAAAGTGCGCATGATATGTCCTGCTTTAAAATTCAACAGTATTAAGCTTTGTGCATATTGCATTTGAATGGCAGTTCAAAATGAATGTGGAGAACAGTTACTGTACTTAAAGGTACACTATGTAAGATTTTAACTTCTGAGAATCCACCAAAAAGGTTGACACTTATCCCTTTTGTCTACAACTCTGTTTTCCCAGTTTTAATGAGCCTCTTTAGATATGATGACAAAACACTGTGCCACTTGAGGGTATCAACATCATTTCAAGGCTATGACAAAAATAGACAAGAACGCACTAGTGCTTGAGAATATATAAAGAGAATTTTTTAAAATTATATGTGATGCCTGTGCCATGTATTTAAAAAATGTAGTTGGACTTTTTCTTACAATAAACACTACATCTAACATTCACCAGCTCTATATTGCCTTCCTTTATCTGTGCATTTTCAAATAAAGTTACTATATTGTCAAAAACAGAGTTGTTTATTGGCGCCTTCTTATGAATTTTAACAGCTATATAATTTGACCCCTATGACGCATAAAAAGAAAGTTTGGCTGTTAGCTGGTGAGTTACATGTCCCTTTATCTGTTTGCAGGGCTTTGTAGGGTTGAGAAGACTCTAGCCAGATGTTTAGAAGTTAGAGCTTGCTAACAATAAAGCAGAACTCTCTTGTGAGTTATCTTATGTAATCTTATGTGAATTACTTACTCTGCAGGCTAGGTGTGTAAGTAGCTACAGACAGATAAGTGTGATTGTTGACATTAAGTGAGATTGTTGGTGAAATAATTCAAATTTTACTTGTAAATATATGCATGTGTTAATATGCAAGCAAACACAGGAACTCTAGCTGCCTGTTTTAATATCTCATTTACTTGTGTAGGTTATAGGAACATATACCACTGTATATTTATATTGGGATGATGGGTATGTATTTCAAAAAGTCACAGGATAGTGGGAGTGATGTATTTTCATGGTGAAAAAGACTCCACTCTCTTTAGTTTGTAAGGTAAAAGCAATAGAACAATTATATTCAGTTAAAAAACCTCTCAACATGAGCACATTACACCTGAGCTTGCACATGCTAATAATTTGACATTTACAGGGTATCTGCAGGCTAGCAATCATGTTAATAACATTAGGTGTAAACAGCTCCCCCCACCACACTTTAATTAGACACCTCCCACTATAAATTTCAGTCTATGTCTTCGAACCCACAACAAATATGGCTTGTGAAAGTACAAATGGCAGACACAAGGCAGAGGAAAGATAAATGCTAACAAATATAGTTGGATAGATTAACATAGGAAGCAAACAAACATGCCCCCGCCCCTTCGTAGTGGTGCTTTTATGTCTTTTTTTATGCATCACAATGGACACAGCTGTGAATTTGACCATATCCAAGAGAGCAAGTGAGTATCCTGCAAAAATCTCGCCTCATTACAGTAGCTGCTAAAGTGAGAATTTTACAGTGGATCCAGTTGCTGTGCTACTTCTTGATAACAATGTGTGCTTTTGCAAAGTTGGACCAAGTTCATGAAGGAAGGCAGATGAGTTACATGTGAATACCAGCCATACCTGCTCCCCATCCTTCCGTACTGGGACTCCATCCGCCACTGGGGGAGCAGAGATGGAGAGAAAGAAGGGAGAATATACAATAATAAAGATTGTAAGTTCATCACAATAATCCATAAACTGCATTTACAGAGAAGAAAAACAATGATTGTTTTGCACACCAAATTTCCATCAAAATAAGCAAAAGAACACTTACTACAACAGAGGTATAGTCTTGTATATACACACAATCATACATTCAAATTTGATTTAGCATGTGCTCACTTTTTTGAAACAACTGACATGTATTATTCTTTGAAATATTGCACAGTATGATATCAAACATATATAATACAATACAATACATAGCAATATAAATGACAGGAGAGCCCAGAGCAGACTTTATGGTAACAGAAATGTAGTGATCAGTGAAAATGCTGTGAAACAGATATAACATTTTGAATTACTCACAAGAAGTTTACCACAGTACATGCAAACTAGAGAAACCTCACCATGACTGATCTGAAGTCTAGAGCCAAGAATATAAAATTATTGGGCTGAAAAAGCAAAAACTTTGTAAGCAGCGTTAATTATTACCCAGATAGCTACTTGGCTATCACATTTAGCACTTTAGTTTTTCCAGCCAGTTGGTAATTCACCAGCTTAGCTAGTATTTTTGTGCAATCTGACCCACCTGCCAGTATTTTTGGATATTGAATACAATTTGGACATTTGGATATTTAATACAATTTATGTATAAGAATGTGGTGTCAAGCCATTGCATGTTCATTTTCAGGTGATAATAACACAATGATGACAGAATACAAATCAGAAAAAAAGGAAAAACTACAAATACAACAATAACAGAAAAAATCAGAAAATAAAATCTCCTTGGTCTTTTTGTTTTTGTGACTTCACTCATACTGGGTTGCCTACAAGCTCAACAGATGGAAAAACAAACAAATCAAGTCATCCCTTTTGAGTCATTGCAAATTCCAGATTGATTCACTCAGCAAGATGTCTTCCAAAACAAAAAGCTGATGCATGAAGGGCGTCCTCGATTCCTAAGCACAAGGTAAATTTCACAGTAGACATGTCATAATGAAACCACATATGGAACACTGCTTGCCCTTCATGTTTCCCCCTGAAGGTACTTCACAAATTCTCACTGCCAGGTTTACAGTTTATATCAAATCCAGACGTGTCTCCTGACAAGCTGTTGCAAGATGTAGAGGTGCTCTCGATCCAGGGAGAGGAGCCAGAATGCAGACACACAGTGCTCCTTTGTGAGTCCTCTGGCCACTTTGTCACATACCCTCTGACCTGGTGGGTGGGTAGATCAAAATGTTGGAGGGTGAATGGCACCTTATGGAGCCCAGATGGTAAAACTGTGTCCTGAAATAACCATTTGGGGTTGAGATTGCAGCTTGTTCCCCATGCTTGTAGTGTAGCAGGCACCTGCCAGGGCCTTTTTGTCTGGACCAGGCTCTTCCGAGTGGTTCAATCAGCTTTTTAACCCTGGTCACGGGTTCAATCTACCTCACGCATTTCCATCCTGAAATGTGCTCCCAGGAGGTGGGTATGTACCAGGTGCATTACAGCATTCATCCCTGGATATAGCAGCTGATTTTTAATGGTAAAATGGGGATGATGCAGCTGTGTCACCCTCATATCCGTCCTCCTCTACATCACCTGAAAGTTGTATCTGGTGTTCAGCAGACTGGGATTTTCCAGCTGGGTAGCACTAAATTTTCTGCTGAGTTGTAAGGGAAAAGGGTTCAGTGAGGGAGTTAGCCTCCTTCTCTGCGCTTTGCTAACTGCAGAATCCAGCGGTGTGGTGTCTTCTCCCATCAAATCTGACAGGTATCGGCAGGACATGGCTGCTTTCACAAAGACAGCGGGCAATGAGGAGGTGGCACTGCTTGAGTTGCTCATTAGAGAGTGCAGCTGTTGGCATACCACTCCTAAGGCACTGTCACGCCAGATAGCCGACCGCTTCACACTTTCCTGTTACCAACACGGAAGAGGTGATGGCACCACCTCGAGCTCGTCAGGGTTGACCACTCTGGTTGACCTCGTTCTTGCTTTGAAGTTTTTTTTTTTTTCCCTCTCTCCTTTTTCCAGGGCTTTCTTGGGCTTGTTGGTGTACTGCCCACCGCGCGACAGCTCAGTGACGACTTGCTGGCTCGCCATCACTTCTACCAGCTGCGCGGCTGTCTTCAGGCTGCGAGGATTTGGCATCAGAGGGTAAGACGTGCGGGAAGCAGCCCATGACGATGCATTCCAGCACTGCTGCGAGCCCCCCCTCCCCTCCCCTCTGATCTGGGCCAGACTGCAGACACTTCAGGTCCCCTGATGAATCTTCTTCTTGGCGTTTTGTCACAAAATAGGTTTTCGTACTCACTATGCTGTGGCATTTTGTCTTCTAGAACATCCCGACTGTACACAAATGTTGTGATCACGGCTTCATTTTGCAGTAAATAATAATATGCTCAATCACCTTTCCAAATGAGTGAAAATAATGGAAAAACTCAACACAATGACACAATGTAGGTTTTGTCAAAACATTAGCTTGAAAGCAATGTGCATGCAATGATGTTTAGCCATGGGTGGTAGTCCGAGTTCAGCTGTGATCTGACAGTGGCATAGGGAAAAGGTTAATATCCACATGCTGTTTTGGTGTGCATTATGCATCTTATTTTCATGAGGAAAGTGCAACAAGACTTCTATGTTGAGAGCTACAGTTAAATGGGAAGTAGAGACATACATAAATTTGCTATCTCATGCAAATTACTGCAATCCAAAAGCCTGTGTTATAATTATAAAGACATTCGTTTAGAATATAGAACATATACTGTAGAACAATCACAAAATTCTGTTTACTTAAAGCAGATAGCAATTTTTAGGCCTTACTTTTCCAGCAAGAAAATGGCAACACAGTGAGTGAGTGGATATTATGACACTTAAAGTCAGAAACCTTCACTACCACTTTTTACATCCTATTCTGTCATTTCAAAAGTGCCCTAAATTGTGAATTCTCTAGTGAGCTCAGAGAGTAGAGCATATCTACTTTTTTAGACAGCATTATGCTACTGTACTGAAATTTATTCTGAAGAATGAATGATGTTTTGTGTCCCTTCCCATGTTGTGTGTCTCCCTATGAAGTAATATAATCCAAATTAACACATCACTTCACAAGATTCTTCTGTTAAGATTAATTACAGTATGCTTTCTGGGTTATTTCTTCAATCAATGTTCTGTCTCCAGAGAAATGCAATTTGTAATTAAGATGAAAAAGTGGAGCATGATAAAATTATGATGGTTTGAATTTGGGATTGTGTTTAATTGTGGGTAGATTATTTAATCCAGACACTCTGTGTGACTCCTTATCCATTTTAATCCAAGTGAACCCTGGGTTCAATCAACATTTACCTTAAACTTTGACTCACAGTTAAAAGAAAGTTACCTTTTCATTCACAGCCAGTTTGGTAACTTACAGTAACATTTTCGTTTAATTATAATTCAAAGTTTGGGACAAATATTTAAATAATAATATTGATATCAAGCTCCTGATTCAATGTTTGTGTTGTAATGGTCTGACACACCAGACCAGTGACAACTTGTTATGTAAATCTGTTTTGCTTGTATTCAAAGGGCTCTTCTACATTTAAATTAGCACATCTTTAATCTGTGCAAACCATACATTTTTTCAATTTAGAAAGCCAAAGACCACTACCAAAATACCCAATCTATCTAGTCCAACAAAGCCTACTGTCTCATGTTGACTCCACTTCAAACTGCAGTTGGCTACAATTAATAAATGTTGCTATAGGCTGAATATAAAAAGGTTCAGGCTATCGAGACAGGACGGACGAATGGTGAGAAGTATTGTTATGAATACCAGAGTATTTATATGGTCAGGAATATTAAGATGGAGGAGAAGAAAATGACAAGGAAGAATGTGCAAAGGACGCAGGCATCAGTTTTATTGTGTTTTTGTAGAAAACCCCCCAAATGATGTTAATCTCATTCCTGCATAGGTATGATACACATCAACCCATAACTTGGCCGAATGGTATTCCTGCAATCCAGATATGCTGCAAATGATGTTGGCAGCATTAGACCATTGGAACCAATAGCAAACAATCTTCCTGTGATGTGATATTACATGGTAATACCTAACTTCTTCATTTTTGTAATTTTGTATAATAATTTTTATGTTTTTTTTTTCAAAACAGCAATGAAAGGTCCACATTTTCGTCTAGATGAGTACTAATGCAAATTCAGATAGCTGGAGCAACCAATAGTTGACATTAACAATTTAAAATTTCTAAGTGAGTTGAGAAGACACACGGACGCTAACTAAACACACAACCATTTGTGACAGGCCCACAGCCGAAAGAGGCGGGGGGGGCTGCTATGGAGTCTTGGCGGATACGGCCCCCGTAGGCATCGGGCTGAGAGAGAGGGGTGCTCCAGATCAGCAAGCACAGTGTCAACGCCGGCCAATCGCGCGCAATCAGTATTCATGTCTCAGACGAGAGGAAGGGATCTGTCTTTTGACAAACTCTGCTTAACAACAGCAACTCTCGGG